>OZ002744.1:15815648-17052418 GCA_963924295.1 Dioctria rufipes | reverse complement strand
GTAACTATACTTTAGATATTTCGTATCTTTTAAAATAGTAATAAAAATCACCGTCATGCTTAGGATTTATAAATATATAGTGGGATGATATGTGCAGTATTTTTATACCCTAGATGAAATCTAAAGGGTACACTAAGTTTGTCATTCCGTTTGTAACACCTCGAAATAATGATGGTAGAGCAAAATGGATTGGACAACCCATTCATAATATTAAAAGTTATTTCGATTTTTGCATGTCCGTCCGTCCGTCCGTCCGTCTGTGCGCACGATAACTCGAGAACGCGTATACTTAAAGAGCTGAAATTTTGTACACGGACTTTAAAAAAAAAAGTAAAATTAAGTTCGAAAATGAGACAAATCGGGCAACTCCTTCGTGGGGTTGCCATATAAAAATTTCGTTTTCCGCTATATATTTGGACACTGCCTGAGAACGCGTCGACGAGGAGAGCTGAAATTTCGTACATGATGTTTTTACTACATTAGCAAATAAAATGTCAAAAATGGACTAAATCGGGCAACTCCCTCTTGGTGTTGCCATATAAAAATTTCGGTTTTTTACGTATACTTTGAAAACGATCAGTCCAAGACATTTTTATTGTACTAAGAACTTGTGCAGAATATGAAATCCTATCAAATTGGTTATTACCATTTTTTCTGTGCGACAAACTGTTCTAGAAATATATGCGAAAAACTACTTCAAAATCAATACTTGAATAGATCGGTGACCATACGAAATTTAATACGGGCATTCATCTAGGGTATCATAAGAATTGGTCTTAGACCAATTCTAGCTTTTTTACTTGTTTCTTACAATGTCGTGGTATTCTGAACCCCAAAAGTTATAAGCTATTAAACAATTCCAGAAAATCCCCGAACACCTCAACTCGCTCATTACTATGGATGGGATTATAGTTTCGCAGATGACAGTACTCTTGATTTCGCTTACTCCTTTGGCACTCTTGCGGACTCCAGGAGGAATGCCGCATGTGTTAAACGTGATTGCATGATTAGATCATTGAATAACGATCTTAAAAATATCCTCGCTTGGGGCAAAGCGAATCACGTCGAATTCAATTCATCTAAGACCCAAAGCTGTCTCATATCATTAAAACAAGATTATAACTTAACCACACCCGTTTTCTTTCGATGGAGCATTAATTTCTGATTCACCGTCACTAAGCATTCTTGGCATTAATATTTCTAGTAAGTTAAAGTGGACAGATCACATCTTCTCTGTTGCCAAAAAGCATAGAAATGTCTTGGATTTCTGAAAATTTGTAAAAATATTTCAGCCCGTCAAATCTAGCACTCCTCTGCAAGTCCTATATTAGACCTAGAATGGAATACAACTCCGGGGCGGGGCTAGTCACACAGCCTTAGCTACATTGGATATTGTCCAAAAGAGAGCCTTCAAGCTCATTGGCTATTTGGCAATAATTTTTCATATCGACTCACTCGAGCACCGCCGCAATGTTGTATGCCTTTCGCTCCTTTTATCGCTATATACATGGTCAATGTTCTGATGAAATATCTAGTCTAATCCCTTGTAGAATGATTCCTGCACGCAATACTCGCGCTGCAAATCGCGCACAACCTTTAACACTTCAAATTACTTTCAGCCGTACAGTAAAATTCCGTGATGCTTTTTTATCCCGAACAGTGCGAATGTGGAACAGCTTATCATCTTCTGGTTTTCCTACGGCATACAATCTGCGGAAGTTTAAGAGCGACATACATCGGCACCTCCGCCACTATCCTCATATCCCCTAATCCTTTCCCTATCTCCCTCCTGCCATGCTGTGCTTTGCATCATAGGGTATCCCCTGAGCTTGGCTTAATAATACATCAAAAAAAGAAAAATTAATAATCTGCCAGATCGACTTATCCTTGAAGGTTTTAGATACCTAATTCTAACTAATCTTGATACATCTAATATGTATTTATAAAGCGGAAAAATAATATTTTTCTACGATTATGGGAATCACTACCGAGGATATTGGTAACCTACCTTAGTGGCAAATGCTGGTCCGTTTCGAAAACCCTGTATCTTGGCTCGGGACACGCATGTAAACTAGGCCTGTTGCATCTGGAAATTGCGCTTATATGTGTAAATTTCTCTGCTTTTAAATGCTGGTGAAGTTTTGTGATAAGTTCCGATGAGCCTTTCGATGAGTCTTTCGATATGCATCACATGAGCGTTTTCATATTAAAAAGTCATGTGTATTTCCACGAAAGTATGATGATAAGGTGTGTTGATTTGAGTAAAAAAAGTAAAGTTTTAAGAAAGTTGTGTAAAGTGCTGTGAAGTTAATTGAGTAACGTGAAGGCATTTTTAATTTTGTACAGGTATCAAGATATTGGTCTAAACGCGATTTTCTTTCTAGATCTTCATAGTCCTTGTACGGCTGGTACCCTAAAGATCATTAAAAAAAATAACCCTTCTATCCCCTGAGCAATCACTGGTCATCAAAATCGAAAATGTATGCAAAATCGGGTCATACAGATGTAAAATCAAACGGTCGTGTGATATTATGACTTTATTGTCATCATTATAAATTTATTTATGATAAAAGTAGTGAGCATTTCCATATTTTAAACGTGAATTGACTATGAATGTATCAGTGAGAATTTTGGTTATGTCAATAAGAGAATAATGCAACAACTAATGGAAATACTCACCGAGTGATCATAGAAAAGCTCATTATGTTGAAGAAAAGTCAGTCCCGGATGTAGGTCAGATTGCATAATTACCTTCATCTAAGGGCTCATGATGAATTCATCACAGAAATCATTAATTTATCAAAATCTATGACTGACATAGTGCAAGAGCCCTGTAATAGAAACAACGGAACTAGAAGTTATAACGAAACAACAGGACAACAATCTACGAGGAACAAAAATTATGACAGCACCGATCTGAAGACAAAACCAAGGCCCCAAAACGCAGACGCCATGAACATGAAGACTTATTATTGGAGGGGGAAAAGACATCCGGATTAATAGGAAATTCACTGACACTCAACTCAAAATAAAGCAAAACTATTTTGACTCGAGGATATCGCCTAACTAGCCAGTCAATCGTCAAGCATGCAGTCGTCAAACATGAACTCATCAAGCATTGGTCTGTCCAGTATGGAGTCGCTAGCATGAAACCGTAAAATTCCTAACAAAATACGAAAAAAAACCGCGAAAAAGGTTTTGGAAGAGAAGTTAGCGATTTTCGGGGACTCTCACTCTTGAAGACGACCCCTCACTCAGGACAATTGGCCTGTCAAAGCAGCGTAAGTAAAAAAATGTGAAACTATTGAAAAATTTGTACTGGAGGTTGCCGATTTTAAACAAGAAGCAACTTTTGCAAATGGTTGAAGCAGAGCCTTCACAATCTGCCCACAAGTTTCCATGCTCATCTTGGAATAATCAAAATCAACGCAAGATGGGTGTGAAGAATATTAATGCGAACCCTTTCAAAAACACCATCGCGTCGAGTATTCAAGTTTTGAAGCCTAAGTGATAAAGACAAGCATAAGATTTAGTATCGGTTTATTATCAGAGGTAAAAACCTGGCCTCATCATTATAAGCCTGAGTCAAGACAGGATTTTATGAAATGGTATAAAAAGACAACACCACGCTTAGAAATTTGGCTAGAAAGCTCTTGCCCACTGCTTCTTTTGGTTTTTTTTTTTTAATTGAGAATATTTAGCTAATTAACTACAAAGCGAAGACTAGAACGATTGCAAAAGGCTCTCAAAGAGAAAATAAAGGAGAGGAAAATGAAGCAAAGGTGTGCTTCTATTACACAACAATCCACATCTACAGAGAAGTAAAGTTGGGATGGATGCCATTCAGGTTTGTGAGTAAAAGAATGCTGTATTTTTTTAATTTGCTTCCCCTTCATTCCGCGAAATGACTGGGAAGGCCAGTATCACAGTTGGTAGAAGAACTAGATATCGCATCGTATACCAGAGCGGAGTATGAAGAGTGTGAAATGAGTGATTCATGCCGGAAAGGACAACAATATGTTTCAGAGCGTATTGAGAGCAAAAATTTTCTGTAACTTCAGTTTTGTTTACATCTAATCGACCTCCTTAACGCAGCATAGGCAAAAAAATATGAATCACTAAGCGAACCCATCATTTAAAATTTTGTGTTCCATTCCAAACTGTATCAACAGCCATATAAAATTTCCATACTCTCCTCTGGTATTGCATGCCGCATCTAGTTCTTTTGCCATCTATGCTCCTATACATGAATGTATACCGAGTGTTCCATTAAAATATTCAACAGAGCTTCCGTCTAGTTTTCAGCAAGCACACCCTCCACAGGATTGTGGATACAAAAAATAATTTTTGTTTCTTCATTTACCCGGTTTGTAACAATTTGAACATGATTTTGTATGACTTCCGCCTATACTTGAAAATGTACTCTAAATTAAATGGATTGCAAAAATTGCAGTAAATATGAAACATGCGCACCCTTACATAACTACTTATGGCTGAGGTATAATCATGTTCTTTATGCTGCCACTCGCGCTCCAACGGGATTTTATGTTTGCGTGCTTCCCATCAATTTGCTCCATTTGTTTGGCATTTATTGCATTTTGGCATGTTAATTACAAACTTGGTTGATGCTGCTGTAGTGATTTTATTACCAACTATATAGTAGGTAGCTACGCCATCTTGCATTCATTTTAAATAAAAAACGAGGGTGTAAACAGCGAACGCCTCTTAAGTGCAACCTGTAAAAGTTCGCCGATTTAAATCAATTTACGTAACAGTTCAAGGATGGAATACACGTTGCGTAAATTTAAATTAAACATTTACAGAAGTAACCTGTCGAGGCATCAACTTTTTATGCAGAAAATAAAAACGCTTACATATCCAAACGTGAACAGCCATCTTGATATTGTTGACCTCATTTTGATCCTTACACATACGCTGACACATGAATCATTCATAGCTTGGTAATCCAAGCTTATCATGTTCTGCGAGTCGAATTCTAATTTCAACATGTTGTGGTGGCGGTGCTAGCGGTAAAGGAAGCATCAAAAAGAAATAATTATTTCCTATTTTATTGAATATTTCATAATATTGGATTGTACAACAAGATTGAGTCGTCTCCCAAAGGTGAGGTTAAATGGTAGTAGAGCAGCCTTAACTATGCCACTCAGGCCACTCAGGATGAGATTTGGCTGTCACCTTGTTGAAGTTAGGAAGCGGTAGATAAGCTTAGTAGGTCAGTTCCGTCGAGTAATGAAGAAAAGTGAATGTGGCTTAAGCAGAACAGCTACGAGTATGATTTATGAGGGTCTATCTGCTGGTTGTGCAATATGTGGGGCATCAAACTGGTATATATGAAGGCGTCATTACTGTCTCAGGTAGAGGATTATTCTACTGGCGTGTATCATTGTGTGCCGTACGGGTTTGACAGAAGCCCTACCGCAGGCTCTAATTGGTCAGCTCTGCTTCATCTAGCAGCGATAGACAGGAGCTTATCCTTCAGGATCAAAAGGGAAATTGTCCTGAAAGTCCGTAACTCAGTGTCGAATGAAAAGATGGAATGTCATAATAGGAATGAGAGCGAAAATGCACTAAATCAGTGTATTATGGAGAGATGGTAAGCCAGATGAGGTGAGAGCGAAAAATGAAGAGTAAAGTTTGGATTCATAAGGCAAGTGTCCTTCGTTAATTCGTTCATTCTGACATAATAGGGGTCTACAGCTATATAACTGCGAGAACAGGGTGTATGTATTGTGTGAATTTGGGTAGTACGAGCGTAGCAAAAACAGTTGGAGGGGAGGATATCGGTAAGGTACTAAGCAGCATATCAACATGAACGAATACGCAGAACAAGTTTTCATACATAGAAGGAGGACATATGATAGACAAGTGATGTCTGGAAGGAATAGTCTCAGTGTTGAGAAATTGACGAAGTCTAGAAATGAGAGGATCATCAATACCAGGCTTGCATGATGCCTATGAAGCCTCTCCTCCAAAGCCTGACTGAAGGTTTTTCTGGTACCACGTAGTCGGTTGACCTGGAATTTATTCTATTCCGATGTTGGTGAGGTTCTTCGAGAAATAACGTAACGCCCAAATAATAACGTGACGCCCAAATGCGGGCAGAATAAAATATCCAAGAGACGAGTGTGGTATGGTTCAACGATGATTCATGGAAGCGAATGACACCTCAACGTTAGACAGATCTCGTTTCCATCACTGAGAACGCCAAGCATTCATTTGGCAGTAGCTCTAAGGAATATTTTTCCTCTAAAATCTGTTCCATGTCTTGAATTTCTATAATTCAAATTTTTTATAACTTAAACAAAACGTGAAAAGTCAACCCAAACAAAGACTAATTCCCTGTAAGTTTGAAAATGGGAAAAATCGGGTAACTCCTTCGTGGGGTTGCCATACATAAATTTCGTGAATCACTATACTGCCACTGAGAACGCATCAACCTAGAAAGCTGGAATTTTGTACCCGGCGTTTTTATAAACACAGTAAATATAATTTCACAAATTGGCTAAATCAGGCAACCCCTTCTTGGTGTTCCCATATACAATTTTATGTTTTTTGCTTATACTTTGAAAACTGTCCGTCCCAGCCGTTTTTATTGTACTGAAAAATTCTTCAAAATATGAAATTCTATGAAATTGATTATAATCAATGCCCGACAAACCGTTCCAGAAATATGTAATGTGAAAAACGAGATCAAAAACAAACTTCCACAGATGGATGACCGCTCATATGAAATTACATACGGGTATTCATCTAGAGGGTATCATGAGAATTGGTCTTACCAATTGTAGCGTTTTCACTTGTTTTTAATTCGCTTTCGGTCTCGGTATTAAATTGCAAAATTCTTGCGTTTAGAAAATTTTTTTTTATTCGATTATTTTAGAAATTTGGAGCTTCTTGTCACAATTGATTGTTATTTTTAGATTAGTTAATGACGTCTGTATTCCCTTTTGGATCCTTTGCCATTTTTATTTAAGAAATGTTTATAAGAGTCAACAAAATAAAGAACTTATTATATAACATAAAAAAAATTATTAATATCTAAAATTATTTATAAAACCTATGGAAGAATGGAGAATGACATTTTCGTTTACCTAAAAATCGTGGAAAAGATTTACCCGAATTTTGTTGGTTCCCACTCAATATAAAAAAACTGTATATTGCTACATTAGAATAGAATTAGAGAAAAGATGATTCATTGCCGTAATCGTAAGGAAGTATAAACGAAACGCCGTCGTAATTTTGTTTTCTTCTGTAATCTGCACATATTAAAGCATATAATAACGTAACGAATTTTCATCGACAGAGTAGATATCATTATGCCAGAAGAATATAGATATAGGTGCTTGGAATTAATTAATTGTTAAAAAAATGGAATCTTTAAATCCTACACACAAAGGACCTGAGTGAATTCATACTAAAGACCATTGTGATAATTGCAGTTTAAAATTTTGAGAGTTTGTACGTTAAATGAAAATTACTTTTAACATTAGTTTACACTCTAGAGAGTTCCCAAAAATCCAGTCACTGCAACATAAAATATTGATTGCAGTTTTATTTTGAGTTGGAGACTATTATTTTTTGGGTCAAATCAAATATATTCAAATTAAGATCAGAACTATTATGGAAATTGCAATTTTTTTGTAATAAAAGTGGCGATTTGTTTTTAAAGAAAATGTATTGCGAATGGCAAAGCTTCTGTTGACTTCTGAATAACTTCTTCGCTGTATAATCGAAATTGCTTTTGTTATCATGGAAAGTGTTTATAATTACAGAAATCATGTTAGTTATGCTTTTCTTTACGAGCTAACATTTATTAATTGTAAATTCTCTAAAATCCAAAGCAAGCATTAAATTTTATTTGAAACTAAATAGACTAATAATAATCGTAAGAGTATGGCAGCCCTACACATCACTGTTGCTGGTTCCTACCGCCAAGCCAAGCGATCGTCTATGTTCTCAGCACATGCCAGCACATGCACAATCTAAGAACTTTACGCAATTTTTCACCAGAGTGGCATTATGGATGAAATCAAAATTATATATAGTTAAAAAACGAAATTATTTCATTAATAATTTTGACATCTAGAGGACCTAAAGCATTAAAAATTCATTTCAATTCGCCTCAATAATTTCCTATTTTATCCTATTTCTTATTTTCCCTTCTCCCCTTTTTTCATAATGTGTTCTGTTCTGCAATCATGAACTTTGAAAAGTGAAGTGCGCGTTTGTTTGATATTTACGCGATGTGGGGAGGTTGTTTGTTTTGTTTTTTGGTTGCAAATTAATCATCTGTTAGCGAACGTTTTGTGTTTTCTTGCGCGGAAAATAAACGTTTGTGATTTGCTTGCGAAATGGACTTTATTTTTCGAACAATATCCAGAAAGGTAAGTGATTTTTACCTTTGCAAATGTTCGCCGACACTGCAAAAGCAGAATTTTTTGGAGATAATTATATAAAAAAAAATTAATAATAGAGATTTTTTATATATGACATTATAATTAAATGCTTTGCTGTTTAACTTACAATTAAAGTATAGAAAAACGGATGGTGGCTGTCATTTTATGAGTAGGTACCTACGGTTTGTGGCTTGAAATGGGATTTTTTTTTTTGAACTTTGTTTTTTACGACAATTACTTTTATGTACTTAACATGTCAGTGGCTCTCAACTTTTTATTTTGATATGTTCATTCGAAGCCGCCCCGATGTACCCACGACAAACACTTTGGATTCTGAAAGAGCAGATTGAAATAGTTTTTGAATTAATTTAAAATTATTAGAGAAAATCTCTGTTTACAAGCGCATAAGAAAATAGCAATTTAAAATTAGCGAAATAAAAGATTTCTGGTACTTAGGAGATTTCGTTATTTTGGACAGAGGGAAAATATACGAAGTAAACAGATTTTTGTGGAGTTCTGCGGAAATATATATATAAAAAAAGTTGTTTTCGTAGGTAGTTAATTTACAGCAATTTTACAATTTAATTAATTAAAATCGAATTCTTCCTTCTTCGTAGTAGGCAATTATCACTGGATATGTTCAAGGAAAAGTGCAAAAAGCACAGAAAACGTCACTCTGGGTATAAAGTATAATAAGTCATTTTAAGGCTAAGCTTTTGGACTTCTTAAATCCAATATGAAGAATAAGTATTGATGAAGTGTTTTTTGGTAAAAATAACAGTTAAAAAAACCATCTAAAATTCCCTAATTTCAATTTCAAAGTGGTGAAGAGGAGGGGGAAAATTTATAAACGAGTATCAATCTAAAAAAATTTATCATAGGGTGTAATATTCAGAAGCTACAGTGTAATCTATAAAAACATACCCAAATATCTTCCAGTCCCGCTATCTCAGAAACCTTAGGAATCCCCCGCCCTAAAATTTTTTGCTTCTCTAAGCATGACCTATCCATAGCCTTCGGATGCCGTATGCATGGCGAAATTAAGGACAAAGCTTATGGGGAAGTTCTTAAGGAAATGATAGAAGAATGGAGTAATTATGTAATTTCCGAGAACAAAATAAGTTTCTATAGAATTGTATTTTTGGACGCCACTGGACAATCCAAAATTCAATAAAATTGTGTCATTCCGAAACTAAATTTCAGTTAACTAAAATTTAGTAAACTGAAGTTAGGACGGTGAATATGACATCAACCTGAGTTCTGTTGTGCTGACCGTAACAAATATTTCTTTCCTCTGTTTTGAATACATTATGAATTTCTCAGCTTATCTCAACTCTGGGTTGTTTTTCCAGTATTAATCAATTCTGCGCTGGCAAAGCCTGACTGGTGCGAAATGGAGTAAAACCATAAACGCTGAATGCATATTGGTTTTCTCTTTAAAATTTGTTTCGTAAAAACTACAACAAAGCATATCCATTCAATATTCTCAGAGGCGTATTGGTAGAGAACCTCTTTTCAACAGTATTGATCGCTCCGGGAAAAGTTTTGGTATTTGTATTCTACAATAAGGCTCACTAACAAAAATTATTTAGTACGTATTTTTGGCATTAATAAGCGATTTGGCAACGTAAAATAATTTATAGTTGTCTGGGGATCCCATTAATCTGGTGCCTTGAAATAGGTGACAATTTCACCTTAATGATGTTTATTATAGGGAAATATTACGGGAAATATACCTGTGCTATTTCTGATGTTCTCTCTGTACAGGTAGTTCAGAAGCTTAGAAATATTAGCAAATGTGCGTTTTGTCATACAAAATATTCTTAAAGCCGGTCCTACATGACTCGCAAATATCACCGAGTGCTTAGAGCAGCGCATCGCATTTTCGTGCATTTCCTACATACATTTCCTAATACTCACGAGTCGTGTTAGTCGGACCGCCTTAAGATGATGAAGAAGTGCGGAGAGAGCTCTCAATTACTCCATAACTGTATGGTATCGCATTGGTTTTTATTTATTAGGAGGAAGGTTATGTTATGCGACATTTTCTTTTCAATTTGCATTGCTTTAGCTGTCTCTGATATGTATATTGCTGATATTTCCAAAAAAGGTGTATATTTCAACGCAAAAACTTGCTTCTGATTTGTGACTACAAGTATTGCTAACCGTTAACTTTTTTGTCACATCATCTTGTGAGAGGACTTAAAAAAGTGTTTTTTTTAGCCTTCTCTTCTCGGTTTTACGGCTGATGAAACCCCTCCCGAAACTTTGAAATGACTATGACGTTTATTCTCAGGTTCGTTGACCCAATTCACATTGTCTGGGAAGGCAAACATAAATTATCTTTTTTTCCTTCAATCTACATATTTCAGGCTAATCCCGTAATGCTTATGAAAAGCTAAAAATCACCTAAGATGTAATTGTATTTATTTTCTTTTATTCCTTAAACTACATTCTCTACACGCACACATTTGTGAACATATAAATATGTTGTAACCGCTGAGACAGAAAAAAAAGCAAAAAAAAAAAAAAGATTTAATCAGTAAAATAATGCGAAGAAAGATGCTGTAAAAATGAACAAATAGAACAGTCAACCAAGCTTTATCCAACCATTTCGCAAACCATAGCACTTTCAGACAGGCCCAAATTGTGGGTGATAAAATCAAAGCTTCTGGCAATAAGCTCCTCAGTATTGGAAATTTATCTGAAGGCAAGACGTGATGACATCGTGAGAGTGAAGTATCTGCGTGTGATAAAAAGAGTTTTTGTGGGAAATTGATAATGTCAGCAGTCAACAGGGCCTTCAGGGAAGATATTATTATTTTTTGTATTTGTAAAACTAAAGCATGTAAATTGAAATGGAAATTTTGTGTTATTTATTGAAATAATTTAAGAGGTTACACCTTTGAAGATTAGAAAAGTTTAAATATATTTCCTGCATACTATGATTACTTGTTAAATTTTAGAAATTGGTTATGATTTGTTTCATGTTGATGCAATAGTAACTAAGGGAGTTGGACTACATCAGCTCTACCCGATTACCCCATGCATTCGCAGAAAGACCCGTTTTTATGATTATTCACGTGGCTTCGGTAGATTCCTCTAAAAAGGCAGATTAATTCGTAGAATAGGAAAATTTGCCCAACAAAAATTAAATGTAAATCAGGACGAAAGCTTATATATGTAGCCCAACGATGAAAGGCTATGCTCTTTAGATCAGACATTAGAAGTCACCACCATCTAATTGCGTCCAGCATGAGGATAGAGATTGAAGTAAAGAAGGTGCTGCTAGCCAAGAAAACTACGTAACATGGGATACTATGAGGGGGTTGGTATTACGGAAAACCTACGCAAAAATACAATATGTTTGTGAAGATACTGAAGTAGACACAGACGTGAAATGATACTAAAGAACCCATTTTATCAGTTGTGTTAAGTTAAGCTCAAAGGAACTGACAGAAAGACATCAGCGATTTAGACGATTAGACCGAAGGATCGAACTTTAAAACAGCCATTCCACACGAAACCGATCACCCAACCATCTCCGATTTGGATGAAACTTTCACAGTTTGTAGAGAATACTAAAATTGTATATTTATTTGTTTTTCCCTACCTACACTCATACGGAAATATCAAAGGAATTTTCCAGGATAGGATCGTAGTTCATCAAAGATTAAATGTAATTGGAAGCATCGAACAGCGTTTCTTTCATTGAAATTTTCTACATATATCCTTATGACATGTACTATCATAGCTACCTCATTGAATTATTTTTTTTTTTGTTGTGGAGATTGTGTGGTACGTCATTATAAATAATAGAACTTAAAACCGTTGTCTCCCACACTGTATGGAAATGTGGGAGACAACGTTTTTAAGTTCTATTATTTATACCTCATTGAAATATATATTGATGAATTGTGATATAAAACATGACTTTTAG
Source organism: Dioctria rufipes (assembly GCA_963924295.1). Classification (NCBI taxonomy): domain Eukaryota; kingdom Metazoa; phylum Arthropoda; class Insecta; order Diptera; family Asilidae; genus Dioctria; species Dioctria rufipes. The sequence continues at coordinate 17,040,061 of OZ002744.1, read as the reverse complement.
AGGTAATAGTTACTCACTGTGTGCGTATTAAACTAGCCCACGCAACAGGACGGCGACAGTGACCAACAAATTACATGACAGAAAGTCTTCAGTGGGCGTTAGGCCTAACAAAAAACAACAATATAAAAATCTTCGCTGATTACCAAATACCTACATTGACTTTGGCTACTGAAAGTATACAATGAGAAATGCCGAAAATTTTAAAAGAACTGGGGCTACAAATATAGTCACTTTTCGCTACTTTGTATGAGTATTTCTAGCCATGAATAGAAGTTTGAATAAATCCCACGGGCTACTTTCAGAAGCCAAACTATAACAGCTAAACTAACTTGTAATAGGTTGTCTTACTGGTTTAACAATTGGCCACCCGATGTATTGATCTACAATCACAGCGGCCAGGAGGCCACTTGGATCGCGGCCAGCTGACCTATACGCTCTGAATGGAAATTCTAAAATGTCTTCAAAATTTGTTCAACTTTAAAGTTAAAATTAAGTTAATTACTTTTTGTATATCTTGACCTAATTTTTAACCAGATTTCGACTTATGACTAAAATAAGCAACTTTCTAGTGGGGAAAAACAGATAAATTCTAAATAATCTTTCTCCCTATAGGTCGCTTAGTTCTGAGGTTAAATTTTGGGTACAAACTTTGGTACATTAAACATAATTTTTTCTCCAATGTCGACTATAAATCCTAACGTACTTTTAAATCCTTTTGGAATATTGATTTACCATATTTGTGTTCATTGCAATGACTTTAGATTAACATGGACTCTAGAACATCTAGGACTGGTCGTTTTCACTGTATACGTAAAAACCCAACAACAAGAAGGGGTAGTCCGATTTATTCCATATTTAAAATTGTATTTACAACTTTTGTGGAAAAGTCGTGTACAAAATTTCAGCTCTCTACATCGACGTGTTATCAAACAGCGCCCAATTATATTGTGAAAACCGACAATTTTATATGGGAACCCCACAAAGGAGTAACCCAATTTGTCCCATTTTGCGTTACAAACGGCATGCAAAACTTACTAAACATATCTTATGATTTCTTCATTTAGGGCCCTAGCGTATAAAAACAAAAAATAAATTCGTAATGAAAAAGTTAATTATTATCTGTTCTGTAATTTTGGTATAAATAGATAGCTTCGATGAAAAATAAGCTCAAAAGTTCAATTATAGACCTTTTCTTAGCTTTGGTACATTGGCTTGGATGCGAAGCTGCGTTCTAAGTCACCTCTAATGACGAGCAGTAAATGCACTGTGAATCAATAATCATTCTAGGTGCTAGCAATGGTTTTTTTTTATTGGGTAGGTATATGTACATAATCAGAAATTATTTATCAAAGAATACAAATTATCAAAAATGATATATAGTATTCCCCAAAAACGGTACAGTAGAATCACTTCTTAATTAAGAACCCAGAGAAAAATGTTTGCTAACCTAGGGCAGAAGATATGTAGGCAATCTACGTAGACCTGCTGACGGTAATTTTTTGTCACAATAAATTCCATTGATTCGATGCTCTGTATTATGTTTGCATTCACATTTAATTATATCTATGCAAGGTCCTGGAAAAAATTCCAATTTATTATTCTGAGCTTTTTATTAAATTAATTGCGTGATTTCACAGCTGCATTGCATTTCATCCCTTTAATCCCATTTAAATCAAATGACATCTATAAAGTAGTTACTGTGAGTTTTTTTGTTTTATAATTTTACACTTCACAATATCTGAAATAAAACGGGGGATTTATTTTTTAATTTTATTTTAATTAGGTGCAGAATTTTCCTCACACATGTACATAGATTTTTCGAAATTATTTAAAATAATTAAGGAAATTGGCCTTTGACAAAAAACTTTCATTATAATCAGAAATTTTTAATAATGAACAACAAAACTGAATTTTGAAGTAGTAATAAACAACACAATGGAATAATTACATTTTTTAATAGACCAGATTGGTAGGTAGGCATATTACGTTATGATGGAGATTTTAATATGCGTCAAAGGTATACAATGGTCTTTACGAAATTTTGGGATGTTTTTGGAATAATATGTAAATAGTTAACGCACAGGTACTTTTTTACTGCGACCTTTCAAATCCAGAGCGGATTGGATTTCCTTATGATTTAATGAAATGCTGCTACTTTCTTATTTAATTTGATTATAAAAGAAGCAAAAAAAAACAACTTTTGTTAAAAACAGGACCAAATTTTGCAAGATCTTATCTATATCTGTTATTTTGAAATTAATATTTTATAGTCTGATCTTAAACTCACGATGGCTGCAAATAATTTCACCTTTTATATCCCGTAAGCATGGTTTCCACTAATAATAGTTATCTAACTTATTCAGCAACATGTGAGCTTGCTGGGAGCCAACTGGTTACCTACAATTAACATGTGTTTCCATTTAAATGTTAGATAATTTGTTGGCTTTTTGGTGTAATTCCAAATTTTGTTGGATGTATCTCCCCATTAACAATTGTTCGATCTCTGTAAGAGAAAACTGCGGTGTCATGAACTACTGTCTGAGGAGGGAAACTGATATCTTGAAATCTAGTCTAGTCTAGCTTAGCCGCGACGTCTCGAAATCCCACTTAACGCAGGAAAAAGAAGCTTCGAACACTAGCTACGACATATTGAGAGCCTGCTGAGTAGCGACGTCAATTGAAATCCTGCTTAACGTAAGGAATTGGTGAGTTGAATATTCACTGCGACGTAGGAAATGATGCGTCCTGGATGCCTGGAATTATACGACGCGTCGACACACCTTAATTTCTTACATTCATTACTTGAGAATCGAATCGCAATATACAATAGGCGTTATTAGCGTCTTGTTTTGCTTTTGTTAGTTGAGCCGTCCACTGATGTCAAATAAGTATTTGAGTTTAAGTAAAATAAAAAAAACTGCAACGTAAACGTTAACACCACCTTTAACGTTTAGCTTTATCGCGGATATGGAACGAGCTTATCATCCTGTAATTGGAGATTAAAAGATTTGCGACTTCAAATTGGGTTTGAAAATATTTTCTAAATATCAATAATGTACATTGAAAATTTATTACATCTGGTTGCGCCTATTATCAAGAACACAGACATCAATTTTAGAAAATCTGTTTCACCAGCAGTAGCACATGGCTACAACTTTACAAATCTTAGCTACTGGCGAAAGTTATGCGAGTCTAATTTATCATCATCGAATTTTTAAGTCTACTACATCTATCCAGATCTACACCAAATGTTCCTCTCCAGTATCTGTAACGTACTGAAAAGATCACTAGAATCACTAGCTAACCAACACAACAAATCGAGTTACGTTTAATGAAAATATTGCGCCGACAAATTCTGCGGGTATATACAGCTTTCCTCGAACAATTTGCCAACATGTGTCTGGATTTTCAGCTTTTCCACGAATACATAATGTTGCCAACTTGTTTCAAAATTTGTCAGATAAGAAAATTTGTATTAATGGATACGATATTTTAGGAATATTCCCAACTTTATGGCATTGTGCTCATGCTCAGTCCATTCCCAAAAGTGGGGTGGAATCTGATTCTTTCAACTATACGTCATTTCGCCCCATAATCACAAAATTTCGCTTGTAGATTCAATTTATAAGTGAAAATTTTATTTTAGGAACGACGTAGACTGTATGTGTAACTAAAAAGCGAGAATATTCGATAATGCTGACGAAAACATTAATCACACTAATAATGGTCGATAAAAATGAATTCGCGATGAAACTTCGAAAGTACATATTTGGCGGTTGTTAAAAAAATTATGAACTCCACAACTAAGTACGAAAAAAGATGATAAAAGACGACAAAACAATGAACTTACATAAAAAGCTAAAAGCGCGACAGGTAAAATGCGCGCTAATAACTACAGATTTGTCGGAAAAGGGGGAGGTTTACTCGCCTCTGCAGATTATGGGACAATTCTGGTACCATGCGAATTTTTGTCCACGATTTGTGAGATATTTGAACTTAATACAGTCAACTAGCGTGTGAAACTTTTAAAAGCAGAATTCTCACCTTTTATTCAGAAAAAGAAAATACCCGAGTTGATCCACTTGATGGGAGGAGAAATGCTTGTCCTTTCCAGCGAAGTATAATGTTAGACTCTAACTGACTGGTTCGTTTATAACGGGTATATAATGGTTACTGTTATAAAAGAATTTGAGTTATAATTTATAAGAGTTTTGTAATATTACGTAGTTATTGGATTTTTTTAAGGTAACTATCGCGGAAGTAAGTTACTAGTAGTTTTAGAAGTTGGTGATGGAAATGTTTCAATAACCGGTGATTAGAAAAAAAAGCACCAAAAACACACAAAGGCCTAGGATTACTACCCAATCTTCTCGAAACCAAACCATTTTTACCGGGAACTTCTATGAACGGTTTTCTATGAGGAACATTTTCTTCCCAAATCCATTTTGATAATGTGTCGCCTGAAGTTTCTCTTGAAGGTTCACCGTCATCACTTACCAAACGTTTTACATTCTTGGTTCTATATCACTGTCATCACTATCTATAGCAATGCCATTATCACTTGAAGATGCACTGCTTTTCTCTTCATAATCCGATTGTTCATATGTCCTATTATCAACAATCTCATCACCACTTTCATACAAAAAGTCTTCAGCTATTATCCCTATTGTAACCCAGTAATAAGCACTTTTTATCTTCTTTAGAGCATCCTTTTCAAAAACCTCAACAATCTTCCAATTGGCATCTAATCAAATTTTAAGAGAATCTACTTGCTTTAATACTCTCATTTTTCACACAAACATTATTATTTATGATTTTACTGGAGTGGCTGTTCTAGAAGGACTTTTTCTAGTTTATTTTTCTGTACCATCAGCTCTTCTTCTTAGTTTTGTAATTCTAACTAGTTCTGTACCATATCGCTGTAAGCAAAACAAGTTTGCGAAAGATAAAACTTGCTAAGTAGCTCCTCAGATCGCATAACGTCTCTGACACCTCATTGCACATTTTGGCGTAGGAAATGCATGACGTACCAGAGACGTCAATCATTTGACGCGAAGGTTTTAAGCTCTAGAAGGTATTTATACTGGCCACGAAGAAGTACTAGTCTTTATATCCTGTAGAAGTTTGGTAATGGAGACATTGCGGTTACTACTATAAAAACAAAAAAGGAAATTTGTCGTGGGCAGTCTTGTTAATTATATTAACAACTGCAAAAACAGCGAAATGGCCTCACAGCTGGTTCACACAAAGGTAAGAAAATTACGGTGACATGCTTTTTCCTTCAAGGCAAGGGCTAATTTCTTTTCCAGCCAGAATTTATCCAATAAGTAAAAAACGGATAATATTATTATAAAAATCCATTTAAGATTTTACAAAATTTTTATAGTGTAGATAATGCCTGCATTAAAATGCCGACAGAAGTATCCAAAATATTTACATCCGAGCTTTTTTCAACGGGATTAACTACATACATTAACTACGTACATCCACTGCATTATGTAATTATTCTGTACGCGTACATTTGGGTCAGAGCTTATTTTTGCGTAACTCATTGCAAAGTGATAATAAATTTCTCTTGGGTTTTACGTTTCGTTCGTAATGACATCTATACTAGTACATACTTATCTACGTAAAAAAATTAAAAACGGGAAGTTTTAGGTTTACTTGAGGTTTGTTTTTATCAGAATTGATAAACAAACTGCAGCTGATATCACTTCAATCGACAACAGGATGGATGAAATTGTACTGACATGGCTGCAAGAATAGTGAGTGACGTTACAGATTTTGCAGCTTTTATTCCTATACAGAATAATACGAAATGTTGACACATATCGAGCTTCTCTCTTTTTTAATTTCGGTTTGTGCATATAAGAAGTAAAAGATACAAACATTTTCAATAGGCAGGATTCGATGGAGTTAGGCTATTTTCTGTGGGCCTGGCATTTTGATTTCGATTTTTATCTTAACTTTTCTTGCTTTGGCATGATGGCAGTCCATTTCGGTGTTCCCTTTTCGTATTTTGTTGATAAAAGAAAATAAATATGAATATAGAAAATCAGCTCTTTCGAAGGAAGCTTGTTTTTTCGGCCTTGTAGAAGACTAATAGCTAGAAGTTTTCTGAAACAAGCTGGACAAAAAGTAAAATAGATGTTTTTTTTTTAATGTATGAGAAAATATTGCCTTGCTAGATGCTACTATTGACGTACCAATAAATTTATGCATCTAAGTAAATATTTTTAGTTTATATGACTTGGGACAGAAATAAGAAAATACTCAGATCACTTCTGAGCTCATTGGTGTCTGCTATGAAAATTGTAATAGAAAAAATTCTTAGTCATATAAATGCATTAGGTCTGGATATTCTTAGTACTGGAAAACGGAGCATTTTAATCAGTTTTTATCTCCTATAATATTCGAAATATTAACTTGACACTTGCGTCTTCTTGTAACAAAAAACTAGACTAAATAATATTTTATTTTCTATTTGATTTTCTCCTATTTTCATGCACATTATGAAACGTGTAAAATTCTTTCCTCTGAGATTAAAAATACGTGTTTCTAGAGCACCACAGGGTAATATATTTTGTCCGTTTCTTTTCCATCTTTATATGAATGATGTAAAGGTATGTCTGGCCAACTCCATAAATCTTAGGTTATGTGAACGAAATTAAGATATTTCAAAATGCCGTCTGTTCAATTTGAAACTCTGACATCTTTCACTAGTTTTTCTTCTGTGTACTACAATGACACGTTCCCGTAAAAGGTGTATTTTCAGAATCGTTTTCAAAAACTCATTAAGCAGATAATGAAATGGTGAGCAAAGGATGTCATCCGCATACGCTTCACATGAGAATCCCACATTTTTCAGCACAGTGCTGAATGAGTCAACCAACATTACACCCGAGTACCGGGGAGAGCTCTTAAGTTACATACTTGCGCCCTTACTTAGTTTTAGATCAGTGAATATGCTTGTAAAGAGATTACAAATGATGTCTAGGGAAGGACTTAAATTGTGTTTCTTTCGGAAGAGCTACTTTTTCGTCACAATGGGTACGATCTGTAAATAACATGAGTCCTTTGATACTTTCCATCTTTGTAGAAGTAGATGCATATAAAAATATTTGAAATTGAATCAGATCTTTTGACCAATTTCAGCCAATTCTCTATACAGACCAAACTAATTAACTATAAAGTAAAAAATTATCCAACCTAATATTTAATTGAATATTTAACAAAATATATGCTACTAAATGAGCCAAGCATCAGCAGATGGCGCTGCTCATGCCATTACACCATATTTTGTAATTTGCTTTCCGTTCTTCCTTTCAACGTTAATTAAGTTATGGCTCGGCGGCAGCCTTTTACTTGATTTTCATTCCTCGTGCTGCCAAAAGTTTTTATTCCCCTTAGCACTCCTACAACCTAACATTATTTATGCCATAGACATGTTCTTTCAGATATTTTAAATTGAATTTGCAATAACCATATAAGCAGACAATTTTAAAACCTCGATATTTGAAAACAGGAGAGTCTCTGGACTTGACACTTTTCGAAACAGAGTTATGAAAGCCTTGCGTGAATCGTGATAATGCTGAAGTGAAATTCCGCTTGGATTTTATGGTGAAAGTTTTACGTAGGTACATATATGCTAATGGCAATACAATTTTTAATATTATTTAATCACAATATTTTACATGACTTTTGATTTGATTTATTGTAAACACATCGGTTGAATGTCATCAAAACGTCCATCAAAGTTTTTATGCGCGTTTCAGCTATTTCATCGCGTCATTCCAAAAGGTCAGATTAGTTTCCCTTTTCCCCGACCTATATGTATGTATATATCGTTTACACTTGATGTAACTCAGTACTTCACGAAAAGTCTAGGCACTTCATGATATGTAGGCACATTGTGTAACAGTTTGCGCTTAATGACTCTTTACATATGGGTCTAAAATTTTTAGTGCTACAAGCATTTACGCTGATAGTGTAATATCAATCGACATAACCTAATGCTAGGAGATGTAGGTGAGGGGTGAAGGGGGAAGTCGCGCCCAGATCTGCGAGCCAGCCATACACACACGCACACATACCCGCGACTGGGAACACAACCATACACACACTCACATACGCCGGCGTGTGAACCCGATCTCTGATAGGCAATGTTCCTACGTACGATGTCCTAGTTAATGTTTATAATATTTCCTATGAATTTCCACTATCCCGTTTTTTGCTATCTTTTTAGAAAAGATTTTACAGAATATTCTACTTTATGAAACTCGTTAGAAATGTGCTGCAGTATAGCAAAAGGTCACTGAATGTCAATGTTTTCCTTAAGTGGGTATTCTAGTCTAGAGGCCCGAATTTTAGGTGATTTTTGAAGTGCCGTAAAAAAATGGCAATCAATATCTTTCTATCCATTTTTTTATGAGTTATTTATTAACATTACAAGAATACAGAAAAAAATTAAAAAAGTTGAAAATTAAAAAAATTACCAGCTGATGAAGTGGGGGCCGAAAAAAATAAATAAAAAAGATTATTAGTCTAGAGTAATGTCGCTATGTCCGGAACTAGGGAAAAGTTGAAAAATTTTTTTTTTCACAAAATGGCCGCTGCCTGAAAAAAAAGCAATTTTTGTACCACTTTTTTTGACTTTTTCGAATTTTTTAAAAATAGTAAAAATTGATATTTGGGGATGCGGCTAGTTCCGGACATAGACAAGTCTATAAAGAAGACTTTCAAAAAAATTTCAAGTAAATCGGTCCAGTAGAACTTGAGAAATCGTGGGCATCGTCTTGAAAAAGGCAGTTTCGAGAAAAACGCGTTTAATGGGTAACGCCACTGTAAGTTTTTTGAAAAATCGTTTTTTTTTATTGGCTTAAAAAATAGTTTAAACTTTCTAGAATAAGAAAAAAAAGGTCCCGTGCGACAAAAAATTTTTTTTAATTTGAAAATGGAGGTCGCCACCAAGCGCGTTAAACTTGCTCCGAAACATGTCCCGGGAAGATGGCTATGGAGCCGCCATTTTGTTTTTTTTTCGCTGTCAAAAATTTATCAATAAAGTTCAATGTATGCCCGATAATACCCTTAAAAGGTTTTTTTCAAACCCCTTTAATTTCGCGAGAAAAAAATTCGTGAAAAAACCTTTTTTTTTAGCCGTTACAGTAGCGTTACCCCTTAAAGTCCAAGTGGTTTAGAAGTTAGAATTCAACTGTAAGCAGCTGGATGCAGTTGAACACTAAATATAAAAGATACAAGCCACCATTTTGAAAAATCCTCTTGTAGGCATATTCTTGAATAGTTAAACTTTGAAAATATGAAAACAAAAAACATATATTTTTTCGAATTTCTAGACTAGAATACCCCCTTAAGGTCGTCTGATTAAAAAAAAAGACAATGACTACTGTTATGTGTATACATTTCAGTGGTAAGTCCCCCGGGAAAAACATTGTCAAGCAATATTGAGGTAGCTAAAGGAAATCTTCTTTTATTTTCCCTTGCTAATTGATGCAATGTGTATGACATAGTTTCGGAACTGAACTGATCAAATATAGTAAAAATTGTGAAATTTCTGAATAAGGACGAGAATTAAATCTACACAAATTCATGAAAGCCTTTAAGGACCTGGGCCTGAATGAATTGTTATGAAGATTTCAATAACGCAGAATAGGATAAAATACCCTAAAAGATCAATACGCAATAGAAACTGACAGTGCATCATTAACAAGTTCAGATTCTAGTGTTTGACTAGATCGTTTTCGAGAAGTACTTTCTAATATGTATCTTTACCAGAAATTTAATCAGTAAGAAAGCAAACTGCAAACCTAGTATCAGGTTTTGTAGTGATAAGGGAACATGATAAAATCAGCAAGATTGCGGCTGGAAAATATAGAGGAGGTAACTACTGCTTGCAGCTGCAGGAATACAGGATCATTATACTCGATGATCTGTGCCAGTTTTCCTGAAGTATTGCTACTGATGAGGATACCATGAAACATTATGAATCACTGGAATAAAATCATTCGAAAATCTATATTGATCCACCCAATGCATTTCGTATTAATTTAATTATTATTATTATTTTCTAACTCTCCTTCTTAGCCTCCCTCATTTTTTCTATTATTCTTAATGAAAGCGATTTAACTTTAACAAAAATATAATCAATTAGAGAAGCAACTCATCCTAATTAATAAATACGAGTATATTCCACATAAATCCATTAATTCACTTAGGGAAACATGGTAACAAATTTTCCAGTTTTCCAGTTCAAAATTCATTTCCCTGATCTCAATGAAAAGTGTTTTAACAACTTAACTATGCCCGGCTAATTTGGAGGAATTATGGGATTCTCTGCTGTCTGGGGGTTAATCGTTTTGAATCCTCTGTATTAAGGAATTTGAAGTATTTTCATTTAAGCCTAATCAAACATTCTTTCTGTAACGGTCGGTAAATGGATGAGGCTTTCGTCTAGAATAAAAGATGAGTAAATAACAGAGGATAGCTTCTATTTGTCTCTGTTTTGATCGTATTTTAAGTTTTTAAATTATTTATAATGTTTTTTAGGTAGATGATAGGAAAATTATTTTAATCTATAGTTACAGATAGGGCTATACTTTTAATCTGAGGTGGAAATATTTTGCGTGCGTCTATGAGTGATACTTATGTTGATATATTATGCTGAATATTGTATTGTACCACCATGAAAGATATATTTAAGGCTTAATCTGGTACGTCATTATTATTGCACATTTTAGATACATTTTCTAAATGCAATCATTAATCATTCCCGTCGTGATATATGCATTCTCTCTAAAAATACATTTATCATCAAGAGCATTTAACAGGATATAAAATATATACTTATTCCGAGACGGCTAATCCAGAAATGGCAGCTGGTAAATTTTTTATAAGCCGAGGTGTTCTCCTTAGGTAATCTTACATCTATAAATTTGGCATTCCTATATTCTAATCTTTGACAATCACAGACTCTAGCCTAGGTATCTTATTGGCAGAGGTTCCTATCCATAGGAAGATCGGCTTTGACATTTTTCGAGACTGTTACTCTAAAACTAACTTTCCGGACTGGGGAGTTTTTTGTTTTGGCCATAATTTTAAAAATGGGGATGCAATTATCTTCGTAACCGTCAACAATTATGCACAGAGATTTTTTGTAGGTAAGAGTATTCTTCAAAAAATTTACTATTTTTAGCGTAGCATAGTATTATTAAAAAATTTATGAGGAACAAAAAATGAAAAATTGGGTGGTATAACTCCTACTTTTATGTTGTTACTATTGAAGTACATTTTTGTTTTTGCAATCATCCAACATGTTTACTTTTATGAAAACAGTCTGACGAAGTTTGTAGATAAATAAAATCAGGCAGCTCCTTCGTAGAATTTCCATACAAAAGTTTAGAGTTTCAATTACATATATACATATTTGAACAATTCCCAAGAATGCGTTGCGATAACGAGCTGAAATTTTCTGTAAGCGGTGGGCGCGGCGGTTTCGTAAAAATTGTAGATCTACTTCGAAAGTGGGTGAAATTAGGTAGCTGCGTTGTATGGTTCTGATATTAAAATTTCAAGATTTGAAAATTTTCGCATATACTGGAAAAACGGTGAATCCATCCAAGTTTTAATGTACTGAACAAATTTCTTGGGAATGGCAAAACCTAAGGAATTGGTCACACATTTTGTTTTTTGTCTACAACCTACTTTAAAAACAACAATCTAACTTGAGTATTTTCAAAACAGAGGGATGTTTATTATTAACGCGCATTCATTTAGAATATTGCCAAAAATTGGTATTAGAATATTTTACAATTACAATTTTTAATTAACTTCGTTTTGAAAACCCTAAGTCACGGTGCGCAATTAGTATGACATCAACTGTCAAAAGAGCGCTAATAGCAGCTAGAAATTTTTTTTATTCATATTGTTTTACCAATAATAGTGTCATTTATTTAAACCTAATATCTTTAAATTACGCAGGATATTTCGAAAATCTTGTGCAAAATTGTGATCTCGATTAGAAATTAAATAAAGTTTAGCAGAGTGGCAACGTTTTAAATCTTGTAATATGACTCAAAAGCAGGCCCTAAACAACAATATTAAGTGACTCAAAAAATCAAATGAAATGGTACAATTGCAGAAATAGAAAAATGGAAAAAATAGAAAAAAAAAATAGATTAATTAATGCACAGTGCATACTTGCTCGTCTAAGAATAATTTTACCTGAAGTATAAAATTTTTTGCAGCAATAAAGATAATATATAACAACTTTCAACTTCTAGAGCTTTTGGCAAGGTCTTTCACTATATAAATTTTTGTACGCGATCTTTTAACATACTCTGTATATTCTTTTAATATCTTTTAAAAAAAAACTTTTATATTTTTTCCAATGGCTTCATTAGCGGACGTAGTCAATTTGTAAAAGTACAGAGCATACTCTCTGAGAGGGCTGTTCTAAATTGAGGCGTTCTTCAAAGATTAATACTTGCTTGGTCTTTATATAAATTACATAACCGAAGCTGTAATGTATGCTGGCGGGGTGCATATTTATCTGAGCAGGTCAATTGCCTTAACGGAGAATTGTATATGTCGACTGATTGAAGATCTCCAGAGTGTTTATGATTGCTTTGTGCTAAACAGCTTAAAGCTGAATATTTTCAAATCTAATTAGCTGGCAGTCTATAGAAATGGTATTGAAGCTAGTAACTTACTATCAATATTCCCAATGCAGATTTTATAAAGAGTCTGGTTTTTGAGCTTAGCTCGAAGTTCTCCTGTTGCAACCATATCCGTGCTAGAATAGAAAAAATCTATGGGTGTTTGTGTGACTGACTTCTGGCTTTCGTTCGCGTCATATGCGAGAAAAACTGGTCAAAGTTGGTATCTCATTTTACTTATGGGTGCAAAATATACTCATCTCTGGACTCAGTTAATCGTAGAAGCTCTTGGTTACAAACAATTATATATTACGCTATGTATTCATGCTGTCGCGAACCAGTCACATATCGCCCTATATGACATTGTTTGGTTGCTCTCTAGAAGTTACTTCACCCAACACAGTTTAAAAGTTTTGACAAATCTTTAATTCTAACTTCATTCAATCCTTAACTTTTTAAAATCATAAATATAACACAATCAAAATCTTATTTAGTGAAACATTTAACCCTGCAAAGCGTTTACGATATTCCAAATAAAATTTAATACTCATTTGACCCTATGAGGCTGTGAGGGGCTATATGAGAGGATATAAAATCTAAACCGTTCTTTCACCTTTGCGTGCTAAGGAGGAGCATATTAGATAATAAAACGGTGAAAATCCTACAACTCATTTATGTAACACAACATTTTCGACAGAGTACACAAAGGTCAAGTTCAGAGCATTATAATGTTTGTCAGTCAATATCCATGCCCTTCGGAAGAAATGTAATGGGCAATAAGCGGATTAAGAAGATATTTCGGGCTGACCTTTTAACAGAAAATCTAAGCAAAAGTTATCTCCCAATAGAGACATCCGTCTTCTTTAATCACAACTTATGGCAACTTTTATTATATCAAAAGCATAACATCCCACAAAATGATATTGAAGGTTTTCTCTATTCAGTTATTATGGTGTGAAAGCGATCACTGTGGGGGGAATTTATATACATAATCTGAATCACAACTAATTTTTTCTATATTCGGCTATTTATGTTCAATAATGGTTTCTTCATATCATTGTAGGAAGCTGTACAGCTTAATAGAGAACGTCAAGAGCAGCATAAAATGTCTTGTCAATGGGTTCAATAGAAAATTAAACTAGGGAAAAAGTTATAAATTTAAGTGATAAGGGATTTCGACGACCATAATAGTACTTCAGATTCAGGCTGTGATTCTATCGACTCGTATTATATATTTCTATAGAAGATGTTGCAGAAATAATTCTTGATAGTTTCTGTTTTTATTTTCATTGTTTGGAAGTCATATACTGGCCCTATTACAATATACCTTCCTACTTACTGATCCTATAGAAACTTACTTTTTTAAAATTTTGTTCTTTTAAAGTGCAAGTATCTACATGAATTGAAATTAAGGAATTTGCAGATTGAACATTTTAAATTGTCTTTGGCTTTTATTGCGGGTTATTTCAATTAATTTTTAAATACGTTATTACGTCTTCGTAATTGATTTAATTTAATACGTCGAAATGATTAACACCGGCACAAACTGGAGTAACATGATTTATTGAATTTAATTAATATAAAATATACTTTAAGTTTAATTATAAAATCCTGACCGCGACTACTCTCCAACACAGCAAGAGTTCAAGTGGGTGAGCGTGCTGCTAGTCGGAAAGGAATTCGGACTTACTGTTCCTGGTCGGTCGTCTGTGTCTGTCTGTTTGTCTACGTGTAACTTTAAGTGTTACCGTTTCTTGTTTTACTTTTGTATGAATATATTTTAGTACTGCTGTTTTACTTTTGTATGAATATATTTTAGTACTGCTACATCACCCCCCTTCCAGTTGGGAACCACGAATTGAAATACAAAAATATATTTATATAACTAAGGTTCATATTGTAAATTGGACCTTGTTTCGTATTGGGCTCGAAGTGATGCTATCGCTTACAAATGCTGGTTTAAGGCGATCTATCGAAATTGTTGTATTTTTACCTTTCATTTGAATGACGAAAAATTTTCGTAATTTTCTTAATACAGGGAAAGGTCCCTCATAAGGTTGACGTAAACCTAGCCTGGGTTGATCGACTCTCACAAATACCTGTTCGCATATATTTAGGTCTTTGGGTATGTGAATGGGTGTTTTTTGCTGACGTGTTTCTGTGGGGCGAAGTTCACTCATGCTTTTTCGCAATTTTTCTACAAAGTCAGAGGGGTCCATAGGAGGTCCGCTAATATTTTGTTCGAAAAACTCTGCTGGTAGTCGTAATGGCTGTCCGTACACCATCTCTGCGGGTGTACTTTTGAGATCATCTTTGTAAGAGGAACGGATACCCAAAAGTATTATTGGTAGTTCTTCCGTCCAGTTTGTATTGCTGTTCCGACATCTCAAGGAGGTCTTTAATTGTCGGTGGAACCTTTCAACCATACCATTTGCCTGCGGATGGTATGCAGTAGTGCGGATACGGTGCATGCCCATTAGTTTGGTTAGCTCTGAGAATAATTTCGCTTCAAACTGTGTGCCCTGATCCGTAGTTATACGAAGTGGAACACCATAGCGACTTATATATTCGCCTACAAATGTACGGGCTACCGTATGTGCTGTTATATCGCGTATTGGGTAGGCCTCGGGCCATCTTGTAAAACGGTCGATGATCGTTAAAATGTATGAGTTTCCGTTTGATATTGGTAACGGGCCGACAATATCCATGTGAATGTGTTCAAAGCGGTATTGCGGAACATTGAAGTATTCTATGGGTGATTTGGTATGTCTGTGAATCTTTGATTTCTGGCACGCCGTACAAAGTTGCGTCCATATTTTAATATCGGAATTCATGTTTGGCCAAAAATAACGCGCGGATATCAATTTACGTGATGCACGTATGCCTGGATGAGACAATGAATGTAGGGATTCGAAAGCTTTTTTTCTTAGATCGCTAGGTATGAATGGGCGGATCGTTGTAGTACTGACTTCGCACCACAGCGGTTGTTTAGCATTGGGGACGAAGTGTTGCTGTAACTTGAATCGAGAATTACTTGAGTTATCTGGTAATAAAAGTTTGGTGAGCTCTTCGTCATTTATCTGCTGAGAAATGATGTTTTCAAGTGTGAAATCACTTGTAAGTACTGAGTTGACGTCGTCACATGTTCGCGATAAGGGATCAGCTACGATATTGTCCTTGCCTTTAATATGGCGAATGTCACTAGTGAATTGCGCAATGAAGTCAAGTTGTCTCGCTTGTCTGGGGCTCCTCTCTGTTTTGTGTATAACGCGTTGACCATTGGCTTATGATCTGTATACACTGTGAAGGCAGTTCCCTCAAGGAAATGTTGGAAGTGCTTGATTGCGAGATATATCGCGAGCAACTCGCGGTCGAACGCTGAATATCTGGATTCAGCGGGGGTAAGCTTCCGCGAGTGAAATGCTAAGGGTTCCCATAGACCATTGGGGTTTTGCTCCAAGACAGCGCCGACAGCCTTGTTTGATGCATCTGTAGTGAGTCGTAATTTGGCGCCATGTGCGGGAAGAACCAATAAGGTAGCTGTAGCTAAAGATTTTTTAATATCTGTGAAGGCTTCTTCACAGCTTGATGGCCAGAAAAATGATTTGACAGACTTGTTCTTATTTAGCGACAATAACGAAGTCAGATGATTGTGTATGGGTACTAACAATTCTGCTAGATTCGGAATGAATCGGTGGTAAAAATTTACCATTCCAACAAATCTCTGTATTTGCTTAATAGATTTTGGGCTTGGAAAAGTATTAATTGCTTCCACTCGATTTTCTGAAGGTTTAATTCCGTTATAGGCAATCTTGTGACCAAGAAAATCTAATTCACTAACTCCAAATACACATTTGGTTGGGTTAATTTTAAGTCCATATTCTTCTAATCGTTCGAAGAGTTCCTGTAAATGCTGCATGTGTTGGTGCTGATCAATGCTGCTTACTAAGATATCGTCTATATAGGCATAAACGAAAGAAAGACCTCGCGTTACTTCGTTCATAAATCTTTGGAATGTTTGAGCTGCGTTTCGGTTTCAGAAAGCATATTCGTACTGTCAATGCTACCAATTATAGTAAACTGGGGATTTCATGTCAATGAATTTATTTAAATATCTGTCAGTGGGATTTATCGGATTTATTAACAAAATATTTTGGACTTTATTTTCAAATTTTAATTATGAGTCGAAGGGAGTGTTTTTTACAAGGATGTTTTGGAAGGAAAGGTTTATTTATCGAAGGAGAACCTGTGATCATGTTCAGGTATATAAAATTTGTTTTTGTAATTAATTTGTTTTGTTAATAAATTGTTGAAATTCTAGGTCTGCTTGCATTTATTTTATAAATCGATGAAGATATTAATGATTTTAAGGTTCCTGAAATATGAACAAAAATGTAAGAAATGGTGCGACTCTTTATATGGAAAATATGAAGATGTAATGCGGGGTCAGTCACCATTCTTATGTGGCTTACATTTTGATGAAACTTATTTACATTGACCAGTGTGCACAAAGTGTATGAAAAGTGCAGTGCCAATGGAAATTGATTCTTTCTTTTAGTTGCCTGGGTATTTATGTATTTGTTGAACTTGTATAAATAATTATACTTAATATTAGACAGGAATCAGAAGTTTGTGGGAATCTTCAGAATATCTTTGAAGAACAAGCTGCGAAGAACAACATTAGCACAGTTCCTCTAATATTCAAGAAACACCTGTGAATAATAAAGTGGTGAAGCGCACATATTCTGTGTCCTGTAACTTATACAAAAGAGAACTGGAAACGGGATAGTCTTCGCAATCTGCGTAAAAAACTAAAAAAGAAATACAAGAAAATAAATAGCCTTGGCGAATTATTAAATACTTTGCAAAACAAAAATGTAATAGATAAACGTATTTCCATCCGAATAGAAGAAGTAGGGATGGAAATACCCAAAGCATTTTTCAAACAAATTGCAACTGGCAGTGTGAATGCATATTGAGACGAATTAAATATTTTTGCCATTACGTTGCACTTATACTCACCAAAGGCCTACGAATATGTGCAGAAAACGTTTTTCAAAGCATGACATTATATCAAATGGTGGGCGTTCAAGTAATGTGTCTGACTTGCAACGGACCTAGCTATAATAAAACTATGTTTCGCTTATTGGGTAGCTCAATTGATTTACCAAGTCTGAAAACATTTTTCTACATCAGTAAAACCTGGCCAAAAAAGTTGATCCATGCTGGATGCATGCCATTGCATAAAAGTTGGTAAGAAATCATTTTGCTGCAAAAGAAAAGTTTATTTCACATAATGGCGTAATATCCTGGTCATAATGTCAACACTTTGCACAGCCTGCAAGAAAAAGTATGCATCAAATTAGGCAATAAACTTTGCAAGACGCATATACAATGGGAAGGTAAGAAGTTGAAGGTGAGGCTTGCTACCCAAACTCTAAGTTCGAGCGTTGCAAAAGCAATAGGTTGCTACTACAAAGTGCTAAATATTGCAGAATTTTTGGAAAATGAAGTAACCGTTGAATTCATTCGAATAATAGATACCGAATTTGATTTGTCGAGCTCACGAAATCCATTTGCAAGAGATTCTAAAGCATCTGTAAGTCAGAGAAATGTTATACAAGTTTTCGAAAAAATTAAGGAAATACAAGCGTGTATTTCACAACTACGAGACTATCAAGGCAGATCTATACAGGGTGAGTCAATAATTGGTGCACATAACTCAAGGGTTTTATAACTGAGGTGGATACAAGCAAAAAATGTTATGGTGAAAGGGGGGGGGGGGGGTGGAGACACGTCGCTTCGGTGGCAAGTGGGATTCGTTCCACTTTACACCCTGTAACTTTCTTGATATACACCTTATCAAGTTGGGATTCATATCAGACGTTAGCAAACCGTCTCAGCTTTCCAATGAATTCTCACTCAGCCTTCCTGTCATCTTACGTCGGAAGTTGTAGGACGTCAAATTAAAAAAACGAAACCGTTTTTTGAGATATTCCTGTTTCTGTGAATTTCATTAATTTTGCTACTGACGATTATAATCGCGCCTACTATTATGGAATTCCGCGCAAAATTAGCAAAATTAATGAAATTATTAATCGTAGAAGCAGGAATATTTCAAAGATGGTTGCATTTAGGTAGGTACATGTACCTAGTCATATTGAAGGTAACATTCCGGGGTTTCTTAATATTGTAATAAAACTGTATAGTTGTCATGCATTTTGGTGGGAAAATCGTTAAAATTTGAAAAAATTAGGAATTTTTTTCGAATTTTTTTGAGTTTGAAGTCCTACAACTTCCAACGCAGGGTGACAGGAAGGCATTAATTGGAAAGCTTAGACGGTTTGCTATCATCTGAGATGAATCTCACCTTTCGAGAAAGTTACAGGGAATAAAGTGGAAGAAGTACTGAAAATCGCAGACTACCTCCCCTACCGCCGAAACGATGGATCTTACTCCCCTCCCTCCCAGAACTTGTAATTTTTTGCTTGTCTCCACATGAGCTATCAAACTCTTGGGTTATGTGCATGAATTATGAAACACCCGTATATAAAACAAGAATCGGAACAGGTTTTAAGGGAATTTACGTTGGCTTGGAAATATTGAGGATTTTGTACATTGTACAGTACATTACAAATCAATCCCTAAAATATATTTTAATGTACAAAGTGAGCCAAGATCATTTAGAGATCTTTTTTTGTGCTGTAAAAGACAAATCTGGCTGGAACAATAATCCTACAACCAGACACTTTATTGCTGCATTTAGAAGCCTATTAGCGCATGTGCAGCGAAACCTTCTAATGGTAAAGTTGAAGAACTTGAGACGTGTCACATTTTCAAAGTATCTTCAAATACCGTAAAAGTAAGGAAAAATGGTATGGCTATGCTACTGAATGCTGTAGACAACTTGAACCCAGAAGTACAAGTGAATTGTGATGACCTTGACTTACAGCTACATTCCTTGTCCACTTTATCAGAATTTCTAATCAAAGCTGTAATTTACATTTTCTGTCGAAAAGATGGTGTCGAAAATAATTAAATGTAGTGAGTTCATTATACGCTGAAAAGCTGATGCTGCAGCTGGTGTTAACAGATTTATTTTTAAAAGAACTCGGAGAAACGGGGAGAATATTCGTACAAGGATGGAATAGTAACATTTCAACTTAAATACACCGGATTTAATGAAAAAATTGCTTTTGAAGTTATGACAAAATTGATTTTTAATAATTTATTCCCAACATTAAATGAGCATATTAAAGAGGTGGAATTAGACAACAACCATATTTATAAGATAGTTAAAAGCGTTATTTATGCATATATGAAAATTAAACTTGGATGTATTCTCCGTCAGGTAAACCTGCAGCACAATTACCTTATAAGATCGAAGTTATTGCGTTATATAATATTTAATCATAATTCAAATCCATGAATTGAAAATAAAATTAATTCTTTTTCATTTCTTCTTTTATATTTATTTTGTATATGCATAAAATTCATTTTATACTAAATTTCCAGTTCTGCAAATACCGCTGAACCTCAAGCAATTTCTCGATCACAATCGTTACAGTTCAGTGGGAAAATATTCTCTCACGGGAAGATACAGAAATATGAAAGTGGTTCCATTTGCTTGCATGCACTTTTGGTTCAACGAGCAGTCCATTTATATACATGTGAGTGGTCGGGGCTTACTCACTTGATAAATTTTTTAAAAGTGAATTAAAAGATTTCCAGACTACCAAAAGCATATGTTACATTTTAGAAGACTTTCCACATCGAAAATCATTTGCATACGATGTTGCCCAGTTTCCAAATTTTCTAGAAAGAGAGCTGGATACTTCTCTTCCGGTGCGCTTGAAGTGTTCCTTTCATATAGGAAATAAAAAATACCATGGGATCAGATGCGGACTATTATAATGTGGATGAATTATTCTTTCCAGGTAAATTCACCCAAAATTCCGTATTTGTCTTAAGGAATGTACTGCCCGTAGTCAGAGCGTACATACAAAAATGTAAGATGTGATAAAATTTATGCCACTGGTATAAAGTTAGTGGTTGTATTCGTTTATCTACAAATTCTACACTTCAATGTTAAACTAGAGCTTTAATACGCAATAAATCTTAGATACAAATAGTTTAATTTATCAATATTCAATAAATGAGAAATATAAAATATATAATAAATGTAGTAATTTTGTTGCAAATAACTTGTACTCACCTGATCTATGTTTGGCAGTTGATTAACTTGATTTTAATAATTTTTACTGAGGTTGGGATTGGGATATTCTTTATTCTGGTCGATACCCAGAATAAAGTGAGGTGAGTAATTCTTACTGCAGTCGAAACCCACAGAGAATCTTTATTGCAGTCGTTCCCCACAATAAAGTGTTGGTTAGTAATTTTCTTGTTACAGTCGTTACCCGTAACAAGAATCTTTATTGTAGTCGTTACCCACAATAAAGTCTTTATTGTAGTCGTTACCCACAATAAAGTGTTTTATTAGTAATTTTCTTGTTACAGTCGTTACCCGTAACAAGAATCTTCATTGTAGTCGTTACCCACAATAAAGTGTTTAGTGTTAGTAAATTTCTTATTACAGTCGTTACCCGTAATAAGAATCCTTATTGTAGTCGTTACCCACAATAAAGTGTTTAGTGTTAGTAAATTTCTTATTACAGTCGTTACCCGTAATAAGAATCTTTATTGTAGTCGTTACCCACAATAAAGTGTTTAGTGTTAGTAAATTTCTTATTACAGTCGTTACCCGTAATAAGAATCTTTATTGTAGTCGCTACCCACAATAAAGTCTTTATTGTAGTCGTTACCCACAATAAAGTGTTTTATTAGTAATTTTCTTGATACAGTCGTTACCCGTAACAAGAATCTTTATTGTAGTCGTTACCCACAATAAAGTGTTTTATTAGTAAAATTTCTTATTACAGTCGTTACCCGTAATAAGAATCTTTGCTTTAGTCGCTATCCAAATAAATCTCCTAATCTAGTCGTAACCCAGAATAAGAAAAATTTATTTCAATTGTCAACCAAACAAAGTGTTAAACTCTTAATAAAAATTCACAACACTAGGAAATACCACTAAAAAATTATCAAGTTACTCACTGCACTGCCAAACTGAAAAAGAGATCGAGTCAAGTTAAATTGCTGTTTATATAGCCCTTGCTTGCACACGACACCAATGATGGAGTAGCAGAGGCGCATGATCACAAGAATTGGCCGTGCGTCTGTAATTTTACGGTACTGGAGATAAAATATGCATAGCAACGAACAAAAATGCATAGTAACAAGAAATTTAAAGCAACCCATGCTGCTGTGTTAAATTGAATTCTGTACATATGCAAAAAATATTATCTCTATCACGTAGAGAAGAAATTCCCGTTCGATAGTACATATAACGATGATAGTGTTGAAAATTGATCTGCTTAATCTGATTGTATTTGTGCCATGCATTGCTATGCTACATGAGAACACATGCTTTGGTTAGATATTTTTGGGAAAATTTGTAATTAGATTGAATTTGTTTTGCTTTAAGAACTCAATTTTAGCATGGCATTTTTGCATATGTTCTTTTTTCAGCAATTGTTTTTAGCACGAATCTAATTGCTTCAATCATATGATAAGAATTTTAATTTGATTTGCTTAATGAGGCTATATTGTTGTATTGTATTTGTGCAAAGTGTTATGTAGATGACAAATACATGGCTTTGTTAGGTTGTGTACCTGTTTTTTGATTAAGAGTAATCAAATTAGATTTAATTTTCCTAAAATTTGATGCTTTGTTTCAGGATGCTTTCCTTTTAAAAGTAATCGATAAAAACAAAAATATATTCGAACCGATTTGGTTCGAACAAGGAATGTTCATAATATAATAAAATTTGTTAGTGAAGTTTTTCGAGCCGTCAGCACTTCAACATAATAGAATGCCGTGTGATTTGCTTCTTTCATTTCAGAAAATCTACCAAAACTACTCTGCAATCGATCTTTCAGCTTCAAATATTTTGGTTTCGGTGACTCTTGTATTGTAGTAATTACTGCTTGGACTGAATTGTGTTTTCTGGGTCGTATAATGATAAATGAATGTTAATTCTATTCAAGAAGGTAAGAGCAGTGTCCATTTATTGATACTAATCTGAAGAAATCTTTGACAGACTTAGATGATCAATGAAAATTACCTGAGCTAATCTGAAAGAAATGTTGAAAGTTTCCGCTATTTCTTCGTCGTCATGCTTCATAATTCCCTATACTTCTTGGCTTTATCATTTCCTTATGGAGAATCTCTTTGTAAATCTTTCGATTTGCTAAAAAAAAAAACTGTTGTGCGAATTTAAAGTTTCAAAATTTTCCATTATTAATATTACCGTAGAAAACTGGAAACACTCAATACATTATAAAAATATTTACACTGTGATAACTAAAATTACTCGGAATTCGTACATGATTTTAAAATATTTCTCTTAATAGTGTTTTGTGAGATAATTAAGAACAACAAAAATGTTTTGTAAGATATTAACCTTGGTTGTATCTTTTTGCTGAAAACAAAAGAAAATATATGTTGCTGGCGTTATGAAAAACACAACTAAGTTTTGTGACGACTTTCAGTTTATTGGATATTTTTTTTTATATATTTTGACTGATTTCATTAGTTTTGACAAAACAAACAAATTACTATTGACGTTTCAACACTTCCACTTTCACGTATGTATTGAAATAGTTCCCAGTACCTGTGTACAGGATTCGGCAGAAAGTGAAATAAACTGCCGAGGTTCGCAACATGATGACCTGAAAAAAACCCGATGACGGCTTCTGGTGGTTTTTTCCTTGTTGTTGCCTCTTAGAGTTCTGTCGAGAAACTGACATCTTTTCGAATTTACAACGCTTTTTATAGGACGTGTTTAGGTCAATGCTTGCCGTGATTTTGCCATATTCCACATGCAAAGTAAAACTGTTTCTTCCTGTCTACTATGTTTTTTACTAAATTCCACATGCATAGTGATTAGTAAAATGTGGAATTAAAAAGTAATTTTCAGTATTTGCCTTAGGTACCGAAACAGAGAAATGACAATTTTTTGTTTCACGTCGATATGTAATTTTTACTTGCTATACAAATTTTTAAATAAAAGAATTTGGAGGTAAACTCAACTGACAAAATGATAATAAGCTCTAAATTGTTAAAAGTATAAAATTTTAATCGAATTTCATATCAATTTCCATAATTTCTTATATTCCAATAAAAACGTGTAAAACTGAGAGTTTTCCATTGTACGTATAAAAAACGGGAATTTGTGTGTATCAGCTGAAGGAGTTGTCCGATTTGCTTGATCTAGTTTCGAAATTCCATTTGGAATTTGAGTGTTTTTATTGCATCCAAAAATTGCGCAGTATGCCAACGCATTTTCAATCAGTACCCAAATATGCGTGCAAAATGAAAATTATTGTATGGGAACTCTATGTGGGAATGGACTACAAATTTCATATAAAATGCGAACACAATACTTCAGGTATCTAAGCTAACGCGTCCTCAAACAGTATCCCAATACTTATGTATGTATAAGTATGCAGTGAAAACTGACATTTTTCTATACGAAAGAGTTGCCTGATTCCACACATTTTCGAATATAGGTTTATACTTTCTATAAATATACTGTATGCAAAAACAGACACACAGCTAGACGGATGGACATGCAGATGGCATAAAGGGCTTTTAACATTATGCGTGGGGTGTTCAATACATTTTCCGGTACCATCATTATTCTATGTGTTGTAACCGTACGAAAAAACATAATAGCTATGCACCCTGTGATTTCATATATGGTAAAAAACAACATTTTCTTGGCCTTCCTGTATATAACACAGATATGAAGATGATGAATATTTTAAAGCATTTTTGTTTCAGCTCAAAATATTGTGAACCTTCCATTGCAAGATTTGTTTTTTTAGCCTTAATTAAATTGTAATTACTTATACCATCAAATATATATTACACATGCATGCACGTAGCTACACTTTTCGTATGCATACAAAACATAATATCATGGCAGTACTTGGCCACACATAAAATATTTAAATGCACCGCACCCATTGGGAATAAGCTCAGTTCCGCTAGAATTACAGCGAAAAATTCATAATCATCAAAATTTTGAATTTAAATGAAACGCACTGTTGTTATCTTTTAATTAATTATCCTCGGTAGTAGTTGGTACAGTAGTAATTAAAATTTTAACTCGCCGGCGTTTGCTTTGCAAAGTGAATATTTTTTTTTCTAACATTTTATTAAAAGAGCTTTTTCAGTCTGACTGCAATTTTGGTCAATCCTATTTGCTATGAGAGATTTGGGCAAATTAGAATTGCAGATAACATTTCAATTTGACAAATGAACAGAGAATAGACTAATCCCGATTATCGTCCTTTTCGTCAGCTTATCTCTAATCTAAAATTAAATTAAATTTTAAATAGAACTGCTGATAAAAATTCAAGGAGCAGAGATTTTCTATTTAATTTTTATTACTTTTACCGTATAAAGAAGTTGAGCTTCTTCAAAAAGGATAAAAATTTCGTTCATAGATAGATAGAAATTTTGTGGTAATGTTGGTGTAGAGTTTTTGTAATTCGAAAAGCGGTGTAGGAGAATAAAGAGATTTTTAGAAATTTTGTAAAATTCAATGCACCTAACCCTAATAGTCTTCTATATCTTCTTCAAGCCTGTTTTAGCGATACGAATTTTTCTGACTGTGCCATTTTTTCATATAAGAAGAAGTCGCAACCGGGTAAATCTGAAGAATAGTTTGTAGCACAATTTGACAATTCTAGCCATGGCAACTGGAGTCACGAAAGCTAGTAGTACATTTTCGTGGTGGAAGATATGTTTTTCTTCGTCAAATGCAGTTTTCTATCAATTTATAGATTGGAATCGATGCAAAATAAGTATGAATAATACTGTTGTAGGTAATCATCGAAGATTATGCTATGAAAATCTCAGAAAATGGTTTACATGACTTTTCCGGCCGATGATAGAACTATTTTTGCCTTCCTTGGAGCATGCTCTGCAATAGAAATACACTCCTTCGGTTGCTATTTTATAACTACAGTATAAAAATGGATTCATATTTCTTTAACGATTACATGATATTGTAAAAACTCACTTGGATCTCCAAAGATAGCATCGAAATGGTCGCTCGATACAGGTTTTTGTTAACTATGAGTAAACCCTGCACGCATCTTGCTGAAGTCCAAATATTACACGTTTTAAAATGTTCTTATCTTTCCTATCTTATGCAACTTCACTGGACGATCATGCATTAGTGTTTGTTACAACCATAACAAAATTCAGTGAACCACTTGCGAACCATTCCACGCAACGGACCGAAGTCCCCATAATACTTTTTTAGATTTTCTTCATTTCCTTAATGTTTTTTTCCAAGTAAAAAGTAATATCTACTTTAATCAGTCATCCACGAAACTCAATTCAACACAAAGAAACCCAAACTTATCGATTTGTACGAAATTTTCTATTTTACAGATTTGCTTGAAACCGAGATGAAAAATGCTAAAAATAAAGTTACTATTGCGATTATAGTGCAACGTTTATCAAAGTCACCGACTTATCAATTAGCCTGATTATGTTGTGACCTTTATTGATAATATGACATCTCTCGATTTGGATATTTAACTGCTTTACAGTAGATTAATTTCAGTGATGATTTGCACCTAGCTTTTCAGTGATGATTTGCACAACTAGACACAACAGACTAGATCAAGCATTTCAAGTGTAATACTAGCGCCCTAGTACTTTGCTTTCTGATAATTTCATACGCAACCGCTGATATTGTGTACATAATCTTAAAGATCTTTTTCAGAAATTTTTGTTTATGAGACTTTTAATTTCTTCAATATCTTTTGACTTTAGTTTTTTAAAAACATTGGTGAGTGTAACTGTCCGACGCGCTACAGCTTCCAAATACTGTAAACTATTAGCGCCTGGAAGGCTAGGTTATGTTAGGTAAGAGGGGTGATGCTGCTGGAAGTAAATTGCCGGCTTTACTTAGACAACCAATGGGTTATTGTGTACCTCATGGGGGAGTCTTTTGAAACCAGCCTAGATTCATCGTGTTTCCCTTAGGAATCTCAGCAGCGCCCTAGATTTGAAAGTAGTAGCTACCTAATAGTCTACCTCTATTATTCATCAGAGGGGGACACTCACAAAATACGTCTTGGACGGATTCGACTTCCTCTGTATCCTTACAGATGCTGCAAAAATTGTTCGCCACTATTCCCAATCTATTAGCATAGTCATAGACCCGTAGTGACCACTACTAAATTCCTGGTATGAGTTGCCTTTTGATAAACGGCCCTGAAGATCTCCTCTTTTAAAGCACCTCGTTGCCTTGGATATCCCTATGGGCAGGCACCCAGCATAATGTCATCTTATGTCGTGTAGTCAATACCTCAAGGCTGGTCTTGTATAACTGCACCAATTTTCATTTTACCAGCATCCATGGTTGCCTTGCCCTCAGTGTATATGCAGGTGAGCTGTAGGGACTCTCCACACATAGATGCCAATAGTGCCGCCTGGAGATTTAAGGGTAATAAGAGCCTCCACTTTCGCCATGCGCGTGGTTCGCAGACAGCCAGTTATTCCCAGGTAAGCGGTTCTCTGGCTTAGAGTTACATTTATTCATCAGTGCGATCTACCAGGCCATGGATGTAGACGTAGCAGAGAATCGGCCGAACTATAACTGTGTGAAACCATCTTGCCTCCCTGGGTTTTAACCCCAGTTGCCACCAAAAATTCTCTTGCACGTATACAAGTCCACTATGGCCTTTTTTACCCTTTCTTCTATAATAGCCTTTCAACTCAGCTTAAAATCAAGGATGGCTCCCAGATACTTTGCTTCCTTGGGGGAGAGTAAGATTCTCTTCATCCAGCATTGAAGATCTGAAACTTTGCACATTCCATTTTCTAGTAAAAAGCACAAGCTTTGTCTTCTTGGGGATTACACTCAATCCTCTATTATTAGTCTAATTATCCAGCTTAAGCAGTATGCACAAATTTTATCAATGAATAAAGACGACTCGTATTAAATATGCCAAGGACGAACAAAATATATTGAATTGGTTTTTTATACTATCATTAATATTAATGTGATACCTAATACAGAAATATAAAATTATATAAGAACTATATAAAAATAATTAAATTAGACCTTGTCCTATATATTCCCGATATCCATCCTCAGCTATCAGTCGATTATAGGTAAGCTAGTTTGTGCAAAAACAAATTATTAATGCCCAAGAAGGTGCCTTGGTTAAAATTTAGCTATGCAAACCAGTCGGAAAATTTGAAGAACTCGCAGTTAACCCTTTTAAATTAGTGAAATTAAACTCTCGAGTCACGTCGTATTACACATATAGTATATATTTTAAGTTTACAAGGCAGAAGATTTTGTCGTCAATTACCGTTTTAATCTCACGCTTCCATTCCGCATCTGCTTTTACCCCACACCATAATTCAATTTCATACCGGAAGCCTTTACTACCTTAATTGTAGGAGATTAACTTAATAAAAATCCTTCGAAATTATCTTGGCATTGCTCCAGAAAGATCCGCTGTGAATAGTGTCTGCTATTTAATGGATCAGGAAGGATACGTTTGCCTAACCCCATATTATAGTTCCTTGGAAAATGGAAAGTTTTCTCAGATATTTGTCTGAGTTTTTGGTTTAATTGGTATTTTCATAGTAAATATGATATTGCTTTTAAATATAGAAAATATATGCAATGCTTTTTATACTAAAAGTAATTTTTAATTTGGTGGAAATCATTGACCCATTGGTGTGTATAGTATATAGTTGTAGAGCTCACTGAATATATGGTGGTAGAATGTTAATAGTATCGTGAGTATCCCTTAAAACTTAAGATGAACCGAAAGTGGTGTTAAAAGCGAAGTAAATCTGAACAACGTGTTTCTATTAGTGATGTTATATATTTCTTATATTTTAAGAGAAGTGAGATATTCTCGTTTTGTAAGATATTCTCGCAAAGCGCGTTTTTATAAATGTTTAATTAGAGCCATTGAAATGGACATCAATTCATTTTAAGCTGGAAATAAGGTTCGTGGATATTATTGCTTTGGTAACTTCATTGACTTTTTGTGACTGATAAATACAAATAAATAATAAATATAGGAAAATAAGGTAGAAAAAGGTTTATTTATTTTTATTTATCCATATTTTTCACTTTTTACATGTAGTTTTCACAACGTTTTATTGTTTCTCACTTAAATATGTATATTTTATCATATCACTTTTTTACCCAGATAAACACTAGACATCTCAGCAGATCAATTACTTTGTTTTGAGCCTAATCAGTAAGTGGTGAGTCATTTAAATCTTACTCATAGGAACGAAGAAATCTCGCACGAAGTTCGAAGCATAGATGCAGGCTGCCTCTTATCATTGTAATTCCGAAATCATAGAAATCAAAGTATGTCTGAAGATTATGCTGGTTCTGCAAAATAGTACCATTCACTGAAGAAGAACACATCAATTCCATCCAAAAGTTTTCATCATAGATCCGTAGAGATAAAATCGGGCTACTCGCGGTAATTGGCACCGAACACTGTCAGCCAAACAATAGCCTGTTAGCCCCGTGAGAATAGTTGCATAATTTTAAAAGATTCTTTAATATACTCGTATATGGCTACTTCTTGGTTGACACACATCCAGGTTTCACTTAGAAGAATATCAGAATCTTCAGAACTAGTAAAAGTCAGTTAAAATTCATCAATTTTATTGTAAATACTTCGTGTATTCAAACAATAAATAGATCATTCATAGAACGAGAAAATAGCAGAGATGCTAAAGTGGATCCCTGTGGTATCTCGCTGCGTACCGCAAGTTCGCTGGATTTGTTTCCAACGGAGGCTTTTTTCTTGCAATTACAGAAAGCTTGTACTTATGAAAATGATTTCTCGGTAAAGCTGTATGGCTTGGATAAGGCCAAAAGATAGGGAGAGAGAGAGAGAGAGAAAGAGCGAGAGAGAGCGAGGGAGAGAGAGAGAGAGAGAGTAATGAAAAATAAACATTATCTAAATGAATACCAACATTTTTGGGAATTTCGAACAATGCTGTGGTATAGCTGTTCTTATTACAAAAAGAGGAAGGGGGTGGGGTGCGGTACATGAGTCTTATTCACCTGTTTTGATTACTTTTTTTGCAAATCTTTTGAATAATAAAGTTGGTTGCGGACATCGATTAGAAATTTGAATGAAATCTACAGTTTCATAAATCTGTGACTATCTCATATTATTTAATGTTCTGAATGCAAACCAGAAATCCACGCACGCTCAATGTTAAGCGTGATGTTATTTTCAAAAACTAAGGTAAAGCGTTCCAGACAATACAAGTTGAAGATTGGTGTAAATATGTTCGAGAACGTTAGAGAACAGAGTATGAAAAATTACTAGATCTTTCTGTCGTGCTGCTGCCACCTGTGTCATTTAGTCAACAGCTGTTTCATTAGCTTAGCCCAAAATGAATGCAGCATAATGCCCATTCACAATGCCAAGTGGAGTAGAGTGGCGTAGAGTGGCAACTGGCATCCTTTTCTCCGCACGTAGTAGTGCATATGGTCATCTCTGTATGACTCAGAGTAGCACAGAATCGAGCTGCCATTTCCCATAGCTTACAAACTGAAATTTCGAACTACTTGCATGTAAATGGCGTGGTAAAGCTCCATACTTCTTCTTATCATAACTAACATGCTTTAATATTTTTTATGAATGCTAATAAAAAACAATTGGTATTTTTTGCAAACTTCAGGATTTAAAAATTTAAAAAGTAGGTTGATTTTTAGCTAGTTCCGAAGCAATCTGATGGTGCTAACAGGTGTTTCCTTTTTCGAATTTATTTATTTATTGGCAACGGTAGCTGTTTGCTTATTTGTTGATTTAGCATTGTTATTTAATTTTTTTATATTAATATCAAAGTTCTAATTTGCGCTGCACTGTGAACGTCTTCATTCTGGACTCAAAGGTCACTGCTGTCGGGCTTTGATATGTTGTCATTCATGTTATGCTAATAAAATCTTTCTTGCTTTACTTTTGATGGAGGAATTTGAATCTACTACTTGCTGATTGGGCGATAATTCTTGTTTTTAAAAATTAACGAGTATTTAGTATCTTTTTCAGGCTTAATGTCTAATAAAAGTTATTATTAGCCATTCGAATAATATTATTTCTTCTATTTTTCAGAGCTCCAGCTATCTCATCGAAAACGACAGGTAAGTCCAAATATGCTTAAGAATTTTGTTTTCAATCACAATCACTACTAGTCCGTTGAAAATGATATATTCGATTTAATCGCTACAATTAATTTTGAGTTGTTAGATAGGAACATTATACAGACCATGTGGTGACAAGTCTCTTAATCCTTGGAGCTGCCCCTATGCAGTTTATGATCTGGAATTATAGTTAATAGCATAGATTAAATAAAAGCCCAGACTCTGTCTGCAACGCGTTCGAGTTCCAGCATGCCTTTTTTGCATAAAAAAAAACTTAAAAAAAGAAAGAAATCTAAAAATTTCAAAATTAAAAAAAAAAGTTAACAAAATAAGTAAAAAAGAATGTTTAAAAAATATAAAAAATATAAACAAAAGTATAGAAAAAACTACAAACTTAAATTTTAGCTCGTCATTTATATTTATAGTTTTTTGCCTTTGCGTTCTTCATTTTCTTCGTTTCACGCTTAAATTAATTAATGTTTCTCTTTGCCATTGTTGTTACATCTTTAATCGCGCAGAGCCTTTCTTTCCTTCTGGTCGATATATATAAAATCATGGAATTTAACAATTTCATCTATTTTTCCCGCAATCTCTTTAAATTAATTCGCAATGGTCTGAAATGCCCACCCATCAATAGAAGATTAATATCAAGCCGTTGTCCATCTCTAGGAAGTAATTCGTATTAAATTTTCATGTGGTGACCTTCAATGCTCAGATATGTTTTGTTGCATCTTGTACTGTCATAATTTTTATTCTATCATGATCCAATGATAATCTAAAATCATATTCCATATCCCACCACAACAATACACAAACGTGCATCACAAGGCTACAGCATTTATTGGAGGAGACACGCAAGACAAGTGTCTCATGTACTGCAAGATAAATGCTAAATTCTTAATTGGTTTGATTACCGGCCATTGTCAACTCAGAAAGCGCTTTATCCTTCTGATCCAAGTTGCAGGCTGTGTCTTCTGGAGGATGATGAGACCTTTGGTGAACAGACCGCTCTTCTGCGTGCTCTTAGATCTACTCAAAGGGGCTGGTCTACTTTACGGAGATAAGAGGGCTAGCATAATAGATCCGCTGTGTGGTCGCAGGCTTTCACTTCTAATCTCTAATCACTCTATTCAACGAACCAGTACTGAGATAGTGGAAAATGTGCTACTGAAAACACAAGAAAAGAAAATTAAAATTAGGCGAAGTGAACTAATCTATGACAAGAAATAAGAGAGCAGAGGAATATAATAAGAAAATTAAGCTGAAAATGGCATTAAAATTGATACATTTGTATCCATGTGGCATTACTTACTGTATTATGTAAATAGTCAATTAGAACTGAACCAGTACTGAGGTCAGGGAATAAAAACAAACAAATATATGCATGTGATTTCTGTCTATTGAGTCAAAAGCATTTTTATAATAAAAAGGGCCACATATACTCTCAAATAATACCATTTAAATAAAATTATTCATTTACAATTCTTAACCTTGATCACATAAAATATGATGAAGATAATTTTTATTTCACATTTTAAATGCAGAAATCTCCTCCTGTAAACCAGAAAATAGGATTTGATGAAACTCTTAACCCACAAAAAGCTTTCTCTTAATTTCTTGTAAAAGGCCTTCTAAATTTTGTCAGCTCGTGCATTGATGCACTTATTATCTTAATAATTCAAAACGAGCTTATAGTCAAAAAGTTTACTCATCTCATTTTCTTCTGATTACAGAACTTCATTATAAGTTTATCTTCCTGAACAAAGTCATTCCAATTATTTGGATTATTACCTAGCTGGAGTATTTGAGCTGCTAACAGAAGCAATTTTCTACGCTGACATATACCGAAGAAAATAAGTTTTGTGTTTTTTTTATTTGATGAGCTCTCTCTACACTGGTGTTTTAGAGATTAGTCCAAAATTTATTTCGGTGGCATCTTAGTAAAAATGGAAAATAACCAGATTATTATTGTCATTTTAAGATAGTAAAGTTGTAATTTTGTTTTCATTTGTTTTTGTGGTACTTCAGTTCTTCAAGGAAATATTTGAAGTTTATGAATAATTTTATCCTCCTGACATATAATGGAGTTTTTACGTCACGATGTACTCAGTTTCAGACTTTATGTATGGATTGCTTTTTTGATGTTGTTTTTTTCTGTCAAGAGTTGTATAGGTAGGTTCACCAAAACTATGTCGTTGTAAAGTATATCTTATCGATTCAGTTTTTACGCTATCCGATGTGGGTGTTGGATCGTTTTCACGCAATCGTATTGAGGGGCATTCAAATTCAAATTTATTTTATAAACTCTATACAATTAAGACATGAAAGTAGTATTATAAGTATGAAAACAATGAGAAACAAACTACCTACTAAATTTACTTAAAGTAAGATTAAATATAACGATATAGAAAAGAACATCAATAAGCAAACTAGTATATGTAATAAGTTAGTTACCTATATAATGTTAGTTCTAAGAAATAAAACTAAACTAAAGTCCTGCAGTCATGTATCTTGCTAATTCCATACTAAATTTTTCTCTGCTGGGTGTTCCCTTGAGCGCAGGCACAAGACGATTCGCCAACCTGGTAGCATGAACAAGGAACTGACGCTTTGATATAACACGAGTATGGACTAATTAAAGTAGAAGTTGGGCTCGAACGAGAAAAATGAAAAATATTAACCAGATAGTCTGGTTCCTTATATTTAAGAATATTGTATAAAAAGATTAATATTCTTTTATGAAGATAGGACACTAAAGGACATTCAATAATTGAAACAACATGTGCACTAATATGGTCAAATCTTGTAATGAACAGCTGAGTTGAGGGCAGTATTTAGCTTGCGCATTGATATAGAGCCGATCTTACAAGCAAAATTTTACATAATGATAGGAATAATGAGCGTACGAACGAGCATACGCCTAGTGGATAAAGGAATATACGCCGACGATAGAAAAAGCATACGGAGTGTTCCATAAATCTTAGCAGTGATTTCGTTAACATGATTATTCCAACTGTTAAGGTTTTGTTGAATATAACACCGAGATTTCTAATATTACGTACGTCATAGGGAGTAGTAGTAGTAGTAGTAGTATTGATGGAAACCAAAAAGTGCCTGTGGCACGTTTATATATAACATTCGAGTTACATTTATTGGGATTAAGTTAAATTATTTTGCTTGGACCAATTCAAGACTTGCATGAAGTCCTCATTTAGCTTATCCACACTGTCATCATCAACTCTAAAAGCATGGAGATATAAAGATACAAATTATTAGCATAGAGGTGAAATTTAGAGTATCTTATCTTATTCGGCAGATCATTTATGAAAACGGAGAAAAGCATAAATCTTAACAAAACACCCAAAATATCACAAGAAAAGCTAAGAAATGATGAAAATCATGAGTGTTCTACTACTGAAAAAGTAGGAAAGATAAAATTTAGTAATAGTAAGTAACGCAAATTGGACCTGTAGTATTGTTTTCAATTTTATTTTTGTTCGAAAAATTAAAACTCTAGTGCGGTGATTATGGATGATTCTAAGAAGAAAAGCTTGGTGTGAGCTCATTATTGAGTGAAAAGGGTAAAACTCACATTAAATAATGTATCAGTGTTTTGAAAATTAAAACTAATATTTAAATTTTTACTGCAGATTCAAAAAACAAAATTTGAATGACAATGACTAAAGCGTAATTTTTATTATTTTGATCGTAATGATTACGGTCCCTGTTAAAATCTGCAACATTGATACTTATCGTAAAGTAACTAGACATTGATTGTTTGATTTTATATATAATTTAGAGCTTAAACTACTATCCATAAAGTAATCCATCAAACTACGTGTGAAATATTCTGGGATTTATATTATTATATATTATATTATATATTTATATTTATATATATATTAACAGTCCTAACCAAGAAAGGATATTATTTGCACGAGGACTCACAATAGATCTGTCACGTCGCAGTGGATGCGAGACTAGAGCCTGCAAACCCCTCCACGAACCTAATTCAAATAGGAAAATCTTTTTCCAGTAATTTTATGCTTGACTCCTTACCTTCTCAAAGGATACACTTAGTATATAATTACTTTACTAAATAAAATCATAAAATTGTTTTTATTAAAAGGTAACCTTACCGTTTTACGCTCAATAATCTTTCATCTGAGTAATAGTTGCATGTGTGTATATGTGGCCATAGTTCGCAACCGCAGGCAGATTCATTCGAAACGAACAGTTATTTTAATCTAGTATAATGAAATTTCGTAGTTTATAACAGAAAAACTATACGAGAGAAAAAAACATGTGAAACAGAAAACCAAGTGAACATTTCGTAACCACCCAAGGTTCCTCGGATTCAAAATTTTATAAAGCTTTCTTTGTATTCTTATAACATTTCTACATACAGAAATACACGAAAAGGTCATGACTTCCATTTTAATAAATATATTTCTTTCGCAAAAGGGACAAGTTACAATTTTAATTCAAGCTATATAATTCATAATTTAAGGGGGAAAAAATTCCAAAGTAAAACCCTCTTCACGATAAAACTTGGGAAATAAAAGAAAAGTCCTACCTAAGTTGTCATATTTTAATCCTTTCACGCCTCAAAGAGATTTCTAAGAGCCAGTTAACTCGGTAATTGCGAGCAATAAATTTTGCAAAATGGCAGGAAACTTTTTTTTTTCTTCATAAGAACGGAATTGCTTGGAGAAATGGAGAATGTAATGGTTCATCCTTGGGGCTGAATACTTTATGAAACGATTTTGTTTTTTTTTAGTGAGGGTGGAAATTAAATTTTTTCGTTTATATCCTATGAGGTTAAAGATATAATGCAAGTCATTCCAAATGGGATATGAAAAATTATTTGCTTGGAAATTTGAAAATTTTTCTTCTTGGAGATATTTGTTGTTCCTTCCTTATGATCTATAGTTAATAAATAATAATTAGTTTTTGGAAACTGGAACTGGACTTAAGTTACCTTATTGTAGGATTTCTGCAGATTATTGGCACATTTTTGGAATTTTTCTGGAAAGTGAACTTCAAGATCATTTAGCTGTTAGTCCTTAAAACTTGCGGACAATTTTTCTTGTATAAAATTTACAAAAATACATGGAATTCATAATAATTAGCAACAATCTTCACTTCACAATTTATCTACTTATAAATTAATTTTAATAATAAATATATAGAAAATCCCAGAATCTTTCTATAATTCGTACCATGAAGGGATATCTGTTGAATAGCTGTTCAATAGAAAGAAATTATCCTCCAGAGTAGGCGTCATTTGAAAAAATAACTTAAATAAATGGATCCAAATTTTGAAAGAAAGGATTGCATGTAGCATTTATGGAAATTGCGCATAGGTGTGACAAAGAGAAATATACTTGTTTTTATCTGAATTAGGAATGTTTACATTTTTTAATAACCAAGCACGTGGTTCTTTACATACTGGCCAATAAGGGTGTATTGAACAGCTGTTTAAGAGATTTTTTCCCAGCAAACATGACGAAACGCAGAAGATTCACTTTCTTATTACCTGGACGATAAAATATCTCGCGGATGATAATCATATTCGTATTGCATTCTTAACTTCCAACGGGAGAAACTGTTACCCCGAAGGCAAAACATCTTGAAGAAACGAATGCGTATCTTCTACGCGATACGTTAAAGTAATTTGCCAACATCCCTTTCTGGCGAGTTATTTTCATATCATTAATAAGAAACGTATTCGTTTCTTCAAGATGATTCGCTTTCTTATCGTCTAAGCAAGTCGTTCAAGAATCGTCGAAATAAGTCCTTTGGAATTTGTAGTAAGGAATTAAGAAGATATTTTTTAAAGTAGGTATATATTTAATTAATAATTTTGTTTTATTTAATATGAATTGGTGAAATTAAAATCACTAGCGAACTCACAAATTAATTACTGTCATGGAATCTAATGACAAGATCAATATTGGGACCCCTGCTTTTCAGCTTCATAAATGATCTGCCTGAAACTGTGGAGGACGTTAATATTCATTTGTATGCTGATGACGTGCAGATTTACTTCAGCAGACCTATCGGTCTGAGTGAGGATTGCTTTGCTGGAGTAAATAGTAACCTAAATAACATACATCAATGGGCACAATCCAACCATCTGACTCTCAATCCAAGTAAATCTCACTACATTATTATCAATAACAGGAAGCTGAATATTACTGAATTCCCCGACATTTTACTTAACGATTTTCCTCTGTCTTTGGTAGGGTCTGTTAAAAATCTAGGTATAACTATATATTAATCTCTGAAATGCTGCGATCATGTTAGCTCAATCCTTGGAAAGATCTACGAAGGACTCAGACAACTGTGGCTAATCGCTTCGTTTTTGTCTAGAGAGATAAGGTCAAAATCGGTGAAAACTCTTTTGATAACTCATTTTACATTTGGAAATGTAATATATCCGAAATTAGATAGTACCTGCTCCCGTAAACTTAACGTCGCATTCAATGATTGCGTCAGATTTATCTATGGCCTTCGAACGTTTGACCACATCTCTCCTTTCAATCATCGTTTGCTCGGCTTCTCCATACTCAAATATCTTGAATTCAATTTACTGATTTTTCTATATAATCTGCTAAAATCAAAAACCTCAAGCTATTTGTTTACACATATACAAAGTCTGCATTCTGCTAGAAACGCAAATATTCTCTTGCCTCGATTCCGTACAGCTGCTTATGAATGTTCTTATTTTGTTCAGACTACTAGATTGTGGAATAAGTTACCAACAAATATTCAAAAAGTTGGTTCCCTGCACATGTTCAAGAGATTGTTCAAGGATTCTCAGTTCTTCCTTCGGTTGGCACAAATTAGATTAATTTTTGTTTAATGACCCATTTCTTTTATTTTTTTCTTACTTTATACAGTTTTTCATGTTATTTTGTATGCTTATTATTATTTCTTTTCTCTTTCTTGTTTTAGTCTACTATGAATAGTTACCCATTTTATTTTGTATTTAGTTATAGTTTTTTTTTGATTTTCTTGAATGCGCAGTCGCAATTTTACTTCCACTTATTTAGTTATACGAATATAAGAACTTGTATACTCATGAAATTTTTTTTGAATATATATTATTATATTATTATTGTAATGACACGTTCTTCAAATTGATAAACTCGTGTATCATAGAGATGAAAAATAAATGGAAACTATTGTCTTCTTGCTTCCACATTTAAAATCAGAAAACAAAATTGTTTGTAATTTCATCTTCTTTTTGTCTACGCAAGACAAGGAAGAAATCATTTCACAGTATTTGCTTTAATTTCGTGTGGAGGATATTTTGGCAATATCATCTACATATCGCCCGGAAGATTTTTCATCCAAATGTTTGCTGGATTTTTGAGTATACGCTCGCCGCCTGTAACGCGCACGAATCCCAGCATGCTTGCTTTATACTGACAAAAATATTTAAAAAACTTATGAGAATCCCAGATTATCTCTAACGAATTCGAATCACAGAATATTTTTTTTTTATGAAAAATGAAAAAATATTAAGAAAATAAAAAATAAATATGAAAAAATTAAA
This sequence comes from Dioctria rufipes, assembly GCA_963924295.1. Taxonomy (NCBI): domain Eukaryota; kingdom Metazoa; phylum Arthropoda; class Insecta; order Diptera; family Asilidae; genus Dioctria; species Dioctria rufipes. The sequence continues at coordinate 17,001,539 of OZ002744.1, read as the reverse complement.
AATTAAAATAAAATGAAAAAATAAAAGAAAATTAAAAAAAAATTAAAAAACAATAAATAAAAATTTACAAATTTAAGAGAAAATTCCCTTCTAAGAACGGGGAGCTTTAGCTAGAGTGCGTGCAGAATAGGCTAACCCCCACTATATCGAACAGAGATACATTAAAAGTTAGGATCAGTGAAAAGTTCATTAAATAAATGAACCGAGCTAATTGACTTTATACTTGGTAAAATATCTCATTTTAGAGCAGTAAATTTCTTACGTGGATTTTACGATCGGGGTTTAAATCTAACTGAAATTCCAAAACGTTGCAGAGGCTTTAATGTACTCAAGATCAAACAGAAAACAAAACACCTTAAAGCAGCCTATCGCGCGAATAAAACTTAGAAATGAAAACTTTATTCTATCGAAATAAGCATAGACATCTTTAATTTGGCAAAAAAAAAAAAATTATTACTTAAGATGGCATTCCAGTGGCTATTTTGTTAGCTTATGTTAGATTAGGTTAAGATGCGGAAGTAGATCAGAGGACCTACTAGCCTTACGTAGATTTTTGGATGTTCCGTTGTCTGATCACATCCATTTAGTCTTCTATCAATGGTTACGTTCTGGTATTGAGGACGGAAGCTAGAAGCATCCATACTGGAGTTTACATAATTATAGTATGGATGGTTGTGTTGTAAGCTGCTCTCGCACGGGAATTAACGGAAATCGAGATTCGAATCATATAACTCTGGTTTATACTTCTATGGCCTCTACCTTTTTGGACAACCAGCACCATCTTTGATCTGAAAATATATGCCGTGATATTACAGGAGTAGTCCCCCCCCCCATCCCCCAGAAGAACGATAAAAAAACTTAAATCGAAGGAGACGCATAGATATAAACGTTTTATATATGAAAATATGTCATTAGTAACATTTCACTTTAAATATGCAAACGCAATCACTTCTTACTGAAATGAAAGTTATTTTCTCTTAATAAATAGCGCTTTTTTCCTAAACCCTTTATGCAATCTCATCTACTCAGAAATTACACAAAAGGAGTGCAAAGGCAATCACCTTCTGTTTGTTGTAATTTTCCTGTTAAAACTAATTTTCACGATCTTCCATTAATTTGAAACGCTGCTCTGCTGTGTAATCGAATTTATGGTATCATTTTACCCCAAGAAAATTAAATCGAAACTCGTTTCATAGAATCTAATCCATTCAAAAGGTGTGAAACAGTGAAGGTCGAAAGAATGTAGTCAGCAAGAAATTTAATAAAATCCAATGAAGCTTGAAATGTTTGCAGTAGGATTTCTCAATTCTTCTATAATTGATGAGAAAATTAACTGGAAATTGAGGATAAAATACGGTGTTTACTCTTTATCAATAGTTTATCCATAGGTCCCTTATCCTGCTCCTCTGCCGTGCACACTGGGTAAACATTGTACATACATCTTCTTTTTTCTGTACGTTAAGCACAAAAAAGAAACTTTCGTGACTAAAGTAAATGAATTCATGGCACGCTTTTACTAAATTGGTTGGAGATTTATCTAAGCTTGTCGGATTCTAAGAATTTACTTTTATAAACTTGAGGTTTTCTGAGTTAGTTTCAATTTTGTTTTTCCGAAGAGTTTCGACAAGGGAACATCATGCGAAATTAAAGGTGGACCAAACTAGAATAGATTACTTAGTTTTTCTCTCAAAGCAGTTATACCATTTTACAGCAATATAATACACACTACAGACGATTCTAGCATAGATTAGATCTAATTGTTCACCGTCAGCACATATAAAGAAAAAATTGCAGAAATTACTGCGAAAGATTTCAAACGAAAATACCACCTTAAACTACTACAGTATACTAACTACACTGTAAAGAAAGTAGGAAATTTACTTAAATTTAAGACACGGTTTTTCCTAAAAATAAATGTCATTTTCTCTGACAGAAAGGGGAAATCAGCTTAATTTCCACAAATCAATTAAACATTCAATGAATTTAGGTATTCGGCACCAGAAAACCTATGAAGTAACGCAAAGTTCCCGAAATGTTAAGCTTTCTCGGATAAAAGGAAGAGAACATTCAATAAATTAGGTATTGCTCTACATTCTTTATGGAACACTTACAATTATATTTTCGTTAATATAATTCCCACATTGTTTTTGAAAACAATTCATATATTGTTTTTCACTAGTTTGTTTGAGGGTGTGCAATTGCCCAGCGCCAGCACTACCGTCTATACTAGCTATTCAGCTCTTCCTTATGTTCTTTAAATGTGTAGCAACTACATCAGTTATACTGTAGATATAAAATTATATCCTGTTCCGTACATTTTCGAAAAAAAAAAAATGAAATTGCCTTCATTTTAGGGAATATTCCCTGCTTGTAAGGATAAAAACACTTGTTCAATAGAAAATGTACAATTTACTCTTTTCTTTCGTATGAATAAAATAAATAACGCACAACTGCTAATAACAATAATAAAAAAAAGTAAATATCAACAACACAAGTAAATTAAAGTACATGAAATAAAATCGTTAAATCAAAGTGTAACACAAGGAAAGTCTATTCGAACTTTATTCTAGAAGCGACGAGATTTGAAATGGAAGCCAGTTATCCTCCACGGCAATACGTACTTAGCAAAGTGCGTTTTGCACATTTACCCCCTCTCACTTGTTGATTTCTTCATTCCCAAACATTTCCAATGGGAGCATTATGGCGGAACCAAGTAGAGGAAGTTTAAATGGAAAAGTTGTGTGACTTCCTTAGATAAGTTCACTGGTATGAGGATGTATTTTGAATTTCTACATTTAACATTTTGCGTGAAGATGAACAAATTTATATGAAAGTTTTCTCTTTTTAGCAACTGAGTAATTGTTTACTTTTTATCTGTTTGGAATTTAACTAAAATAAATCAAAGCCATTTTAAGGAAATGTGAAGTTAGTTGAGGTCGTGGTTCCACAATGATTTCCCTGTTGTTGACATTATTTCTGAACATTCGTTTTCCAGTTACTATTTGAGCCTGTATGTGCAGGCAATTAGCTATATCTGCAATGTATTTGTCGAACTCTAGCCAAAATGATTTTCGTTCGACAATTTGTTGATAATGAGTTTTCTATTTGAATATCTATGAATGCGACGAGGTTGAACGGAGCTTACTTTGAATCTATGTTAAAGATCGATTCTTCCATTTTTGTGCTCAGTTCGTTTAATTGTTAGAAGACCAAAATAGTCGTGATTAGTATTGATCATACAAATAAAAGCATACGGTATTCGATACCCAAAAGTATGTCAGACCGTAGACGTTCATGGCTTTGTGTAGAGATTCTGCTCAATGTTACAAATATCGGCGTCGACCTCGTAAATAGTTTGTGGCTTACACACGTAGTCCTGAGATTTCACACGGTGTCTGACGTCAAATCGTATAATCTTGTTGCTTAATTTATGTCGAAGTTTCGTGACATTATAAATATCACCTGGAAATTATTGTAATACATTCCTAAAATTCCCTAAACATATCCAATCCTTACTCCCTTGCAAACTAACTAACAAACTCGTGTGTGAAGCTGATTTATTACAACTGATGTGGCCCAGCAGCTGTAGCATGAAGAATCAACAACATCACGCGACGTGAACAACCCCCAAACTAAAGACATAAAAGATGAAAAGAGGAGACATCAAATCAAACTGAGGGTCAAAGATCAGGCCCAACGCCTTAAATAAGCCAATCCGAGGGATCCGGAAAATCATCAATTATATCCAATGAAGGAAGACAGCGGTTTAGTTCTTATGTCAACTGAATTTCCTCCTCCTGCACATGCAAGCCCCCTATATGGGAATTCGTTACGATGAGCTTCCCGAAAGCAGCCATAATAATTATTGTACATGATGCTTGAACAATTTTCTCAGATTTTCAGTGACACTTTAGTTGCCCAGATACAATGAACATGCACCCTTTATTTTATTTCTGCATTCACAATCGACGCAGAATTTTTGAATTTCTTTGTCGATTTTAAAATTTTCTTCTGATTTCGTGCAATTCGTCAACCAAAAATTTCAACAGCAGTCATAGGTTCAGGTTTATCTGTATACCAGCAAAGAAAAAAAAAATACGCAATTTAAATTGTGCACTCCTGATGGACATCGTTTATTTATATATATTTACTAAATATAGGTATCCTGTTAATTTTGCGCAAATTTTACACATTTTTTAACGTTTACAGTGGTTTTGCCGTCAGCTATGGACGGCGAAAATATTTAAATTTTCATTCTCTGCTCTTGTTTGTGGTTTCAGACGGTCAACCAATGATATTTTTCTTCAAAGGAGAACCACAGGGTTCAATACTTGGACCAATTTTTTTCTTTAGAAAAACCCGTACAGAAATGATTTTCCGTTAATATATAAGAGTTTCAAAATCCATGAAGTATACTAGTAATGTGCTTTGATATTCTGGTTTGTCTCCTAGGTTAATGAATATTGGCGTTTTATGAATGTAGACTTGGTCTACCACTAAGACAGCTATTCAATCATTTGACGCATTGCTAATAAACATTATATATATGTATTATAATATACTAAACCCTGTCACTTTTAATTACATGATTTAATTTGTTCAAGATTTTGGCAACCAGATATTTCTGCGATATAGCTGTCTAATCTCTGCTGTATAATTCAATGGCAATGACGACATCGTCAAACACACTCTCCACTAGTGGTCACAAAAAGCTCGACAAATATTTTGGGGAGCTACTTTTGACTACATTTGTCCCGCAAAATATCAATGGAATTTGAAATGAGTTCCAAATGTTTTTCATTTTCTTTACCTTTCTTTTAAATTTTCTAAAACTTATACCTCCATTAAAACTCCTTTTTTTACCTAAATAAAGGCGGGTGACTAATAAATTTGATGAAATCGTCATGCATTTCTAATTAAATATTCTTATATTCCTGACCATGAAAAAGAAAGCTTAAAGTCTCTGTAAGTCGAAAAGTAAAGTATTAACTGTTGAAAACTATTATCCGTAGCGAAGGTTTTACGAAAATGCATTTCACTTGTAACTGCCCTATGCTAAGTACTCTTACTTATTTGCATCAATGAATCGTACAAAATAAATGCACCATGAATTGAAAACACCGGGACACCATTAGTCTGAATATTCGCTTTTTCCTTCTTGAAAATTCTATCTTTTGGAGATTGGAGAGTGGACATAAGCTTTCAGCTGAAATTATTTTCCATTAGTTGCTCTTTTCAACAGATTTTCTGCTTCTCCATTACTCGAAATTGCTAATTTTTGCACGATTTAATAATTGTTATTTTATCGTTGGGATTTACATAGATATCTTAATACTGTACGAGTCTTTTGCATATTTAAATGGGCACGCTTCAATTTTCAGTTCACAATATAAACTTAAAATTTAAATTATTCTGTAATAATGTGGTGGAGCAGTGGTGTAATTTTTAACACAGTCTCGTGTTTCTACAGGGCTGGGTTTGAACGCCATCAATCCTTTGACTCGCTTTACTGCTTTTAGGATTCTGTTGAAATATAAGTTAGTATTCAGTAAAAAGTCATCGGCATGCGGTTCTATGATGAGAGCCTACATTAAGTTTTTAGTGCTTATCAAGGAACATATGAATTTTTTTTATCTAGCCCCATTTCTGGCCAGGAGAATTTTGGTTAAAACGAAAACATTTTGTAATACCGATGAATCTAATTGTTTGAAAATTTTAACTTATAAAATTTTTGCAGTTTTTGTACTAGTATGTATATGCAAACGTCTAATGTAAAGGTGATGAAGAAACAGTTTAAAACTACTTTTTTAAAACAAAGGTTGTGTGTAGCAAAATTAGTGATGCTTTAACTTCGCAAACATTGTTTGATTATATTTCTTCTCTATAGGATAATTTCACTTTTTAGTCAGTACTAGTAAGTCTTAATATTATATATCATGGCAAGATTTTTTTAACTTTAGATCTATTCTAATGTAGCTCTCAAGTACATCCGCCATAAAACTTTGAGCAGAGGTCTCGAATCTCTTTTAATGAACTGTGGCTTGATACCAGGGTACTTGCCTTTCTACGGTGGATGACTAACTTGGATTTAGTAATACCTCAATAGAATTTTTATACAATGAACAAGTGAATAACCGTACTAAAATGATTACATCACAATTTTATCTATAGTTTACCTAAGCAATCTCATCTATTTTTGAATGTGTGACCAAGTTTTATTTAAATTGATGCTCTAAGCAGCTATGGCGGAACATAGTGTTAGCAATTATAATAGTCACAAGTTTGTTGACAACGTCAACCTGAATAAATTATAGTCAAGTCATACAATATATACAATATATACAATTCTTTATTTTGGCAGAGTACAACAAGACCTTGAAAAACGATCTTTTCAGTTTGCACAATTACAACAAATTACAAAATTTGGCACATAAATACAACTACATATTAATTAATAAACTTAAAATTAAATTAATAAATAATAACTAAAAAAAAAATTAAATAAAAAAAAAAAAAAAAAAAAAACAGCAACCAGTAAATAAAACAAAAAAAATAATGATAAGACATAAAATTCTGCAGAACCTACTTGACAGAAAAGATAAGAAAAGAAAAAAAAAAAAATCAAGTGAGCACACACATACCTACGAAGAGTCATTACAGGTTAAATACTGAAATAAACGCCTCCTGAACACGCCAACCGAGCTCACACGCTGAAAATCAGCGGGCAATGAATTCCATAGACGAAAAGCCTGAACAAAGAAGGAACGTTCGCCAATTAGACTAGTGAATCGTGGAATTAGTAAGTCAAGACGTCTTGTTGAGTGCAAATAGGGCTGCCATCCGTCCGGGTTTCCCCGGATTTGTCCTAGTTTGGAAGGCGTCCGGGGAGCGTCCGGACGGGGTTTCTATACCGTCCGGGTTTTACAATTTTTAAAACCAATTAAATAAAAATTTAAATTTTGTGTGTACTTGTTGTGTACGGTGTGCCTGATAACGCCGACAGACAGACCAACTCGACTCTCAAGTGCCACTTGAATGCAAATGAATTTTTGAATATTTGGATACTTTTTTGAAGAATTTTCATATTGGTTAAATGGAAACTATTTTTTGCAATGGATAATTCTTCTTTCTGCATTAGAAGAATGGAATAATGTTGAAAAGCGTGCGAGTTTATGAACGCATAAAGTTATAACATCGTTGACACGCTAGCTCATGATCTTAAGGCTGTTCTCATTTACTACTGTGCCATCTATATTTACTAAATAGAATGGCTCATTTGCAGAACGTATCTGTTCTATTCCAATAATATTATATTTATATTTTATAGCCTTCTTTACAGGTGTGAAATAATGTTTATTATCAACCAGCTTATCCGTTCTTAGAACGGGATTCTCTCATAAGTGTGTAAATTTCATTTTAATTTATTTTAATATTATCAATTTTCCTTTATTTTATACCCTAGATGATGAAATCATAGGTTATGCTAAGTTTGTCATTCCGTTTGTAACGCATAGAAATAATGATTGTAGAGCAAAATAGATTGGACACCCACGAAAAATATTAAAACATATTTTGATTTTTGCATATTCGTCTGTCAGTCCTCACTCGAGAGCGCACTGACTTAGAAAGCTGAAATTTTGTGCCCGGCCCTTTTAAAAAAGTTCGAAAATGGGACAAGTCGGGTAACTCCTTCGTAAGGTTGCCATAAAAAACTTCATCTTTCACTATATATTTGAACACTGCCTGAGAACTCGTCAATGTAGAAAGCTGAAATTTTGTATCTAAAGTTTTTATAAAAATAGTAAATGCAATTTTAGAAATGGACTAAATCGGGAAACCTATTCATATTGCTGCCATTAAAAAATTGTGGTGTTTTACGTATACAGTGAAAACGATTAGCCCTAGATGTTTTTCTTGTACTGAAAACTACTTCAGAATATGGTATCATATGAAATTAGTTTTACTTAGTTTTTGCTGTCCGACGAATCGTTGTAGAAATATTTGCGAAAAACCCCTTCAACAATCAAATTTGCAGAGAGTTGACAAAATTACATACACGAATTCTTCTAGAGTATCGTACAAATTGATCATTGACCAAATCCAGCTTTTTTACTGGTTTTATTTTATTTGAATTTTTTAATTATTTTTAACCTTGTTTTTAATTTCTAATTTTTTTTTTTAAATATATTTTTCAGTAATAAAAGCATGCTTGAATTCGAGCGCCTACTGTTTTTAATATTTTTTTCATTAAAAAAAGTATGCTGGGACTCGTCCACATTACAGTCTGAGCTTTTCTATATGTTTGTTACAGTTAAATTTAAATCGTTATAAATCCTAATCGTGAACTACCTGTGTATTATGTTCTGCGCTCTTGCGGATATTCGATACTATAGTACGTCAACTCACGTAAGTAAAATAACTGCAAATACCAGATTACTTCCAAGTACTTCCCGTATTAAGTAACCCAAATTGGCGATATTTCATGAGAGAAAAAGATTACCCATATAAAAAGAGACCCCTGTATTCATAAAATTAAAAAAAAAAACAAGAAAAACAAAAATTATGTTAGATAAAGGATGCGTATAACTTAATAGAAAGTAATACTGACATTTAGGTCAATGTCACACGGATTACAAAATAATCGCTCGTGCAATTGTCCGCGCATGCGCATCATGATGAAAATCTCGTGGTTGTCACACGGCCTAACTTTTTTCGCACAATGGCAAGTTATGTCACTTTTTTCTATTAGCTACCTATTTGGTTAGATTATAACTTTTGATCAAAATGAATGTTCCAAATAATGTCTTATTTTTATAATCAGTTGGAAAAAAATCAAAAAACGAAAGAACTTTTAGCATCCACTAAACAGCGAAAAATGTTTCACAAGGCATTTCTCTCTAAGGCATCCTAAATTGAAGGAATTTTCAGATTTACTATTTTCAACTATGATCGTATATTTTATTATGATCTTTATATGTTTAATTGCTAGTATCCCAAAGATCTGATCTGTGCCGTATCTTCTCTATCAACATCAATTTTCATATTCATAATTTAAATGTCTTGAACCATATCAAAAACCCTACGCTTCTAACTGCAAATGATGCGCGACCATTTGGCAGCTCGTGTGGTAATGCAGAAGTCCTTATGACTCTCTACAGTTCGCGCGTCTTGAGGGGAAAACGCCAGACCAAATTGGTTCGCGCGGCCACAGCGCTCATGGGAGCACGACAAAAGGCGCTCGTGTGGCATTGGCATTGAAAGAGAGAAATTTCCGAAATTTTTACGAAAAGGGAAAACGTAGGCGTGAGCATTTTACTAAGAACATGCTGTTCCATGGCGTAGAGTAAGTTTACAAGAATTTGATAAGTTTTACTGGATGTTTTGCCTGATATAATTAAGACTGCAATTGAAAATACTGTTTTATTTTTACAAAAAAGAACACCGAAATCGATCACAAAAAATTTATGATGACTGGTGAATTTATAAACTTTCAACCAAAAGCTAAGCGCGTCTTGGGCGCAAATCAACTTTGGCTTAATTTTTTAAAAAAATATCGAATGCTCATTTGTGCTCCGGGTTATTCAAGATTTCACAGTATTTCTTAGCAGCTCATAATACCAACGTAGAGAGAATGTTGAACGAAAGAAAGAAACTCACTGAATACACAAATGGTATATAAACAATACAACAATTTGCACCCATTTCATTAGTAACATTATCTGAAAGAATGTCCGGGTTTCATGCTAACAAATCCGGGGATTTCGAACTTGCTGTCCTAGTTTCATAGTTTTAAAGATGGCAGCCCTAAGTGCAAAGAACAAGTGAAATGTGTTAAGTAGGTAGGCTCCTTAATCCAAATTAATTTATGAAGGAAGCATAATGTTCTATAGCTAAGATAAAGCTCTAGGGGACAACCTAGTAATAAGCAGCGATACGGAGTGATATGATCATACCGTCTCAAGCCGTAAACAAACCTAGTACAGTCATTGAACGCGACATTAATTTTATTGGAACAAGATGAATCCATGGAAGGGTATATAAGGTTACCGAACATGAAAAATGGTAGAATGAGGGCTTTTATTAGTCTAAGCCTAGTCAAGATCGGGAGGAGTGCAGCAAATAGCCAAAGCCTTCTAAGTGTACCATAAACTTTCTGTAAGACAGCGTTGGTGTGATCGCAACAAGACATGCCACTGTTAAGCATAATTCCCAAATTTTTAGTTTTGTATACTCGACCCAGAGGGTAATTGTTGATAGCGATAGTGGGAAAATCAGATGTATCGACTCCAGTTCGTGCAACAATCATGTAATTTGATTTGGTCGCATTTAAATCAAGATGATTACTTATAGCCCAATGGTAAACGCGGTATAAGTCGTCATTTAGTCTAGAAGCACAGTCCTCAACGAGACCGACAGGCCTAGATATATACAATTGGACGTCATCTGCATACATCTGAATGCTCGTGCTTTGAATAACATCCGGCAAGTCATTGACAAATGCACTAAATAAGAGTGGTCCCAATATAGAGCCTTGAGGAACACCAGAATTTACAGTAGTAGTTGCAGATAAAGAGCTCACAACTTTAACCTGTTGCGTGCGTTCCGATAGGAAACTGTAGATGAATTTAATGGCAACCCTACTGAGTTTGAATCTGTCAGAGAGTTTATCCAAAAGTAATTTATGCTGAAGGCTATCGAAAGCCTTCGAAAAATCCAAGAGAGACAAGTAGCAAATTTCGTGTCTATCAAGAGCCAGACGGAGGTCCGTTGTAATCCTTAAGAGAGTGGTCTCACAACTGTGGTTTTTCCGATATCCGGATTGCCATTGCGTGAGTAGGGAATGGCTTATGAAGTATTTTTCTAATTGATCACACATTAGCCTTTCTAGCGCCTTAGAGAGATAGCACAGTATACTAATAGGCAGAAAATCTGAAGCAGTACTGGGAGAGGAGGATTTTGCAACAGGTAATACTATAGCATGTTTCCAGGCACGCGGAAATACGGACGTCGTCAGGCAGGTGTTAAAGATGTGTGTTATGATATACAAAATTGATGGTAAAAGAATCTTTATAAATTTTGGAGGTATATCGTCTGATCCTGTGGCCTCAGATTTTATACCATAAAGTGCTTTGCATACCTCCTCTGGACCAACAGTATAGAAACTAAATCCATCAAGAGTATAACCATCAGTTGCTATGGAAGAAGAGCTGTTCAAGGAGCTCACAGAGCCAAATTGTGCATTCAGGATATTAGGATCCAGATCAATGTGATTGGAGCAGCTCTGCTTATGCACGCCGTATTTTTTTAGATTATTCCAAAGCTTTTTCGGTGGATTATGAACATTGAGTTTCTTTGCGTAATATTTGCGCTTGGCAACTTTAATCTTGGAGTTGACCAGATTTCGAATTCTTTTGTAAGCAGCTCGGTGTATGGCATTCTTACTGACAACAAACCTACGATATAGAAACTCGCGCTCGTCAATCAAACGCATGATCTCAGGCGAGAACCAGGGAATATTATCCGAACGAACAGCGCGAGTTTTTAATGGAGCAAACTCATTAAGTAGATCGCGAATATGACTTTCAAACATAAAGAGCTTATCATCAACGCATTGAAGATGATAAATGTTGCTCCAAGGGATGGAATCAGACCTAAGAAGAAGTTGCTGCAAGTCTATATTTCCAAAGTCACGAAATGTCAACGTTTGAGAAGAACGGAAATTTCCTACTTCGAAATTGTAGCAAATGAACAAAATATCGTGATCTAGAATGCTGGGTGGACTAAGTTGATTATAAAATAAAACACTTCCGGTGTTTATAGTCAAAAGGAGATCCAAGAGTGAAGGATACGTTGCATTAAAGTAAGTGGGTAAGTTATTTATAACGCTTAAGTCCAGCGACAGCAGTAAATCTAGAAATATGCCTCTGGTAGCAGTCTGAGCATTCAAATTAACATTAAAATCTCCACAGACGATGATGTCCTCATACCGATGCGAGAGATCGGATAATGCATTTTCGAAATCAGCGCCATTAGTTGCAGAAAAGTGATTCGGAGGGCAGTACACGCATACAATCAAACATTTATTTGCGCCGTTTGAGATTTCGACGCAGATAAAATCAATACCTTCAATGCGGGAAGATTTAACTACCTTGGAGCTGAGGAAATCTCTAATGTATATAGCGACCCCACCACCCACACGCCCAACCCTGTCTCGACGATACAACTTAAAACCGGGTAAATTGACTGAGGCTGCCAAGACATTATTGTTTAGCCAACTTTCACTGACACATATATCGTATGGTGATATTTATCGTTGATCACTATCAAGTGAAGTACGTCAAAATTTGGTGTAGATTTGGTGTAGAACGCATCAAGCTACTTAAAGTCACTTTTCTATTAAATCTTATGCTGGGGTCCAGATATGATGCTTAGGTTTAGTCAAATGTGATTCATATGTATATAAAAAATTTGCTGCAGTCCCCATCAGATTACAGGCTCATAAGTTTAACAATTTTCCATTCCGAGGTATTTGAAAAATGACCTCCTTTCAATCAGAATTATGTAACTACGAAAAAGTGGCAACTGATATATTGTTGCTTCTTGTCCTCTTTAAAGCTTCCGATAGTGTGTGTTTTAAACAAATTATCTAGTCTTTACTGTTTCAGAAAAACTGAGGTCATTCTCGTTAAAAAAAAAAAAAGTCTGAAGAGTAAAGTGCTAGTGTGAAATAAAAATTGTTCAAACCTCCCTCATTTTTATTCTGAAGTATGTCAAAGATCCATTCTGGGCCCACTGCTCTTTTTAGTTATTCCTTTTCCCCGATTTCGATGCCATCTTGTTAAGTAGCTGATGTACCCTATTTGTCTTGGAAAAACTTTCTAATTGTTTACTATAAAATGCAATATAACGGCCTATATTTGTGTGTTCGTATAAATTATTCGGATGGTTCTAGGCATTCTAGTTCCCTTAGATGCATCCGTAACAGTTTAAACAGCATTTTTCACTGCTGATTCTGATTTCAGATGGTAAGTGGGGTGACGAAATAAAGAAACAACAATTCAGGTCTGGTGGCGAAACATTTGACTCGACAGGTTTTTGCCCACATTGAAGCCAATCATTTTTATATTTTTAAATATGTTATCCTTTATCCTACTGTACGATGGTTACAGCTAAGTTTGCTCATTTGCTCTGTTAAAAATTGATCTTTTATGCATATTTATCTTTTAATCACGTTCACTTTAATCAGTCCCTGATCAAGTGTTTAGGTTTTTACGCTACTTGCCAATAAACAATCTGGATATTCTGTGCTAAAAAATCCTACTACTACTTTTTCCTCAAAATCTTTTCTTATATAGTGGAGATATGCGGGAAAAATTAACTCTTTTCCAATAAAAATTGTTGTACATCCTTTAAATGCCTCTATAAACCTTTCCACATAGTGTCGTGTTTCTCTGAACGTTACCCAGCTCAAAAGCATGTCCGTCGTAAAGTTCATTTCCAAGAACTGAGCTTATTTTTCTGGAAAACATTTCATGGCTTCTTGCCTGGCAAAAAAAAAATTTCTTTCTGTCATTTTGCCAAATTTATTGTTCGCATTTATCCGGATAATTCGCATTTAAGAATCTCATTGAAACGTGAGAAGATTAAAATCTTGACATAAAATGTCTCTAGCATTTTTCCTCTCCCTGTTTATGTCACTTTTTTTTAATATCATTAAATTTAACTGCAAAGCTACGTCCTGCATGACAATAACGCGTATAGATAATGAATACTTTTTTTCTTAGTTTTTTGAATTGGAAAACAATATTAAACCTTTTAAGGAAACCGTACCGAGTCATGTATGTATGTATGTGGTCATGTATTTCGGCGTTTGTATAATTTTTGTTGATGCAGGAACGCTTTTAGCTCTTTTAGAAATGATTTTGTATGTTTGTGTCTCGGTGGTGTAAAGAATAGCAAATTTTTTTATGAGTTTTTGGAGCTAAATGTGTGCCCAAATCTGTCTTTGGATCTCACTGACGTGGAAGTCAAATGATAGCGTCCGATGTAGAAGTAGATTACCTCTTCTATTCTCCATAATCGTGTGGTACCTGTGATAGAGTGAAGTGATTTGACTTTAGACACGATCCTACACCTTTCTGTATTCGTTCAGTAACTAGGTTGATATACGAAGACCATTTAGAGCCATTAGAATTGTCTGACTATTTGAAGGGGTTCCCCATCCACTAGATTCTGTGGCACACAACTTAAATCCCGAATTGATACAGCTATCAAGTCCTCGTTAGAAGTCCTCCAAAAGCATACATTTCTTCATAAGCTTCTTATACAGTGCTTCTAGGTATCAATGTACTTTTGCCAATCTCAATTTACCAAGGACCTTGGTGAACAGCCCTCTGGGAATCAACCTTGGGACTGGCATCTTTGCAATGTATTTAAAAATAGCACAGGATGCCTCTTCATCACATATACCCTCGCAGCCTGCATGGTTCCCATTACCCTTTGAATAGTGGTAATGTTCTCAACACTTTTAGAAGTGTAAATGACATCCCTGTACGACACCACCTGGATTCGATTAGCGCCTATAAAGAAAGACTCCAGCCAGTGACAATGTACGAGATATAACTAATAAGAAAAGATATATGCAGCAGTTGGTTTAATTCGTCGATTCGACTTGATAAACTTTGTTGTAGTAATTGATTTCATCTGTTCCTCACCTATACGAGTGATTGACGTTTGATCTTTTCACAACCGTAAGGCGCCTTTCATTAACGCACTAAGCCAGCAAGCTCTCGCGAGCTCGATCGCTAGATTTTATATTCTAGTAGAAGGACGAGTAAGCGAGAGGTTAGAGTGTCATACGATTGGTAGAACGATATAATAAGAAATTTATTATCAAGTCCAGGTTGTGATTCTGATATTGCAACAGTACCACATCAAGGCGTCTTCCCAAGCCAACCACATTTAGACCCCATGAGTAATACAGAGACCTAAAGTGTTGTAGCGCCTAGCATGTTTCGGCTTGAAATGAGTAACACCCACTCAGATTGATCAACTCTCCATGCAGAATTCGGCCATTATGTAGTGCTTACATATGTTTCATATATGCCAACGTGAGCATAGAAAGTGAAACGAACTAATGTCTAGAACAATGTCTAGAATCCGATTATCCTATGCGTTAACTTTCAAGCCCTTTATAAAATTCCATAATAAAATTTTTTGAAAAATAAAAAAAAAATAAAAAACGACCATGGTTTTGAGTTAAAACGAATTTTGTACAAGTTCTTCTAATAATTTTATTTCCAATTTATTGTATGTATCTTTTACGATGGTGGGATCTTATTTTACCTTTAGATCTGATATGAACCAGAAAACATTTTACTGTCTATAGTTGAAGGTATTTTTTGTAATCCGTCCAGAACTAGAAGTGACTAATTGCTTAGTTAATAACTATTGTCTATATTAGCGAGCATCAAGTGCTAAACAAGAAGTTGCTTTAATTCATTTTTCCTCACATCCGCAGGCGTCCGAGGACTAATATTCAAAGAACACGCAATTTGTGTTCTGGATTTTTTGTTTTTTGTTTTTTTTCTTTTATAGTTGACGAAACTATAGGCATTAGTAATGAACAACTTCATAGCACGCAACCCTTATTCAACTAGGATTATGGATTGATGACTTATGCTTCTCCACTTTTTTCACCCTCAGGTGTGGATTATACCATAATTAGTTAGTAATAAGGAAAAACAAACGCATTTTTAACACTTTTAATAGTGCTAAAGCATGATTTCATTCGGGGTATTTTTTCCTAAAACAAAAACTCTTGACGGGTCAATGAATTTCTATGTCACGCAATGATTAAGATTTTTATTGCTATTTGAGTGAGACTAGTTGTAAACAAAAAACGTGGTCAAAGTCATTGACCTACCTTGGGTATTTTTTCCCCGCTAAAACAGTATTAGAAATTGTAAGCGAATTAAATTCACTTAATTTCCTCCTTCGTTACTTGTGAAAGCTTGGAATTGTGTGGACTAATTATCTTTACGGTGTTTGAGTGAAAAGGCTGCACAATTGTAAAACATTTTTAGGGAGGGTGAATATCAATTCATTTCCATAAGAGAGATTGAATAGTCGTTTTGTGATTTAGAAGTGAAAAAGTAAGATAGTTTCAGTAAAAAATAAAAATACTTAAAACACTCGAAAACTTACGTGAAAGAAACCTGTCACCACCTATCATTTTCACTTTGACTTTATCCGAGATAGTAACCAATTCAACGATTAATTGAATAATTAGAAAAAGAAAATAGTGATTAGGAAATAAAGGATATATTTGAAGTGGAAAACAGCAAGTTGGAGCATAGGAACAAATGCGTTAATACATTTACGTCTTTCAAACTCAAGCAATATAGAATCCGGCTAAGAAACGCGCTTTTTTAAAAAAATTTGCGTTAAATCGTCTAAGACCATTTTTAAAGACACGTTTTGAATGACGCACTTTGCCTACTTTTGGCTTATGGAGAGAATTGCCGGAATAATTGAGAAGGAAAGACATGTTGAAGAGTTGGAAGATCCTCGTGGAAGGAGAGCGATTTGCGATATATCTGCTCAATACATTATAAAAAATTGTGTTTCAACTGCTTTCACAAATAAAATAAAATGCATAGTTAGATGGCATATGTACAATAATAATATTCCCAGAATTATTAAAACTTTCATATTAAAAAACAAAAAAGGGTTGAAACTTTGGGTAGCAATAATGGGTTAAATAATATGAATCTGATCCTTGTATATTAATGACGGAGTCAGGTAGATAGGTTATGTAAAAAATAAGTGAAAAAAGAATTAGTTAGTAAAAAAAATAAATAAATAAAATAAATAAATAAATTCTCAGAAACTGCTATATCATTCTCGTAAACATAATTACACCATTATACTCGTAATTAAAAAAGCAAGGCGAAAAATTCTGGAAGTTTTCCCAAGCTTTACAACTCTAGGGATCTACCTGAATTTAATCAACGAATTTATGGGGAGATAAATTACATATGTATAGATAACATGACAAGCAATTCTCTCCTCATTAAGTTTTCGCTTAGAGCGTCAAGCTCCATATGTATAAATACATTTGCTGATATCATTTTAGTTATGCACTTAACCATCTTATCCGATTCAATTAGATTTATTGGCATAATCAGCTTTTTCATAGGGTTATGCACAGGAATTTTTGGTATCCCTATAATTTCTGAAAAGGCATTTTTATATATCTCTTTATTATGAGGACCAGATGGTAAAATATTGCACTTGTATTAAAAGAGCTTTACCGACATACATCAGCAAAAGGACTGGAAGGACGGGAGGCAAAGAAACCTGACAGTTGGGTAAATGACAGCACGAAAAGGAGATACTGCCAAGAGAAAGAATACCACAGTAAAACCCATTACTTGCAAAATAGCAGATCGCCAGAACGGTAGAGCATTCAATGGATATGCGATCTTATAGTTGAACTCACTCACTACTACGAAACACATGCAGCAAGCTAGACATTTAGCGAGCCAGTTGCTCAGAATACCTAAAACCGTATCCGACAAATAGCATGCTCCGTCTAAATCATGGTGGCAGGCTAACTAAAATCTCAATCGAGATCATAGCTGTACCTCGTAAGGATACTTATGCAAGCTATCATTTACCTCCGTTGTCGTTATTTGTGTCGGCGTGATGTACAACGGTCTCAATTTCAAGATTTAAGTGGATATCTTCTACATATATTGGACGACGGTCCTAATAACCGCGTCCACATTTTTATCCGCAAGCAAGGCTTACGTCAGATTAGCCTCTAGGTAGTAATCAAGATTTTTAAAATTGGGTAAGCTTTTGTGGGTGCACTAAATTTGTCATCATCATTTTTAGATCGACACATCGGTTTTCAGCAATTGTAAGGGCCCACCGCCTGACTGTACAAATAAAAGTCGTCCGGGATTTAGGTATGAACAGGACGACTTCATCTGGAAAATTGGCTTATTTTTCTCGAATGTCATAAGGAATATGCTAAGCTGATACTGAATAGAGGGAAAAGTACACAACCTTGGCGCTGTCATTCTCAAGGATTTCAGTAAGGAAGTCTTTGAGGTGACTAGCTTTGTATGTGCAGAAGTTATTCGATGAATAATTTTAAGGAGATTAAGGCTAGGCAGGTATCTATAAGATTCAATATGAACCTAAAGTTAACATCTTTCCTCGTGTCCGTGCAGGAGCATACAGGTGGCGTTCAACTTTCTGTGCCCCTAGCACTATTATTGGTATACCTTTCTCTCAAAGTTAACAAAGAGTTGCATTTTTATTACAAGCAGTTTCTCTCTAGAGCCCTTAGATTGCTTTCTTACTAATATTTATTAACCTTCTAAATGTTTATTGAAGTTGAATATAGGTGTTGCCTTTCAAAATTCAAGGTTCGAGTATTAATAAAAAAAAAAACCAATAGTTGCTCACTCCGAAAGAAATGATATCCATCAATAAAAGCCAATCAGAGAGGCAAAATATCCAAAACAATAGAATTCTAACAGAGTAATTGTAGATTGGACACAGATTAAATGCCGACATCCACACTCTGCATTTATATTATAGTATATACACCTACTCTAGTAGTACTTCTTCTACGGTCGGATCGATACGGTAATGCTCGGTAATCAAGCATCAATATTACTGTCGGTGGCAGTGAGAATAAGTTCCCCAAAAGATACGTCTTACCTAAGCCTATCTACTTACGTATACGCGTTCTACTGCTATGAGGGATTTCACTCAATTCGAGCTCGACGAAAAGCTTAATCCATCTTCATGTAAAATACCATTGCTGTGCAGTAGGTCGAACTCGACAGGAAATATATTGCCCTAGATATTGAGCTTATAGCGAACTCCTTTCTGCGACTCGGTGTAAGTAGTGGTACCAAATCTGTCATTTTCTTGTTTTTTCATCACCACCAGACCAGTAGGGAAGAAAAGAGCACAAAAATGACAGATACGGTTACAGTGCTTACACCAGGTCGCTGAAAAAAATTCATTAATAGATTTGCTAGATATTTAAGTCTCCTTTTCAAAGATGAATCGTATGAAAAAACAACTTTTATATATGACGTAAATATATATTGCTTTTTATGAAAGGACAAAAATTTGTACTAATTATGTCAGCATGGAGGAGGCTTGGGTTTTTTTTTTCAATGCAGGGAGGCAAAAGATCTTAAACACAGAGGCTAAAGCAGCCGCAAATGTTGATAACTTGCTAATGAGAAAATACCTCCCTTCTCTTCAAACCAACATGGGTTTGTTTCGGGCAGGTCTACAACCACTAATTTGTTGGAATTGGTTTCGGATACATTCTACGGATTTGCAAAAGGCTATCAGACAGATTGTATTTATACAGACTTTACTAAGGCATTCGAAAAGTTATCTCACTCCTTGATACTGTTTAAAATGGAAAAATATGGGCTTCCTCCAATATTTCTAAAATGGACGGAGTCTTATTTAGATAACAGAACATACCAAATCTTATTCCGCCATTCCATCTCTAGAATATTGAAGGTTTCGTCTGGCGTACCACAAGGGAGTTACTTGGGCCCGTTGTTCTTTATTCTGTATATTGACGACATTTTTGTTCAAGAAAGAATTTTTTGAACAAAATTAAGTTTAACCCGGTAAAAAGTCCAAACGTAATCTGTTTATTGACGACATTGTCTCTGTTGTGAGGTACTGTAAGGTCTTGATTTATGCTGACGATGTTAAGCTTTTCGCTCAGATTAAATCTGTTAACGATTGGAAACAGGTACAGGGTGACCTTCTAAAATTTTACAATTGGTGCAAGAGCAATAATTTGGTACTCAATATCAACAAATATGAGGTTATGACTTTCCATAGAAATCAGACACCAATTACTTATGATTATGAGTTCTCGGATTCCTCGATTCGACGTGTGGACTCTGTCTGTGACTTGGGTGTCAAATGTGACAACAGATTGAATTTTATCTCCCATATAAACTACATGGCTTCAAAGAGTAATTCTATGCTGGGCTTTATAAAACGTTGGTCCCGAGAGTTTTCAAATCCTACCATGACATTGCGTTTGTACACTTGCTTTGTGAGACCACTTCTTGAGTATGCTAGCCAGGTCTGGTCTCCATTTTACGGTACACACATCGACCGTATCGAGTCTGTTCAGCGGAACTTCCTACGATTTGCTCTCAGACATCTACCTTGGAATAATTCTTTAATTCTTCCACCCTATGAGGATCGCTTGAAGGTTTTTGAATATGCATTCGTTGGAGAAACGTCGTTTGGTTGTCGACGCAACATTTGCGCATCAACTCTTAGACGCGAATATTGATTCTCTATTGTTACTTAACAAAATCTCTTTCCGTGATAGTAGCCACAATTTCAGAAGGCTACCTCTGTTGCATGTTAACTCCTCAAGGTCTAACTTTAGCATATATGAACCTCTTAATCTCATGTGTATTACTGTCATTAATATGGCTGAGAATTTTGTTGTTGACGTCCCCAGCATGTTTTAAAAAAACGCCTATTTAATATTTAATTTTGTTTTATTTAACTTTTTTAAATTGTGTTGTTCTATGTGCATGTCATTTTATCCGGTGTTCGGTCTATGATTAGTGTAACATACTAGTACTAACACCGACTAAATGATGAAACGGATTTTATTGTTGACCGTTTATTTATTAAACGTGTCCATGCAGCGAGCTTGTGTTGAGCTGGTTCTGATAGTGAAATATAAAACCTTCCTATAATCCTACCCTCTTTATGAAGCGCATCAGGTCCAGGTGATGTAAGATAAACACTCACTTTGATAAGAGACGACTCACTATTGAGGTGATAAAGCCAAAACAGGTTTCGTTGAAAGAAAGGTGAATTAGGGCAGGACCTGGATAGTGAGTCCACCTTTTGATTCCCTATAATACTAGTGTACTATCCTACAGTTTCCCCCAGAAACGTAACGGATTGGAATACTGAAAACTCCCTTTACTCAAATCTCTGTACATACACACATATGTAGTGTTAGAGTTCATATGTATAAGTTTTCGAATCACAATTTTATTTTCCAATATATTTATGTCCGACGGAGTGGTATAATATAATATAATATATTTATGTGGTATTGTAATTTTTTTTTCACGATAAAACTAAATTCCCAGCCAACTAAGGTAATTTGACTATTATTAAGGGACATTTCACATCTGTTCTTGATAAACAAGACCAAAATCTCAGTACGGGTTTCTGTTGCTCCCTTGATAAAATCTAAATGCAGAATTTTAATAGTCTATTGAACTCCTTGCGTTACAACGAAGACCACACCACACAACTAAACCATTCTAAAGAAGGACTACGAAATCGAAGTTAATTTGAAATACAAGAAAAAAAAAGTGTCTTAGACTGAACAACAGGTATAAATTCCCACTAGGTATGGAGCTCTGTACAACTGAACTCCAATAACTTTTAAGTGACAAACACGTTCACTTAATTGCAACTTCGGTTGGAAGTAAACTCCTCAATTCCTGCTAAGAATAGTCTGTTTTACCCTATGCCATATGGATGATGGCTGGTCTTTGAAAAGCCCAAACTTAAATTCAATTATCTTCAATTAAACACAGCTGCAAGTTTAGATTTCAATCAACTAAATTTTCCATAGGAATTCATAACCTTTTCCACAAAGTGAGCATACTAAATGCATGTAACTATCTTTCGCTTAGTTCATAATTTATTCTGCGGCTTGGTATGAATTTTAGTTCCAAGAGCGAGCGTACTTCGTACTGTTTTGCTGCTGCTGTTGCTATACTGAATATAAATAGATAAGTTGATAACTGCTTTCAATGCTATTCTTGTTGTCAATGTAAAACCTCCACAAACTGTAGCTAAAGATGAATCCCTAATGCACAAGTAGAGCGTGTATTCCTGCGTGTCATTATGTTCTCTTGAATTTATTTGCATTTAACACTGTGTTTCAACGGAAGTCGGCTATATGTTGAATAGGTTCGCTTCGGCTATATGTTGAATAGGTTCTAATATTTGCCGCAATGACACTCACTCAAAACATGAACATTGAGCATGATTTAATTTTTGTTGAATTTTATGAATTTCAAAGAGTTTTCTACCAGCGTTTTAGCGTTAGTGGCATTACCCATTTGCAATTCAAAGTGGACTATAAAATATACAGAGAGAATTCCTAGTTCCTGGTGAAAATTAAGCAAAGCAAGTGCCTTGACCTTTTTCTCGTTGTTATATACTGACAGTTTTCAAATGACAGGAGTTTGCTTTATGAAAAAAAAAAAAAAAAAAAAAAAAAAAAATTCAGGAGTAATCTATATTTTCAATAATTGCTTCTTTCGATACTTGGAAGCTGGTAGATTTCTTAATATTGACGAATGTACGTTTACTTGGAATTCTGGAAAGAAAAATGTTAGTATATGATTGGTTCGCCCAGAAAATAATAATAAAAAACGAAAAAGGTTAGACAAATTTAAATCTGTGGTAAAAGGCAACAATAACAACCATTTGAAAGCAGACTCTCTTTTATATTCATCATAAGTGAAAAACAGAAAAACTTTTGGCCGTTCATTTACTATGTTCATATGTAGCCAACAACAACTCCAAAAAATTTGATATATAAAAAATTTATTTAACATGAAGGCAGAAAAATGCTATGTAGCCTTCAGCTCGATATTTGTCCTTCTCACCTTATCTGATTGGAAACTGCAAGCTTCCTTTGTAGCTGAAAATCAATTCGAAAATTTTGAGGAAAATCTGCCGACTTAAGAATCAGAGCATCAGACTTGACTCTAATGCTATTCGATCTACACAGTCGTGGTAGTACACTTCATGAATATAATCTTCTTTCCATCGATTTAGTATAAAAATAAAGTGGAATGATACCAAAGCAATACAGCAGTAGTATACGCACGCATAAGGTGTCAATTGCCAAGTTATAACTTAAATTGAGTGGAAGCTACTACATTGCGACTCAGAATAGGATTTCTATGGAATGTTTTCCAATCCAAATGAAGTTTCACATTGTTCCTCAACATGAGTTAATATGGGATTTTCCGCGTTTCTTGTAACAATCTACGGAACTTACTGCATTGTAAAATCACCTAACTTTTCTGCATGTAAACGAAGGAAAGTCCAGGATTAGATAAAGTCCGTGTCTGGAGGCTTCTTTACGGCAATGTTGCCAAAATTTTCGGTATAAATTTTTAAATAAGCAACGTTAAATCAAGCCGAAAGATAACTTCAAGGTTTTTGCACGCACGACGGCAGAACTGCTACGGCGTCGCTACAATTGCTATATGTATTCCTATATTTGACTGATTTGTTCCTAAATATTTTATACGCACGATGGCATCGCAACGACCAGTGTGTGCAAACAACCTAACCCCTGGAACAAATTACAATGTAGCCACAATGAAGGCAGAGTGACTAAACATCACACAAGTTATAAGACAATGCCATTAAGTGAGCGCAATGAACGTAGGCATCGGAACCATGATGGAATGGAATGTCCACTTTTCATAGAACTTTAGGCGCCGTATAAACAGACATTAGAGATGTCTTAAACGATGCATTATGATTCACTGAACATACTTTGTTAACAAAGCTTTTTTTAATTAAGCCGGGGATGGCTTCGCGATCAGAGCTTCAGCGACTTTCTTGCTTGAAAAAGTGGGCTTTTCTAATTCTCGTGATTGCGCGGACGTGGTGCGTAATGGATAATGACTTCCTACGAGATGGTAGAAAGAAGTGTCGTAAGTGGGATGTATTGACCAAAGTGCAGGAAAATGTGTTTTCCGAGAGCTAAATCGGGAAGAAAGTACACCACCAGATAGTACTCGTCGAGACCGAATTGTAGCTGTTACTGAGCCCAGGCGAAAAGTGAAACCCGTTTTCCGATTGGACATAACCCTACCGGGTTAGAGCCGATCTAAGTAGCGAAAAATCTGGTACCTCAGTTTGAATAAAATAGATTGGAATACAATAAAGTGAGTATGAAGATGGCTATTTAAGTACAAGTTGGTGGCTACGATTCTGACACCTCATAAGCACAATTGAGCAGAATGATTGCGTTGCATTCTGTTCCAGTTATAAAGATAGTTAAATTGCAATGGACAATGCAATTTCTAACTGTTTGAAAATTTATTCTCTCAGAACTTTTTTTGTGAACAGATTTTTTTCGATTTTATTCTATCAGTACACTGTCAAACTTGAACTTTGTTCATTTTAAAGGAAATTTTGTAAATCTTTAAAGATTAATTCCAGATATGAGGAACAGATGATCCGTAATTTTCAGAATAGTTAATCTATGTGTTGTCGTTGGAAAATGGGAATCATAGAAACAAACTCTTAAAAACACTAGAACAACAATTTTATTTTTATTCATTTCTCAGTCAGAAAAAAAAATACTGTTATACTTTTCCTACTTTTTTCTAAAACACATATTCAACAAATGTCCAATAGAATGGGGACTTACTATCCAGACATCAACAGATCCGAAGTTTGGTTTAATTTATATATTTTTTATCATTAATGGCATTAAATAGGATAGGGATAATATGATAAAATTGCCTGATAGTTGCATGGATTGCGGTCTCAAGCCAGTTGGAGCGTATATCAAAGTAAAACTTACGCTTTTGCCAAAATATTTTAAGCTCTTCCCGCGATGTCCAAAAATCATCAAACTAGTTTCTGTAAATTGACACGAATACGAAGCAATACGGTAAGCTTACACAGTAAAAAATTTGCACAAATTGTTGCCACAAGCTTAGGTATTTTTCGATAAGATTAGGGAATATTTCCTAAATAGAAGGGAATATTCCCCAAAATGTAGGGAATATTTCCTAAAATGTAGGGAATATTCCTTAAAATGTAAGTTTTTCCCCTAGGGATTAGGGATTATTCCTTAAATTTTAGAGAATAATCCCTACATTTTAGGGAAAAATACCTAAGCTTTGTGGCAACAATTTGTGCATTTTTTACAGTGTAGTTAGTCAAAAATCAGTAATAACTCAGCGAATAAAAATTTGTATTAACAATATGCTCCTGTATTTGATTGACTATGCTCGTGTGTTGACTGTAGGATGCTAAGCACTAACTCGTTTTAAGATTTAAAAGTAAAATCAAATTTCATTTTGAACTTTTATTGTGGTGAGAAAATTAAGAAAATACCAGCTTCAGACAGAAACGATGCGAACTTTCCAACTTTAAAACAATCAATGCAGAATGAAATCTGCTATCTATGTACATGTACAGATATTACATAGATCATATGCTAATAGTATGTAGTCCAAATTTGTCAATTATTCCGAATTCTTCTTCATAGTTTAATCTGTACAATTTTCCTCTTCGGGGCTTTGTGCTTCTGAATTTTGTGTGGTTGAACTTGGCATTGTGGGATTATGTAAATTCATGCTTGTAATATGTATATACAATTCCTGAACACGAAAGTTTCACTAAATACAGGAATTTCAAAGCAATTATAAACTGACAGATTTTCAGAGATTTTTTTTTCGGCATTTCGTTTCCGGGATAATTTTGTGCAGATTCTGTAATCGGGGTTTTGAAATCCAGGATTACGTACCGCAACTATGGCAACAGGGATGGTATTACTATTCCGAGCTTTTGACTCCGAGAGTATAAAGTATCGCTTCAAAATTCAAAATCTCGGATGATAAGATTCCAAGGTACCTTCCCCACAATAGAAGTAAATAATTTTCCGTGATTTTTTTAATTGAAATTTTGTTTTGGCAAGCTTTGTTTTCCGCGATTAGGCACGCTAAGAAAAATAAATTGAAATTCACTACATTTTTAGTATAGTAAAAATGTTACTGGACTAAACTACTAATAAAATATGTGTAATATTAAAGAGATCAGAGAATGCTAAGAAGAAATATTTTAAAGTAATATAACTGTGAATACATTAAATATTCATACATAAATAAATATATGGAAATTTGTCCACACTTTGAGATGCTGTACACATTTAAACTGTAAATTCAGTAAATTTTCAATTACAAAAGTAAAGAAGCAATAAATAAACTTGAAGATAGAGCGAAAGATTCATAAATTTTTTGCAATTATTATTTTGTAAGTACATACGATAGCGGACATTAAAGTAAAATTTAATTCACTTTATTGTTCCTGCATTTGCAAAGGAAGGAGCCAAATCTCTGTTTATTGGCCCTGAGCCTATTTTTGAACACCCAGAAAATCATCGTTCAACTAAGATCAGACTGAGATGACAGAATTAAAAAGGCACACTGGGAAAATACCCCGGGGCCGAGACAAACGAAGAAGTTTGTAAAGTATTCGCGCAACAGAAGACAAAAGAATTTGTGGTGACAAGCTTTAGCTTATTACAGCGTAAACGGTATCCGAGCTTTCAGTTGTATTCAGGGAAAATATTTGTCAGTTTTAGGGGTAATTCGAAATGTTACTGTGTGAGGTACGAAAAGTCTTATCAGGGTATGCCGGGATTTCTTGAATGGAACATTAAAGGAATACTTCTCCGCAATGAAAACTTCTAGTTTTTAATTTGAAAATGAAAATAAGATTTGGCTTTAATTTAATTATCTGAGAACGACTTTTTTCCAAAGTCTTCTCCATTCACACTTTTCTAATTGTTTAAAGGTGTTATTTTAATTAATTATCTGAGAACGACTTTCTTCCAAAGTCTTCCCATTTTAATTGCAAAAGTTTTGTTACAACATCTACGAGTCAGACAATCAAAAATACATATATGCCGAACGAGATAATTTATTGCACCCTGATACCAAGTGGTCGATATCTATCATGAAGACTGAATTAGCTGAAGGCGTTAGATAGCATCGACGTTAAAGAGCCCCAAGTCCTTGAATTACTAAGCCTGGGCATATTATTAAATTATTAAACGTTCCACAAACTCAGCAGAAAGGAATTAAAGGTCATAACGGGCCTATTTACTGGGTACTGCCCACTTAGATATCATCTTAAAAGACGGGATGGGTAAGATCGATGATGAGACCTGTCGCTTGTGTATGGAAGACAATAAAATTGCTGAACCTGGCTCTGTGACTGTGAAGCTATATAAAGGGTTTTCCAATAAGAGGTGTTATTTTAATTAGCCCGCTATTTCGGTAGATGTCACTTTTGGATCTGCCATTTTCTGACATTTGACAAGTAAAGACTACGCCATTAATAAAAATGGAACGATACACGATTCAGCAACGCATTGAAATTATTGAAATTCACTATAAAAATGGTGAAAATGTGGCAGAAACGGTTCGTAAAACTCGAACATTTTTGGGTCGTCGTGAAGCACCTTGACGGGCAATTCAGAAATTGGTATAAAAATTCGAGATGTCGGGACAAGTTAGTGATGTGAAGAACAAAACCCGTGCACGTTGCTCAAGAACAGCCTAGAATATTGCTGCTGTAGCCGAAAGTGTTGAAGAAAACCCAGGTTTGCCCATTCCTCGTCGTTCTTTGGAATTTGGCATTCCACAAACGTCATTACACCGTATTTTGCATAAAGTTTGGGTCTTAAGGCTTATAAAGTTCAGTTAACACAAGAACATAAGCCGGCCGATCATCAACAACGTCGAGTCTTTGCTGATTGGGTCCTTGAAATGCATGAAAATGATCCCGAATTCCATCGAAAACTCATCTTGAGTGATGAGGCCCATTTCCACCTCGATGGCTTCGTCAACAAGCAAAATTGTCGCATCTGGGGCTCGGATAACCCAAGAGTTAGTTATTGTTGAAAAGCCTCTCTATCCTCAACGTGTGACTGTTTGGTGCGGTTTATGGTCCCGCGGGGTCATTGGACCTTACTTTTTTGAAAATGAGGCTGGAGCAACAGTTACGGTGAATGGATTGCGCTATCGACAGATGATTAATGATGTTTTTATGGCCGGAATTGGATGGTATTGACCTGGACAACGTTTACTTTCAACAAGACGGCGCTACGTGCCATACAAGCAACGAAACCATTGATCTTTTACGGGAAAAGTTTCCGGACCGTGTTATCTCTCGAAGAGGTGATCACAATTGGCCACCGAGATCTTGTGACTTAACACCTTCGACCTCTTCTTTTGGGGTCACGTGAAAGAGATGGTCTACGCCAACAGCCCAGCGTCGATTCAAGACCTCAAAGATGGAATTCGTGAGGCTATCGAGAATAGAGGGCAGCCACTTTGCGATTTGGTTATGGAAAATTTCATGAAAAGGATATGGTCCTGTAGGCGTGGTCGTGGTGGTCATTTGGCTGATGTTATTTTCCGTTATTAACGGCATACCTTCCTCTTTATAATGAAATAAAGATCGGATCATTTATCTCAAAAAATGGCATTTTTCTTTGAATATCAAAATAACACCTCTTATTGGAAAACCCTTTACTGCATAAGGCTCAGACATCTAGAAAAGGCATTCCCATTGCCAGAGGATGTCGTAAAAAGAAACGAGATCGAAGTTGCACTATCTGGCAGGGACGGATTCAGAGGTAGTATTTTCAACGTTATACAAGTTGATTTAACAACTACAAAGACTTGGTTTTGCTCATGAAAACTTGAGTAAAATTTTTGAATTTCTCATGAAGATATTTTGTTCGAAATTTCAAGATATCCGCGAGGGCGCACAGAACTTGAAAGCCTTCTATCTAAAGGATTTAGACGGGAATTTGGAAAACAAGTATCTGCACCTACGAGATCATTTTTCGTTCGCTGAGGCTACACGGGAAACAGAAATATCTCACCTAGAATTATACAAGTACATCGTATAGAAAAGGGCTTATTGGGCATTTATCCAAATGTGGAAATATCACTCCTGAGGTTGTTTACACTAAGATCAAACTTCTCGGCAGAATGGTCGTTTTCAGTGCTAAGAGGAGTGATGAACTATTTAAGATTCACCACAGGAGATCAGGCTCAATCTACTCTCTATGCTGAACACAGAGTCAGAGTTAATGAAGTCTGTGGATTACACTGAGACAATCCGTTGCTTTGCAGAGAAGAAAGCTTGTCGCATGACAATCTAAGCATATGCTTACACGCAATGAACTTTCTTTGCATATAATTTCGTACTTATTTGAAGTCTACTCGTTTATTTTCTAAGGTACGTTAAATAAATGAAAAGTAAATGTAACATTTTTATTTTACTCAAAGGCGTCCTAACTCTGATCATCGCCTATGGCCCTGGGTCTTCATGTACGGGCCTGAGTATTTGATAACATTTTCATTAATATAAATTTTCATTTGCTACTCAAGCATAATTTTCCACTTGATGGCGTGCGCTGCTTAAGTCAAAATGTTTTTTGTTATTTTAATAGAAGGTTTTGAAAAAAATTGACTTTGTGAATGAAAATTTCGAAAAATGAAGGTTAGAAAGGTGAGAGTTTATCTAGTTTACATTATGTATTTTGAAATTTTGGATTATAGGATTTAAAAATCAGGGGTTACCAGTCACCATTTTAAATCTCGGGACTCCATACTCAACCCATACTCACTCACTCTCTATACAAAATGTATATTTACACAGGTGACGGAGATATTGTTCGAGCTAAATGGTATATAGTTGATTTCGCTAGGTTGCGTCTCTAGCCACCTGGACTGCTGTGAAATATTGTAATATTACTTTAAAGTTACCGTTTCGGTGAGTAGTCCAGTTAATAACAGTATTAAGTGGAACACTATCATTTTCATGTGTATATATACTATGTACATAAGGTACAGGGTGTCAACACGATGCCTACACCTTATGATTTTATTAAACCCCTGCAGTGCTTCAGTTATTTGCACTCTGCGAAGCTGATTCTCTTTCATATGTTTAGCCTTATGAGTTTCAGCAAATTGTTTAGTTGGTTACTCAAAGGTAAATACCTTAAATTCGGTCAGAACATTTATATTAGTGCCATTTCGAAGGTATTTAGTTTTATCACAGATTTAGATTTAACTTTGTAATTTCCTCGAAGTCGTCATCGAATGTACATCGTGCGTTCATTGGCCTCACATTCACAAGAAACGTGCTCAGATGTTTCAACCTCTTCGAGACTTAATATGCATACGTCAGTGGCTGATATGCCTATCCGATGCATGTGTTTGTTAAGTTTGAAGTGTCTGGTTAAGATCCATGTAACGATTCTGAGTTGCTTCCTAGATAGCATTGAAAGATGTCGGCTCCTCTTTTCTGAAAGTAATGAATCTTTTGGCTTTTTTGGAACCTACATATCTTTGATGTTCATATCTTGCCCATTTGGTTGTGGATCCAATTGTGTATGGTAAGGTTAAGGGTATTATAGGTAAGACGGTAAAGGATCTGGCCCAACTAGGAGAGTGGATACTCCTTTTTGGGGCAGTGTGACTGCATTTTCATTCCCACTCATTCCCATAGTATTATCGTAAGCCCCGCTGTTATATTTATTTCGCCGCTGTTAAATAATTTTCAAGATCCTTCACCTTGAAGGACCTAAGCTCGAATTTGGAAATACTATATAGCAACAAGGATGTATATAGTGAAATGATACTCTTAGTTTTATTTTACGAGCGCAAGTATTTCTTTCCGCTCCAGCTATGATGGCGCGTCTCATATAATGAATTGAACTGGATCCTTGTGCTCGTCACCGCAGAAAGCTTTTTTTTATATAAATGTTTTTTGCAATGGTATACATTTCAAGGGCAACTAAGAAGTCTTACATTTCCTTGAAATTTTGAAGTACCTAATATTCTTACGCAGGTACAAGGGACGATTTGAAATAAAAAATGTCATGCTATTCTATTTCCATTTATTAAGTCAGATTGAAATATTTATTTTGCATTCGTAAAAAACAAGTTCCTTCATTTCAAGCAGTTTCTTTTAGTGCTTATACATAAAATATATTTCCATTCATTCTTTAAGGATCCTCAATTAAAATTGATCCCAAGTAATTGAGACACAAACGTAAATAAAACTAAAACAACGGAGAGCTTAAAAATGCAATTGTTGACACCAAATGTCATATGTGAAAATGCACATATTGACGACCATCCAAACCTTGAGAATTTTTCAATTCACAAAAGTGTTCACATTCTGAAGAAAATATCTGACGCCTCCTCCCTCAGGGAGCATTGAAAATTTATCCTTAAAACTCTTTTTGCCAAGAAGAAGACCAGGTTTTCTTTGAAGATAATGAAAATTTATTATACGTATATGATATTTGTGGCATTGAGATTTAAAAGCATTAATTGAAAAGGATCTGCGACCGGTGACATACTGGGTTTTGTAACAAGGGGCTAGTGTCAATCGGACGCTTATCTCTATCCGAAGAGTCTAGTTTCGCAAATCATTATTACTTATGTGCTTTCCTTTTCGGGTTTACCTACCTACATACTTCGACATATGCAATATCTATTTAAATTCAACCCCCATTTAATCTGACCTCACAATTTTCGAAACAATTGCACCGACAATACAATGGGAGAATGTAATTAAATCAAATGAATCAAAACGATTTTGAAACGTACGTCCCTAGTTTTCAATAGTTAAACATGTGAAACCACTACAAATTCGACTGTTAACAGATTTGTAAACCGCTTGGATAAAATATCGGCAGATTTGTATCTCCAACAGTAAATATCGCACAGCTTTGTGGAAAATTTGGTTGACGATGTGGAACACGAGTATTTGATAATATTGTGTAAAATACGTGTTGCAAGTATTTGAGGGAGGCAATGGAAATATGTGGCAGTTAGTGAAAATTAATTATTGATTTACTCAAAACACCGAATATCAGTTTAGAAATCGAATAAATTTTGAATGGATATTTTTAAATAATTTTATTTATACCAAGTTTGTCATTCCGATTTGTAACATCTAGAAATAATGATGGTAGAGCAAAATGGATTCGACACACATGCATAAAATCATCCTTTTGACCGTCTTCACGATATCTCGAGAACGCTTGTAGAGAGCTGAAATTTTGTACACGGCCTTTCAAAAAAAGCAAAATTAAGTTCGACGTAGGATTGCCATACAAAAATTTCATTTTCACTATTTATTTGGACACTGACTGGGAACGCGTCAACGTAGAGCATTGATATTTTGTACATAGTATTTTCATAAAAATAGCGAATATAATTGCAAAAATGGACTCAATTGGGCAACCCCTCTTGTTGTTGCCGTATAAAAATTTAGGATTTTTATGTATCCTGTGAAAACGCTAAGTCCTATACGGTTTTAATGTACTGAAAAGTTCTTCAGAATATAAAATCCTATAAAATTGGTTATAATTATTTTTTCTGTCCGACGAACCGTTCTAGAGATATATTTAAAACCACTTCAAAAATCAAACTTGCGCAGATGGGTGACCATACAATTTACAAACGAGCATTCATCTAGGTAATCATAAGATTTTGTCGTAGAGCAATTCTAGAGTTTTTACTTGTTTTTGTTTTAAGTAAGTTTTATTAAATTTTGTTGTAAGCAAAATGAAAATTTATTTCTAACAAAAATATTTGAACATTTCTGCAAGAATCACAAAGTAGGAGGATCTAGAACAGTTAAGTTGTGGCCATTGAGAAAACTCGTTGGACCGTTCCGGTAAAAAGTTTTTAGGGGGGAAATAGCTAGAATATGTGCTATACAATTAATGTATGAAGAAGTAGTCTGATCAGAGGGAAAGGGATTGTGAGCGGATGGTAGTGCATCGGGGCTACTATAGTCTGATTTAGCTGAATTGATGTAGCTAAATTTCATCTTCCGTTCATTCAAGATGTTACGAAAAATTTATTTTTCATTTATTACATTTCTTGCTAACCTTGAACTTTTCACTAAAGGATAGGACGTTTGTTCCTACATTATCATCCATGCAGATTAAGTGGGAGAACAGAGTAAGAGCTTAAAAATATCACACTTTTTGAGAATTTTTCAAGCGAACATTAAATACATATATATTATGCATACGTTATATTTTATTTTTAATAAAAAATTTAAATTAATGGTGCAAAAGGCCCTCCCGTAACGGTAAGTTCGAAAAGGTTCCTCTCTGGTTTTGGCTCCTCAGGCTTGTGAGGAAAAAAGATAGGATTTTATAATTTTTCAGTAATAGACAAATCTAATTTGAGTTAAGCGCAGCTGTTTTCTTTCAACTTTTTTTCAACTTGAATCGCAGCCAACTTGAAAAAACTAAAATTTCAGACAGTGTTTTACTTTATTTTTGAAAACTTTGTCTAAAAACAAAAAAGGTTGCGCTGAACTAAAACTAAGTCTAACGAGCTAGGTAAATTGACTAAGTTACACCGACAACCGATA
This sequence comes from Dioctria rufipes, assembly GCA_963924295.1. Taxonomy (NCBI): domain Eukaryota; kingdom Metazoa; phylum Arthropoda; class Insecta; order Diptera; family Asilidae; genus Dioctria; species Dioctria rufipes. Next base: position 16,968,239 of record OZ002744.1, on the reverse strand, counting down.
CGAAAAATTTTGTTTCTGGGAAATCTCGTTTAAAGTTTTTTTTTATTGTTTGATTTCACCTTTATTCTTCTATTACGGGTCTAGAAAAAGGCAAATAATATTATCATTACGTGGACAATGATGATAACTAAAAAGAGATAATAAAACTGCCTCATTTTTTTCCAGTTTGGATTATTAGCATTTCCTTGAGAGGATTAAGAAAGGATCATTAATTTACAGATGGCTGCAGATGCATGCATAGGTTCACTTAAGTCCTCACAACTTTTGTAATTCTTTGAATTTAAACTTAATATGTTATAACCGAAATGTTATGTTAACCGACATGTTATATTACGTAAAATCTTAACCGTCAACCTGTTGGTCCCCCTTTAGTTTGAAAAAAATAATCAAACCAAGCTTTAGGTCTGGCTTTCTCCCATGCTTCCTCTCAGCTGTCTTTAAGGGTTTACTCAGGGAATTGGAAATAAAATGACAATACCCATCGGCTTGGTGCTATCATGATAAAAAAAAATTTTGACACAAGTGGACCTGAAAGAGCTAAATTGATGTTGAGTTGCCTAATTTCAAAACCCGTGCTGGAAGTTTCGATCATGTCTTGAGGAATCCTCGAAGCTTGGATTTGTTTCTGCCATTATTAAAGTCCGAAGCATACTGCACTATCCATACTCTCTCTCCTTCCACCAACCTATTGGTTTAAGCCAGACTGCTCTGGTAGCCGCTACTGCTCTAGCTCTACTCTTCTTAAGTGCCATCCCCTAGAGAATATGAGCCGTAGTACAAGATTGGTCTAGCTATTGCTGTGCACATCGATTACACCACTTTGGGTTTAAGTCCGCTTAACGTGAAAGATTTTCTTGTGCGTGTAAGTAGCTTCGCAAGTTTTTTTGACGAGTTCTTATATATTACTGCTCTAACCTAGCTTAGAGTATAACATCGGAAATCTCGTATTAGTTTTCTCCTACCGAAAATACAGTCGTCTCTCTTACACTTTGACCACTATTAGTGGAGCTGTGGAAAAGCATTCATAAATATTTATAAATATCGACCTATAGGTATGTGTTGTATTGAAAGTTTACAAGCTGCTCACATATCAATTCTGAATGGAACCATTCTGCTTAAATTTATTGAGAAGTTCATTTTGAGTTTTAACTATTCACTTTTAAATATAAAATATAATTATCACTTTAAAGTGTAAATAAGAAAAAAACTTAAGAAGATGACTGGAGAACATAAATCAAATGCGAACTGTTCTGCAAAGATTACATATTGAAAGGGGCTATATGGACTCTTACTCGCTCAAGGGGGGCATCCAATGTGCAGGCTCTTTCTTCAGTTTTTTTTTGCGAACCAAATAAACATACAACTATGAACTTTTCACCACGTACTTATTCATATTTTGAGTACACTTTACAAGTTTTTCAGTTCGAAATTGCCACTCATTGCTGAAGTATACGGAAACTTCATGTTTAAAAAAACCAGTGTTGTATGGTAGTCACGATTGCCGGCGTTCTGTTTATCGGAAACCAAAAATCAAATGGTATGGTATGAACTAGCTTGTGAACCAGGATTATTAAAAAATATTCAAAGATAAATTTTGGCATATTGTTGAATAGTTTTTCGTAAATTTTGGTGACGACTTCTTCAACATGAAAAAAAAAAACGGTTTAATGAATCAGAATTACCCTAGTTTGCATGATGCCTACATGAAAACGGAATAAATCAGTCAAATTTCACAGAAATTCGTTCATTAGATTTCGAGCTATTGTAGTCAGCAGTTTGAAAAATACAGTTTTGAGAAAAACGCGTTTAAGGGCTCAAATACCTACGATTATCACAGGTAAAATTCGAACGCTTTGAGTGCTTAGTCAAGACTAAACTAACCGTTATATTCGAAACAGGAAATGAGTTTAGAGAATATTTCTACCTGTGTTTGTATTATGTAAAAGGGCTTGGGTAGGAAATCAAACCGCAGGAAAGGCGTCTGATGCTCATCGAGTGCTCGAGCGCGTGCCCCAAACCGCTGACCTATTCAACGATTGAATGACTCTGAATATCGCAAAATTGCTTCATCCACAAATTTTACACTATATTTGAATGCAATTTATAAAAAAAAAAATTTTTGGATTTTTGAATTTTGAATTTTTTGAAAGACATTTCACAACTATATTACAAGTCGAGATATAAATGTGGATATATAGTAAGTGATTTTTGCAAATTTCAATCGTATAATTGCATGTAGTCAATATCCACACATAATATGTAAAATAAAAAGTCCTTAAGACGAACGTTACAATTTTAATACTGAAAGGGAAGTGCTTGAACATGGAAGTTTGGTGCAGTTTTGCAATTTTTTAAGTAACAGGGTTTTGGCAATATTCTATTTGAAAAGGGTGAAACCAAAGTTAAGTTAAGATACTATGTTAGAGATTCATTTGATTTTAAATTTGACAGCAATGAAATTACTGGTTGTAGAAAGTAACATAATAAAACTTCTTTCAGACGGAAATTTTATTGAATTTATTGAAAAAAGTCTAAAGGCATTTGATCCTATATTTAAAGTCATTAATATTTTAAAATCTGAAAACATGCAGATTTAGAAAATATAATGACACATGCGAATAACACGCAGCTAGAAAAGTATAGTAATGTTGGACATTTACAAATTAAGAAAATCTGAGGACATTCAAAAAACAATAAATTCTGATAAGTAAAAAATTAATTTTCACGCAATTCATTGAAAGGTACAATCAACAATTCAAAGCTGGAAGTCAATCTTTAGTTCGTTCGAATGAAAATATCATTTGTGTGCGTGATGGTGAGCCAGCAGCTTCGCCCGTCCTATAGCTCTCAACAAATGGACATTTTCAGAGCAGTTTGCAGTGAAATTTGATAAAAGCCGTATTACGTTCAATTAATCCAAGAATTGAAAACTGCAATTCAGACCTAACATCGAACGTTCACTGATTTGATTTTGGAAATGACGAATAGAGATGCTAATTTGCGCAAAAATTAGGCCAATTTCCATATGAATGGAACGTCAATAAGCAAAATTATATTTCTAAGGTGACGAAATTCCAGCAATTATTTGAGATAAATGGCTGCATTTACAAATGCTGTTTTTTTTTTTCAAAATCCACGACTGAACTTTCCTTTTTTTTTCAAAGTTATACTGCAAACACTTTTCCTGATAATATTTGTGGAGTGTATTATATAGTATAGACTTAGTTTCAACAGAAGTACGGTGCCACATTCGACTTAGCTAATAAAACAGTGGTTTTATGCAAGACAAGTTTTCTGGCTGTGTAATCTCGCCAAAAAATAATGTCAATTAGACACCGAAATCTTGCAATTTGACACAAATAGAAATTTTTTCTTTACAGATATGTCAAAGATAAGATCCGTACTCAGTACTATATCAATAATCCAAGGTGGTCGCTTTAAAAATTCGTAAATTTTACTGCATATCAAAACAGGCTTACAGAATTAATATAACTACAAATCATAACTTGCACACAGTTATTAGTGAGACATCTACTGTCAATATACTCGTACTATTATTTCGTGTCTTGTCTTAGACGGTGTGATGTGATGTTACAGCAAGGCATTTTGCGAATAGATTCCGTTCTTGGGAGATTGGGCCAGATTAATACATGGAGTTCACTGAAATAGGTCAAATAACGATTTTAACAATGTTGGCCACATTATTTCACTTTCGTCATATTTCCCCCAAATTTCATGTCATTTTCTATAGCTGTGTTCTTTTGTGTACCTTTTTCTAGAACTCCCATATACTGGAGAGAACAAATTGTTCTGTCGATTGAAGCGAACTATTTGTAGTGTTCTTTTCATTTATAAATCTTCTATAAAAATTTATGAGGCGTTTTTTATGTATCTTTTGTTCTGCCCTGTTCTGGACACAAAAGAACACAGCTTATATTTGTTTGGGCTTTATAAATATTTTTTTGTTTTTTCTCTCCTTAAGCAAGTTCCGTTATCCCTTCAACCCAAAATCTGTTACGTTACCTGCTGTCATTCTTTACGACATCTGCGCTTAGTTTAACAGAAGAACTCTGAGCTACCCAAAACCTCTCAACAGATTTATCATGTTACAGGTTCCAAAATTAAATCACATCGAGCTTTTACCTACGAGGAAAGCTGTCTTTTAGATTTCGTGGTAATTATTACTACCATTTAGAGATAGATTATTCCAACCATATGATTCTTCATCCTGTTAAAGTCTGTATTATTTCCCAGTTGAGAGTCACAGCAAAGCGTGAATTAGCACCCTCTGTCTATATCCTAGCGCCGCAACCAACATCTTCTTAACTACATATTTTAGCTGATTATATTCTTCCGGTCGATATTTCCTGTTCTTTGCAGTAGCCTCCTCAAGAAGGTCACTTGAGAGGTTATTTGTGCTATCGCTAGGATATCCACATTATTTTCTTCCATCTTACATTATTCAGTGAATTACATAGATGTTTTCTAGACATTCACTCGAATTTATTGTTATATCTTCAGCAAGAAAAAAAACACTTTTAATTACCTTCTATCAAAATTGTGGTTTGGTTGCTATACTACACCCGCACCTATAGCTGTAGGACTTACCCAGTTTTTATGTCTAATATTTTGAGACACACTATATCTAGTATACTATATACCATTCTATCAATACCGGCTAATTTATCTATTACATGAGTTAAGTGGTCATTACAAATAGCTTTAAACTGTGACATAGCAACAAGTCAAGAAGTCTTTATTGCTCAGAATTTTTGTGTAATTCCATTGCTGATAAAATTTGAAGTGCAACAATTATTAATGACTGTGCATTTATCACGACGTCCTCCTACTCTTAAATAACCCTCGGGTAACACTTTTTCTGAATATCAACGATTAAAGCGCTACACACACAGGCACATAGAGTTTTGATATTCTTTGTACCAACTTACATACATACATACCGTTAAAGATACACCACGAATTCACTTCAACTGGATCCTTTACAACAAGAGAGAGAAATTTATCTTTCTGGAAATACCTTCCCCCTCTTGGCAGATGGGTGGAAAGCTTTCTTTTTTCTCGACGTCCGGACATGGCTATATTAATCTTTGGACTGGTCCAGGGCGACTAGCTAAGTATATATGTATAGCTTTGTAGTAGGTGTAAGGCGTAGCATTCATGAACGACGATGCTGATAGGATGTCCGCGGTAATGAGATTTGTCGTTATCATTACGTTATCAAATTGATAACTTAAATCCCTGCGGTTGGTGTACAATTGCGAGATAAAACTGAATCTTTAAAATCTTGAACCTTTGTTTGCACTTTAAATGATTTTTTTTGCAAAATGTTAAGGTGCAGGTGGTTAAAGGGATTATTGAAATTCTATCAAACCCAAAATGTTACTCTTTGTCGTTGGTATTCGTAAATTGATTGAAAATATCGGAGATTTAATGGGAGTTATAGTTAGTTGTTGGGCATATAAAATTTTTAATAACGTTTTCAGAAGCTTTGGATAACTTGACTTTTTTTATTTCAATAAGTCAAGTAATATTTGGAAATGTTAGGAAAATTTGTGCTGTTTATGAAAAATAAAGAAATGTATCAACCAAATAGGTACTCAAGGAGTTGCGTGGAATTCTATAAGGAGTGGTATATACATACTAACTGTAAATCGTAAACGAAAAAGCTTCAAACTTGTTATAAGTGTAAGGTATTATAGGGTTAGATTTGCTCACTCCCGACCGACAAGTATTACGAGTTCAACACGAGTTTAGCCCGAGTTAGTCCTCATGGAAACGAGAATTGAGTTGAGTTTCGTTGATTCCATGTTAACTCCATGAAACCAGTCGTGTTGAGTTGAGTTCTGTGTATGTATTTGTTAGAATAGGGCGGGTGTTTTCCAATAAAAACTGGCTACTTTATTAGATATATTTCAGCTGGCAATTCTACTCAGAAGCCTTCCATGGAAACAACCAGCAAAACTTAACGTTAACTCAACTCTTAAGGTGATAGAGCCTCCAGAGAATCAGATACTCGTATATGCAAATAATCTTTAAAGTGACCTAGTCTCTGGAGGAGAATTTTTTGGTCTTCGGTCTCCCGTCGGGTATTTTAAAGCAAACAAACCTGCAGGTTCAGTCTCCGGTCTCCGAACTTTGTCAATTTGTCGTCTTCAAGTCTCCGGAGACTACTGTGTGTTCTGGTCAGTTAAGTGTAGAGCTATTCGGAAAGGAAAAGAAATGAAGTGGCGTCAGTTTGACAAATTGTTACAAAGAAATAAAAAATTAATAATTAGTATAATTTATAGAAAATTTGTTTCGTCAAGAAGTTCTGGTTATTTTTGAAAAAAAAAAAAAACGCTGAATCGAAAAAGTTACTTTTCTACTGTCCAAGAGCGAATATTTCCAATTAAACTTATACTAAAAGGTCGGAATTTTTCATACAACTTTAGGCCCGACACCTCCACCCTAAAAATATGCTGAGAAAAATGAGCTGAGGAGAAAAGTGAAACTCGTTTTCCGATTGGCGATCGGACATAACCCTACCAAGTTAAAGCCGATCTACATGTGCGAAAAATCTAGTATCACAGTTCTAATAAAATGGTGGGAGATACTAAAAAGTGAGTGTGGGGATGGCTATGAAAAGCTATTTAAGCCTCCGAGTATAGGAGTATGGGCACTCAAACTTCTTCTCAAGACCTATGTAATTCCATTCTGTACTAGATTTACCAAAAGGTACCAGATCACACTTTGGCTCTTCTCCCAAGACCTCCTCCGTGTAATTGAAATAAATATTATTAATAAAATATTTTCAGAGTATCAGAATTTTTGTTTAAGACATCTCTCATGACTCGAGGTGTCAGGCCTAAATGGGCGTTCGCCTTGCTCTTTGATTTTCCGTAAAAAATTATTGCTTTCCGCGAAAAGTACATTTCAATGTTTTTGTGATCGAAAATTCAACGAAAACATTGAAAAGTGCCTTTCTCAAGAAATAAAGTAATAAATTATGAATTTCTTATAAATAATGAAAAAATAAGAAATTTCCGACCTTTTGGTATAAATTTCATTGGAAATATTGGAGGATAGAAAACTGATTTTTCGTTCTAGTCTATCGATGTGCAAACGCGGCATTAGAGCGGAATTTAATATTTTCAATATCGATCCAAATCCCGAAAACATCTTAGATTTGGTATTTTCAAGACAACCTGTGTGAAAGCTCCAAATAGACAGCGAAATTCCGCACGATCCTATATTCACTCGTTAAACCGCAATTTAATAATTTCATCGATCCAAATATCAAAAACTTGTTTGTTTTATTTTGTTTACAAGAAAAACGTCCCTAAAGCTACTTAAATTAATATATCTTATAATTAACTCTCCGCTAATATTTATAAGTGTAGTTTTTCTTATTATGGTTCTTCTACTAGCTATAAAACTAATGTTTTGGAATACGATTTTATATTAGAATTCCTTAATAATTAAAAAGTAATTCGTTATTTTATCGATAGTTGTTAATAGTGATTGTAATTAAATGGTAATTGAAAACTTCCTTAGCCCTTAAAATAACAGTTCCCATTCAATAAAGAACAAACAACCATTTGTGAGAAGAAATAACTCAGATCAACCCTAACCTAATTTCTTTAGATTATCAAGGACGGTGACAGAGTATTCCAAAATTTCAAAATTGATTTATTACAGTTTTTGATATATGTTCGCACACAATTTAACACCAGACTGTCCCAATTTCGAGTTGATTAACAAAAAGTTATAAAAAATTGCAATGTCTCTCTTTAGACACGTACATACTTCAATACACATAGATGTATGTATGTATGTATAATATACATGTAGTCTAATCAAGCTAAGATAGTACTATCTGTTCTTCCTCAGATTAAGGAAGGATGTTCTAGCTCGACACGACTTTGTAACTTTTTTCGATTATCTCCTTTTTTTTGCAGACGTGTTCTTTTACAACTCGTAAAACCAACTTCAGTACATTTTCGTGTATTCACAGGTTTATCTCGAGTTTCAGGGTCCATAAAAGGAAATCGAGCTAAATTTAGTAGATCATTAAATCTGGATATCCTTAATACTATGGTCGAATTAGCTTAGATAATGGATGTATCATGTTTTTTTTTTTTGAGAGGAAAACGAGGAGGAGGAAGAAATGGTATGTATGTATCTCTTTCAAGGAACAAAGATAAAAGAATTGCAGGTTGCGTGAAAGAAGGAAGTTTTATATTCTATGGATATTTTAAGAGGACTTCAAGAACGCCATTATTAATTCTTACCTTTCATATTGCATACTAAGGCGTTTTTATGTGATAAGTTATACTCCTACAAGCTTATCGAAAATTTTCAATTGGAATGACCTTAATCGAAATATGTAGATAATAATTCCGGACATTCAAATATGGGAAACCAGGGCTAGGTGGGGTCTCCCCTAAATATATTCTATTCACTGCATATAACTCGACAATATTATTGAAACATTTTTAATAAGCTTTTGGCGACGAGACTATCGAAAATGTAATGAACTAGACAACAGTGAATGGGAAAAATTATTGGTTACCAAGGGATGGCACCAGAGACAGTTACAATCCCCTCTGCTATTATTTTTAGTTGTAGATAATCTCCTGTAATAGATGACCAACTCCGGCTTGAATAATGTATTAACTTGGATAGCAGACCACCAACTTGGAATTTTCCTTGTCGGCAGGCTCAAACCAAGTTTCAGGTCATATATGTATATCCATTGTAAAACCGATGATCACATACCCTTCACGCAATTGATTGCCAAAAACTAAACAAAAGATAGTTAAAGTTTGAGTTTACAAAAACTGCAATGCCTTGATTGTCTGGTGATATGTATACCTGCTCTACTGTAGTCTTAGAGGACACGCTATAAACACCACTCAAGGTGCTCTTGTCGGATTATCAACAGTGACATTCTGGTGGAAATAAAACAGCATAATTTTTTAATAAACCTATGAGTTTTAGTTGTTGTTAAGTTACTATATAAGTTGTAAAAGTAGTTTTGAAGCTTGTCTAAATACTAGAAGAATAATGAATAATGCCTGTATTGAAGGCAATTTTTGTCAACTATTCAAAAATCCAACAACAGAAACAACTGAAGGTCTACTATAGGGTGACTTAGAACTAAATACTCGTTTTTACCACTACGGTTCACGAATATATGTATTTGAGCAACTCTAGTTCCTAGATCGGACCTCTTAGGGAGGCATTTATAACTCATCTTACCTCTAGAAATGGTGTGGTATACTTAAGTGTTACTTTCGCACCATCTCATGCAGAATGCGAATTACATTTGTGACATAGGCTCTACTGCTCCAAATTAGAAGAAAATATTAAAGTGAGGTATATTCCGGAAACCATGTCACGGTCTTCTGACTGCATTGAAGTCAAACTTATAATGGACGCGGAATAGTATTTAGGACAGAAACTAAAGAGATGACTATCTGCTTAGAAAGCAAAGGTTCTATCACCAAGCATTGATCAAATCTTGTGCAATTTCATAATTGTTATTGAAGTATAAGACCACTATGAATTTATTATGTAATACTCGACTTAGCGAGAACGACAAACTCACTTGGCTTGGAGCTGTTCGCAAACAGGATTCAACTAAAATAACGTACTTCCGCTCTTTTGGTTTGCGTCAATAGCCGAGAAAGGGCCAGAATTTTAACAAAAAAATTTAAACTTCAGGCTAAATTGCTCATCTTGAAAACCTTGATGCTCGTTCTACTTGGACACTCCCCTCATAACAATTCAATTGCATGCAGAGAATGTGATTATGTGACCGAAACAGTGTCCGGCGTTTTCCGCTAAAACATATAAAGATCTTGGGTTGTTTCTTTTCAATGAACATTTGAAGTTGGCAGATAGCATTGAGGAGATCCTAATAAATTAGGCAGGTACACAATGGGCCTAGCTCCAGAGTCTCTTAAATGGTTCAACCTGCCTTCAATCCGCACTCTTGTGATTTAGCTGATTAAACGAAATTTGGTTAAATAACAACGGGAAATTGTAAGAATAGAATTTTGGCGATTCCCAAGAAAATCAGTGTAAACTCTTATTTCTTCTAAACAAAACTTTGTAGAAACTTCACTTTTCCGCATACATTTTCAATTAATTCAATGGGAAGAAAACTTTCAATATTAAATTTTGTAAGAAAACTCTTTAGTCCCAAAAGTTCTTTCCCGCAAAGACAAATACATAACTCAAAGAAAGTGTTTCGCTCGGATAATCATTATGTTCTAACATTACCGCACATTAAGCCTTCCTGCATGCTAAAATTGTAAATATTTATTAAACGCTTAAAGAGCTGAACTGAAAATTTAAACCAGAAAATAGCTGTAATAGGTACTCCTAAGTATGCACTTATACACGTGGAGGTGCAAAGAACCAAAAGCCAGACGACTTTTTCTTATCACTTTAACGGAAAATTAAAACGAAGGATGCACTGTGGATTATAAAAGTATTCGTCGTCCTTATATATAGGACATTCTAAATGACACTATGAAGCCATAGGAAACGTGGTTTACTTATCCGAATGGCTTGCTCATTTGTGTACCACAGGTAGTAGGTACTGGTCTTAAGGAAACCATTAGTCTAATCATTTTCACCATTTGCGCTGGTTAGTAGCACTGCACCATGAATAAAGAAAGAGTAAAAACCCCACCAATGACTCATAATAGGAAGAAGACTCTAGGATCACCGTTATAACTAGGTATGTACGTGCGTAGTGTACATAGTAGGTATAACAAGAATAAGTATAGGAATAACGTAACGTCGGGAATCAGTTCTTTAAAAGCTTGCTGTTGGTCGAGGTTTATTGTTTTCAATATCACTCAGTTTTTTTTTATATCAAGTAAGAGGATAACAGTGTTTTTAAACTTTAATATCTCCCTCACTACCTATTTGGTCGTCTAGTCATCGAAGACAGGGAAAACTTAAAAACTTTTTGGATTTATTCGAATAAATTATTATAAAAAAATTAACTAAAATGGTGCTGTCAGCTGATACAAGGACTAAGGATAGTTTCTTTTTGGCTTTTGGACTTTTATAGAAAGTAGATGGATGAAAACATGAACTTGGTGAACTTAATTTGTTCAGGGATATAAACTGAGTATGGTAGGGTGGGCCTGGAAGTGCCACTTTTTAATTGTCATCAACTTTCAGGTCATGTACCAATACACAAAAAATTTATGTAAAAAAATTAATTATTTTACATCAATAATTGATTTTAAATGTACAAGTAGTCGTTCGATACTTTTTTACCCATCTGGTGGGTAAAAAATTCCACCTGTTGCAACTTGGTAAGAAAGAATAAAAAAGCTGAATCTATAACATAACATTCAACACAAATGAGCATTCTAATTTAATATGATAGTCTAGCGTTTTTTTAGTTGCATCACTTTAAAATGTTATTTTTATATTTACTTTTTGGAAAAATCTTTGTAGCCGAATTGCAATTCAGGTTGTTATTAATATTTAATTAAAAGCTTTAATCTTTGTTATCTATCTTATACCTAAAATTTACCCCCGTGGCACTTTTTACACCGAACGGTATAAGAACATGTTGCCCTTGCATGTACGTTCTTTTTTTTAATGCCCTTTTATATTACGAGATATTAGAGGTTGCACTTCTTACCCGCGGCACTTTTTACTCCACCCGACCCTACTTTTCGTTAGGTTGTAATACCATGAACTTAACTTAATTCATAACACCGCCTTTTAAATTGGGGCACTAGAAGGTTTATTTTTCGTTATTTATTTATTTATTTTTTCAAAATTCATCAAGTTGATTACAACAATAATTCATTCCATGGAAGAAATGCAAAATAACAAAATAAAAAGACGAAGGCAAAAACAGTGAAGCAAATGAACTTGACTAAGATCAAATTTGAGTTGATTTTTCAAATACAGTCTGAGAAAATCAAAATGAATACGGTCGAAATGATAATTAAAGAGAGATTCCAGTTAAAGGCTAGTAGCTGTAGTTGGTTCAGTGATAAGGAAGACGGAGGAAGCTGTTGGTTCTGAGTGAGTGCGTTAGGGTTCATACATCTATTGAGGGGAATTTATAGATTCCTTTAAAATATCCAAAATTGAGACAATAGAGGAAAATAATTATTGGAGCACCACTTATGATATGTGACTAAGTCAACGGTTAAAAAAGCACAGTCATCATAACAACACGAAATATTTTGGCATCGTACGCATAATAATACATCATTGATGTACATAATAAACAGTAGTGGGTCAAAAATGCTGCCTTGAGGAACACCTAAGGAATTTGCTAGCAAAATCTACTCCGCGAAATGGAACTCGCTGCATACGCTGAGACAGATAAAAATATAATCAATGATGAAAAAGGGGGGAAACCAAAAAAATAGAGAGCTTGTGGATTAAAATCCTCTGGTTAATTTTATAGAAGCCTTTGTTAAGATCGATGAAGACCGAGTCAACCTGCTTACCTGACTTAACGGCCGGTATACAATAGTGAACACACTTTAATATATAAATTATCATCACTGAACGTACATATATAATATTCACCCTATTTTCCCTTTTATTTTAAACAAACCCCTTATTTTGTAATTTTCTTTAACCCCTTTTACAGAGCGGCAGGAGTCTTTTAATACTAGAAAATATATATGTACACTTAGCGCCTTTTTCACTGTCAATCTTTTCATAAAAACGAATTAAAATTAATAAAAAATCATGCATGCAATTGACTCAATTCATTGAGAGTGTAAAAAAGCCTTTCAATAGACTTTCTCTGAAAATGAAATACAAAATTTTGCTCTCCTTTTTTTTCCAGCAGCTTTTCACTCTTTTATATAAAATCTTTATTAGAAAAAAACATTTTATTATATATCTTACACAACCGAACCCACATGCTGGGCTTTTATGTAGCTGTAGGAGCAAACAAAACATTGAACCCAATGAAACAGCACAGCAGGCTGGAAATTCTCTGATGAAAAGAGCTAAGCTATGTAAGTAAGGATGTATGTCCTGCATCAGAAAGCTTTGAAAATTTAAATTCCAAGCTGATGTGGGTACCACGATTCAAGGGATTTTAATTAAATGACACTCGATGATAAGGTAAGAATGAATAGTCCTAGAAATCAAATTACTTAGGTTATTTAGACGTCTGATGAATACGCAAATTTGACTGGACTTCCGACAGGAACCATTGTTCTAAATAGCATAGGCATTTGCTATGAGTGGTAAAGTATTTCCTGCTGTTACAGTCTCTGACACTATAGAAAATTACATGTTCTAGTGAAGTGAAACCATTGTTTTACCCACTCAATACGGATTTAGTAGTATAACTGAAAATACTCTTGTATTTCCCTTCTCTCTATGAACACTAAGGAAAGGGATTATAATCCTCTTGTATATACATTCATAGAAACATAGCATCGGTTTTATGTTTTGTTAGGAGTTTGAATGTCCAGAACTGAATAAAGATGGTTGGTTGAAAAATAATTTGATCGGATATGGATTATGTTTTATAATCTCGTTCGTTTTAAGTTCAAATTGCTGATCAAAGTTATAAGAGGTGTTGCGAAAAACTCCATAGGCACTTAGGTTTGCATCTCATACATCAAATATTTTCACGTATCTTAAAATTTAATATATTTTGTCGATAAGTATATTTTTTTATTTATTTTGAATGTTAATTTCCAATAACATACATACTATCTTGCAATTGAAAAATATACCTATTCGCAAAGGAAGAAGTTAAACTATAAAAAAAAAAAATTGTGAAAAGTTATAATAATGTTAAGAAGTAAATAAGGAAAATAAACTAATAACGACAGAAATAAAATTAAAAGGAAAATGTGAAAAGAGAGAGAAATAAAAAACAGAACAAATTAAGACTAAAATTCAACGAAAAAGCAGGAGGCAATAATACCACTATGGAGTTAGGAAAAGGGTTAGGCAAATCAGTAGCAAGAAATAAAAAAAAAAGAAAAGGCGTTAATAACCGATCTCGCAGAAGATTAATTTTTTAAATATCGAAATGCGGGGCGTGACGATCAAATCAATAGCTCAAACAGGGGTGACATTAGCATATTTTGAGGGTTTCATCGCTTTTTTTTCACATGAACCGAAAAATATTTAGTGTTTTAGTGTCTTCATAGCATTTGACGTCTTGTGTGTGTGTAAGCTAGGAAATTAAAAAAATCATATCGGTTAAAATTTTAGAGAAAAATGCGCTTAAAGGGAATGCCAAAGTCACCCTGGGTTTGACGTCACTTTGGCAGGTGTATAAATTATGATGTTTCCATAATAATTAAACATAAAAGCAGACGAAACTATGAAAAGCAGACGAAACTATGAAGATAGTATAAATCAAAGTAGTTTAGTAATTTGAGAAGATTTATCAAAAAACAAAACAAAAAAACATAACAGTAATTTTCACATTTTGAACATTCTTAAATATCATGCCTACGTGGCAGAGTTCGCGTAGCCCACCACGGCAAGTGAGGTATTTCAGCCCGTTTATGCTCTATAAGAGCTCCATTGCATTTAACACAATGAATACAGGTCATCGCTATCATCATTTACTACCACACAGCTACCTGATGCAAAGTATCCGCAATCAATGTCTCTTCCTGCGCTGAAAGCAAACGAATGACAAACTTTCTCCTTGTGTGCACTACTTAGTCTATTCCGAATTGTTTCACGATACACTTTCCACTTTTTACTCGCACTGACTTTTAACATGTTCTTCTTAATATCTTCTAATGTTCTTGTGACGTCATCATTCGTATAGTTTCAATATCTTCGTGTTCTTAGTGGCTTCATATAATTTCCGGGCATTTTTAAGTTACAAACGTGCACCCGCTACCCAATCGTATAACCTCTTTACAATCACGTCAACCGATCACTTTTAGCCGATCATAGTTGGTACGTGGTAGTACGTGAACAACGGAATCCAGTAGTGAGTACGTGTACAACAAGAAGCCCTCTAGTCACGACTCTCAACTAGATTTAAGCATATATATAAGTCTAAGATCTGTGATTTCTACCGACGGTACTAACGCTTATTACAAGTAAACTTCGGAAGAATAGTACTGCTTTTATTGTTGCTGCTTCTGCTTCGTCGACGTCAGTACCTTAACTCCTCAGGCCACAGATTTCAATAGAGTACAAGGGGACAGTCTGGATTCGGGCGCTCAGCTCATTCGGCATTCTGAACTAGTGCACCATCTGAAAGAATACTTGGTTTCAAACCGATCACTCGTCCAGGCTAACATACGGATAGTCTGGATCTGCAAACTTTCAGGAACAAGTATTGACCTTTTAGTCCGCTTACTTACCGAACGTTTGAGCTCCCGATATCAGGGAATCCCGATACCAACGGCTAGTGCCCAGCTTCTTAAATCTACAATTCTTTAGTAATAAAAGACACTTCGGCTACCATAGCGCCGAGTTCCTTAAAGGCAATGTAGGAGGCTTCTTCAGGGGGCAGTCGTCTATTTTTAACAGATCCTTTGTATTCCTTCTGTTGAGGATACACGACTCTACTAATATGCCGGTTACCAAGCTTTTAGCACATACTCCAAAGATTCAGAATTACAGAAATAAGGAATAATATTGGACTGATCATGTCAGTCAACAGGCAGATTCGAGAAGAAATAAATAAAATTCTCTATATTCGAAAAAGCCTTAAAAATGTGTTTCAGAATATTTAGAATATATGCACACAACTCAAAAATAGTCTAGAAAGTTTGGCAAGATAAAACAGAAAGTTATGGTGGAGGTGACAATATTCTCCCGTGTAAGATCTTCCAGAAAATTGATGATATTCTCGAGCTATATACTAATTAATGAATTTTCACTATATTGACTATTGCTTTTTCAGGAATATTTTTTGTTTTTTATTTTTTCAATATTTACCCTTTTTTACTTCTTAATTGAAAGCCTTCAATAAGTATGCATGCACTCAACACAATCAATTATCAGCATTAACCCTTTTGTTGATAATCGGTTCTAAATTACTTTTTCCTTATTTCCTGAATCCTACTTTCCTTCCAGATCGCCCTGTGAAAATGTATTTTGGTATTTCTCTCTTTGGAGTAATCTTTGGGGGTAGTATTACTACAGTTACACTACTATAGTGTAAATATTCCAGGATGGTTGGAAAACAGCATTGAATTATCGGATTATCTTATAAAATGGTGTTCGTATGACGAATACCTAATGATAATCGACGAGACTCCAACGAGCATAAAAAAACATGCTGAAATAGACTGAGCCTCTGTACCTTAATGATAATGTAATTAATGCTTTATATGGATGCATGCAATTAACAAACTAAATGAGAAACAGTAAATTAAAGCTACACTATACTATAGCTTCAGCTCAACTTAAGAGCATTTAGTAATCAACTCAATTTTTAAATGTTCAAGTGCAGAACATCTTTCTTACAGAATTTTAGTTCAAATTCAGTAAATTCCATCTAGAAGTGGAGCTCTCCAGATGTCATGTGATTTGAGATATACACGAATATTTCAAACGAGATTATTTGCATTTGAAGTGCCAAAGCTTTGGGATCATACTCGTTTAACCTTGTTACAGCCTCTGAAATTTTATCATGAATTTCTTCATTTTCATATTATCAAAAGCAATGCATCGAAAGCAAGCCAGCAATCAAGCAAGAAGATTAAATTCATAATATTAGAAAATGTTATTATTTCCTGCATTTGCTTCCTCTCAGAAATTGTTAAAAATTTCAGCAACTTTTTAGGAAACAATAGAATTGCAAGAGGTGTTACAAAATTACTCTTGTATACTTAGTATGATTCAAGTCCAGTGGGATGTAAGGTTTTGCAATATCTGGGCAGTAGAGTGGAATAGAGAACTAAACTAAAATCATTAAAATCCTTCACTTCTTCAATAAGTTATACCCTTTTTTTACTTTCAAAAAATTTCCAATAGAAAACAATACAGTACCTGTAAGTCGAAAATGAACCAGGGAGCCACATCAGGAATATTTCGGAACTTCTTTTCTCATCTTCGTCTTTATGTTTTTTGGATGTAGGCTAGTTTTGAAAAAGTAGTGTACTGATATACTGTATCTTTTTTGTCCCTTTTTCCGTAAAACTCAAAATCTGAATTTTGGAGATTTAAGGAACGGATTATCGTATCCGAATCTTTGAAGTGACATATATAAACAGTCGGAAGAATTCCGGAGAACAAAATTCAGTGTTCGAAAATAGAATACCAAAAATATCAAATATGTACCAAATTGAAATCTCGGAAAATCACAAATAATTTTGTGTTTTCCGGGTAATTTTTGGGATATTATCTTTCGAAGTTTTGTTTGTTTGTGATTTTACTCTTTTAGGTTATGTGTGGGTCTCCTAGATATGTTGCCGCTCCCGATACTCAGGTAGATGATGTTGAAATAATAAGATAAAAATCATAAAACCATACTTTGGTGCGTCACAATATCATATTTAAAAGTTCGTATGCGTGCAATAATTGTATATGATTGATTTACTATTAAAAAAAATTAATTAGAAATTAAGAATATCTCATCATCACGACTATTCTCTGATAGACTACCACAGAAGCTTAATGGTTGATTGGCCTCCACCTTAAGATTTTGTCGTAGCCGATCAAAGAATGTCCATGCTGATACGATATTCTCTGATCACTTTATCTCAGAGTTTAATTTTGTTTTGCATAGTGTCACAGAAACTAGGCAACATTGATTTATTTTTATTCAAAATGTACCTCTTTCTCGATTAAAATCTATGATTGGAAAGTTTTAAGTTCGATACGGGCTTCCGACAGAGTTAGCATCCCTTTATGCAGCAGTATAGAGAATTAGGACTTATAAATTTTATATTATAGCTCTTCCATACTAAATACTGATGTTAGGTAAAAAACAAGGAACCTTTTCCCAATATTTTTATTTGATTTCATAATCAAGAAGCAAGGTATTGCGGTTCATCGGAGCACTCGCGCAGTTTTAAAGCTCTGGCAACTGACCGAAAGGCAATTCACGAATAACATCTATGACCGAAACAAGAGAACCTGATCCTGTAATATGATATGTATGATTAGCCTATAAAAATTATGAAGTGCATCGATCAATGCTCTCTTTCTAGCATTTTTAACGAACACTGAAGATAATGTATAGCAAATATGGGTAAATGTAAAAATTCAAGTACTATGAAATTTAGACTTCCACTGATGTCAAGGGTAGGATATGATCGTCATATCCGGTCCGGCCATCCATTTAGCACTTTGGTATTTAACTTTAAGTTACACTGAGATTTCAAGCTGGTGAGCTATGACAATGAATATTTGCATGGGAAATTTGAAAAGAAATCGCAGAAAAAACAATCGAGATCCATTTAAATTTATAAGATAATTCCGCAGTATTCTAATGCTTTCTCTACGTACGAAAATTACCTATCTTTGAAATAGTAGGTTGATATTCCCGTACTACTGGGGCTATTAAGTATACCTCCGCTCAGTAACGCATGACTATAAAAAAATGTTGATAGATTTCAATAGACCTGCATAATAAGTGACATTAATATTTTTCCTACTTTTCCCTTTCTCTGAAGCATGAGAGTGTTTATGTAGATCTAATTCAGTAAACAAGGTCAGAAATAATACTATAGCATAAAAAGTCTTTACTATTAAAAGGGGTCGGATAAACCAAGTGCCTGGTATATTGACAAATAATAGACAGAAATATTCACATCAGCTTTAACTATATCTTAACGCCGAATTAGCGACGGAAGGTCAGTTTTAATGAGTTCGACTAATATTCGACATGAGCAATATATCCAATGACGTCAATTCATTTGGTATCCTTAGTGTACGACTTCCAACCGCACGTCTTTACATAACATGTTCTTCAACAAAATCATGCTACGCTACCGCTTTGAAACTGCCAATCCTGTATGGTACTCGCAATGACAGTTGCATGAAGTGCCGATTACGGGACGTTGCCACTTCATACACATCATATGCATTACAAAGTATGTGAAGGACATGTAAACTTAAGGGAAGATCCTGTTCTAAGATTGAGTAAATTTAAATTTTGAGTACTAGCAAAATAATCAAATTTCTCGAAAAGTGAACTCAATCGATGTAGAATAAAATGCAAATTTTGCCAAAACCCCTTTCAAGTCTTTAATGCCTGTGCCCAACTTATGTTCGTCGCTTGCTTAAATCCAAAGATCAAGCGATAATTCTTCTCCTTTCTGAGGATCTATATCTTTTGTCCATATTCAAGCATAAACACTTCTAAAAAGAGTCAGCAAATAAAATTGCATTTCCCCCTCATATGTTGGCTAATAAATTTCGTTGAAGACAAAATATTCCTCGAATCCAAAGCTTCCGCAAAAGCTCTAACTCCAGGCATGCAGACGACGTGCTACGCTAAAATGGAGACTATAGATAAAATGTCGCACGTTACCACGGCTAAGATAAATGGATTACGGAAATCCTTGTACATAAAACAGTCAAGTGGCTTTAGGGTGATCCCCGAATTGTGTGAATGTTGTATTTCTGCCTCTAACCCGAAATTGAGGAATAAAACTGATAAAATAAATTTCGTGGAGTTGTGAAATAGGCAAAGGGCTTTATACCTACAAGAAAACTTAATATCAATTAAATTTGAATTGTTTCAAAAGAACAATATCGCCTTGAAGTTGAGTTATTTCATAGAATTTTTACAGTGATGACAGATTAGCATTATTTGTTCTTATTACAAACATTTTTCCCACGAGTAGAACAATTTTAAATGTAAATCATGTTGGCATTCTTTGGCACTCACTTATTGCCCCTGGCGTTAGTTTGCAAACCTTATTTGGAGAGATAAATGCTTCTCCAGTGAATTGCAACATTAAAACTGCAAGCGTGACACTCACATACAACGTGCTTCAAGGTTTCATTTTCCTGTGCCTAAAAAAATAGCTGTTGAATTTGCCAATTTTTTTTTACAAACTAACGGAAATTTTTCAATATCAGGCTGTATTTTATAAAAAAACGAAGACCTTAGTAGGTGAAGAGGTCAGTCTGATCAAGCTCGTAAAAAGAAAAGTGCGTGCGTCAGATGAAAGAAGAGTGAAAAAAACTAAATAAGGATCTAGAAGAATTTAAACGAGTCAAAATCGTGGATAAACAAAAGTTTTTGTGTCATAGAATCAGACCAATAGCAAGGATGTCTAACCAAAAGCACTAAGGAAGGAAGAGGAAAAAATATATTCTAATTGCATCTGTGAACCATTCATGAAGTATGGAAAATTCGCCCTGTAGTTTTTGCTGTAGTTTTTGCGTGCACCATAGAGCTCCAGAAAAAGTACATAGGCACACGAAAAGGTCCCTAGCATATTATATGCTTTATTACATCACAGAAGTCATAGCTTTATTGTAAATCTATTTGCTTTGGTTTCAATATCACCATGGAAAATTTTCCCGGAAAAATTAATAGAAATTGTCCAAAGTAAAGATCTGACAAAAGTTATGAATTCGACTGCTGACTTTTCTGCGGTGATAGAAACAGTTTCGTCCCGAACTTTTGAGACAACATCATTTTACATACAATTGATTTCCGTCGAAAGTCACAGTTCCGGTTAAACCTATTTTTAAAAATTTTCCTTGAATATCACAAAGAACTCCTCGTATCGGTAAATTTACAAAAATAAATTATTTCGCAAATATTATTTTCCATCATGTTAAAAAATTGCTCCTTAATGGTTTTGATGAAACTGATTATGTATTTTCAATAATAGTAATTATATGGCACCTACTTAATTAATTACTACTTCCTATTTCGATAGACAAAAATGCATTTTTACAATATTGTTTGTAGGAATAGAAGTTAATTTCGATTTTAAAATATTTTTCTCTTGCTTTAATCAATTCACAGCAATTCAAAGAGGAGGAAAATAATTATTCAAGAATCTTACTTCTTTTAACCACTATAAATTATCTCCCTGTTTTATACCCATTAAAAGGAAGACTGGGTGAAACAATTGAAATTAATTTAAACCTTTTACTGTCACAAAAGTAGTTTTAAATTACAGTTTCTTTTTTTCTATTTTAGTCGATAAAGTGAAAAGCTTTCTGATCAAAGATAAAAGTGTGAAAAATACTTAAAGCGACTTCCTTGCGTGGTAATGTCCAATTCATTTCCATGATGGTCGTCTTATGGGATTCCAAGTCTTTTTGTTAAAAAATAAAATAAAAGAATTTTATATATCCTTCTTTATTATATACATGAGTCCAAATAATTCGCGATTAAAAAAGTTTTCAGGTGAATTTTTCAAACGAGTTGAACTGATAGTCACCTCCGTCAATTCAAATTAGACTCGCAACTGAAATTTTGACAATCTATTATTCATTTTTTATGTAGTTAAAATAAATGTGGCGACAGTAGATGTAATCCCTTGTGAATTCTCTTCCGTCAAAAGCATTACTTTTACTCTTCTTGGATGTTTTTCTACAGTAAAATTATCATTCAAGGCTAATCTGAAAGAAATATCCCAAGAAAATATTCGGCTTTGGAAGATTCAATTTAAAAAGATTTGCTTGTTATGTTCCTTCAAAGAAAACCATTCTATTTTTGCTAGATATGTGGCAACGAATTTCAATACCTTAAGAGTTTGAAGTTCAAAAAGCGAAACAAAATGGATAAAAACCACCAAAGCCTAAACTTCGTTATAGATTTGTTTGTAACTTGAATAATTAAATGCACTTCCTAAGCAGAGAAATAATCATGCCAGAAATTAGGTATGCAGGAATTCATCGAATAATTCAGTATCAATGAAAAATATGTGCACATTTCCTGCAGAAAAGAAGCGAAGCCCGACTTTGAAGTTCAAATTATGTTAGGACCAGGGTGCCTGTATGAACACGATGTTTTTTTATTTTTTTAGTTGAAATTGCATTGGTGAGTCATTTTCGTAAACGACGCTGCAGGTGAAAATTTCAGATTCAGTAGCATGCATCCTTTTTTCCTTTCCGACTTAGAGTTTGTGCAAATTTTCGTTGCAGTTTCAAGCTTAAATCAAATTATACCGTTATTGTGAGTACGAGTGAAAATTAAGAAGTGATTTTCTTGAGATAAATTAATTATTTTATATGTGAAATATACATGCAGAAACCGATTAAACTTCCTTTTCTATCTCAAATCCATTCCATTCTGCTGGTGCGCGATTATGTAATTGATAATGTAATCGAGTAAAGTCGAAACGATTTTTAATAGCTGAATTAAAAAAAAAAGAGAAATTTAACAGGAAATTTGGCTATAAGCAGCGTTTCTACTTTACTCCATTCAAGAAACATATTACCACCCTTGGATCTGTAAAAATAGATGGGTAGTCAAAATTTTCTGTTCTGTGAGGATTATTCATCGACGCTTTCTTTGACTTTTACTCCTGTAGAAAGGTATAACACCCCGCCTAGGACATCATGTATAAAATTCATCGAAGGTTTCGTGCATAAATTGGCCGATAATGAAAGCCAAAGGTGCAATACAGTTTTGATGCGGTGTTGCATCCATTTCCCGTTGGCTCCCACTGACGGAGCCTTTTGGTCAAGTATATTTTATTTTATGTTTTCAGACTTACTACAGTCTGCAAGCAAGTGAAATTGGAGTTCTCCCTACAAAACAGATTAAGCCCTTATTTAAAATTATTTAGAAAATGCACACCTGTGGTTTTGTTTTAATTTCATCCTTTTTGGCTTATCGGTTCTTATTTATTAAAAGTGATACCTTTCCACATTACCATGGGCCCTCTTATGGTCAATTGTGATAAAATCTGAAAATAGTTTATTGATCCTACACCACTATCGTTGGGCCCATGAAGCGCCAATGGAAAGAACAGTGCATTTAAAGTTTCAAAATAACAAAGATTTTTATGTCTCGGAATAATGGAAAAAAGGATGCTGCTTTTAGTGCTAACATGCTAAATACCAGCTCGAGGAAGCTGAAGACTTGACGGTCATCAAAAAATTCTTATAGAATTTCAAAATATGTCAATAGCCTTCATGTTCCCAGACACAGTCCCCACCTATTCCTAGAGTTGGGCGCCGCACAGTGGGCCAGCGGCCCCTCAAAGCTAGCAATAAATCACAGGCATAATGATAGGATTCCAAAATTGAATATTTCTTTTTAAGGGTGTTATTAAAGGTATATTCGAATTGGAATATTTTCGAAAATATAAACTTCGAAGGATTAAGCGAATTCGGTAATCGAAATTTATTCCAATTTTTAGACAATATGATTACAATCCAAAGTGTGTTACAGATTTTTTTTTTTTTTTTTTTTGAAGGGTAAATTACATCTTCGGCTGTAGCAAGTTAAATTTGGTGTGTTTTTGATGCATTTTCGAAACCCGAAGAATCTCATGTTCGAAGATTTTCGAAATTCGAAATTTCGTTTAACAAAAAACTTAATCTTTCGAAAATCACCAATTTTATTTTAACCGTGTTTTTCTTCGTCAAATAACAGCCATATTATTTATTATTCAATATCTTCATCTGGGTACTGTATACTGATCCTTAGACGAGACTTAAAATCCGATTTGAAGGTTTTGTTAAGGTTTTGTTCGAATCCTTAAGACTTCAGGACATTTTGTTCTGGTCTTGATCTCTCCTCTCAAAAACATTATCTGGTCCTTAATTTCATTGTGTCCTGAGTTTTTCATAACTTCAAAATCTCTTTTACAATGTTCATAGTATTGAAACTCATTCCTGAAAGAAATAATGGAATATTTGATTTTTATTAAAAGTTCGAATACCGAGGTATTCAATATAAAAACGAAAAAACCAAAACCGGATCCGGAATAGTACACAACTACTAAGCTATACGTATTTCTGATAATAATTTAAAAGAACTAATAATCAACGGCAAATTTTTATTGCAGCAATGATTTAAAACTACATACACTTTTTTGCAAGTAATGGTTACTAAAATGATATTACATACCTGAACTTGAAGGTTGAATTACGAAAGAGTGGACTATTATAGAAAATAAACTCACAACAAATGTGCAAAAACACGTGAAAACAAACGATAATAACACACGTATAATTTCCACAAACAAATGGTTTCGACTGAGTCATCCTGAAGAGGAACGGAACTGAGTTGATGACCGTATTGTAATGTAAAAGTGGTTATTGTTATGTGTTGATCAGTTATTACAAAATATATAACACAGACAAGCAATTGTGAGGCAACTGAATTCTTTAGGGTATCGAACTGTAGGTGTCGATTATTTACTTTCGCATTGGTTGATCAACTTTAAATTCATAAAAATACGAAAACTCCGCTGATCTTACAATATAAAGCAACAAATGAAAGTAGGTCAGTGCGTAAGTATGTAGAAAGGATTTGCAAGAACTGAAAGCGATTGGTTGAATACGAGCGATTGATTTTAGACGAAATAAGTTATATCGGGACGAGCGAGCTATTAAACAGAGAGTAATTCATTTGGTATCGTGAAGCGTGTAATGGGAACAGAACAAATAAGTGAACAAATTTGTAGAAAATATTAATAAATGAATAAAACAAATAAGTGCAAAGAGGTATAAGGAATATTAATAAATACATAAATACGTACATAAAACTATAAATTGATAAATATACGAATATAAAATTAAAACTTGTCTGGTTGTTTTTTCTAAAACCATCCCTATCCTAAAAGAAACATACCTACCTCTACAATACGCTTTCGGCTTATTTTGCGCAGGACAATAAGGTATACGAAAATAATGAAAACGATCGCACATGTGCTATTTCATTTCTTGATTTATGACCAACTTTATAGGTCAATTGCCCCAGGATGTGCGCGCCACCTTAAAGTAGTTATAGAGGACCGCCAAAGCTGGGAAAGCAGTGGATCGAGTTTTCCACGCGGAGTACTCGCCAGGAATACATACGGGTGACGAGTCTATTGACCGAGATGTAAGTTACACAAGGCCCTGCGATCTTACTCAACTGTTTTTCAAACAGAAATCCATGCTATAGAAATGTGCAAGGATGTCCTCGAATTACTGTCGGAAGACAATAAAGTAACCCTTAGATGGGTACCATGATACGAGGGGAATGAAGGTAATGAGAGCGCTCACTACTTGGCCAGGAAAGGAGCGAAGTCTCCAGTACCGGACCCTAACTGTTTTGAGGCCTAACAAAAATGTACCTGCAGTATAAGTAATGTCCAAAATAAAAAAGGCTTGCCAGGCACAATGAGAGAACTTATTTAACTTAAAAAAAGTCTCAGAATAAGCAATAAATTATCAGTTCTCAAAGTATACTTAACATTTTTTACATCGGTTCTTCAGAGTGTACAAACATATGACCAATTTTACTATCAAACGAAACGTTCTAGATATACGAAAACAAGTGTTTTAATTTAAATAAATTGGACATTTTCACAACAGAGGTCCTGCTATTTTTGGTTTTTTTACCAATGTTACATTTTTTAAAGCTTGGCCTTTATGGTTTGTGTTCCATTGCAATTAAGTGAATTTTAAAGTCCAACATAATACTGCATACATTACCTAAGTGAATGTCACAACTAAATTGTCCAAGATAACCAATTGAAGCTCTTCTTGATTTCCCTGCAAATTTTTTCAATTCAGATAAAGGGAAAAGTTTTCTTTCACTCATGTAAAAAATCAAAATAGTTAACAAGCTTTCTAGTGTATACAAATGCACTTTAAACTAATTATTGTACCTTTTTATGTGCACTGAAAATGTTAACAAAAAGCTCTACAAAACTCCATTCTGGAATGGAAATTGTTGGAAATATTAATTAGTGTCCATTTATCATGTCCTCATACTCTTAAATAACTTCGGACATATATACACAGCTATTCTGAGCAAAAAATAACTGTGCAAATTTCTACTTACCCGCCTTTACCCTACTAACATTTGTGCTCCATTAAGCATCCACCATGAAGTTCATTTCTTGGGATATTTTATGAATAGGAAAATTTATTTTTCTGGATTTCTTCTCTCATCCTATACCAATGCGATGCGATGGTAGAATTTTTTGATTTATTCTTATTTTTTTTATGACATGTTCTATTGGAAAAACAGAGATATATTTGTAAGTTGTCGGAGATATTAATGGAAGTTGAATGTTTTTAGTAATGACGTTTGTCGTTATCATTTTGTATTTTGTTGTCACAATAAAATTTCGCCATGCAGCTATGTCAAGCGAAAGCTGAACATTTGAATTGATTTGGACATGTGTACAAAAATAGTTAACTGGTCGGTGGTATGTCTTAATTTATCCAAACAGGGATGTTTATAATTAGACATGAAGAATTTGTTTTTTACCAAAATAATTATTTCAATAAAACTGTTAAAATTTATTTCGGAAATAGGACACTTCTAATAGAAAAATATTAATTAAAAAAATACCATACTTCCTACAACCTGCTGAGCATTACTAACAAGACAACATTTTCGAGGTATATAGAGGGAAATTCGGATCTGGTAAAACAAGTTTCAAATAAAAGTATGTAAAAGCGGAGAAATAATCCAGAGCAGAATAAATTTAATAAGTTTTGGGGGGATTCAATCTGGGATTTAATAGAAAGAAATGTCTTGATAATTTTATTCAGCAGCAGCATCTCTTTAGTCTAAAGCTGATAATGACCAAACCCTACCATGTGTAATGCAGACTGATGATATCTGAGCATTAGTAGACTGCGTAGAAGATCTCTTTCATAATCAATGAAACATAAACTTCAACTTAGTATGCTCAAAAGGTTGTCACATATTTAAGATACTGTAAAATGTAGTCACTCAATTAACTATACTACAATGGCCATCAAAAACACATGTCACTCCAATTCTATGTAGTAAATAAATTGCACTTTCACGACTATAGCAGTGAAATGAGGTCGATCCATGGTCATAATGATGCGAATGATAATTTAGTTCTGAAATTCTAACCACTTCATAAACAATTTGTATGCTTTGAGGTTAAACGAAAATCTATAATTACACTATATTCTATGCAAATTGAATTTTTTATATATGTATGTCGCAATGAGGGTGCAATGTGTACATGGGTAAAAAATTACAAAAATTCAAAACGGAATAATTACCCAATTAAAAACCACGCAACTCTGGGATAACAATGAAGTGTGGACCATCATCATCATCATAATTATTATGTAATTTTTGTGAGAGTAGAGGTACCTTTTTTGCCTTGTTATCTTCATTATTAAATAATTTAGTATCATGGTAATGATACATTTCGCTTTGCACAATGTGTCAATTTGGAATGAAAAATAAGTTAGTTAGTTTAAGGCTGTTGATTTTTTCGCGCAATATTTCATTGATTTTTTATAACCTAACTATGTATGTAATGTAGGAGTATAACGTATTCAGTTACTAAATTTTGTGTTGAAATCTCGATTTTTTCAGTGAAGAGTGCTTCAGAAAAGGAACATGGCATTAAATTAATACTGTAATGTAAGAGTTCTCAAAAACGTTTCCTCAATTTTATACAGAACTCGACAACCTACATGAATACGATCTATTGCCTAGCTGTTTCTTCATGTGCTCGAAATGTACATCTCCTCCTTTCATACCAGCTAGTATGCTAAAAATTGGCAGCAATTAAATCCAAACAAATCGTTGTATTATTTACTTTATAAGATCAGGTCAGATATTGTGCCGAGTAGTCAGGTGATATCCAACGTTTTAATCCCACACATATGAAAAATGAGAACACCACAAATCTTCCTATTTGAATTCAACCTTCACAATAATCGTCTTACTTTAATGCTTCAAATTATACAAAGCTTTTGACTTGAAGTGTACGAATTGCATTTGAGAAAAGTCGGAAAAATGAATAGTTTCACACCACGCAAGTCCTTGCGTTCCTTCTGCGTTGGTACTAGTAACAGCTGACATTTTGGCTAGGTATGGTACACAATTGGCTGACTGGAACTGGTTGTTTGGCTACTTCTCTTACATGGACTGCAAGTTCTGCTCGATGTCGAGATTGATATTAGTCTGTCTTCACAAGTCTTGTGACTTTAAAGCTAGAAAGTAATTATGAGTCACAAATGTCTAGCTTAGCGAGATGTAACTACTGGTAGTGTCGGATGTCAGGATCCACTTTGGGTCGTTAGCACAGCGGATTAAGTAAGTATTCATAGCTTTGATCAGACCTAAATAAAACCTAGAGACCTTAGGCTTGCAGATATCTTAACGATGTATTGTCAAAGCAATTGATAACAAAATTCATATCGAGACTTGAATTTGAAAAGTCAAGGGTTAGGGCCAGTAAAGCCCCCAGTTTACTGTAACTCGGTTAATCCACACTTTTGACTCATAATTATTTTCTAGCTTTTAGTACGTCATTTAATGTAAAATAAAACCTTTTAACTTAAAAGGTTTTTTAACTATTGTATTTTTAGTGTAAGGAAACTCAATTTTTGGGCTTATGTAATTATACAGTGCTTTAAACGTATTTAAATAAAAACGAATATAGTTTGAGTTGCTATTTACAAAACAATCAAAAGTGTGTCCTAACCCTCTCTAAGGGAGTACTAAAACACAAATTAAATTAAATTTCCATTAAATGGCTTGGTGAATACGGCCCTAAATGACAGATTACATCCGCTATCTTGTCGCTTGCATTTTGAACTTTTAGTACATAAAATATTTAAAGTGTATTGTCATCGGAACTACAAGTGTGTGCAAAAATTCAACCCAATTGGTTTGTAAGAAGTATTTGAAAACTTCGTTGCAAGACTTGAAACAAACAAATATTCGAAAATGAAGCTAAATAAAACCTACTAAAAACCTTTTAATTAACTCATACTTAATTATGAAATGTACGACTTAAACACAAGGAATAAAAGTTGGTTCCAACTATTATGTACAGGAATCCATGTCAAAGCTTTAATAAATCCCATCGAATCACATTAACTCTTTTACGAGACATAAATTATCTCAAAAGGATTCGGAAATTATTTAGTATTGAATTAAAGAAATTAAATTCCTTCATTCCTTGTCATTATTTAATTCAAATTGTTCCTTAAAGGATTACGCTAACTACTCTGCAACTTCTACTACCACCATACGATTACCATCACCATCTCCGCCACCAACGAATTGAAATGTTTCGCTTCTTAATGAAGGAATTATACTCATTACGCCACATAAATGGAATCTTTTCCAATTAAAAATGATTTATATCCAATTTTTTAAATTTTTGCAGCAAGTGCATTTGTCACTAATTAAAAGTCTAATCTCTTCGTAATCTGTTAAATGATGAGCGGACTATAGAAGGAAGACAGGCGTGTAATTTTTGCTATCCATGGATGAAAGCATACCTATAAGTTAAGCTCCTTTGTAAAACTATTTTATAAGCGATTGTGAATAATGAAAGGTTTATAGATTTGATTTCATGTTAATTTAGAGCTTACGAAATTGTCACTAGGTGAAATATATTAATTGTTTCCAGAAAGGTACACTGCCTCTAGTCACTAATTAATACATGCTCTCCCGTGTGGAACTGGTATTGGTAGAAAGTAATTATGGTTGAAAACACGGTAGCATCTAGTTCTATCATTGTCCTTGTTATAATGGCGTAGATTCGGGTGTATTAGATTGCTTTCATTAATGCATGACTTCTATATCAGACCTACATATATCTAATTGGTGTTTCGTGAATGTTCTGCTCAAACTGTTTCTGAAAATACCTGATTTAAATTCGCTTAGATGCTCCTCCTTAATTCTCAAATACTTATAGTATGAGTTTTGATTACCTCCAGCTTCAGGATATCAGCTCTCGAATTTCGCCTTTTAGTTTCACTCCACTAAGGTTATTTATAGTTTCTATAAGCCGCAAGAATTTTCTAGGTGAAGGGATGGGGCTGGAGATCTAACCTCTAAACATTAAGGCCTAAGAGGTCTTTTACGCTATGAAACCTTATACAACTGTATCATTTAGGTCCATTTGAAATATGTAGTCGTGAAAAGATTATCAGAAATTGAACTAATAAAGGATGAATTTAAGTTTAAATGTACTGCGATCTTACTCTGATAATTTAATCGATAGGCTCAGTTTTCGCTGCGTAGATTGCGACAAAGTTTTCAAGGCTTTTCTATCTTTCAAGTCTGTTTCCTCTGGTACTGTTAATATTTCGCCGAAATTTCTCAGACTTATCCTACCCTGAATCAGTTTGCCAATGCAACACATATTCAATGCGAGCCTCACTATGTCTAAATCTCCAGTTTCGTGGAAGGTTTCTAATGTAGTACCAATTTAAAAAAAACCCTTTTCCCATAGACTTGTGAGACTTTCTGCCCATTAGTTAGTTTCGCTTCCTTTCAAAAGTTCTTGAAAAATTAATCTATTATGACATAAATGTGTGGCGGCTTAACGACGCGTTACGAATTAATTTGGGACAACCACACCACATTTGTAGAGTTTGCGCTATGTACAGCGAAAACTACTTTCGGAACTAAAAAGGGTGTGAAATAGTAGGCCGGTATATTAAAATTGTAAAATAAAATATAAAAGAAAATCAGCAAGTTCACACAAAAATAAAAAACGAATAAAATAATATAAAATATAAAATAGTAAATAGTTTTTATTATTTAAGCAGTCTACCGCCCATATTCATGGCAAATTCCTGCTAACTATATTGAAGTTTTCCACAGGATACCTAAAGCTCATTTTCAGGGAATCAAGCTTGGATGCGTACCATCAACGTGTAGAGCTCAAAATAAAGTGTCATCAGGAAAATTCTTCTGCGCTTCAGCGTAATCGTGATCGACCAACATACAAAAGTGGGAGACACCAACTGGGATCATTCATACTTCTGAATCCAGTGGTATCGCTATCGAACACCTTGTTCTATTAAAATAAGACGCCTGCCATCTTACGTAATTCCGTCTCCAATCAAATCCAGTCCTGATCTTGAGATATCGTGAAGCACGTACTGTGGCCTATTCCGCACATCAAAGCAACAAGCGGTCTGTGATTGGGACAGCTCCTCTTAATATAATTAAAAACTTTCAGGGTCTCTTTCTGAACCTAGTCGCTGTCCTCGTTGCGGTAAACTACCTGACATTCAACTATCAACAGCGCTAGACTTCGTGTGAAGACTCAAGTCACGAGTTAGAAGTCTGTGGTTATCATAACCGCCTTATCCTCACCTATCAACTTTCTACGTCAGATCTGCCAGCCGGCGACACGGTACGGCTGTGGACGGCTCCTTCGTCAATATTTAGCCAAGACACAATAATAGGCATTAAAGCCAAAAATGAATATCTGCGCTTAATTCGTTTAGTGCTTGGCAGTCTAGTTTCTGGGCTGACCTTAGTTGTGAGACTGAACTTCTTAGGATGACAACAGATATCCACCACAGCAATGGATAATGATGAACTCAGCATATTAACTCTTTTGGATTTATCCAAGACGTTTTGACAGTGTAAACGATGGATATTATTTCATAAGCTTTCATCTCGCTTTAGATTCTCTAACTAAGCTTTTCTTTTCATTCAAGTCTCTCTTGTTGAAATATATCCCAAAGAGTCACATTAAATTAGAAAGTGTTTTCGAATGTTATACAACTCATGTCCGGTGTTCCTTAAGGGTCGATATTGCCTCCCTTATTGTTCAGTTTGCTCATCAATAACTTAACTCTCGTTGTGCAAGACATCAGCATTCATTTACCCACAGATGACATTCACATCTGCTCGAGCCATCCAATCGGTCCAATTAAAGATTCATTTGAATCAAATGTGGCCTAAAGAGAATCAACGACCGGTCACTTATGAACTGTCTTTGCCCAAACGCTGGAAAATCACAGAATTTCACTCCCGTATTGATGATTTTACCTTCACCAATATTACGTTAAATGGCAGGTACATTCCTGTAGTATACAGACTGGGTACGTGAATTTGTTGTACTTCATAATTCCAACTGGAAATGCTTCAAAAATATTGGTATCAACTCATCAAAAATATATCCTCGACTTTGGCGACTGTGGTTTTCTTCTAGTTTCCTTCCGACTAGATTACGTCTAAGACTTGTCAAAACACTATTACTTCCTGGTCGTCGGTATACTCGATCTCTGCTGGTTATTCAATACCTAGTCATTGAAATGTTTTTGAGCTTAACGTCTTTTTCCTACAGACTTTTTCTCCAATAGTCGGTCGCGATTTCCAAAGAAACTTTTCTTTTCCTTATAAATGCTTATATCTCTGTTATTTAATAGAGTGGAATTATATGATACTGGTAGGAGATATGTATTAATAATTGGAATGGATCGAATTGTTATAGTGAGCTAGTATTAAGATAAATACACTTGTGGTCAATGTATGTGACCATTCGTGGTCAACATCCATAAAAACTAAAGATATTTTGATGTTGCTCTGCATGTTTTTTTTTTAATAACTTTTTTCAGAGCCCCTATTATATACTTATTTTTGTACAAGCTCCAAATATAATAATTAAATTATATGCAAAATTTCCCTTTTATGGTTGGAAAACCTTCAACTACGCAGGTATGCAAAATATTCCCTCATTTTTTAGTTTATGAAATTTTCTCACATCGCGAGTTATTATATGCTTCTAAAGCTATAAGGCTGCACACACACATACACACAGACATATGCTCTAAAACAACAAAAAGGTATAAAACTAAAACGCATTTTACATTTGGCTCTCTTATTATATTTTCATTTATGTGGAAAGAACTTACGGATCCCCCATAAATTTATTTATCACTTTAACTGTAGATTAAAGAGCAGCACACATTCACGGAAAATGAGTTAAATTTATGCTTTTCGTGTGTGAACATGGTACTGCAAATTTAAAACTCCCATACAACTTTTCAATACCTTTGGGAAAAGGCTCGTAAAATTCCAACATCGCAGGTTTGTTCTCCTTCAAAATTGAATTCAATTCTGAAAAGTTAAATTAATTTTTATACCGACTTCCTCTTAAATTGATTTTCCTCTAAAATAAATTGGAAATTCTATAACTTTTTCTGTTTCGTTGGTTCAGCGGGGTGGGTCGGGGTTAAGTGTGCATAAGTGCATTATTCGTTGCACTTATGCACACATTGTGGAATTTTGTAAGAGCTACTTTGTACTACTTTCTATTTACCCAAGGTTTTTCATTCTCAATTTATTAAACCATTCCTATATTCAGAAATTTTATTTTTAGTATCTACAAAATATTCATTCCCGTGTGTAGTTTTGTGAATTTTTTATATTTGTCCGCTTTGCAAATTGCACGTTAATGAATTTTTATTTTTTTAAATGCCCATACTTGTTTTACGTACTACGAAAAATGGCTTCATATACAAAATCTGGAAAAAATATTGTCTTCCTCTAACTGATTAGTTGAAACATGAGTCTTAACTTTAATCTTACCTTAAATGTATTTCCGTCTATGATTTTAATTTTAATTCTGCAATATTTTTACACTTTTATACGGCATTTGCATGGAGCCACAAAGTGTTATGTCACGTAAAGTCAGGAAGGGTGCGTAATAAAGTTAGCGAATTTTAAAATTTTATTAAAACAATTACTCATGATATGGGGATAACTAGCGTAGTTTCACTTCTTAAAAATTATAACTTCGAGGTGTCTGACATAACGTTGCAGCCATTCTTACAATCTCGATTGAAATTTTCCAAAAACTCTCTGGATTATTGCTCATTGAATCGTTGCTATATTCCAGATATTGTTTTTAATTATGTTATCATGGTCGGCTATCATAAAAAGCACGACTTTTCAAGTAACAAAAAAAAAAAAAAACCCACAAAGGTCAAGCAGAGTTAAATAGATCGCGATATAAACCTTTCTGGAAAAAAATGTCTCTTGTTGGAACCGAGTACTTTTGCTATACCTTACAAATTTTTGCAGTTGTGAGGAAAAAAGTTTGTATAACAATTTTATATACCTATTCTAAAAACCTAACTGTCACACGGTCAACTCGGCTATCTTCAAAGAATTAAGAGCCCCTGATCACATAGGCCGATTGTGTTACCTCAAAACTGTTATCTTTGGTGAATGTAGCTGTTTCTGCGAGTGTTTACATGGAATTTTTTCTAGTAGCTCAGTAACAGCAATTAGGTTTGTTTATATGCCCATTTAAATGACATTCAACTTAATATAAAATTAAATGCTATTGAAGCTTTGTAAAGCGGCCCAGAATGCTCTTAAGAAAAACACTCACGTGCATTCATTTTTATGATACACCCTAAAGATTTTCGTGGAATCTTCAATTCAATTCATCTTTTGTTAGTGGATAAGTCGGGGTCATGTTGTATAAAAGAGCTAATTCACTCATATTTTCTTCGCTTCAGAAAAACATTGGTCATTGCGGAGGCTTTTAGACTAAACCGTTAGTTTTAATAATTCTTTCTATATAAATACTGAATGAAATACTTTACTTTGTCTGGTACATTTTTTAATTTGTAAAATAATGTTTGTGTTTATGAATAAAAATAGTTTTTGTTGTTATCAATAAAAAATGTTTGCTCGATTTTTTCTTTATTGTTTTCTGTCTTTCAAGCAGCTCATTTCGAATAGGGCCCATCTAGGATTTTTTTTATATATATCTTGGCTCCGAAAATTTTGGGTTAACTCAGAATGAAATATGTCCAAGATAATTTCGTCCAAAAATAATGTTATTATCTTCAGTACTTTCGAACAAATTCAGTTTTTTGTTTTTCCTAAACATACAAGTTTTCAGTTTGAGCCCTTTTCGAAACGGTCGATTCAATTGCACTCATACATATGACGTTGTTTTAAAAGAGACCTTGTTTTCATTAATTAATTATATGGTATCTTTTTCATAATATGTCGTTAGCCAAATTATTAACGACTCCTAATGAGTAATTAAGGAATTTCTTAAGCTCTCCTTTATATTAACTTTTTTTTATTGACGGTACCCTGTACCCACTTTTACAAGACCCACAAAACCAAAGGTTTTATGACTCATCGGGGTCCGGATTCTGTAACACGGAGAGTTTTGGAGTTGGGGTGATGAGAGCTATTTTGACATTTAATTATCTACTTGAAATTTGTATTGAGAATTACGTAATTCTTTATTCCGCTCGCGAAATTCTCTACTGTTTTAATTATGGAGAAGTAATAAGAAGAATGTTCAACTAAGAGTTGTTGTGTTTTGTGTAGGTACCTAAAACTTTTCAAATTAAATTACTGATTCACAGGATATCCTGGCTATATTTACAAAAACAAAGTATCGAAATCCATGGATTTCATTGTCCCAAGGTACCAGCTAAAAATTTTAAATCACGTGAAAACGGTCAATTTGGTTGTCTTTCAGTAGAGAAGAGATTGCATATAAATTAAAACTATGCACGTTATAGTTTCTATGTAAGAAGAAATCGAAATCGCATCTACTCCTAATTAGACATGTAATTAGTTTTTGAATTCGATAAATGGTTTTGTACATAATTGTAAAAGAACTGAATCAGTCCTTTTGAAGGTAGAAAAATTACGGTAAATTGAGCCAAAAAAGACATATTTTCAACATATCATTGTGAGCAGCTGGTAATTAATTTCTTATTACAAAAATGTTCACTACAAAGTTCCTATGGATGTGAAAGAAGGAACGGAAGAAATACTTGTAAAATATAGGAACTCAAATATATATGCTTCAAGTGCAAACAACAAAGTTTTCGGCAGTTAAAAGTCAATTATGACGTTTAAGCGATCAAAAGAAAACTACACCAGTCGACTATCCTCTCTTCCTTCTTTTATTTGATACCAAACATGACGTATTTTGGACAGTCCCCTATTGTGGGTGGTACGACCCCTGAACAGCAAAACCACCCGCAAAAATTGTTCGCCTATACTTTTTTATTCTAAACCCTACGAAAAAAGAAACATCTATTCCTCTTCTTAAAAATAAAAAATGTAGAAAATCTGCTAATTTTTTCAAAGTTTTACGGTTTTTACCACAAAATTTGTATGCTAAAATTATCACGTTCTTTTCTTTATGGGTTAGCTAAATATAAGAGATACTACCGTAAAGGTCATAGACTTGCTTAGACTTACATACATACATAAATGAAATAAAATGCATCTTTAGCACTTTTACGCATTTTCCTGCAGAATTTTCAAGATGCTTAACTTCTTTCTCGAATACTTTTACTAGAATTTTACTTTTGAAGGAAAATCTTTTTTCATTTTCAGATATTTTCTGCGGCAACTGAGATAACAGCGATTGCATTAGTGGACCGATTAGGCAAAGTATTTTTGTCAGCAACGATGCAAACGAGAAAGGTAAGTTATTCGCAGTCATCGTGATTTCCCTTTAATGTCATATTAATGTTCTCTTACCGATACAAAACGTTTTTATTCTATTCTACTTAATGCATACATAAATAAAAGGAAATGTCTCTTGTCTTAGCTCTTCCTGCTCATATAAAATTTAATTTTTTTGTTTTTATTATCAGAATTTCATTGTTTGTCTCGAAAATTTCGTCCAAATTACTTTAGTCATTTTAGATAAAAGTGTAAGTAGAAATCTACATGGATTACGTTACAGAAAATGACTTCAAATAACATGCAAAGGTGAAGAGCAATAACTTAAATGCTTCTAAATTTATTCATTCATTATTATAATGCCGAAATAGCTGACCTCCATTTCAGCAGTGATTCAAATGACCGACACCAATATCTTTGTTGGCCTATGGGTGTGCCTTTAGTTGTTTATAAATATTTTGTTTAACTAACCAAAATTTATTGATCAGTTTTTTTAATTCTTCAGGGTACAAACTAATTCGTAATATTGACCTTTTGGTCGTTAACATGACCGCACTATAAGGCCATGTTATCGAAGTTTAGAAGGCCAGACCTTTACGCGGAATGTACAGTGGAAACCCATAAGCAACTAATATGTTATATTTATATATATTAATTTATTAGTTGCTTAGTGATACTATGTAGAAAACAAAAAGTAAAGATCCGGCTCCATAAATGTCTGCCATTTGCAGGCTGGTTACCATTCAGATCCAGGGCATTTACAACAAAAACCTGATATTAGAGGAAGTATATGCATAAAGAAAACCGTAATGACAATAAAAATCTTATATCGATTATATCGAATAAGAACCAAAGGACCCCACACATTTTCCATTTCATTTTCCTCTATTCACAGAATTTAACTAAGGCAAGAGTGAACATTCACAAGATATCTCAATGCCTGTGGTGCTCTATCCTGTCATCTCCCAACCAAGTGGAAATTTGTCTTTGGGAATTATAATCCCTATACGAAGAAGTGTTGTTATGGGAAAGCCACAAATAATTTTCTAGACTTTAACGTTTTCAAAATCATCTGCACGGCACTGGTAAAGTGACATTCAATAGACATCCGTTAAAATGCAAATATTATGCCATATGTCACAAAAGAGTGTTCCGAATTTGATTTGAAATGATAAGCTTTCAATTTGAAGAGATTTGTTTTTGCATTTAAGAAACTGCTTGGGGGGGGGGGGGGAATGCAATTTTCCGGATGTTATTAAATATCTATTGAAAGAGTTGGCTTGGATTACCTAGATTTACGTTTCTATTTGGTGTTTCGTATGTTACTGTTGCATGGGATATGTGTACACCATGCATAAGCCGTTAACTGGATGTCCGGATTCTTTAATTTTTAGAGATCTTTAGGTTAAATTAGGATAGGTGAGTTCTATTACAATTGATCACAGAATGGTACATTATTTTTGGCCAGCAAATCTTACAAATGCGCCACAGGAGAGCTTGTCACGCCTTCACATCTTGTTTTCAGTGAGCATTTTTAACCTCCAACCACCCTACCTCTTCATCCACAAGCAATCAGCCGCAAGTTTGCTTCGAAGGAAAAGGTTAGAAGATCACATTTTTGCCAGCATGCGCCATGTTAACTTCCTCGAATAGATCCACATTAAAGGCGTAGAAAGTCTAATGGATGTTATGTCTAAAAGAGTTCGTTCGAAAGAAGTTATCAGGTGAACATTAATGAGATAGAAAGGACAACAAAACAGACACTGCTATGATGATTCCAAAAGTGGAACTCTCCCTTTTGCTTGGTGTTTCACCTTTTATCTTTCAAGCAAAACTCTACGCTGTAGAGGTGGAGGGCAGACAAATTTAAACAGGGCCTGTAAGAACTCTATACTTGCTCAGATAACCTGACTGCGCTCCTGGCTCTATTCTTTTAAGACTTTAAGATGAACTAGTCTGGACCTGCCACTAAGCCAAAATCTTATCCAGTGAATCCATCTTAGAACTAAACGCGACCTAGTAACTTATTATAACCCCCACTCTTCCAACATCTACCCTTTCCAACTTAAATTGGGGCTGCTTACTTTAATTATCTAGAGTGAGCTAACTTAATACATGATATGGACAATATCTTGGGGGCTATACAGCTGGAGGTTTAAATGGAGGTTGAGATGATGACATTTTCTAGTGAAAGTCTCTAGTGCGCAAAATACTTGCCCACTGTAATTGACCAATAATTACAAAATTAATTTACTCATTCATAAAAATAGCACCGAAATTACTGTATTAATTATGAATAATTCGGCGAACATTTAACCATGCGAATATCGATTGTGAGAATTCTCTAAAATCTACAAACTCTCTTAGAAACTTTTAATATGTTTCCACACTCATGCCAACAATTAAAATAATTTAAAGCAGCAAAGAGTAGCTTAAGTGGAAATTACCAAAATTCCTTCCTTCCTGTCTAGCATTACCTAAATAATATTAAGTTCTGAAAGGAAGTGGGATTTAATTAGAGCATGACGCTTTGCTATCTTGGAATGGATACTAACAAGTTTTAAGTGGATGACTGATGAAACTTGCACGTTTAAATTTATGTATGTATGTGTATAGGGTTTTGGACTTTCCTTTGGTCTAATCTTGTCGAGTAGTTTCTCTATAAGGTGGTCGAAAATATTTACAATTACAGCGGTTTTTTTAACGAAAAAGTAAATTCAAAAGGATCTGTTTACCCTTTTCGGCAAGACCGAGGAGACTTTGACTTTGAAAATATAATTGACTGAAATAACCGATATATCGTATTCTCATGAAATAATAATTATTATTGATTATACGAGCTTTGGAGACGGTTTGCATCCTAGTCTTACTGCATTAAACACTTGAAAAGGTTTTGACAGATACCTCTTATGTATAACACTGAACTCCTTGACGATGCCCAGCTCCCAAGAACACTACCCACTTCATAACTTACAGACCGGTCGATAATATCTTTATATACATATGTACACTTAGAGATTATTTCATATCCAAAATTTTAGAGACTACATTTAGAAAACAGATGCAGTCCCAGTTGGTAGCAATTTCCCACATTTCTTTCTTCATTATAAACATTCCATTCCTTCCTCCTTAGATCTTGATTTCCATATACTCCTATATTAAAATAACGCACATCTTTCTATATAGAGATCTAAGATCTTGCTTGTAGATATAGCTCTACATTGGAAGAACAAATTTAGTCTGTAATATGTTTTGTTTGCTGGATTTCTGATTATATAATGTCAGTCATCCCTGATTGCCTGCAGCTCCCTCTCTATTTTTTCTATTGAATCATCTTTGTTGATGGAAAGTGAACTAACTTTCTTACCCAATACAAGGAGTATGCGCAACGGATTATCAGTGTTCCAAATTTTTGCACAATAAGCTTTGGATAATAATAGGTGTTATGACACGTGTCCGTGGAGTCATTGCATATAAGCGAAATATTGCGGCTATATTTTGGTGATCGCTCTCAATATGAACAGCACGGCTTAGCCTCATATTAAGTGGATATTATCTTTATATTGTGGAAATCTCAGGGTAGTCAATCTGGCTCCCAAACATTTGGAGACCTGTAGAAACTGGAGGTGTTAATTTTTGTGTGTTTAAATTGAGTTATAGGAATGTCGTGATTTACACACTATTTACATTCGTGTCGTCATATCCAGATTTTTCATTACATTTTGTTGTTGAATCAATTTTGGTGCTGAGATCTTCTTCTTTTTTTTTACACCTATTCACCTTTAGGTATTTTATCAAATGTGTAACCAAGAAGTTGGTAGAATGATTTAGTTCGGAATGTCGATCGGAAATGAATGACAAATCCTTTATAAATAGAGTTTTTACTAAGAAAAATTTAACTCCTACCATGAGTGATGTTTCCAAAACTTTTTGACCAGGGTAAAACTGAGCGGTTTTTGGGCTGCTAGTTTTTAAAATAATAAGTTTCTCTAATAGTTCCGCTAAACCCACAATGGTCACAATGGTGAGACTTAGCATCATCACTAACATCCCGGCATTGATTTTCCGATTATCACAGAATGAAGGCATCGTGCAGTAGAATATGAGAAAGTACCCGTACTGTCAGTAAGAAAAAGCATTTAGTGAAGTGCTGGAATATTTAGTAGAAAATGATAACAGATTGAAAAAAATTCCAAAACTGGTTGCGTTGACTACATATGGCCTTATAATGTTAAATATGTTATGGGTATTAAGAAAACGGCATTTCTGGGTGCAGGAAATATATCTATAATGACCGAAGCGTGATTTCTTGTAAACTACGTCCCGAAGAGTAAAATCAAGCGACCATGAAATGTTCTATAAAACATTTCGGATAAGCCTTAGTAATTTTACTAGATCCCTGTCATTGATTTATAAGAAATTGGAGAAAAATCTATAAACAAACCAATACACCTGGAATGCCGATTGTATGTTCATTGATGTAAGTAATTGGAACTTATTAAAAAAAATTGCTTGTATATTAAAGGGGTATGCTCAGCTACATGGCGTTCGAAAGTTCTCAGATTTTTGCATTAAAGTATAAAATAGGAGTTTAAACCATGACCAACATTCGCTTTGAGACTTGCAGATACCTTGGTACCACATAAGCCAAGACTTGGAGAAAATGTGGGGTTCTTCCAATTGGATACGAGTGATCGGTGGAAAGAACGTTGAAAGTGTTTATCCTCCAAACTTTAGCCCTGAAAATTTCAGTTATAAACACCGGTTCAGTATTCTATTGATGACAATTTGCGATGCATATTATTTGCTTATACTACATATCATTGATTTCGGAGCCCCTGGTAGGCGAACATATGGCGGTGTTTTTACTCAGGTTCGGTGAAAAGT
The DNA here is from genome assembly GCA_963924295.1 of Dioctria rufipes. Lineage (NCBI taxonomy): Eukaryota > Metazoa > Arthropoda > Insecta > Diptera > Asilidae > Dioctria > Dioctria rufipes. Next base: position 16,927,048 of record OZ002744.1, on the reverse strand, counting down.
TACTACAAAATGAATTCCTACCTAGACGGAATTGATAGTTTGGTGAATTTACCTAAAACCGAAAATTAAAATTTCAATCAAAAATTTTGAGAGTACAAGAACTGAGTGCTTCGATCAGCAGTACAGGTTGATCTCATCAGAACAGCAATGAAACCCTAAACTACCTGCTGTCTACACTACAGTGAATATTTATTTTCTTCCAAAATATGTAGTAAAAATCCTTCGTGCTATAGTAATCCTCTGCAATTATTTAAGTCAATTATGTATTGAGCGGTTCTTTTCGGTTAATCGAACAACACGTTTAATCAGCATTAGCAATGCGTTAGCAACTTGCAGGCATTTTAACAGGACAAGGTTAGCATAAATAAATAAACCAAAATGTTAGTAAGAAATATCCGTTATTTTTAGTAGTTACTGTAATCCTTCAACTTTTTATTTACAGTGAAAACCACCACTTCTGGCAACTCGTCGATGTGGTCGTCGCGTCGGATCAAATCAGCATTCGACCTTTCTTGTCATCGATTGCATAAATACTGAAATACGTGACAGTTCCGGGTTTCTAAGAACTTACTTTGCTCTCGAAAGAGCTTCTCCGTTCATCTCCTCCAAATTGGCAGTTTTTTCTTTGAAGGAGTCACTGATTACCTATGAACCATCTGGAACGTCTTCTGAAGCCGATTGCAACTGTTATTGTCGATAATAAGGGCTGCTCAGCCAGAAAAGTAGCAAAATCTCTTACTTACCCTAAATATCCATTAAAACGCTGATATCTTTCCATATCGTGTCCTTTTTCCTGAACAATTTCTACTTGTTTTTCCCTAAATGCCATAATTTTCTTTCAACTGTGTTGATGCTCAACACCGCCTCGAAAATCAAATATGAGTTCAAATCGACATCAGAATCGAGTCGATGCCACCTTATGTCAACGAAGCGACATTGCCATATTCGCGGTTTGATTTAAATAGGCATTGGTTCAATGCCCATGCCGATTCCCGATGCCACCATTATGTTTTGGCCTTACCATGTTGAACAGCACCCTTCCCACTTACTTCTATCGACCTGTTCTTACTTCTGTCGACCTGTTCTTTTGACTCGATTGAAGTTAATAGAAATAGATAGATAGATAGCCTAGATGAATGTATGTAGTTAGTTATGGCCACATCTCTGCCCAAATTTGATTGTTAAAGTGGTTTTTTGCATCTGTTTCTAGAACTGTTCGTCGGACAGTAAAAATGATTATAACCAAATTCATATGATTTTATATTCTGAAGAATTTTTCAATACAATGAAAACGTCTAGAACTAATCGTTTATATAGAAGGCGTAAAAAATTTCAAAATTTTTGTATGGCAGCACCAAGAAGGGGTTGCCCGATTTAGTCCGTTTTTTTTCTAATGCATTTACTGTTTCTATGAAACCACAAGCAACGTGTACAAAATTTCAAATTTCTATGTTGACGCATTCTAACACAATGTCCAAATATATAGTAAAAAACAAATTGTTTTTATGCTAACCCTGTGAAGGAGTTACCAGATTAGTGCCATTTTCGAACTTAAGTCAAACAAACTTTATATGCACCATAGTAGGGTAGGTGCCCACTGTTCGTCTAAATCCCGAAATGTGCATAAACTTAACTCAAACAAATTTTCTTTTAAATGCCTCTATAGAAACAACTATAAATCCTTGCTGGCTCTTGTTTAATTTAAGCTTAGGTGAAAAAGTATTTCTTTTTGATATCTCCATTAAAGTTTCATAATCTGACAAACGTTGGCATCCGGCTCTCCAAGTTCAAGTTCAATTCCATAGAAAATATTTTCTCATTGATTTATTCGGAAGTGCGGGAAAAAATTGATAAATGGAGCGGGTGCGAAACTCATATGTAAAAAATTCAGCAGATGGCTTGAGGAAAAATGGAGAGCTTTCGAAAAATATGTAAAGAGTGCAATGCAATCGTTTTTATTCCATAAAAATTTATGGGGTTGGTTTAGGGTTGTAACTTTCTTTATGCAATGAATTTGAGAAGGGGAATAGCAAAGAAGAAATTCTGATTCGGATTATATTATGATTTATTGAGCGGTGTCACCGACTAATATTAGATAGTTACAGTTCAAACACATTCTATAAAGTTGTTAAAGGGAAAATGTACTCAAAGTGGGTGAAGTAATTAACTGTAATTTAAAGCCAGATTGCCGTTTGTGAAACATAACAGCTTTAGAATATCGGTGCTGAATTGGTGTTCTGCTGTCGGCAATACACTAAATTTTCAAACTGCATCGATTCTTCGTCAATATAAAAATATTAGCTGGCCCGGCAAACGTTGTTCTGGCCCTTTCGGTAAGTGACGTGATAAGTTTGATTTGGTTAAAGTCGTGACTTAGTTTTATAAACATAGATATGAGAGCACTATATAAATAGTGGTAAAGTACTGGCAAAGTAAACTTCCTTGACAATCCTTTACAGTGTTTGTTGGTTTCTTTGTGTTTATTAAATAAGCAAATGCGTGTTGGTAATGACTCGTCCTCATTAAGTTGAGGAACCATTTCATCGCGTCACCATACAAAAATTCATATTTTTTACCTATATTTTGGGAAAATGGTAAGTCCTAAAAAATGTTGAATGTTTTGAAGGGTAGTGCTGAATAAGAAAATCTATAAAAATAGTTATGAGACTTTTACCCGTTCTAAAAATAAATGAAAAAACGACATTTTCAGAATAGAGTGGCGGTCACCTATATTCATCTAGGGTATCATCAAAATTGTTCGTAGACCAATTATTAACACTTTTCTTAGTTCTATTCCTAATCGTATTCAATAGAGCATGTTTTATTAAATATACAACTGTTCAACTGTAGTTCAAAGCGTTCTTTATCATATCGAAAAATCGTAGAGGAGAAACTAATTTTCTAAATTAAAATCAAAGGGCGGAAACTCTAAATTTTAATTAAAAAATTCAGCAAGTGAATTGCATTGAGATAATAAGAAATCCTCAAATCGGATCAAGTGGCATTATTGAGATGAAAGACAAAAAGAGCTTAGCGTATCAGCTGACGAAGCCTTAATAGGATTTGGATAAAACGTTTGCCGCACCTCAGACAAATTGAACGGATTTTCTGCTGTACTAAGTGCGAATACCCAATTGAGACATTTTAAACCGTTAAATTGATCAAAAACATTTCAAGGAAATCCAATTCAATCCTTTGGTGTGGATAGTTTTGTAATAATGAGAGCTCCATTGGGTTCAAATTGGAATATCCAATTTGTGTTTGTAGCACAACAATACTCCAGAGATAGATAAATGTACTCGAGGTATGTAGTTCTACTGATTGACACAGTTACGATGTAAGGAGTTCTTATTAGAAGTGAGTAATCTTGAAAATGAAATTAGATACTTTTTTTATTTTATTTATTTGAAGGAGACCAATTTTAAATTATTTTTTCTTTGTATGAATTTGGCGCTTCATGGGCAAAGTGCTTTCAAGGGGAATGATACGCAGTTGATTTATATTCAATCTTTAATCTTGTTTAAGGAAAAAATTTTTGTTTAGTTTTGTTTTAGTTTTGAAAGTATAAAGGAAAGGTGTAACTATATTCTTTATGGAGGCGATGGGCCAGCAAAAGATTAAGGATACATCAATAACCTAGTTCGAGGAGTCTGAACAATGGTTGGTAAATGAGATTATTTCTTAATATTCTCACTCTAGTTTTTTGAGGCAATTGTAAAAACACTCGGAGCAACCCAGATGAGTATATTTTAAGCAAGCCTCCAATATGATATGTTAGCTTCAGCTATCCATGCCACCCGAGCCCCAGATCTGGTCTTTACATAATGAAATCGTAAAAGTAGTAGAGCGATATTTAATAAGGTAAATCTGGATCTGAATGCATTGGTGCCACCACACTCAGAGAAAAATACATGATCAGTTCAAATATTTTGTTAAAGGACAGCAAGTTCGCACAGGCATGCTTGCAGGGTTACACAAGGATATTTACACCAGCAGGCCTACACCAGCATCGACCAACACTGAGTTTCGCATCCTCCTCATCATTATTTCAGCCAACTTCCCCTCATCCTATGTCGTAAATCTTCTAGACTTAGAGCTTGCTTCTACTACGGGGTAGGGCTACCTATCGTTTTCTAGCCTAAAAGGCGTCTTTAAGCTTATATAGTACAATGGATGAAGTTCCGGCAAAAGGCATAGGCGATAGCTTCACGGGAAAATCTGAAAAAAAACACAACCACAAAGAATCATCAACAACAATTTAATTAGTCTAGTAGATACTTATCTGATTTAGAATTAGTTTTTGTTTTGCCTTTTTTCAATTTTTGCTTTGTACTCCAGTCAATTGTTTTTTTTTCATTTTCCTCTGTAATTACCTAAAAATTAATGTTTTGTTTTAGTTAAGAAAGTAGCATAGAGTTTCTGTCCTTTTTGTTTGTAACATAAACACGCAGACAAAGATCACTTAGAACTTAGCACAATACCGGACGCACATGATTTTATTCTAACAAAACACTTAGCAGCAAACAACATACATCACAAAACCAAGTATCAACAAAAAAATGAAAAACTAAACATACTCACCTATTTCTTGAGATTTTCCAAAGATTTTTCACCGTCACTTGATCACTTGTTAATAGCACCGTCTTGTCTGATTGATATTGACAGGCAATATTTTTGAGGCCAGCCATTCCCTTTAACTCATACACGAATCTGTCTATTTCTTTACTATTTTCGACACTCTCGTAGACCCACTTTTCGTCATCACAGCGAGCTGAAATTTGGTACACAGGTTCATGTCGCGTGACAATTGTATCTGTCAAAATTTGAACCGGAAATTTCCATGGAAAACCCGGAAAATCGGGAAAAATCATTTGAAAATTTGGTACAAATTGGATTAGTGATAAATCCGTTTCAGGAAAAATGCAGAGTTTTCCGATTTTTCCGAAAAAATTTCCGGAATTTTTCGACTTTTCCGGAAAATTTTCCGGTAAAAAGTTTTCTAAATTATGCAGGATCAAGTTTGCTATCAACTGGCATCATTACTTTCTCTCCGACAATGGTGAAAACTTGCAGAAAAAATCGAGGAAAATTCATGTAAAACGCTTTTCCGCAGTTTTTCCGACCAAGGAAGCGTTTGAGCGTTTTGCAACCTAAGACAAAGTTGTAGAGCGAAATGAGTGCATAAAGTTGCTTTTGTGGAAAACTCCACGGAAAATCCGGAAAAGCGGGAAAATCATCGGAAAAATTTTCATCTATATGATTAGTGATAAATCTGTTTCAGGAAAAATGCAGAATTTTCCAATTTAGTTAACGTGAAAAAGGCAGAAAATAAAATAAGTAAAAAACGAGTTTTCAAACAAAACTGAGGCCAAGTCGCATGAAAAAGTAGAAAATAAACTTTTCTTCACACACAGAGGTGGACTCAGATTTTATTCGCTGACATTCACTGATATATTTCAGTATGATCAATCAGAGGTAATAAGTAATTTGGTTCATGAAGAGAAAGAATATTCAAGAGAAATGTCCCAATCAAAAAATCTGAGTCCATCTCTGTGTGTGAAGAAAAGTTTATTTTCTACTTTTTCATGCGACTTGGCCTCAGTTTTGTTTGAAAACTCGTTTTTTAATTATTTTATTGTTATTACGAATATCGATAAGGTCCGAAAATGAACTTTATACAACCCTGGAAAGGATATAGTTTCGTTAAATTAGAAATCAAAGGGACAGGTAAACTTGGGATTGCATATAAATTGAGTTCTAGAATTCTAGAATAATCATATTTATTTTCCGTCAAAAATAACGAAACTGCAACTATCCAGGTTTTCTTTTCGTAAACAATTCCTAACGACGACGGTCGGAATTATTTTTTTGCTGGAAATCTCTATTTATTTTTCACTGAATTAGAAATCAAGAATCCAATTGAATTATAAAACGGCTAATAAAATCGTTTGCCTCCTTATTAATTTTTTGGTGCATTTAATCTCCAAGTTTAATTTTATGGTAGTGCATATTAAAAGTAGAATTCGAACCAGAAATAAATTGCAAAATAACGTTTGATTTTTGTTATTTGTGTTTTATTAGTTATATAATAAATTAATTTACGAACTAAATACATAACATGAACGAAGTGTTTTTATTTAAACTAAGAAACAATACCTAAATTGTGAGTTTGGTGTAGTGGACTTCGACCAGAGAGACATGGAAGTGCGGTTCGATTCTTGGCAACGACAGTAGTTCTTTTTTGTTGGAAACCATACACCAGCTTTTTATATATATATATATATATATAATTTAGCTATTGAATTTACTGAATTGAGGAATTATCCTTTGAAAACTTTAGTAAACAATTAAAATCCGTTGAACAGATGAGTTAATCACGTAATTTACTGCGACTGCTCTTCGCTTTAAAGCGGGACGAAGCAAACGATAATGTTATGAAAGTACTCTAGCTCTAAAGGGTTTCTCGAGACCCATACAGCACTTTCTTGATTTTGATTGATTGAAAATGCAGGTTGATGCTATGGAACGTAGGCCTTAAAAGGCCCATTGTTCACCCACTACTTTTTTGATTTATTCTCATCCTAAAATTTGGAGCTTGATATTTAAGTTTCGTGGAGGGCAAATAAAATTTAAAATTTTCTTATTGGTTTGTGAAGTACTTGACTTTATGTTCTACGCACCTTCGCATATCCCCTCTCATCACCGGAAGTTAGGTTACGTGAGAGAGGTGGCTGTTGGAAAACGCTGCGATCAGCCATACTTAAACCATCTATGGCCGATTATGAGTTTATGAACCTCAAAAGGTATCCCAACTTCTTGTCTGCTGATTGGCAAAATTGGCGAAATAGTAGCTACCAAAGTATTTCTTCTACTCTTGGTAAGGTCAACCTCTGCCTGGTCCATAGAGTTTCTGCAGAGGCCATTGCGTGGAGCTGGCACGTGCTCTGCGTGTTCTCCAAAGATGCAGTGTCCCGTAATAACTGCAGTAAGATTCCACATGTCATTACGGTACCTTCTTAGCAGAGTTAATATCTTACTATAACATATGTTGGGCCATAGCAGTATTAAAATCGCACATATAGAGATCACTGATCCCATCTGCGTTTAGCCAGGTTACAGGCCTGTAAATCTAGAAACCTCTTTGCTGATCTTATATTCGATATTAAATATGCTGATTCTAGATTCCCTATTCATTGCGAACCTTTTCCTGGTATGTCAATCTGGCTAGACACCCAGCAGAGAATAACTTTGTAATTAGAACCAGGTTTCCCGAATTCAATAACTGCGACAATACATATCCTGATAACTCGACGACTAGGAACATTTTAAGTTGCTTGCAGAAGTCTTGATGCTTTACTGATAGTTAGAACCTGCGCTTGGAATACATTACAGTAGTCCAATAGGCGATTCTGGTATTTGCAGGAATGGTGAGTATACCCCTCACCGAAGAAATAAGCGGAGAGTCTCTTGGGAACTCATAAATGTTAATGCGCGCGTTTTATTCTTCATCTTCACAAGGTTCTAAGTCTGGGGTAAAACGGAGGAGTGAAGAGTTCAGGTTGTGTGATATGTCATGGATATGCTGTCATGACTAGATATCACTAGGTTTACCAGTTAGCCTCATGTAGTATGTTCCATGAAGCTTAGATGATTTATGGTAGGACGAGAGTGACTGGATGTCCTATTTCTGGCTCGTCTTTGAGTGAATTGTTGTGCCAATATTGAATTGAAACTCAGTGAACCGCTGTGCTACAGTTAAACAAGGATTGTCGTAATTTTCATATAAGCATTTGCGAGAATTGTTTTCGAGTCAATCTTATTTTAAAATCATAAACAAATCATGGCTCCACAATTTTCTAATGTTGACTCCATTTTTATTGATATAATTTTTCTTGACAACATGGATAAAAACAAAGCCGATCATGGCTTTTTTGTATCTGTCAAAACTGTCAAAATATATAAAAATGGCAAAGAATCAGGACATAACCAATCCCAAATCTTCAGAAGGATATTAGTTCATTGTTTTTCAGTGATGTATCAGAACGATATCTCTATCTTTTACACCATATCCCTTTGATTTTATTGAGGTTAATTTCACACACTGAAAAAAAAAAAAAATTATTTTACGTTAGTTCGTCTATGTAGTTTACCATAAATCATAAATTTGCATATGCTAGGCAAACTGAGTAGCTTTTTTCTGGCACACGACGATCATTTACCAATAGTCATTCAATAAAAGGATCATGAGTCAAAAAATACAGCCTCGACGAAAATAAATCTGAACAAAGACTTGTCTTTTATGGTTAAGAAAATTCACTGAATCTCTGTAGAGTTTCCTAAAATAAAATTAAGCTAACTGACCGGAAGCCCAAATTACTTGAGAGCATAGTCAAAACTGACAGGAACGTTGCACAAATAATTTTGTTTTATACATTTCTTTGTAGTATTGAAAAAATATTTCGCTGAAGTGATATTTCTATGGGTTCTTCAACATAAATGTAATAGGACTGCTCCGTAATTTTTAGTACTTTGCAGACAATATTATAGTCAAAAAATGCAGCCTCGACGAAAATAAATCTGAACAAAGACTTGTCTTTTATGGTTAAGAAAATTCACTGAATCTCTGTAGAGTTTCCTAAAATAAAATTAAGCTAACTGACCGGAAGCCCAAATTACTTGAGAGCATAGTCAAAACTGACAGGAACGTTGCACAAATAATTTTGTTTTATACATTTCTTTGTAGTATTGAAAAAATATTTCGCTGAAGTGATATTTCTATGGGTTCTTCAACATAAATGTAATAGGACTGCTCCGTAATTTTTAGTACTTTGCAGACAATATTATAGTCTGGAAACGTATATTGTTGTTGCCTTCCAGTTATCCATATATCTAGCAGGTCTTCCTTCTTTAAAATCAAGCACTTTACAAACTTCTGTCAGATTGAAAGGAAATCAGTATATCCTTCAACTGGGACGAATTGCAGATATCTAGTAGGTCGAGAATTAATAAATTCTGAAGTTACACCATCATAGCCAGCCGACACGCTTGGGATTAATTTGCAGACTGTTATTTGCTAGGTGCACAAGTTCTTGTTTTCGTTTTAATATTCATTTTTTAATAATTAATTGGAGGATCTAGAAGGGTCAGCTATCCTTATTTAATATCTCCTGTATATTCTCGTGCATAAATAATTACCACAAGTAATTACACATACATTTTGCGCATGCAATGTAAAACCACTCACCTAATTCTTAATTAATTTTCCGTCAAAACTCTCATGAATCCTAGAGTCATTAACCAAATACGCTAAATTACTAGAATATAATTGATATCGATTTTGAGACCATTTAAACTTTTCACACTTTCAATTGGGATGCATGGAAAATATCTCTATACTTTTACTATTGTAAAACATTTAATACGCTGTTACTGTTGTTCTATTTTTAATTAATCCGCACTTGCTGCAAACCACTAATCAAATCGAAATTGCAATAAAAAAAGCAAGCCCCTCATGCAAATTTCTAACTTTTGTGTTGTATTGCATTTTTATGGTTTAGATGAGGTCATTCGACTACGAACAAGTATTGAACAAATTTTCAGCTCTAGTTTTACAATCGAAAATTTGCATTCCGAATGTTGCAGTACAAATGTATGCTCTCGTTCCAGAAAAATATAGAAGTGAAAATAATTTTGTAGAGTAACCCGGTCCCATGTTGTTTGATTGATGATTTGTGTTGCTCCAAACCCTTTTTTCCGCGATTTAACTGATTTATTCGTCGTTGTGTGTGTGTGTGGGTGTGGGGGTGGATGGGTGGGGATTACATATTGGTACCATTTAAAATAAGGATAGATTGTGTCAAATCGAAGCCAGTAGTTGCGATTTTTATTTTCGGCACGTTATTTTATTTCTCTATAGAGTGATTGCGCTTAGGTTTAAAATACTGCACATACTTCCAAGGATATTTTTTATAGAGATGACGCCATGGGTGGACCAACGCTTCAAAGATGGTATATGAAATTTCAAGCTGGGAATTTTTGCCTGGCCTCGAAAATGAGTATCGTAATGTAAAACCTTCAAGAGTGGACGATGAACGCGCATATCGGATATAATCCAAGATCTCCAAACAAAAAAATAGCAGCACCCCTGAATATTGTTAAAAGTACTTGATATGGTAATATCCAGGATTACTTTTTTACGCTTTCATCACAAATCCATGCATGTTTACCAAGATCTGATTAAAGCTACAAAATTCCAAAAGGAACAGGTATCCTGGGACTCAACCATTAAAAGACTACTGTTGCCTGGGCCAATATCATCATTCATATCACCCAATGAGAATGACAATATCTCCATGAACCAACATCTTCTTGAGTCTGTTTAAGATATTACAATTTAGTCATCATCTTTCACTTTATTTATTTATTTTAATCCGCAACAGAACAATCACCCAATTTGAAAATTGCAATGAGTAATCTTGTTACGTCCCATATAATTCACATTTACTTTTTTTAAAAAGTTTTATATGGGCAATTGGTGTGAGCTTCATCATTGAACTTTTATGGTAGACGATCATAGGTAATCATACTGATGAGACCTCTGTGATCACTGGGTCGAAAAGTTCAATCATTGACAATTTATTAAACATTGAGCAACAATTGGAAATAGGCTCGTGGTTTTCATAATTTGTTATATGAGAAGATATATACAGCAAACACCTAGAGCGAATTACCTTTCGGGAGCATATAATAATTAGAGACCGGATTATATGCAATTGCATATTTGCATATGCATTTGCATATTTCGATAATGTTACGGGCTGGCTGCATTTTTAATCACATTTGATGCTTTTTACATATTTGTTAGGAATTAAGTGGTAGAAATATATACAAAAACAAAAGTATAATTAACGTGCACTCAATAATATACGAAGGTATATTACCTCCCGATTCGACATACGTCGTGCTTTTAGATGGACAGAGAAAACTTATGATCAAAATCTTTTCACATACATAAGACTAAGAAACTTGAAACCAAAATCTTGTCACTTGAAGTAATGAAAAAAATTCTATGAATAAATTCTCAATTGCCAGATATATTCCTCGATAACATTAAAAGAAAACTTCAGAATGCGTTAAAAAAATAACTCGGACTAGGAACCATTATGCCAGATAAGTGGATTTATTAATGGTACTGGTGAAGTCTTTCCCAATACTATAAATTCTAATATTACGCCTAAGTTTAAGTACTTCCCTGTAACATCGGTGAATGTAGAATGCTCGTTTTCAGTATATAAATTTATTGTGGAGGGTAGACGTCACAACTTCACAATGGAAAACTTGGAGTAATACGTAGTATATTTTTATAAAAACAATAAAAAAATTTTTTTTTTGTGTTTTATGTATGGTAAATATAATAAAAGATACTATATTTCAGCGATATTAGTTGATATTAGAGGAATATTTTTGCAAATTTTCTGCATATTTCGGGTTCTTTTTTTGCATTTTTGCATGCATATTTTACTATTTTCATGTTGCATATAATCCGGTCTTTAATAATAATATATAATAACTCGGGCGAGTTAACACTGTCATCCAAAATATCTTTAACAAAATTCGCACAGTTAACCTCTCGTCGTCGTAATTCCAATTGAGATAAATCCAACAGTAAACATCTTACAGAATATGAAGGTAAATTATCATATCGGTAGTTGCATTTGTAAAGCGCAAATCTAGTGAAGCTTTTCTGTATTGATTCAAGACGATCAATATGAACCTTGTAGTAGAGGCACCAAACGACACATGCGTATTATAAAATAGATCTCACCAAAGCGAAGTAGAGAACTTTAAGAGGACAAGTTATTTAGCTTGTGCTACAGATCGCACAGAGCTTTTCACAATTAGTTTTTATTAGTTTGGCTGTAACAAATATTTTTTGTATGTGTACATATACAGTTTAATAATTGAGAATTCTTATATTTATCTTCTTCCTTTTGGCAAGTCATATGTTGTATTTCTCTCATCCGTTCAAAATCCGACTCTTGTTGGTATTATTTACTTCTTTTGAATTGTGAGCAAATTTTGTAACGTATACGTAACGTGATAATTACCAGCCATGAGTCTGACCGACAAGTTGTCGCTCGTCGACTCTCCACCAACAGATCTCTAGGTGGTTGTGGTTAGGCCTACCCGTTCTGGAAGCCGGCGCCGGAACTATAGTTTCGTCAGCTGGAAGCTCAGTTTGAGCTTACAGCTTTGACACAAGATAGGATACGTTAAACATAACAGTTAGTGCGTTGAATGTGATTGACGTGGTCTTCAATCCGGAGATGCTGATTTCTCACCTGTCCGGTGGCGAGCATCTGAAGATCCAGCAGTTGCTCACTGAAATGTCTCGCGGTTATCTCAAGCCCTAGCAATTGCTTTGTGGGATGCAGTCCTTGAATCAAGGACGTTTAAGTGACCGTGTGCTTAAGACGCTTGGCGTTAACGATTGACACACTTATTCGAACTATCCTATCCTCTTTCTCTCTCCAAGCTTGCAATGTGCGCTGACCAAATTGCAGAGGTCCGACCATCTCCAGAGCTGTGTTCCATGCGTAACCTTTTGTAAATTCAGGTGATGCATCACTCGGCTTGTTATTCAATCGAATTAATGCCTTGATGCAAGTCATTGAGGATAAAGTCATTTTGCATCATGGACCTTCGACCAGCAAACCCCGTAGTAGATCTTTAAGTTGTCACCGATACCGTCATTGTTTTACAAGTTCTGCTAATCGGCAGGCTTATACTGATATCATCAGCGTTTCGCTAGCAAGGCCAACAAGTGTATTCCTCCATGCAATTTCGACCAAAATTCATGCAGGTAAGCAAAATTCTAATCTTTATTCAAACTAATCGGCTGTCCTTCGTTGGCGAGTGGAAGGCGGGCCTCTTACAACAATCGCCTTTAGAGTTTCGAAACGAAATTATTTATGGCGCAAATAATTTTGATTGTGGAGTAGTACCAGATGAATCGGAGGAGTGCGCGTACATAATAAATACGAGCGATATATGTCGGTCGCCACAAACTTATGCTTTTTCCACCTAATTTTACTCTAGGAAATTATGTAATCTTCTGTACAGCACCTAATAAAATGCATTGTAATTTTTCTGCGGCCATCTCCTCGACTAGTACGTCCTCAATAGAATGTAATGCATTTTTTGGAATCGGTAATTGTTAATACAGTGGCGGAGTTAACATACAAGTTAGCAGTATTGCTTGGCGCCTAAAGCTGAGGTCTTGAAAGTTAAGTCCGGGATGCGGTTGCACTAATGATTTCCTAATCAGCCTGATAACGCCGATCAACTTAAGGACCTGAAATATCCGAAAACGAAGCAAGTCGTCCTTATAAAGGCTTGACGGCTGCAACTTTGTTGTGGCTGAATGCACATGTTCGGCCCCCTGACAACCAAGCCGTCTTCATTAGGGATTGATTGATACAAGGGTAGCCGGTGCGAGCTGCGCCTCCTCAATATAGGCTATCTCCATGATTATCTGCACTGGCGCCAATTCTAAAGAAAACCTGAATCTATCGACCTTATGTCGACTGAATGGCTATATAGCAAGTTACAGCAATGCTGGTGCGGCCCGCTGGCTTCGGTTCTGTAGGCCCAGGGTGTCAGTCAGTTTATGGCGGTCTCTCAAAGAAGAAAATTTATCGGGAATTCATAAAAAATGACTGCATCTGCTGGATGAGTCCTTGGAAGCTTTATTTATGGGTTGATTATATCGACCTAATTCCCCTTTTGTAATCAGCAAGGTATTTTTATATTTGTTATGTTTTTTTTTTCTTTTTTGGAACTATTATTTGTACGGTCTGCAATGAAAGTGTCGCCACATAATAAATCAAGCCACTTATTGAATGGGATGTGCTCCCATCGCATTTTAAATATGAATTATCAGTACTTTTCCACTATATTTGGGTGCAAGTAGGATACATAGCCTAGCTATCTCCCACTTCATCCTAAAAATAAATCTTTGGTTATTTAATAAGCTGTTTTCAGTACAAATGAAAATCTCCCAAATAAAACTTAAACCCGTTAAAAAGAAAATTATTTTTTAGTTTAATCTAATTCTAAGGACACAACTAACCCATTTATCCTTAAAGGGAAGCTGAACTCTCACTCTGTCGAGCTTATTATTATTATGTTTTTTATCCCATCACAGCCGTGGGATATAGAGTTATAAATGTGATAACGTAATGATAGCGACAAATCTCATTACTATAGGACATCCTACCATCATCAATATCTTCTACCCATGGACACTACCCCTTGCAGCTATGGCATAACATACATAGCTTCTTAGTACGCTCCCTTTTGACCAATCTTGGGTGTGTAAGAATTTCTAGAAAAATGGATACTGAAAATGTCTGCCATCGGTAAAGAGGATGTACTCCAGAAAGATAAATTTTCTTCCTCGTAAAATATCTAGTTAAAATGAGCTCCCTCCATAGTTGGTGCTTAATGTACTGAAAAGGAAAGGAGAAAGTGTGCACGACTATTTTCGCTGATCTTCAAGAAAACTTCGTATATAATGGAAGCAATGATGGATGGGAGACTCATTAATAATAATATTGTTGTTGTGTGTTTGGTTTGGAGCTATATGCTGTCCATTCCGTTTGTTTTATTCTATGGACAGATGTATGTGATTAGTTTTTTTTACAAATTTATGTAGAGGGAGAGTAATGCTAACTGTAGTTAAATGGTACACTTAGAGATTTTAGAGTGTTCTTAGAGAGCAAAACGAAAGAAAATGTATTAGCGGACAGGGTAATAGTTTATGGAAGTAAATTGAAGGGAAGATTTTGTGTAGTTCTTTTTAATGCCTTCTAAACTGGATGGTCTAGACGTGTAGAAGAAAGGTAGCCCATCGGATGTGATGATTTAGTTCCATAAAACATTGCCGTACTCTTATCAATGAACGGAAAGGAATGGACTTATCAAGAATAGTAAATTGAGTTTGAAAATGCTCCGTTCACGACAAGTAATAACGTCAATCTGTGTTCCGTATTGTCTTGTTCCAAGCTCTGAAAGAAATTCCGTGAAGTTTTTCTTCGACTCAACGCGGAAGAGCTTTTTATCCATCTAAAAATATTTAAGTTCGCCCAACCAACCTATATTATCTTTGATGAAGAACCACTCCAGTATGTACTCACGTGGTATGTTACGGCTAAGAATAGGAATACAAGATCCGGAACTTGTCAAGCACGTCAGCTTCCGAAAAACATCATCTGTTTACACTTCACATGAAGGTCTTGGATTTCTAATGACAATATAATATGCTACGCCAATTTGATTGAATGATGACTAACTAATTTCACGGGTAGCATATCGAATTACAACACAATTGTGTTAAATGTTCCATGTCCTTTTACAGATAATCCTGAATGGGGCTGCAGTCTTAAGTATTCAAGACTGTCGATCGGGTACAAATCGTGATCTGTGCATTCAATTGGTGTAACTTGAAGATTGAATTGAACTTTATGGTGAAGTATGGATGCCAGGTTGCTGGTGAAGGCATACCAACGTTGAATATTTCGCAAATATGTATATAAAATCACCCTTTCTGCCTTCCCCTTAACCGTGGTCGAAGGTATGCCTCCTGAGCTGAGATATTTAATGGACGATATGGCATAAATAATCCATTTTACTTTATCGAGATTATTCAGGGTCGTAATAGTTAATCAGTCTCATCGCTACCAGGTGGTAATATAAGTTTATTATTTAACTCCAAGCCGATTGACAACCTGCAGTCTTTTGATATAGGAGACCTCATCAGAAGCTGCTTAGATTGAGTTCTTATATCAAATATACAAATATTCAAGATAGTTTTCCCTAGCGATTCCCTAAACTCAGTTAATGATGTGATGACAGACGTCATAGGACGAAAGTGTTACAGCAATAGCCTTTTACTTTAGACTAGTGACAAAAAACGAATAGCTGCTGAGTCAAGAAGATCAGCTATGTTAAATGATGGTATGCATCATAGGGTATCTGTTGAACTTAGCTTAGTAATATAAAAAAACTATCTAAGCCTCTCCAAACTATTAGCAATTTTCCTCTTTACTACTTAGTTCAATAGGTTTCACCTTTCTACTTTTGGGTTTTTTGAGTTTCTATTCTCAAGTTGTATGGAGATTTTGCTGCACCTCGACTTTTACTGGTACTTCTTACAACGAACCGAGCTTTGCTGACCCTCCGTCAAGCCATCTGCCATTGGTGCTAGCCGCAAAGAAATCTTACATTTTTCGTAGCTAATATGGATTCATCGTTATCTATCAGAACTCTTTGAGAGAGTTCCAAATTCCTGCAAAAGCATGAGGCGTTCATTTAGCCATTTTCGAGATGACTGCTTGCCATCTTTTGGTTAAAACTAATCGAAGTTTAAATTTTTTTACATAAATGGGAATAAAATTAAGAGTTTTAAGCTGGCGGAATCTTTTTGGAACGATCGATGTGAATTGAAGCAAAAATCTGATTGAAGTATATTTCGTCTACCAAGAGTCTTTTATGAGTAAGTTCTTAAGCCTTTTTGGTTGTAATAGTATGAAAGGTGTTTTATATTTCCTAAATTTATCCGAGAATAATTTGTATAATTGAATATTTGCTACATGAGATCATATGGCCACTTACATACATATTCAGATTTCCATGCATTTTTTTTTTTTGTTTTTGGTTTCAATGAAGAATTCGTAGCACCCTGTATATTTTATACTCCGAAATAAATAAATTAAGTAAAAATGAAAATCAAGAGATTATCAAAACTCATAAATACATGAAATTATGAAATTTAGTAAACTGCCTAATATTTTTAGAAAATGCGAAAAATAAAATTACTGAAATAACTAAGAATAAAAAGATTCTGCGGATATTTCTGAGTGGTCGAGTAAATTGCTTCCTACCTTCACAACTAAACTAAATATGCAAAATTAAATGCTACCGCCTAGTTTGTAATATTTTCTAATAAGATTACACAGCGCGATGCTTCCTTAATTGTTTTAGTATTACACTTCACCTCCTTCAATTTTCACACAGTTGAGCAATGAGCCAATTTCTTCCTTGTGAATTTCTCCTTTCTCTCTATGGAAAATGAAATTATGTTTTCCGTTTGCACATCCATCTTTCTGTCTGTCAGTCAGTGTGGCGAGCATATGTTCTTCTACTTAATAATAAAATGAATTTCAGGCAAGTAACGACATGTCATTCACATAATCTTTCAAGGTGACGTCTTGACATAATTCGAGAATAATACATTTTGCTTTCGTCTGTAAATAAAAAGTTATTGAAAAATGGGCTTCCGTTTTGATCAATTTTTACTGCGGTATTTGAGGGCTATTCTTTTTCATATTTACACAGAACCAAGTACATATGTAGAGCAAATTAAGATTTTTTTCATTTATATTTCCACAAAAGCTAATCAAAACAAACACAAAACTCTTCTAATTCCATCGACATAATACTCATCCATTTCTGCGAATTTTATGTCATGTTCACTTGTCGTAATGAAGTTAAATTTTCGTTCATTTCATGCTTACTAAAGGTTTTAGGGTACTTCTCGAAAGGTACCTACATGCACACAGTACTTGGGGAGCAATGTAGGCATTTATGGTACTCTATAGCATAGCAAATACGAAGAACATTTCCATAGACAAACTACATCAGTGAGTTTCCTTAACCTCAACTTGCTCTATGAACACATTTCAGGGCTCTTATATGCCCTTTAAGTAAACATGACTTCACCTGGGGTTTGATTGTTATGAAAGGAGAGATGGTTGCTTGCACTAGTGAGGCACTGGAATAAAATTGACTTTCTTTGAAGTTAATCGAAGTGAAATAACGCTTGAATTACATGCTATTTTTGATTACCAAACTTACTACGAAATACCAATTTTCTAGCTTTAACAATGTGGAAAGGGCTTATGTGGCACATAGGCGCATATACTTGTCGAATGTTTTGTTAATATTGGATTATTGCTATTATGAGAGATTATTGAATAAATTCCTGGAGGAGTTAGAGAATGAACATATAGCAAGGAAGGTGGATAGACTAAGGAAAATTATTCAAATTCTAATCCTTATTTATTTATTTAGAACTTCATCATAGGTCTACATAGGTTTACAAAGGTATACATAATAATAATGCCAAAAGAATAGAAACCTCAACTAAGTCATATTTGACGTTTTGAAAAATGGAAGTCAATATGATTAAAGTGATAAGACATTGATGAAGTCAAGTCGGCTCGTGTAAGAAGTCGTATTTTTTTATCAAAAGAACAGATAATATTGAAAGTATTTAAGAGCTCAGGGTACTTTATCACACCTCGTATACAGTTAAATACGGAATCAACTCTGGAAGTGTTTCGTCTATACTGGAGAGAATCGTAAATGTTTAAACTTGTTTACATAAATGGTGCTAACATAACAGGATTACCCTAACGAAACCTACGAAGATTAAATCTCCACTGCAAGTCTAACGAATGTGCAGTAAATGAACTTTGTAATGAACTTATCTTTGGACATCTTTGACCATCTCTTTACAAACCCAGAGTACCATCAGCCCTGGCAATGAGTGCACTTATAAAATCCTCAAAGGAAAGATGAGGAAGACAGTCATATTTTTGGTTTTTTTCAAGTGTAATTAATAAGCCTCCGTTTAAAATATATTTAACTAAAGTGCAAGGGCTTTCATTTTTCGATAGAGGGATATATCAGTACATTTATTGATATTGAAAGGAAGACAAGTAATACAACACAATTTATGAAAGATTTCCAAGTTCATATTTAAAATTCAAGAGTGGTTTTCATTAGAAAAATTGCGGAAAATTTTGGCATCGTTAGCATAGCAAAGTGTTCTTATACTAGTCAGAATTAGATGTAAATTATTAAAAGGAACTGGTCGAAGATGGCTGGAGCACCAGAAGTATTATATATATCGTCAGAAAGAGTTGAGCGGAATATAACTCGCGGGGTGAGATCAAATAAATAAGAATGAAGCTTCTACAATTGAAAAAAAAAGTGAGGAATACCAAGATAGTCAACCTATGAATTATAATTTTGTGGAGAATTTTGTCAAGAGTTTTACTGAGATCTATAAAAAGCCATCGAATTGCTTTCCTTCCAAGAGAAGAAATGCAGAAATTTGTAAACTCTCATAAATTAGCCGTAGTTGTTTTATAAAGCCATGCTGAAAAGAGCACAGAAAAAGCTTGCAGTACAAAAGTACAATCAAAGACCAGGGCTTTAAACATGTTAACAATAAGGCTCAAATTTGTGACAGGTCTGCAGTAGTAAAAATCTGCCCATCATTTGACTTAGAAACTACATACAGTACAGTACCGTGTCTATTGTTGTTTTCAATTAATTTTAGTTTCTCTGGAAAATATAGAAAGAAGAAAAACTCTGCTATTCGAAGAAGATGTCTTAAGGTGTTTAGAAAGATTCAAAACCAAAAAAAAAAAAAGGATAGTCGACTAGATTAAACCCAAAGTAATGTAAAACATATTACAATCACTCCAAGTTCTTTTGGTCACAGATGCATTTTTAAATTCAAAACTAACTAATTTATAAATCGAAACAGTTTTTGATTTTATACAATATGTACTACAGGATGTCCTAAGATGCAACAAGATGTCCTAAAAATAAAAATGCAAAAGGCATTTCGTATCAGCAAGAGCTTAATACTCTTCAGTACGGCTGGTTCTTGCTTGCTTTATATGCCTGGAAAAAGCCAAATTGTCCTCATTTATATGCACTCAGCTAAAATTCTGAGTGTGAATTATATGAGGCGAAATACTAAAAGTATTTACTTTTTACCCAGCATATTAGCCCTAAGCGGGACGAGACAACTTCATACAGAAAAATCAAGAAGATTTTTCCTAGAAAACTGAGTGCATATGTATAAATGAGGTCAACTTGGCTTTTTCCAGGCATATACGGCAAGCAACAACCAGCCGTGCTGAAGAGAAGAATCTTTTTTGTTATCAATTTTTTAAGTTGATAAAATTTTTCTACGAAAAGTCTTTTTAATTTTTCTGTATGAAATCCTAAAAATAAGTCCAATAAGAGTTGTAAAAAAAAAATAGCGAGAATTTACGAATTTCATGTCTTATTAGTTTTCAATTAAGCCCATCTTTTTTCTCATGTTGATCTGTTGCACAATTACAATTTTCAGCCACATTGAACGCTTAATTTGTGTTCGATAGTCAAATATTGACGACGTATTAAGACACGATCGGCGAATTTGTGTAATTTCAAAATTGACAGAGCAAATAATATTCTAGATATTAAATTTTATGTGTGACAAATGGAATAATGTGCCTGGTAGGACAAATTTTGGTTGCAGAAGGACTTTGACGAGAAATTAGATATGTTGAAATTAAGATTTATTTTTTATTAGTACAAACGTATCCAAAAGTACCCTGATGATGTTGAAAATGACAAAGAAAAAAGGAAAAATGTTTTGATTAGTCTAAAAATTTTATCGCTATACCGTGTTCACAACCAGTATCCAAATATTTAGTGAAAATCGAAATTGTTGCCAGATTTCATCCATTCTCTTAAATCTTGCATTTTAGTGAAAAATGGATATGTGCTGCTCTCAAGTCAACATGTTATGTGTGTTTTAGGTCTACAACGACCTAATCATAAAACATGGAGATACCAGAGCAGAAATTTCAAGCCAGAGTACAGATTTGGTCTAAACTTCAATTTCTTAATCACTCAGTATAGCGTGGTGATTCTGAAGCATATAATTCCTTTTTGAATAACATGGGTATTATATATATTATTATATATATATATAACATTGATAATGTATATGACATAGAGATAAAGAGCTTAGATCTAACATTCTTTCATTCTATGGGTTTAACTAGAAAGAAAAAGTTATGTATAAATTATAAAACCAAAAAGAATATTCAATTGTGCAATAACTACCTACACTATATAAAGCAAAGAACGATTACATTAGAAATGCATTTTCCTATGCACCGCTCTGCATAGGAAAAAGCTTTGAATTGAAGCCATCTAAAACTCCTACTCACTTTCTCATGCTTTGATTTTTTTTTGTATTGAGCTCAAAAGTTCTCAATCCTTATCACTCCTCTGGTACGCATGACTGCATCTCAAGTTTGTCACCATCTGCAAACGACACTTTTATCTCCTTAAAATACCAATTCAAGTTAAAGGGAAGTGTGTCTTAAACGTTTTGGATAAACATTTTTTATCGTTTATGAAACGAAAGACGAAAGTCTGAAGTTTCTACCCGATACATCCATCCATAGCCTCTCTATACCTAACTAGAAATGCTATCCAAGAAAAATTTACATTTTCATTCCTGAAGCTACCTTCTGGTTGCATGAAAATATAAATTGATAAAGATTCCTTTTCAGGTTGGTTCAATTGGAGTTGAATACTAATCGTATTACGAAAATTGCATACAGTGTTCCTACTACCATATTAGACTTAGGTATACCTAACAAAAATTATTATCAACTAATTTTTGAATAAGGTAGTTGAGATCACATTTTCCGTTTATATGTAGACGTGTATCTCGCTAAGAAGCCCTCAATTGCAGATATTTTGGTTGGTGGCCATAAATTAGGTTTTTTGTTCCCAGTTATTATGTTGCCAAGATAAGTTTATGATTGTATAGTGTCAAAGGATAATGGTGCGGAAATTTTTATCGAAGAAAGAAGAAGGAACTGATTATATAATTTGGAAAATTGGTAACCATAATGCATTTAGTATAAATGGTGATGCGGTGTTGCATAAAATCTTTCAGAATTTTTTTACGATTTTAAATTAAATTACTAAATACAAGAAGAACAAAGCAACCGCCTTGTCCTGAATTTTGAAGCTGGGACCTTCCACATATAGGCCCGATTCTAGAACTCCAGTATCACATCAGAAAATATATAAATGTATAAAATCGTCATTCCAATGCATATATATCTGGAATACGAAAATATTCATTATATGGAATAGTTATAAGTATCAACCAGAAGTTTCTGGTATTATAACAACGTAATAAAAGTTTCACTTCCACTTAATTTCTACTCAAATTGGATCAATTTCAGCTGAGCTCCGGAACATAGTGATATTTTCCCGACTGAAAAACTAGGCATATTTACTGAAGAAAGCTAATAAAATTTTATGAAAACTCCCGTTCAAGTGACTACTGAATAAGTAGTACAAATCTAGTAATTAGTATTATCATAGACCATTGCATTTTCTCAGAAGAAAACAGATAGAAAAAGTACCAAACTATGACTATTGGAAGTATTCAATCAAACAACTTCACTCGACGAAATCTATTATTAACGCTGCTTCCTTTCAAAACAGCTGATCGTAGCATTTCGTGTTAGTATTAGGTATCTTGCAAAAAGTCTTGGCTTTATGATCATAATCGGAAACCAATTCCTCAATAATACCTGAGAGAAATCAAGTAGACCTATTACAATTCTATAGAAAACTATACTTTGTGACCGTAGTATAATAAATAAGTGCCTTTTTAAGACTGACCGTGTTCATATATACGCTACAAATGCATTCATCAAATATCGTCCCCCACGGCACATTTAATATCATTCAACTTATAAGTGGATCATTACCATAGTCCTCAATGATTCTCATGATGTAAGTAAATGTATGTGGTAATAGATAGCGGCCTAAGAATGGAACCCTATGAGACCCCACATATTTTGAAAGATATTGCAGATGTCACATTTTGTTCCTTCGAGCAAAGAAAGCATATTGCTGATGATGCAGATAAAGCTGAAATGTGCAAATAGTATAAAACAACTATCTGAAATGCATCTTATAAAAATTATTCCAAAGAAAGCAAACATAACCAACAGCTTAGTAGGTGAAGGAGACTATCCCTTAATCCTGTATTCTCCTATCTATCCAGAAAAAGTACCCAGTGAGATAGCACATCTATTATATCTGAATAATTTCAACATATGTCCTTATATCAATTTCTGAAAGAGTACGAAATCTCTGTACCATTCCAGAGAAGAATTCTATTGAAAATTCCTAATAAAGGGAACCTAAAATATTCTGATGACTAAAGTGGAGTCAGTTTATTATACATTGTGGAGAAAATGCTAAAAGGAATGTAAGCGGAACGGAAAAGGTGGACCAGATCACTGGTCTTGGGGCGATCCAGATGCTTCTGCCAAAGCAATCAGGATTACACGAAAACATCTCACTTCTAAAAGGTTCGCCTTAAAATGACACGATGGATAGACCTACGAAAGAAGTACAAGGAAAAATTAATTCAAGCTCAATATAAAAGCTATAAGAGTTGGACAATTATTTCGTATTACATTAAAAATGCCCTTGCAAATGCACTCGTCATTAACCCAAAATACAATATGGATTAATGAATCATTTCAATTACTTGATTATGCTTCTACCATTTGGTTATTGGCCCACGGATTCTAGGACCTGACCAACACTATCCACAATTGATCAACAAAATGCTGTCCACACTCAGAGAAAACCTACATTTTATTTCAAAAGGATTGCGTTCTCAGTTCAACATATGACAAAAATATTTCAATTATACATAACAAGTACTTAAAGTAACTTAGAAAACTTTTAAAACAAAAGGAAACCATTTAATAATTGCGCTATCAAAAAAATTGCACCATTTTATTTTTACATAACAAATAATTTTATTTATCAAAAAGTCTTTATATTCAATTTTACAATAAACCATTTCCTTTTAAAACGTAATTATATGTTAGGTATGTAGAAATAAAAAATAATCTGTAAAAGTGAAATTTTTCCCTTAGAATTCATCGGAATATCAAGCATGTTTCGACGCGTGTTTACTACAAGTCAAACAGTTGCGCAGTTCGGTTTATTTCAGCTTTGTGTTTTATATCTTGAAGTAGTTGAAGTGCATTTGTGCGAACATTTTTATATTTTGTGAAATATTTGTGTGTGTATTAATTTATATAGAAAAAAATCTGTAACTTAGAGCAAATAACCATGATGTAGAAATTTTTGAAATAGTAGATATATTAATCAAAAAACCTGAAATTCCTTATTTAGTATATGTCTTCGATGGGAAGTTTTAAGGTTCTCAGATCATTTTCAGTCATGTATTATTGGAAAATCGTTAACTTACAAGTTGATGGATATAAACGGTTTTGATGGACCGCCAATACATTTTTATTATTTAAGTTCTGGAGAAAAAGTTGTAAGATTAAAAAAATATTATCATTAAAAATATAATTATACTTTAATTGCTTCGAACTAACATTCTTATTATAACAAAATGTATTTTAGTCTTACATATTATGAAATAAATTTTTTTCGTAAATCTTTCGAATTTTAATTGAAAATATTAGACCTAATCTTTTTCAGTCATATTTTTCAACATAATTATGTATGTACCTATTTATGATTATTACCAAACAATCATTATATTGCAAAGCTATATACCAATCAAACGAGGCATCCTGTGCAGCCTATTTATTTTGAAATTGGTTAAAATGATACTCATATCAGTTTTAAATTGTTTCATTAAAAAAAAAAAACATATCTGACTTGTCAAAATTAAAGGAAACTATTTATAAATAAGAACTTTTTATATGTCAATAATAAAAAATGCGCATGTTAGAATAAATTATTAACATTTTGATTCAACATAGGGCACTATTTAAAAAGAAAATGAATTCATACTTAACTTAAATACAACCATTTTAAAACAAAATGAAATTTAATTCCATTTAATAATGACAAGAATGCATTTTGACTAAAATCTATAAACGTTTTTTCTTATTTCTATATATATTTTTATTCATTTTTACATATTTTTTTTCTGAGTGCAGTTAGCTGGAGACTTATTCTAAGTAAGAATGAAGGAAATCCGATTCAGATCATACAGGAGAGTATGCAAGCTTCTAAAAACAAGGACGGAGTGTGTTTCTCCAGATGAGTTAAATATGGGATTCTAGTAAAATCGCAATAAGAGCAAAACTTCAGCTGTCAGATCAGTGCTGCACTTTGGTTACAAGATGTAAAAGATTGTCCAATTAATATACCACCGCGACCGCCCACAACCTTTTGTAAATAGATGTCTACATCGTATTTGGAAAATTCGATGGCAAGTTATCTTCTAATACAGTCCTGAGCTAAGTTTGAAGGGAACACATTAGAGTTTAATGCATCTTTGTATATCTATTCTAATGCACGTTTTTATGGTATGGATTTCTGCTTGGGTACGATGCCAGTCCCTTGTGGAGCCGCTGCACTAAAACCCGTCGATCGGAAGAGGACATTAGTCGATGAGAACCCTTTAACATGCTGATTGCAATTTTTGGTTTTTGGTTTTTTGCTTTATAATTTCTAGACATTTTAAAGGAAAGCAAAATGCGCAAAAAATCCTAATGAATATGGGACTGGAGTAGACCTAATTGATTTAAGGGATGCATCTGACTATCACAATCTCTCACATATAGGACATAATCAAGCGCTGATGTCATATTAACTTATTTAAGTTCTTTTAAAAGATCCTCGACGAATATTATCAAAATTCAAAAATTATACGCGTGTTCTTATTAAAGACAGCTCCACTCCATCTATTATATTGACTTAGTTTGGTAGAGAACTAAATGAAAACTCATACTCATAGCAATACGGATAGTAGGAATATGAAAATAATGGTAAAGGTATGATATCAGCTAGATATTTTTTATAGTCCAGGTTTTCCAAATCAAATTATTTATTATTTATTTTAACAAACCAATTGTAGAAGATTTATTAAGGGAGCTTTATATATGTAGAACAAAATAGCAAGATAAAAAAAGACAGTGCAGAGAATGAAACGCTTCTAAGAGTACGAATATGCTTCTATTTGCATAGGATACAATTAGAGATGTGCAGTTGGACATCATCAGCATATGTAAATCACAAAATTTACCTTTAACAAATATATCATTAATAAACTTGAAGAATAATAAGGAACAAAGATCAATCCGTGAGGCATACTACATGGAATGGGTGAAAAGGAAAAGTAGGTTTTGTTCTCGCAAACTGCCTGCAATCGAATGCATATATCGAATTATATGTCGACAATGTTGAGAGATATTTATCCAGATAAGTTGATTTAATAGAAACAGATTACATGCATAGAGTCAATGTAGACCCGAGCAATATCGCCGTTCAGAATTTGCCACTATTTAATCCAAAACAATCTTCCTCTCTGATATTTCGACCATATAGGATCCAAGTCTTCCTGTTATCTTATGAATTTAACCTCACGTATATATGAGCCCTTATTAAATTTTAAAATTTATTTATTTTGTGTACTTACAATTATAAACTCAAAAACAGATCCCTAAAGAATTTGGCATGAAAAAATTATGAATCTTAAAAGTGTTACTAAAACAGCTTCAGAAGAAAAGTTTACGTGCGTAAAATGCATTCCGCAATAACTTAATATTTGGTGTTATTTCTTTTGTAGTATTTTTAGCTTAATATTTATATAAATAAATTTTTCTAAATTTCAGGCATTCAAAAGCTTGAAGAATGTTCATAGTGGTTAAAACAAAACTGTTTCTCCAATATCCTGGATGATGAAGAAAAATTGCTATGGAAATTGAAGTCTTACCTAATTTTCCTTTAAGGTAAGCAGTCGATTGTTTTTTAAATTAATTTTATATTACTAAGCTTAAGAAATTATTTGTTGTGGACATTATGATTTCTGTTAACAATGTCAACGAAATAATTATTATAATGAATATGTAAATTATCCGATTCCGATTTTGTCGTATCTATAGTTTGCACGTAATGGTACTGTTATGGTTGAAAACATAATCATATGCTATGATAAAAATTAGATAAATAGTTTGAGTAAGATTTCCTTTGCGCCATCTATTCCTTGTCGTTATCAATTTCACATGAAGACACCATATACAGCCTGATGAGTTTTCTAAGAATAAAACCGGGTCTGGAATCATAATATAAACTAAAATATCCAGACCTGATGGAATCCAGGGATATAAAACAAATTTCATTTCCAGAAAACAACTTCTAATGGGGTGAAAAATTGATAAAATTCAGATGTCGGCATCCAAACAATTTCCAATGAAATAGAGAAAAAATAAATAAAAAATTCTCTACGATTAGTTTCTGATTAAAGGTGAATTTATAATCTTGGCTAGTAGTCAGCTAATGCAGGCTTACCTCACTTTTCATTTTATTTTTACTTAGTTTTAGTTTCTAATTTTAAGTTTCTTGAGTTAACTAAAATCTAGGTACACTCCGCCCAATAAATAATGCCACAGCACGCAGAACACTTATCAGCTATCGAAAAAAAATGTATACTCTTAAAGTAACTGATGCTTTAAGAGATCTTTTAAAGCGAGGGCGTACATTATACCTACTTATACTTATAATCGCAATACAATAGAAACTTCCACACTCGATAAAAATGTCCTCACAAATCATCATCTAGCAACAGTTCAAGTTTCTAGCTACCTACGTATGCAATGTAAACACTGATGGAGAGAGTGTCAACATACATATATCAACGTGAAATTTATTAAGAAAACATCGTAGAAGACTTTGTACTCGAATTTAATACTAAACATTCCAAGAGGTCTTAGCACCAGCTTCTTTATAACTTCAAGTCAAAAAATACAAACAAATTACATCTGAGAAGGTATCTACAAAATTGAAGATTGTGTGCTCCACGTCAATCTCTAAATAGAGCCTCTACAATTATGGCAAGATTGTAATTAAATATTTTCTATAAAATAAATTGTATAAATAAAAGTTTCTAAAATATTCCAGTATTTTTCTTTTAATACTAAGTATATAGGAAGGAACTTTGTTTTTGCAATTACGGGTATTTTTCTAAATTAAGTAATTGTCTTCAGTGACACATTTTATATATCTTAGTAGTGCCTACCCGATTGTGCACATAAGTTCCTTCTCTTTTTATTACTTACAATGTTATTTCAAAATAAACAAAAACGCCATCTAGTATAGTATCAGAGCTTTTCTACAATAACAGTACCATTAAGCGTTACCATAACCGAGCCCACAATTTTCTATAAAAAGAGCTAACGTCTTTCTGATATTTTACATAAGGGTTGGGTGTTGTAACTATGTACGTACAAAAATTTCATTGAACTAGAAATAATTCCAGATTGATATTTCTCTGGCTTGAATAGCTTTCTTTAATATCCTTTAGTCTTATGTGAAGCAATACAAGAAGTGAAGAAAGAAAATTCTGAAGTTTGCAAATGTTGTTTATGCTATTGCGGTCATATTCCGCCAAGTCCCCATAAACTGATGGGAAACTCGTTTCGTTTTCCGCTATCAGGATATACCTGCATATAATTTGTCAAAAAATACTCACGATAGCATAAAGCATATATTGCATAATTGAACGTGCTACACTTGGATATGATATACATAATGATATGATTTTCTTTCCATTCAATTTGGTATGATTCAGTTTGTTTGAACCTGGCTTCTTTAAATTTATTCTACCTTTGATCACATGAAATGAAACGTCATCTACCTTTTTCAAATTTTCCGCAGAATAACTAGAAATCGTAATGGCATTATAGAAGAAGCTGTCTGCTAAAGATGTTGGTGACTTCCCCAAGATTATCATCAAAATCTTCGCTAAAAGATTAATTTTTTCATGTTTTTATAATAACATGACTCAAATTATATCAAAGTAGAAGCGCAAATTTTTCACGATAAAATTAATAGATATCAGTGCAAAAAATATAACCGTGTAAAAATTTGCCATATAAAGCTTGATTTCGAAAATTGAGTAATCCATTAACCAAGCTCAGTAATTATTATATGCATTTATATGAACCGGAATTGATGATACAAATCTTATTCCTACAGGAGTACAATTTAGGTTCTCCTTTCATATGGTCTCTTCAAAGACTCAGCAGTACTTGCACACCACCAATAAATTAATCATTCCAGAAATCCAAAAGTCTTTAACCAAATAAACTTCCATCACAACACGATCCATTTTTTTTCTATTGTGAATTGTTCTCAATTTTGCTTTTGTAACCGACTCTACTTTCTTTCAATAGTAGAAGTGACAAGAAAAAAAAATTGATTCCACAAAAATAAAACTGACAGCAGGAGAGATCCATGGTATACAGAGTAGTTAGTTTGTATACTATGGAGAGATCATGGTGGTATGCAGGTGCAGGCATGAAAATGACAATAGCTGCTCCTAAAGCGGTATATAAAAAAAGTATAGGTTATATGGAATTACAAAATAATCAAATTCTGGCATGTTCGTCTCTCTCCTTTACGATCGTTAATTTGAGAACGCATTGCTGTTTCAATTTCCAAATAACATTGCTAGCCTCTAGCTGGTAGCCAAGAAAACAATAATAATTAGCACGTCGCGTCGTTTACCTTCTCCTTTTCCAAAAGTTAAAAATATCTACTTCATTGGATTGGGGAATGAATAAAATGTACACACTATCTGACTGAACGAAAGTTGATTGCATTTATGTACTCCTTCGTGTATCCGCTTTTACAATTCCCCATCTCCTTGTATGTTTAGCTCTATTACAATTCTATATTTTGGGCAAAAGTGAGAGAGACAGAAAGTAATAGTAATCGTCACATTGCCTTCTCTTCCAAATGTTTTTTAACTTTTGGAAGAGGAGAAGGCAATGGACGATTACCATTTTCGACTGCTTCTTTTCATTGCCTGTTTAAGTGAATGCTCTCACACCGATTTCATTTAACGAACTTAACGAAAATTTCGGTCATGCGCAGTAGAACAATTTTACATTTTTGTGATCTGAAATTTGCTGACCGGTGGGTATTTGGTGTTTCTTTAAAATACACAAGAATTAATGGGACGAAATCACAATTGTAGTCCCAGGCAGATTTGGACTGGAATGTTTTTTTTTATTTTCTAAACTAGTGATAACTCTGCCAATAGATGGCTCCTGGGGTATCAAAATGAGAAATTTTTCAGCTCGATGAGATCAAGTTTTTTTAATTTTTGGCTTGAAAAGTTTTCCGATTTAAATTGGTTTTTTAAATATTGTTTAGGCATGGAAATAACAATGATGTTTAAATAAATAAAAAAATATTAAATAAGAAAATTTTTAAAATTTTGCATGTTCGTTTTTTTTTATCTTACGCGATGAAAACACGTTTTTCTTTCAGAAATAAATTTTCAATTAGAAATTTTATAAAAACAACAAATTTTTAAAGATCTTAAATTGGAATTATACTGCTGCTGCTACTGGAATACTTTTTATTTCATACTGCTGCCTTGAGTAGGTACCTATGGCTTATACTATTGAAAGAAGGCCAAAGGTGTGCAAATTAATCTTCAGTTTAAAATTTTTGTCGATAATTTGTTATGGTCTGATATTAGTTCAGGCTAGATATGGAAAAAATATTTGTGTTAAAAATGAACAAGTGGGACCCGATTATCTCGAAATAGGCAGAGTTTTATCAAATCTGAATGGTATTTTCTGTATTCTTGTTCATTCCGTTTTTTTTTTCTCACTAAAGTCATGTTTATGCACCAATTGTTCCGTAAGTCATCTACAGGTTCAAAAAACCTTGAATATACCAAATCTGGAAGAAATACCAAAAATTATCAGATGTGATGTGAAATAGCGTACCTAGGCCTAATACTTTTCATATGAATGGAATTAGCGATTCGGCCAAGATTAAGATTTGATCATGCGAACATCCACTTGCTGGATGCTGGAGTAATGGAAAAGAAAGAGTTGTTGCTAAAGATTAGGGAGTGTACCTAGTGCTTAAAAATAAAAACATGTAAAACCAATAGCTGCACATACATTTTCCTGAATATTCAATTTTACTCCCATCCCTACATATAAACGAAAAAAAAGTATGGGCATTGAAGGCAAGAGATTCAAAACTAGATAGGTAATCAGGTTATCCACGATTGACTATAAAAACTTTATTGGACTCCAAATAATTCCAGAATGATTAACTTCTCTTAACAAGCATTCAATTACGTAAACTAAATACCTAAGTAACTTACATATCTAGTATAAAAAGTGAAGATAAAAAGTAATTAGAGCCAGATGAAGTTTGTAAGATTTTATTACGATTTGCCTTCATATTCCCCCACGTCTCCACAAAAATTGATAAATTGGAAACTCGATTTTTGTTTTTAATTTCCATTTTTGGAGATGTGGTTGAATTTCATCTATAGAGGAAAACAGCTTCTTACAGCTTCTGTAGGTGCAAACAGATAATCTTCCAACAAAATATTTCGTTTTTTAGGTGTCTTCTATACGAATTTTTTCTAAAATAATTTCAGTCTCCTTCGCAGTCATGATTCTTTCTCTTGATCCGAACAATATTCGTTTACCATCCACTTTTGATCTTCTATAAGCCTAAAGTTTAAATGTTCATTGACAGACAACAGCTATCACTCCGTTTTTGTTATTCCCTAAGCACCTATCTTACTTTATTTTCTCTGCTAAAGGTATATTCAATAAATACCGCAGGCTATTTAGCCTTAATTTAGCCTTTCATTTCCATATTATAACTAGAGTAAAGATTGTAAATTAATTACAAAACTAGCTTGTGCATCCACCGGATTTTCTATCAGTCTAATTTTTAAGTTCACCTCACTTAAGCGAGATTTTACCAAAGGAAGAAGACTGATATTATGCTGCATGCATTTGAGAATTTGTAGTAAATGAATCCTTGAAAACGTTTGTAAAGGATGTAAGTTTTTCGTGAGCTCTTTTTTTAAATCCTGAGTCTGCGAAAGACATAAAAACGACACATGCATTGCATATGCACATAAATCTCCGCACTTCGAAATTTATTAGGAAAAGTTGTTCTGATCATCTTTGAAAGACCTTTGCTCAACAGTTTGATTTTTTCGTATTTTTGTGATGTGACGTAACACAAGTTAGACCAAAATAGACGCGTATGACATGCGTAAAAAATGAAACCGTGAAAAAAAAAATTCATATTAAACGAATAAACAAATTTTGACCTCGATTTAGCGAATTCCATTTGATTTCATTAACCATAAGGTCGGTAATTATTATACTTAGATAGATAGTAAGTAGATTGTTGCTTTTACATAAACCGTAACTCTACTGGAACTGATTGTAAAAATCTTCTTCTCCGACTGTGTTTCACTGAGTACACTATGCAGTATACAGCTGCACCGCACTTTCCAACAAAAATCAAACAAAAATCTTATTCCTAGATTGAATTACACTAAGCACAGTCTCAGCTGTACTTATCTCACCTTCCAAGAAATTAGTCATTCCTTCAATTCAAAAATTCTTAACCAAAAAAATTTCCATCACGACACGGATCAACTTAGATTAGTAGCTAAGAACTTTTGTGTTTATTGCTTTTTTTTTTCTATTCTGAATTAAACTCATTTTGTAAAAATATGGGAACAGTACCATTGCACTTAATTTTTCTTTTCTTACCTTCGTATTCGACTCTAGGTATTTCCCTTCGAGTTAGTAGATTGTGACCAACAAAAAACGTTAATTTCACCAAAACAAAACTGGAATCGATATTCATTGCAGACACATTACATAGGTACTATAAAGAAATAAGAAAATGTAGACCAACAGATGGCAGCAGTAGTATCGAAATGAAAGTTTTATGTGCCGATAAAATGAAAGCAATTTTCATGTTTCCGTTAATTATCTGCATGGATATATTTGTGCAAGACATTGCAGAATTCATGAAGGAGCAGTCGATTTATTTTAGAAGTGAAAATCTATCGATATTTCATTCATCACTTAAGTTTATTTTTACTATTTTTTATTTTTTTGCATTCATCTAATTTTTTCTATATTTTGCGCCCTTCGTTACTAACATTTATGCCAAAAGATGTAATTTAGGCTTTACTCATAAAACTTCACAAATTTTAAATGATACTCGCATTCCTTTGCTACTTATATGTTCTAAGGAGTGTACGAGCAAGCTTAAACAAGTATCTACAAAATATTAAAATATGCAATCAGAAAAGGCGAAGTGCACTAATTATGGACCCGTCCCGTTCATTCCTTGTGTGGACGCGTACAGAATGGACCCGTTCGTTCCGGACCGACACATCTCTATTTATGAGGGTCTAATCTAAAAATTATGAATTTTCTTGCCTTTCTGTTTTTCTTTTTTTGCAAAAAGGCCATTATTATAATTTCTATAAACTGTAGACTTTCCTCTTTAATTTGACATATTACATCCTATGTGCGGAATCTGTAGTCGTTAAAGAGTTATTAGCTCTTAAGCCTTTTCTTGTTATTTTTCTAAGAGATTCTTAATTAAAAGGTTCACCTTGGGTGGTATAAAATTTGTAAACTTTAGGACATGCATACCTCTGTAAATATGAGTAGGTAGGTAGGTAGCTGTATCCCTGCATTAAAATCGCATTTAGAATTGCTCTGCATTTTATTTTACCAATTTTCTTGCTATTGCTGCTTGAGTGCATGCATTTTTTTTAATTAAAGACGTGCACTTTACTATGGCCTACTGTTTATAGAAAGTGGACAATATAGAGCCACAAGTCAACAATAATCGCTAATATCTTTTCTACATGATCATAAGTACTAATGTGATATCTGACATATGCATAGAGCTGTTGGTAGATACATCCAAGTACAATCTTCATCTGTTATCGCTGTTGAGATTAGTATAACTTTATTTAATTTCATTTTACTCATCTTAGGGATTATTTTAACCATCCAGATCTCCCGGTGCCCTATGTTAAGATGTTTCACCGACCAAGGTTAAACTTGTTGCGATTGGAAGTAATTAGGTGTACTTTTCGTAATCGCATATCATTTCCACGATATAGGTATAGCATTTTCAGATTAACTTGATCATTTTCCCCATTGAATTGATCTTTTTCCTAATTGATTTGATCCTGACTCAATTTAAATTACTCCATTCCCTAGTAAATTTAGTCTTTTTCCGAAGAAAACCAATCTTATTCTATGCCAAATTATCTTTTCCTATATTTATTTGATATTCACAATTTATTTTGAATTCACAGTTACTTCCATTTTTAAGCAATTTCCAACGATAAAGAAAGAATTTATAGGCCCAAAGAAGCTGCTTCAAATTCGATAATTAACCCACACACCCTGTTGAAAGACTTCGCCGGGGGAATCGAGGTAGAAGATTACTGCAAGGAAGTGACCAAAGGCTGACTGTATCGAATTAAAATCATTCTCTCCTGTATAATAACTCCTTCTTGTACCTATTTGTAGCGACCTCCGATATGCTTTATTTAAGAGAAGTGAAAAAATTGTCAATATGAAAAATATCGCATATCACATGAAAATTGTTAGTTCTAATTCATGCGTCTATCCCTGAAAATATTAATTTGGTTTGGATTAAATAAAATCGATTGGGAAAAATATCAATTCAATGGAGAAAAGTCACTATTGACGCAATCGGGTTTACATATGTATATACGTAGCATTAGGATTAAATTGTCAAACAATAAAACTCGTTTTTATTGAGGGATATCAATTAAAACTCCTAAAATGATTCTCTTTCACCATTCTTTCTTCCTGAGAGGAGTCGTGTAATTCTCAAATGCGTCATAGATTCGGATGCATATTTAGGTAATACGCACCTATTGCACTACATATATACGAATAGAATCACATGGTGCGTATGAATTTCATTAGAAACTTCCTTACTGCTGGACTCATTAGTCCTCTGATATACTTGCACATGAGCCTATCATAATTGGCGTAGATCAAAGCATAATTCCCTACAACCCGATATATATGGAGACCGGGTGATGCATGCAAAATAGAACTTTTCTTTCCCATCTGTCCAGTAAGATGAGCAATTGACAAATCAAACTCTCGTCAGTTTAAAAACAAGACCTGCAATACGAAATCTGAAGAAATGCCATAAATTATCAAATTGAATTGGAAATCTTGTAACCAGGCAGGCCTAGTCTAGCTAGTTAAATGAAAATTGAAAAAACCAAACTTACTAGTGGGCTAGATAGGTAGGTATTTTTAATTTGAATAGGATTAGCGATCCATGCGAGCATTCACTTGTTGAATACTGGAGTAATAGAAAATAAAGAGTTGTTGCTAGATTTTCCTAAAATTTCAAGAAGGGGCATTTCATCACTATAAAAAAGAAAAAAACTTTCACTTATGATAAGTACTAGAAAGGCTTCTTACCAAAAACAAAACAGATTCCATTGGGTAACGGTACCGTTTATATTAAGCATCCAATATCAATCAAGTACTCTTCCCTTCTAATTATCTAACAAGCAAGACCAAAACTAAGCTGTAATTACTCGATATCGCTATGTTCTCAGGTCCTGTATATAGGTACCTACCTATACTTGAATGACTGATTCTAATTGCATTGTTTTCAACTAGGTTAGGTAGCAGAAATTATTTTGCATCTTAATAGTAGGCAATATTCTTTCGATGTTAATTCCTTCAAGAAATCCAATTTATAGTCAAAGGTGCCATTTTTTTTTTTTTCAAAGAGCGAGCAATTATTTTGCACATTTAATGTCACTTGGATTTTTATTTTTAATCCCAAAAACTTCCCTTAAAATTGCTTCTTTAATTTTAGACCATGAAAAGAAGTGGACAGAAAATATTTTTATATAATTCTCTGATTTTATCAATGGCTTGAGTTTGTTCGCATAAAACTCAACAACTACAGTCAATTAACTGATCGGGCGTAAAATATTAATTACGCACATTCTAAATTCACAAAATTCCTTCATCGCCCAAAAATTGCAAATGAAAAATGTTTCAGACGAAGAATAAAAGAAAAAAATCTTTTGGTTGTATTTGGAATTGGATGCGTAAGATATGCAGAGCCAGAAAGCGGTTTAGAATTAACAAATTTATTCTTTCATATTTTATTACCAAATATGTTTTAAGAAAAATACAACCGCATACAAATATGTTGCTTTATTAATTATGCAGATCTAAATTTTTACATTGAAAGAGAGGAGAGCTAGAAATATTTCAATAAATTTGCTAATTCTACGATGTTCTATCTACTTTAAAAAACACAACTACATTTAAATTAATCTCTTGGCTCTCTTATAGCAACTCAGCAACTCTGTTAGTATTAAACTTATTTGGGGCTGATCAGAAAATTTGTGTTCTGCAATTGCGGTACAATTTCATAGATGCCCAGCACTTGCCGAAACCTCACTAACAAAATTTATCAATTTTATCAAGCAAAAATGGCGGATGACATTCGCTCCACCTCCCTGACTGCAACAGCATTTCAGTTCTAAAATTGAGTTTCATATAAAATCAGTCTTTTCCGCTAATAAATACCCAACATGCACTGAAAATGTATGTAGGTATGTACAAACATGCATTCAAAGTGCAAACTCAAGTCAAGCGATTGTCAAATAATGTAGTAATGGCCCTCCATCCACCCCCACCAACCTCTTCAAATTGGATAAATTTTGTTTACAAAAATAAAAACCTAAATCCGCCATATTGTTTGCACATTAATCACTCTGATTGGATACAAGCACACGATTTCCCCTATAATGCCTTAGGGCAACAGAAAGTAAAGTTATGTAAAGCAAAATTGAAAGTAAACAAAAAAAGAGCAGATGACAAATAACAATGGCGGGCACAGGCTTTGCTTTGTTCATTAAAATGTCGGTTATGACCAACCCATGCACATAGTAGGGGAAACTGAGCATTTTCATAGTTTAGCACATTTCGCGTCAACTTAAAATCAATGTTTATATTTACCTAAAAAATAACTTTTTCCAACATTGATGGATAATGAACTTTCTTTTCTTTATTTTCAGACTACCACCTGACTTATGCAGCTCCAATAAGTTTTATTATTATATATATTATAATTATTAGAAAATAAAAGGACTTCCATTAAAATTTTAAAATGTTTTATTCCTGATCTTACCATTGAAAAAGGTTCATTTAGTCTTAAAAATACGAAAATTCGTTTAAATTTAATTTAAAAAATCTTGCGATTTTATTCATCATTACGGCAACACTGCTTTGACCTGATCAAATTCCATATTGCACGGTAACACTGTTCAGTTGTGATTGTCCCTATTCTGAGGGGTACTTTTCTATTTTGGGGGGAAATCAATAAAAATTTCAATTTTTCGGAGCTATCCGTAAGGCTTTCGTTGGGCGAGAGATGGTACTAATCGGAACAATTTTAGCTTCGGTTGCATACTTTTAGGCGGTACAAAAAATTTGATCAAACAACCTTTCATGAAAAAAAAGGGGCGGAGTCAAGAACGTGAAAACTTAACGCTAAACTTAAGGGGAAATGAAAAATATTAAATGCATAGAAAAATTTATTACTTTATTTTTATTACAATTGAATTTGCGCAATTATAGTATATAACTCCGAAGAAATGTCGCCATTTTGGTAATTCCCAATACATCGATCTGAAAAGAAATAAGAACAAAATAATTAAATTTTTATATTTTTGTAAAGATAAAAGGACGAAGTATTTAAACAAAGGAGAAAATGAAAAATATCAAATCACATTATAAAGATTTATTGACTTTATATTTTTATAATCAGCCGCCATTTTAATTATATCTCTTATCCAATAAGTTTTTTGCTTACTCGATCGTAAAAAAAGTGTTTATTTCACCAACACACATGAGATATGATTTGATGTTTTATTATATGGAAGTAAGTAGACGGTTCAAAGGGAATAGATCGCCATTTTGATTGTTAAAAAAATTATATGATGACGTATGGCGTGCTTTTTTCTCTGTTATTCTCCATTTTGTTTCTATTTTTAATACGTGATGAGCTGAGTACACTTATAGAAAAATCCCATTTTGTGGGAGGGTTTACAAGTTACTTGGAAACTTTTACATATATTAGTAATAAACCCAGAATGTTTTTATCGATACCAGGGGCTAGATCACGATGCTAGGTAAGGTGACTTCTTTATAAATTGCATTGTTATATAAATGGTAAAGAGGGTTATGTATGCATGCCCATGGGTGGTGGGACAAGCAAAAATTATGGTCCGAAAAAATTGTGGAGGGATTTATTAAAAGTTGATTTACTACACAAAAAGTAAAACAAGATCTTGGATTGGATAACTCTTAAGAGTTTGCTTGTACTAAATCAAAAATTGTGTGACTAGTCATGCCAATACCGTGTTACTGATTTTTTGTTGCTATCATTTTGACGGCGTAGGTAATTTATGTGTAATATCAACACAATTCAGTATGCACTCAAATGAAACAGTTCTGTCACGCCATCCAAATTTCAAATAACATTTTTCAATATTATTGTCAAGTTTTCATTATGTCTTCTTGAGAGTTTATAAAGTGCTTAAAAAGTAATTAAAAACCAGAAAGTTACATACCTCTCAGGATAGTTAATTACATTTCTACGATTTCCTGTAGGTGCTATTATATCTAAGACATTGCTTCCAAGATTTGGTAGCTGTTTCAGGTTTTTTAAAACTGTCAATGTCTTCCATAGAAGTTTGAATTGTTCATCTCTGACTGAACGAATGCAATGAAAAATATCAATGATTTTAGCATGAGTCGTTGGCACCGTCATATACATATGTATGCATGTCGGAAACTATCTTTCGCTCTTTAAAAATGCCAGGAGGCTTATGTACAAAAATATATCCAGATTTAAAGAATAACGAGCCCAGCAGAAGATGGGATATAAGTCATTAAAATTTCTACTGTAGAAGTAAAGTATAAAATTCATGCACAACGTGTGAATCTACATTCGTATATGGTGCAATAGGTACGTATACCTATACCTATCTGCCTGCATCTAGGATGCATTTGTAGATCACACGAGGAGTCGTGGGAAGAAAAAAGGAAAAGGAAGAACATCTCAGGTGTTTTAATAGATGTTTCTCAACGAAAATTTCGGGTGCACAAATTGAGCGCGAATAAACGAGTAGATACGCACCTACCTAATACAACAGTAATTTTATTTTGCGCTATGAATACTATGAATATATATACTACGCGATCGCAATATTTTTGTCATAATTGTAAGAGAAATGGAGAATTGAGGTTAATTTCTTTCAAACGTTTTTTATTTTTTATATTTTTACCAAGGGTAGTAGACTGCTATTAAAGAATTGAGCTGAATGGATCTTCATACATGTGGTGGACTATGTGATGAGCTACATACCACTATCAGCTGTTTAAGGATAGAAGGATGACGATTATTGATGAACATGCTATCAACCAGGACCAAATAGTCGTTCTTTCTTCGGATCACAAATAACATTACTCCACAAGACTCAGATTATAAAGGCTGTATCTACTTATTTACCTTTTTTTTTTTTTTGTTAAGTACCCAAAACTTCTGAGATACCCCCTATGATGTGAGAAAAGGAGAGTTCCACATTCGTACTATTCCGCTTACGGATGTGATTTTTAAGGAAATATTTATAATTTTCAATTTTAGATATGGCTGCATGGAAAAGGAACGATTCTCGTCAGTTATTTTGAAAAGGCAAGAAATGCTGAAATTTTTGCATTTTTCCCATAATTAATAGTTCAATTGTTGATATTGTTTCAAGACACAAAAAACAATATTTTTCATGCTATTAATTATAGAAATTTCAGACACTTGGTTGGCAGGTATTTTCGTTTTTGACGTAGTACCTACCTACCTACAACCTACCTATAACACGTAAGTTACAAATATGCCGTTTATCCGTGTTAACATATTTTTGCTCTCCTATGACACTGTTTCACGTTAACAGTTATCATCCTTGTAAGTTTCATTCAAATCGGAGGGGATCGCTATGAAAATCCGTCGAAAGTGTTCTGTTTGGTACGGAATCACTTACCTAAGATAGGTTCCGACAGGAAAAATTGCACGCTCAGTTCCTATAATCGTAAGATGCAAATTTTATCAATTCAGAATTTCAGGTGACAAATTACCTACAGCCCTGTTTTAAGTGAGAAACACTAAATTTATTACCGTTCTTATGAATACTTCGGCCTTCTTCTGGATTGAATTTGATCAGAAAATCTAAAAGCTTAGATGCATGAAGCTGCATATATCTTCCGCCTCTTCTTCCTTATTTGCAATAAAGCAAACAAAAATATTTTCATCTTTTCATCATTTTCTAGTAAAGAGATACAAAATTAAAATTTGTCATTAAAAGGAAAAAAAACTCCAAATTAATTTCTATTTTCTCTCATTCAAATTTCTTTCTTCTTTCTCTGAATGCCTCCGAAATCCAGTCAACCCGCGCTAATGAAAAAACAATTTCTTGGGCGCCGGCCACCATCTTTGACGTCCAAGAAATATTCCCTATGCGAAAAAAGGCAATTTAAGTCAAAACTGAATCTCGTCATTTTGCCTCAACTCAACGGATTTCTGTTTTATTAAAAATTTAAATTTGAATAGGCTTTCGCAGCATTCGTCTTGGACCAAAAAAACCAGCGAAAATCTGTTTAATTTGTAATTTAATAAAGATTTCTCTGCGCGCTTATTCATAGCTCGCCGACAGAAAGAAGTTGAAAGGCAGAGATTTCTTAAACAGGAATAAGTTTCAAAATCGCTTGAAATGGGGTTTAGGTATAGTCTTAATAATTTACAGCATCGAATTTAAGTTTTTCTAGAAATAGTACGTCTAAGGATTTGAAAAAAAAGAATTTATTTATTTTCATAATTGATTTCTTCTGCTTTGGATATTGGCAGCCTAAAATTTGCTTGAGTTTCAAGGCAGTTTATACTTGAATCTAATAAAATTTCGCAGGGCTATTAGTTGGAATGTGTAGGTTTCTTTGACATTATTAGATTTTTCTAGTGTCACATACAAAATGAAATAATTATGAAAATTTCTTATTAAGTTTGTCGTAGCTACAAACTTCCCATCAGTTTGCGATAATTGTGTACTGCAGCTGAAACTTCGAAATGAAGCAATACTGTAAGAGCTATACCTAGCGATTTTATTGCGGTTATTATTTCAATTCTGGATTGCGTTCGAACAGTAA
Organism: Dioctria rufipes; assembly: GCA_963924295.1. Taxonomy (NCBI): domain Eukaryota; kingdom Metazoa; phylum Arthropoda; class Insecta; order Diptera; family Asilidae; genus Dioctria; species Dioctria rufipes. Next base: position 16,886,012 of record OZ002744.1, on the reverse strand, counting down.
GGCGTAATCGTTGCATGTTGACGTTGTTGAGGTTTTCGGGATGTTATCTGTAAGTCCTGTTTAGAACGTTGAAGAAATCCTCCTTTCACCTACTGAGCTGCTCATCTATATCTGCAAGCAATCTTCCATTATGGTTCTTTAGAATGCTTTCCAGAGAGCTGTTTAGTTATTTGGTACAGCATTCTAGTGTTGACACTATTTTCCGGTGCGCTTTCTATTTTTGATGCTAGCTTTGTTGTATATTATAATGGTCCTTAAAATATAGTCATCACTTAAAGATAGTATCGAACAGAACATTCGGGTAGATCTAATATAAGATACCAATAAAGATATTCACATTAGAATTTATTCCGTGGTAATTTTCATTTTAAAACTATCTGGAACACTTACGAGCAAATTGTTGAAGATGACTTCTGAAAAGGCGAAGAACTTTATCGAGTAAATTAGGAAAAAAAATGACGGTAAATATAATTTATCCTCCTTTTGTAGTTTGTTATTTTTCAGTCCCCTTAGAAGCTAAAGTAAAGTAGCTATTAATCAGTGTATGAGTCAAGAACATACGGAGTAGCCAAAGGTACTCATTCACTAAGATATAGGTATACCAAATAATGAAAGAAATTTCCATTTCATAGCTATCAAAAATATTTTCCATTTTATTACATTTGTGTCCTACAAAAAAGTGCACTTTCCTTCCATTTCGATGTAACTATGCTTGTTTACCACCGTTTCGCAGACTTTTACTTGTACGAAAGGAACATATAACTTAACAAGAAGCTTCATCTGGCCTCCAAAAATGCATAAGTTGTATGGTTATTTGACGATGCGGTCGAGAGGTAACAGACGGGAAGAAGCAAAAATTTGAGACTATTGCTCTGTTTTCTCTGTTCTCCACCACCCCACAGCTATACACACATCGACGTCAGCAGCCATGTACAGTTTTCTGTTTCACTATGCTACCTAGCGCACTCTCTAGGGGCAGACACTCTGTTGTGCTGTCGATCGACCTCGCAAAAGCGTTTGATAGAACACCTAAATGCGCCGTTCTCCGGCAACTTGAGCGATGGAATGTGGGGAAGAGATTTGTTGGTACAATAAACTTCTTCTTAACGAAGAGGAAAATTAAAGTCAGAGTCGGAGGACACTTCTCCTCCACTCAAAGCATCCATAATGGCTTGCCACAAGGATCGCCTATTTCCGTCCAACTTTTCAATGTTTTCATTCACTCCCTCTCAGAAATCCTGGACGATATCCCAAATCTCTTCTTCCACATATACGCGAACAATCTAATTTGCTACGCTTCAGGCGAAGTCCCGTTTGTCAAACACGTGGTCAACAGGGCGATGAGGGCAATCTCAGTTTGGGCCGACACAAACGGGGCAAAAATCGCGGTGGACAAACTCGAAGCATTGCATGTCTGTTGAAGACGTAAATGCTCGGAGAGCGCTCTCGAGGTCGATATAGCTTCGATCCCACTCCAAAAAAGCCTCAAGATCCTGGGGCTTGTTTTTTCGCACAACCTTAACTGGACTAAACAAGGGGCAATGGTTGCAGATTTTGTTAAATGCAGGAACAACCTGTTAAAGATTATCTGTAGAAGAAACTCCGGGCCACTTTTGGAGACTGTTATAAAAATTGCTAAGCAGCTTGTTGTAGGCAAAATAGATTATGGCCTCGCCGTCTATGGCTACACCATCAAGATGAACGTCCGCAAAATCCAGACGTCCCTCAACGCTACAGCTAGATTGGCTCTCGGCGCACTGCGCACCAGCCTTATTCCCAGTCTGTTGGTTGAGTCGGGCCTCCCAACAATATACCAGAGAAGAGAAGAGCTGGCGTCCAATCTCTTCTATAAGTCCTTACACTACCCCCAACTCCCTACTCCACCTACTAATCCTGGACACCTTATCCACGAACCCCGCTCCTACCAGGCGCACATGTCTCAGTTTAACACGGGCCATAGCAGACATCCCAAACTCTCTCCGAACTATTCCCTTTTACCCAGACACACTAAATCCTGCGGGCTCCCTTCCACCATGGATAGTACCAATGGGGAGAATTCTTACAGACGAAAAGACCTACGAACATCTGGACCATAAAAGCAAGACAAGACTCCACATAGACACGTACAGACGAATAAACGCGGACATAAACATATACACAGACGCCTCAAAAGATGGTGAGGAAGTGGCCATTGCCATCTGGTCTAAGGGCACTGGCGTTGAACTTGCCCTAACATACCATTTGCCGACATGGTCAGACGTCTTCACGGCAGAGCTGACGGCTGTCTGGGAGGCTGTCAGGTGGGCCGTCAAACAAGAGGGCACATGTGCCATCTTCTCGGACAGCCTGTCATCGCTCAAAGCCATAAAAAACCTAAAAAACAAGAACCCGCTAGCTGCAAATATCAGAAACTCACTGCATGCAGACAAAATCACCTTGGCATGGTGCCCGGCTCACGTGGTGGGGATAGAGGGAAATGAAAAGGCTGACACGCTGACTAAAGGAGCGCTGCAGGCTGACAATCCACATATAGCTCCACCAGGATATAAAGCTGTTAGAGCGCAAGCTCGGAGGCTTCAATTTGTATCCAGGAACATTACCTGGAGCACAGCTAGCACATTCCTCGCTACACACCATAAAACGTCAGAGAAACCCTTCATGCCTGACACGTCAAGGAGAAAAATGATATCGGTTGCGAGACTGAGACTTGGCCACTTTCTACCGGTCAAGAAGCATAATTTCTTCAGACAATCGTGCCCTGCTTGCCCCTACTGCCGAAACACAACCTTAACTGCAGCTCACATATTATATCAGTGCAAAGAACTACAAAGACTTCTTTACGAACTTGGGACATCTAAAACACCGACTGAACTCCTCACATATAGGGGGAGGACACAGATACACTACTCCTTGCACTGAGGACCTACCTGCAAGATGGAAATTTAGACTTCAGACTCTAACTACAGCCAAAATTTTTCAGACTTTCCATGAAGGTGGGTGGGGGTCTTTCAAACGTGTCCAGACGATTTTATTATGCCACACAATGTACCCTTTTCAAGAATTGAATTTATCGACGTGACCGCTGCGATTTGATATTTTTGATGGGGTTCTTTCCCCCTAAAATAGGATTATAGAAGCTATTGGCTAATAAGTATGTAGGTATATGTGAAGGAGTATAGTTAAGCACATGTCAAATTTGGCTTTCAGTTTTTAGATTTTTTTTGTTGATACCAGAGTAAAAATTATCTCCACCTCGTTGAATTTAAAGACTTCGTTTTTGATATTTTGTGTCCTGATATCCAGGGAGGAGGAAACGCTCTGTTGATTTTTTTTACAAATGGGGTTAAAGGTTTCGATTTCACCTTTATGTATTGTGTAGAAATGGTGTAATGGTGAGGTTTGAGAATCATTTAATGGGTTGCGTGTTCTAATATTGATTGCGTGATTTGAACTTGAACAACTTTCTCCGCTGACCTTTTGTAAACTCACTCAGTTCGTGTAAATAGAAACTCATGGCTGTATTTATAGAGGATTTATATAGCTTGTGACTATCGCTAAATTAGTTTTTTTTTTTTTATAGCAGCTTTCCTGCATGTTAAAGGAATTAAATGTGTTTGTTTTCAAACTTGCATATACCAAATGGAGGTTTTTCGAAGTGGGAATTAGTTACATATTTCCATGCAGTTTCATTATGAGAAATAATTAAAAAATTCTAATTTTGAAAATTAAATTCATTCTAAAATTATTTCTTTGGATTTTTATTATTTAAATCAAAAATAATTATTAATTGTTATTTTTTAGATAAAATAATTACTATTATTTTATCTTTTCTCAAAAATAAAAATAAGAAGTGAATAAAAAAAAATTTGTTGTTATTATCGGTGTTTGGTTGATTGTGGTACGATAATCAATCAAACTTAAACGAATTTAATTAAGAGTTTTCATTATTGCATTACTCGTTGCTCAATTAAACAAAAAGTGAATTTTCTAGCATTGATATCCGAAAGATTACAACTAAGATCGCTAGGTATTAACGTTAACGCAGAAAATTCCCTTTGCACAGGTTGTGCGTGCGTGGAACTTTAATTAAATTCTCGTAATTTTTATTGAGGATCGTCTCGCAATCAACCAAACACATAATATAATAACAACAATTGTTATTTATTCACTTTATTAATAAAACCATCAAATAATTATTACTTTTGATAAAAAAACAAAACAAACAAATTTATCTAAAAATTAACAATTAGCAAATAATCATTATTGTGATTTAAATAATAAAAATCATTATGCAACTATGAATTATATTTGACTTAAAATAATAAAGATTAAAAATAATTATTATCCTATGATTTTTTTCGTTTTGATCATAATAATTACGGTCCGTGTAAAATTCCAAATGAAGTAGTAGCATTGATTGTGTAGGGGCAGCGCGGGTCATAATGATAAACGGGGCGTAGTGACGAATGAATATTATCAGATTTATTCCAAAATCGCGCTATGATACCCACACTAGTCTATGTTTTGTTGTACGAAAGGAATGGACGAATCTTGCAAACACGCATAAGTTTTAGCTTTGCCAAAGATTGTGTTTGAGGAAATATTTTGGGTGTTGTGATTTGAATGGTGAGTAAATTTTAGCATATTTATGCTGTACAGTTTGTCGGGATAATGATAGATTTCATATTAATTTTCGACAAATTTTGTATGACATGTCGGGGCAAAATGACGATATTTTTACGGGCTATTATGACAAGCTTTTTACGGGGCATAATTATTTTTCGATTTTCATATTCTGGTAGGCTCAACGAAGAGCGAATTCAGAAGACATAATTTTACATTAGAAGAAAATTCTTTGTCGAGGAAAATGACTCCCACAATTAATGTGTTTAGCATTTCGCAAGCTACGAATTTTTCGAAAGTTAGTTACTCAAAAACCGAGAAATCAGCATTTTGTAAAAATAATATTTTTTCGAGTTCTATGAATACAAAAGAAATTTTGAAATGTAAACCTATTTATCCTAAAACTACCGAAATCAGTGAATTTTTTTAAAGGTAAATTATCAGATATTTTAGTTTGCATTTTTCGAATTCGAAGCTCGAGGTGTTTATCATTTTAGATTGTATAATTTTATTGTAAAAACCATATTCCTGCGAGGCTTATTATGGTCATTAATTAATAATAATATGCTTTGATAAAAAAAAATTATTTCATGTATTAAATACAATTCGTTATTATGCCCCATGCCCTTCGTCATTATGCCCCGTATGTAGGGCATAGTGACAAACTGGTAATCGCTCCACTTACGTCAACAGTGCACTTCATAAGGATGCTGGAAGGTAATAATCTATATCACATTTTGTCCCTGATTGATCCTACTTGTTATTGGTATATTTAAGGCTTTAAGAAATTGATTCAGGGATTTAAGAAAAATAGTTCCTCATTATAACCGAGCTCCAATATACTGAATCACTATACAATACAACAGTTGTTATATATGGCGATAGTATGCAAGAGGTGAAAGTCCTTAAAAGTATATCAGGAAATACAAATTTACATATAATTATAAAAAGGCCCACATTTAAAGTAGAATTACCTGTAACATAGATTAAGAGTACCAGTTGAGCTATTAAAAGAAAAACAATACTAAAACTTATACTAAAACAAAGTTACTAAAGTTAAAGATATTAAAGTCTACCTACAAATGAAATAAGAAAAGTACTAGTCTTGTAAATCGCAGAAAACTAACGTTCTTGTTTCGACTCGATTTTGTGAAAATAAACAGTTCTCTCTTAGTAAGCTGAAAAAGAGACTCAGTCTATTTGTTTTTAGGTATGTAGTAAGGGAACAAGCAAACGTTAACCACAACTTCCTTTTCCGGGTACGTACACTATCCAGTCCCGGGAAAATTCAAATTCTTCAGGTAAAGTAAGGCAAGATTAATTTCTAACGAAATTTATGTGAGTTGCTTTTGGTAAAATACTGCTTAATTTCCGTCGTCCATTTGGTACTTTGAATTTGGCAGATGAAATTTCAAAATACGACAACATAAGCATAATTCTGCTTTCACATCATAGATGTCACTCCTAGAACTTTTAAAATAGCTTTCCAAGCTTTCAGTGCATACATTCACATGTACGTTTTTTGTCTATGTTCAAGCACACCAAAGTCCATAGAAAATGAATTTCTTATATTGGGGATGAGGACATTGTGGAAAAGAAATCAGACCACCGGAGATTTGTTTTAGCTAACATTTTTTAGATGTCGCCCTACTTAATTTAACTATAAACTCCTACGTTTGGGAGAAAGGAAATATTTTCTTTAAATAAAACCGCCAGAAATGAACTTTTATGTGGATATTCTCTACAGACACTTTTTTAGAATTCGGACTATAATGCAATCACATTTGTTTGTGCGATTTTATTTCATTTACAGCTTACTTTTTTTTTTTTTAATTTTTTTAATATGTTAATGCCAATTTGGAATGGTGAGCGAATTCAAACCATGAATTCAATCGCGCTTCTATTTAGAGGGAAACTAATTAAACTTAGTTGGATATTACACAATTCTGTATTGTTTTACTCTCAAAACATAATTGTAAATTACCGAAAATTATTCCTCAAGCTACGAACCGTATATTTATAGGTTGGAGGAGGGTCCTAATTGCAAATCTAAATTATTTCATGAAATTATGGATCTTAACTAAAGAACAAAATAAGAATAATCATAAATTCAATTCGATGGGGATGAATGGGCGCATGAAAATAAAATAAATTTTCGTTCATATGTAGCTCCTTTCATTTTGCATTTTAATCCGCTCATATTTACCAAACTTTATCCCACAAGACCACGACAATTAGCCCGCAAAAATTAATTATTAAAAGCATTTCAACATGACAATAATTGGTACCCCCACACGTCTTTGGCATATAAACTAACTAGGACAAGAGTTGTGTTAATCCTTTCTTAACAGGATACACTGGACATTTTCATTTATGTATTTATTTTTAGATCGCGTGACTCCATGAGAACCCAAACGATATACGAAATCACGTAATCACCAAAAATCATTAAATGAATATTACTCACGCTGAGAAACGTGCCTGGCTGTGAAAACGTTAAGATGTTAAGGAATCTGACAGGGGATATTGTGTGTATGGGGATATATTACCTACGTATATGGATGGTATGAGGACGTGAGTATCAAATTAAAATAAATAATTCAGATCTCAGTAAAGAAGAGTCATGCTTAGATCTGAGGGATAAGACTTTTATGTCGACAAGATTGCTAGCACCACCTTCAACAAACATAACAGGGATAGAGAACATATTAGGATGGGTTTGTGCAAGTAATTTTGTATTAATTTTGTGTAACATTTGTATGTAAAAGGTTTTCATATTTTGTGGGCAATTGTAGCTTAAATATAGATCGATTCGATAGTCTTCGATAAAAAAACTACAGCTGCTAGGAATTAAAAAAAAAAAAAAAACACAGAAGTATGAGAAATACATTTTAATAGTAGCAGGCCAGAGCAGGTCTGATATTGATGTCTTGGAGTTATTTTAACGGTAATCGAAGGTTTAAAATGTTTTCGATAATGCCTTTAATTGAACCGTTAAAGTTGTGTGAAGTTTGTTTGCAAATTGTATCAAAAACGAGAAAGCATTCCATGAAAAAGTAAACCATAAAGAAACAAAATTTAGGATGTCTGATCTACGAAGAGGAATACTTCAGCAAAGTGAAAGGAACACATATTCGACGTTCTAAATTAATCTTAAGAATTAATATTCGAGCACCATCCAGAACCAATATATTATTAATAGAAGCCCTATTAAATTGTGAGTCAGTAGCATTGCTATCGAAAATGCAGACATATTGCATCCAAACTACCAAAAGTGAACCTATCAGTAGGTGTGGATTATGTCCAGTTGGTAAAGACAGCTTCCCATAATTACTGCAGCCTTTGTTAAAATAATTTATGGAAGCAACTTGATTTGATTAGCAGAAAATTTGGAATAATAGTTATTATAGATCAGTTGCATTGTGATAAAAAGTAATCATCCAATCTAATTTTGGTCACCTCGGAAAATTACTTCTTTCAATATCGTCCTATTTCCTTTTCTGCCAGGGTAATGAGAAACGTTTTAAGTCTATTCCCCGGGGGTTTGGATCTAAACAGAAAATCTCGTAGAATTTATAGAAAACCTCTTATAAAATCAAATCAACACCCTTACGATCATAGTGAACTAAATAAAGCATAGAATTCAGCATTTTACTTTACTTGGTAGTTCGATAAGATTTTAATTTCTATCAATACATCAACTACTGATTTTTGAGCTAGCGACAGCTAGATTCTTATTTAAGGTCTATTCCATATGAATCGAACTTTTTCTATATATTTACCCCAAAAAAATTATTCAGTTTATGTTAAACTGCAGACACAATTTCGTTGCAACCTTAAGATCATTCCAGGGTAAAGAAAAAAAAAATTTAGTCTGAGATTTAAGCGTGAAGAATCGCGAGTCGTGTGAGGCTTACTGAATAACATAGAAATATTTTTTTTTTTCGGAGAAATTTGTGTAAAATAAACTTTTGTTAAATATAGTATATTATTTCGTCCAATGCATTTTCTTTTATTTTCATTTCTCTCTTCATATTGTCTCACCACTTGATTCTGTCTTATTTGTCAGTACAATATCTTGAATCTTACATTTTTTCAATGTCAGGTAATTAATCCGCAGTATCGACTGCCATCTGTAGCTGAATAGGAAAGGCGCAACATTTTGGAAGTATATCAGTTGTGGTACTATGTTCCTACCGTACCGACTCGTGAGAGATGAACCCTATAGTGGAATGACGGTATAACGAATAGAGGTGCAGACTATTCCACGGCATACGACACCACCGTTTTCCAAACCATATATATAAAGGGTTACCAGTCCAGTGAAATAGCCTTCGATCGATACCAGCACCGACCAGAACTTCCAGTCTGTACCAGGGAAGATACCGAGGCACCCAGTCAATCGTGGACTGGACTTTGCCATTTTCCAGTATCACCACTGAGGGAACTATATCCCGCCATCCTATCAATAAGTCAGTGATCAGTCTATGTTAACCGCAGTACCGAGCAAGTACCGGAAGTTAAGCCAGTCCGTTTCCGAAATAAACTTAGCCGCCATCTCTAGTACCACGGTTGAGGGAGTTACACGCCGCTGACCTCTAAATAACCAGAAGCCAGTATAGGATACGTCAGTTGCCTCCGAGCAACTCAAACGTCCCCATCATCTTGACGATAAAATTTGTTTCTGTCATGACCCTCGGGACAAAGCAACGGTGTATTCTCGTACGCGATTCGTCCTTACAGAAATTGCTCTCGTGTTAACGCTATGACGTATTCTCTCCTCATGCGTGGTCAGACTTACATTCGTTTTACCCCTGCAATAAGATACTTAAAAAAAGAATAATATACATAATATCAGTACGAATGAGCTGTAATATAATTATAGAATGAGTAGGCTAATAAATTATAATAGGACCAATAGATAAGGACGAAGAAAGTAAAATATTGAATTTAAATAAGAACATCTCATTTCTCAACGTAGTGGGATTGTAACCCTGGACAATCTTCTGACTATTCGCAGCAATACTCGACCGACGTTGCAGTCTTAGGAAATCTTTATTAAAAAGGATTGCATTTAAAAGTTATTGCAAAACTCAAATACCTCAGTGAAAAGGTCAAATACTTTTGTGTGACATAAAGAATAAAGAAAAACTTTAAAACCAAACTGCTTTGGGGTTGTTTTTACTTTTTATCTGTCTTCTGTAGAATCTTGTTATCGCCTCCATGGCCAAATTCTCTTTATATACTATATCAAATGTGAAGTTCCTTTTGTTTGTTCCACAACCAATTGCTCAATATCAAAAGCCCCCTAAAGAGCATTACATTTACTCAACGAATGCCCAGCACAAAGGGATAAAGTCCTTTTGTACTTTTATAGAAGGATTCAGCTCTCTCTGCAGAGTTAAAGTGTCCCCGTAAAAAGATGTGGCTCTGGGTATGTTACCATGCCTTTGTTTTAAGATATTCTTTTAAAGGATTTTCGGTTTCGGTATCGAAAGTTAAAATTGGAAAGTCATCGTGAGTAGCTGAATATGGAAAATACATGAAGAAAAAATGTCCAATCGAAAAATTTTAGCTATTTCATTTGACTTACATACCTCCAAAGGAGTTCTTTTTTGCAGGCTATGCGTTCTTGCAAAGCTTTAATTTTGCCAATTTAAAAAATGCGGTAGTTATCGATTTCATTTTTTTTTTCTCTCTCTTTTTGTTGAACTAATAATTAGGCTTGTTTTCTTCCAATTACGTTAAATTCTAAAAGGGATTGAAGGCAGATGGAGAGACTCTTAAATGGAAATATTTGATTCGTATATTAATATGCCTACTTAAGATATAATTGAGAAGGATTCTAAAGGCAGAATCAATGCATAATCCATACTTCCATAAATTGAGAGAATTCGTAGACAATGGTCGGCCAAATTGTTGAACAAAGGCAAGATTCCACGGATTTACTACGAGTATCACAAAACTATTTGAGTCTAATTGATTTTCGAATTGATGACCGCTACTCTAACCTAAATTTATTGTGCAACCTGCGCATTAAAAGCTAAGGTTATTTGCACACGTACCGACAGAGGGGGGCTGAAATATCTCTTTGATTTTCTGCATAGCTAATTTGTTTTTGTAATTTCTTATTTAAAATACTTTATTTCCATTTAGTTATGAGAGCTGAGTTTCCATTGAAATAGAAACCCTCCAGTCTAATTCATTAATGAATTTGCGATAATTTTCAAGTAAAAATTTTTATTTTAACTTGCTAAAGGCCCCATCCTTTCCGAAGTTTTACGATTTCATAGTTATACGTGTTTCGATTTTATTCGGGTATACTAAGGCAGTATAGAGATGCTTGGGAAACTATATACATAAAAATCTTTTTTGCTTACCCAATTTGAAAACTAATGTTTTGATTGCTGATTCCCCTGTCCATAGGGCTCTTCTATAGCATCCGTACAGCGACCAGCTATAATCTAAAATAAAAAATAATAATAATTCATGAGTTAAAAAATATATAACATTTAAAATTTTTAATAAAGTAAAAACATAAAATGCATTCAAAATATAAATATGTATGTAAAGAATCCCCATCGAAAAAGTAAACAACAACAACATGCAGTGCACAAAGAATATAAATTTACTCAGTAATGTAAAATAAAATTCAATTCATGTTTTTGTTTTCTTTACAAACAAAAATAAAACTCATGATCTGACTTTCATTTATGATCAGGAAAATATTTTTATTCGTGATAAGAAAAATATTAATTATCTCAAAACATTTATTGATTACTTTAAAAAATAGAAGCCTTTAGCCATTTCGTTCTAACTTTTAACGTAAAACTCGTAGCTAAATGTTATAGATCATACTCTAAAGAATATAATATAAAATCTGTATTAAATTAACTGCGAGCAACATTTGCATTTTCCATTATATTTTTGCCAAATTAACAAAATTCAACTAATATTTTCGTTGATTTTCATTCACGTTCATATTTGACAAAAAATAATTTCCGTTCCTGAGAGAAGCAAGGTATAATATTAAATTCACCTTTTCCTGCGCGGTAGACGCGAAATCAGCGGTTTTATAAAAGTAAAAACCGCACAAATGAGTAATTGCAAAATGGGAAATTATATACACAGTTAGCCTGAAGTCTGGAATCTGAAGGGAATCGTCGTGATGTTTAAATTCACTTTCGTATATAAATCGCCAATGTAATTTCTCTATCTTTCCAAATTGTATTTAATGAAAAGTTAATTAGTTTAAAGTTGGTGCTTTCATTTATATGTATATTTTTTATTAATAATAGTAAATAGTAAGTAATAATAACATTAAGTTTTATAGTAGAATTTTAGACAACTTTGTATTTTTACGATTCTAAATCAAATTTGTAAATACAACAGAACAAACAACCGCCCCATCGGAGCTTAAGGCCGGGACCTTCCGCTATCCGGAGGACCGCTCTAATTTCTTAATTTGTAACTAGCCTATTAAGCCACAGTTGCTTTCAGCTGACATTAACAAGTAACGATGAGAGTGCACAAATAAAGTGTGAATTTTATATATATTTACATTGTCCCACACGACACAAGAACTCACAAATTTTTAAGATCGTAACAGCAGTCGACCGGAAAGCGAAAGTTTACTTCCGGCTTGAAATCCCAAACGGTGCGGTTGCTTTTTCTCTTGTATTAATTAATATAATTTAAAATCATAAAAATAAAAAGTTCGCTAAAATCCTTCTATTTCATCTATGACAGGTTGTAAAAATGGTGAGTTCGGGTCCTGTAGGGGAAAGGAAAATAATAAATTTTATAATAAAACTAACAACCCTTGTGATCCTTGGTTAAAATATCCAGACTCTTATTTTGTGCAGGGTAATTCAAGAATTTGTTTGTTTGTGTGGTGCAGATTATTGTTGCCCAACTCTGGTCCATTTGGTTGCGAATCCAGTTTCTAACCCAATGAGTAGTATGATGGATGCTCCCTTTTTAGTTAGTTGTCTGCTTTCCCGTTCCTATCAATTCCGAGAATCCTTGGAGGTTTTTTGTATCAAGGTTTGTTAATACTTGGACAAATATATACATTAATCTCGTGTTGCCTTCAAGCAATGACATAATTTTCAGTGAAGATTGGCTAACTGTATAGATACATATTTTTCTGTAGGAGAAGGCTGAGTTTTCGGTATCCAAAGACCGCTCGTATGGAAGCAAAAAGCGCTCGCTTTTCGTACTTCTCTGCATAACTTTTTTTACTATTTCATGTTCACAGATTTCAGTACTTCATTTTTCCTTCCATGTGAGTGGTCCTAAAAAGATTTGTCAATACAGAAATAATAGTGCTCCTAAATAGATTTTGGTACAGCAATAGAGAAGCTTTTTGAGAATATCTTAAGTCCACAAACAACACAGTGCACAACTCAAGAAAAAGATTTGAAATTATCAGAATACCTCAAGTTGTAAAATAAGTAGAAAAAGGCAAAGCTTACGAGAGAGTTGAGTATATGCCTCATATTCGTATCAAAACTCCTTTAATCATATTCTTCGGAAATCTTAGAGCAGTGAATGCTTTGTAGGTATATCTTTTCTTCAATAGCTTTCACTACGCTTACTTTTGAGATACAACAACGTCCTTTGGAGCACTCCGAGCTTTTCCCGTTAAATCTATCCCTAATTACAAGTCCGATATCACACCTAGAATGGAATACAACTCACACAACAACCTTAGCTTCATTGCATATTATCCAAAAGAGAGCTTTCAACCTCATTGGCTATTTGACAATTACATTGTCATATCGACTCACTCGAGCACCACCGCACTGTTGTATACCTTTCACTCCTTTATCCAAACCAGTGCATATCCATTCACCCATCAAAATACTTTCGGTCGTGCAGTAAAATTCCGTGCTGCTTTCTTATACCGAACTGTGAGAATATGGAATAGTCTACCATCTATGTGGAATAGTCTACCATCTATGTGGAATAGTCTACCATCTATGTGAGGTTTTGTAATATATGTCAGCACCTCCGCCACTCTTCTTGTATCGACGAATCCTTTCCCTATCTCCTTCCCACCATGATATGCCTTGCATCATAGAGTATACCTTGAGTTCGTTTGGTTAATAATATATAACAAACGGAAATTTTTTGTATTTTATGCTTACCTTAAATTCCCTTTTAATTATAAATCCAAGGTCCAATTAAGTTAACCAATAATTTTAAAATCAACAGACTAATAATCTTTATCATGTCGTATACAATAATTATTTACAAAAATCTCATTCAATTAAGGTGATACGATTCTGAAGCCATTCTCTTAGAAGAAAACAAAATTCTCAAAGGAAGGCATATAAAATTCATCCTCCAAGCGCCTTTGGTTCAAACATATTTCTTGAAAGACTTAAAAGCAAAGTAAAGTCTCAAGTCCTTTGTAAATTTGAAAGCTCATCTTCTTTTCAGCACGAATTTGATTTGTCACATTCAAAGCAGCAGCAATTAATTCACTTTTTTCCACAAAAAATATTCCTTTAAGTAGTCTCGTTTCATCTAATTTAGTTAAAATTTTCTCGAATCACTCACTCCTTTTCATTCAATAAAATTTCCGCAAAGTCATAATTACTTCAAATAAGAATAAAAGTCTTGAGCGGTGACGGCCAGCAACGCGGCGGTGGGAAGGCAGATTTAACCGATCCCGCCCGCTCGTCGTCGTTTTTAATGAGAAAAGCCTCAAAAATTCACGATGAAAGAAAAACTCGGTAATGAATAATTACCCGTAATGAAAGGATAATGGCTTTATGTCACGTAACGTGCCAAAATGTATTCAATAATCCGCTTGTATGGCTTTCTAGGCCGCAAGATTGATGATATCTTTGTAAAATAGAAGGCGTACTTAAAACGACGACGACAACTTAACTAAGTTAATGAAACGCGGCGTCTTATTGAGATATTTTGTTGATGAATTCTATCACACACATGGTGACAACTCTTCGACAAGTCAGAAGGGGTACATTCATTTACTTTGTACATATTCGAAGTATTCTTAGCGCCTACTTACTTTAGCCCAATTAGATCTGATGCGATGCCAAGAGATTCATTGTGTGTCAAAACATTTGGTTGAGTATTGACACAAAATCCCAATACAGAATTTTGCATATCGAATTGACCTGACTCCGCTTGAAATATGTTCAATTCATGCGAGTGTTAACACTCAAAAGATGCCTGGCGCCTTATCCTGTAGCGAAGTGGAAATTTATTTAAAGAAAACTCTTTGCCAAGGAGGAAACGTGGTTATGGGATGGAAAAACGAAAAAAAAAGTATTTTTTTATTGGCTATGGCGTTTTGTTGGCATTATGTTCACAGTTAAAGTTAGATTAAAATTGATATTCGACATCAACAAATCAATTGAATTGAAAACAATAAAATGCATACGAGTTTATGCATTTTGATGCTCTCCCAAAAAATAATTCAGTTGAAACTTGGTGACATCTTTTTCTATTATTTGTCTTCAGAATTGTTTCTTTTTTATCAACGTGTGACGTGTGGGTTTTATGAATAAAATTGCTGCCCCCAGTTATCTTGTTCATATACAACTTTGCTGATTATAGTGTTCACTCGTGGTTCATCCCATGGATGGGTACATCTATTTTGTATGATTTTGTACAATCCCTATGAGGATTTTACTCTCTATTCCACATAGTTTCTCTGATAATTTTTACATAATCCAAAGTAATATTTCGTAGCCGTCCTCATTTTATTCTATTATCTTTTGAAAATACGGCTAGTATTGTCCTTGGTGTTCGGGACTCAGCGATTAAATTTTTATGGATTTTGACATATTTTACACTATTTTTTTAACCATTTTTCTTTGTCTTTTTTATTCCACTTAGGGGGAGTATAGACAGCTTCCACATAATGTCGTCTCCCCACCTCCAAGTCTGTCATCCGAGGTTCTGCATCACTTTATGGAATGATGATATATTCTCACTAGTAATTAGCCTGCGTTAACTATTCTAAAAATATGGCTGCCATCTTATCTTATCTTCATGAAAAAGAAAATGAGTTAATTGATATTTTTCAATCATCTATGTATTTTCCGTCGTTCTGGTCTTCCTTGTAGAAGTCCTTTGAGGAAATATTCCACTAGTACTAGTACTAGTATCTACCTTTGCTTAAAAAAAAAGTCTGCAGACTCTGGAACAGATAATAGTCTGATGATATGATGTCTGATGAATGAAGCAGTGTTTTACGAATTAGGGTATTTTTCCCAGGAAGACTCTTGATATGTGTGGTCTAGCGTGAAGTAGGCATTTTCTTTTGTTGACTTGTAATGACCTTAAATATGTACCATAAAACAAAATGCTGTAATCAATATATAATCCTGCAATAAAGTACGCATGCACACTTGCGCATCCAAACGCGTCATGTCACCCCTAAAAACAAGCACAAATTGACAGAGCACTGACCAAGGAGCATCCGCACAGTTCGTGTCATAAAAGTAGATCGCGTACAAGGAAAACTTTGATATTTAATTTTGTAGCTTTAATAAAGGATATTTTAAATATTTATTATGTTGTCGAAATACGCGACTTTTAATATACACAAAAACCCACCCAAACTAACCTTGATCATTTCTCCTCCAGTAGCGACTTAACCGTTCCAGAAGATAAAAATGGATCATTCTGTCAAAAACTCAACGAAATCTTCTGCGTATGAGGGCTCTTCTTTTATTTCCTTATTTTCTAGGTTCTTGTATTTGCTTTTTATAGTACTGTTTGTTCTTTTTCGTTTTTGTATGCTGCTAAAATATGTAATCCAGGCCCGCCCATTTTTGCTTATATTTTATACGAACATCTGCTTTGAAGGATAACCGATACCCGAGGTGGCACCAGTTATGAAGTGTTCTGTTACACAAAAGAAAGAACTAGAGCCAGAATTGGGTAGATGGTCACCCCTCTCATTCCCAATAACACAAAAAAATCTCTGAAGGGACACTTTGTTATGGATACACAGCTTATCGACGATCTGCAGTCCCCCAGTAATTTATGTATTATGCCAGAGCCATTTAAAGCCATCAAGACTATCCGAAAGGATAGCAATGTCCTTTTCCTTGATTTCCATATCAACGGATAAGTTCGCTGCCATTGAGCTGGAGAAAACTTCAGTCTGGAAGGCAGTGGTGCGCTTTTCAAGTGAATACTCCAACCCAGTGTCAGGCTCTAGAAAGTAAACACCAGCACCGGCTCCCTCATTAGTGAGAGAGCCGTCGGGGAAAATTTTTTAGAGCAGACCAGGGAGATCTCGATAAGGCACTTCCCACATTTCCCTTTTAGGAAAACTAACAAAGAAGCGACGATGCTCTGGTACTATCTCATCAAGTGGCATACGGGCCAGAGGGTCTTCCCGTTCAAGCTCACCCGCCACTAAGCAATGGGAAGAACCGTTCAGATACTGTTCATACCCGGTCGTGTGTTTTTTTTTTAACTATTTCTATGGAGTAATTTGATTTCTATTATTCTACGTCAGTTTTATAAGCATTTTCTATTTCACTTCCCATTGATTAATTAACACTATTCGACATTGCGTTTCATTTCATACGACAAGAACGGATATACACTTAGATGAGAAAAGTATAGTTTTCAAAAATGAAAAAAAAAAACAATAATAATTTTTCTGAAACTCGATTTGTATCGAATATATTCGAAGATTCTTTAGAAGTGTTTTTAGGAGTTCTCAGGGGTAAACAGACCTCTAGGACCGATGTGAAAAGAAATATACGACTTTAGATTGGAAAGGTACTAGGTACCCTATTTGGTAACATAAGGGTTAAACAAATTTTCGAATTTCGGTTCTTGTGCACTCGTACAGATATATCAACCGCATGCCATTTTAATGGGTGTGGGTTAGAAGATGGAACAAGCAGAATCTCCTCTACATTTCTTTTGAACACAAATTTCTGATCACGTCTTGTACGGACTCATGATGCATTGCCAAATAAATATCTCGAACTAATTTTTATATACGTCAAAGAGAAATTTCCATTTTCTCACAATCTCACAACAAAATTCCGTAAGCATATGCAAATTATGATTTTATTTATTCAAAGTTTTCACGAAATTTTATTAAAATCCTAAGACGTAAGGCATTAGTATCTTCCTCCTTATACCAAGAATGTAAGTTCGCTCAGATATTTAAAGTAATTAGAACCGGTAAGGATAATTGTGTGCTGAAAATAAGCGACATCTTTCCTGTCTGCGAGTCAAATGAGAATAGCCAGGAAGAAGAGATAAATTTAATTAGAAAATGATTTATACATAGAATTCTTCAATTAATATTTCCGTAATCACTTAAAGGGGTCAGAGGTTCCGAGAAGGTCAACTACATAA
The DNA here is from genome assembly GCA_963924295.1 of Dioctria rufipes. Classification (NCBI taxonomy): domain Eukaryota; kingdom Metazoa; phylum Arthropoda; class Insecta; order Diptera; family Asilidae; genus Dioctria; species Dioctria rufipes. Next base: position 16,868,018 of record OZ002744.1, on the reverse strand, counting down.
ATACATACCTAGGGTACCTGTAGTTTAAGAAGCTATAAGAAATGCATTCATATGGATGGGAAAACAACAATTAATATTCTGAATAATTCCAACTCATTACTAATTCACACATAAACATTGAAGAATTAACTTAGCGTGTGTATGTATGTTTCATTATCCATTTACATATCCCTTGGACAAATTTAAGGATCACAATATTTTCCATTGATAGTTTTTTTTTTTACTAACAAAATGCCACTTTGTTGCTTGAAAGTACTTTAAATGTTCCCTTTCGTGGGAAAAACTGTTGAAGTAGATTTGAATTAACCCAATGAAAAAAAGAAGATTAATTGAGGTTTATTGCTCGGTTTTTCTGCGGTGATTCCCTCCAACTTGGTAAAGTTTCGGTCCAGACCCATGTTTTAAAGCGACCGTTTATTACTCCGAAGCGTAAACTTTTGTAATAAAATTTCTTTGAACCGAGTTTTAAATGGTGGGGGCCAATACAGTGTTGGGAAGTTGTTATGGATTACATGGAACTTGTTGTGATAGTTGTTGTTATTGTACTCATTTGGAAATTAAAAATGATTTAATTCATTATCATCTGAGTAGTTATTGGTTTCGTGTTCAAATAAAACAAAAGTTTAGAAATTGTGTTTACATTATGATGACCGTGCAGAATCGTAAATGTCTTTTATAATTTGATATTTCATGATGGAGAACTGCGGTTTGTGTCGATATGGTTAGACTTAAAAGAAGAGCTTACAAGGGATTTTTATAAAATTTTAATACAGTATATCTCAGTACTAGTATCTAGCTATAAGGTATAAGGAGGATTACTATCATTAAGGGAAAATGTGAAAATTTCTGATATCCAAGCCTTCTTTTTCAATGGACAAGATTCGAAATTCTATTTAATTTTTATTTTATTGATTTTGTTTTCTTAGATACTGTTTTTGGCAACTGCAGGACAATTCCTCAAAAAGTCATGGTGGAGGTCCTACTGCTCTTAATATTGTCTAAAAAACAAAAACAAAAAAGTACTGAGTATCTTTTATAATAAATATTTAAATGTACGTAGTACCAATGGTTACTATTTATTATTATATAGTTTTATTTTTATTTTTATTATTTATAATTTGTTATAGTATTCGGCGCTGCACGTAGAGTAAAACTTTCACTACTCATTGCAACGCTCATAAAAACTCTAGGAAAAAAATTTCCAGTAAATTTCTAAGAAAAAGGCATCGAGGCATCGTTGGTTTTATATTGGAGCCAGGCACTGCTGGCTTACCCTTGGTTATGACATGTAGTCGAGGCATCGTCGATTTTATATTTGAGCAAGGTGTTACTAGATTTTGTTCAACTTGCTCACTCTTGTTTATATATTATCAGTTTGCATAGGGTTCTGCTTTGACGTGCGGGTACAGAATATGCTTTGACAGTTCTTTGCGTTCTTTAAAACACAACAAAAAAGGAGCTGCGCTAGAGATTGTGTTTGGTTTTTTACGAAGAGGTAGTTATTTTTTTATATGTAGGTATTTAATAGACTCAAAAATACGTAAGTACGTAAGTAATCTTGGTACTTAAGTACAAAACTAAGTCTTAAGTCAAGTAAATAGAAGCAAGTACTTATGTTCAAGTACTAAGTAGGGCATTTCAAAAGTATAAGGTATTAAGTAACGAAAATGTACTTTAAGTAGTACTAAGTCCTGTTTTACTTAAGGATTGCCCAGCTTTGCTAGAGACATTAAATATTATTTCATTAACCTACAAATAAGCCTATTACTATGCATAAGTCATCTTTCATCGGCTGAATCTGAACACACATTTATGAGGACAATAAAAGGCATATACCTAATCAAAAGAGCATTTATTGCTTTTTTCAAGTTTCCCGAAGTACATTTCGAAATTATTTACATTAACACTGAGAGAATAACAATCAGAAGAAATAGTCGTACATAAATCCTAATGTAAGAAAATCTGACACTTTTACGAAAACTTTCCAAGAAACTCTGATGACACGAAATTGTCTCCCTTCTAGTCCACAAAATCGCATACGCTGTTCACTGTCATGCTGGAATAGTGCCAGGATAGCTGCGAAGGATTATTATTAAGTTAATCTCTTATAATTAAGGTAGTAAAGACTTCCGACATGAAATTTAATTATCCCGAGAGCGAGCAGGCAATGTGTAATGGAAGTGTGAGATTAAAATGGTATCGGACGACAAAAGCTTCTGCCTTAAAAGCTTAATAAATCACACGAGGTAACTGGAGAGTTTAATTACAGTAAATGAAACTGTTTGTAGACAAAACGAATGAGGGAGAGAGAGTGCTCCACATTATTGCAGCTATCTAACGAATTAAATATATAATATGAAATCAGGTGAGGCTGTGACTGATCTATGTATTTACCGAGATTAATTTCACGGAGAATGGTGAAAGATTATTATTGAATATTGGATTGATGGAAACCATCACCATAATCATCATCAGTTAATTCAGGTCTTCCAATTGCCTTCGATAGATGCCAGCTTTCTATGCATATAATGATGATAAACTTTTGCTTTTTTTTTTTCACAAAATTACTGGGATCCCGGATTCCCAAACTGGAAACTCTGATAAAAGTTTGAAGATATTCTACGCATCAGACACTCATTACAGCTAATGAATTTGGCACAACATAACGAAAAAAATAGGAAAAGTTTCTGATTAAGTTTATTGAGGAACTCCAGATATGTAATACAAGTCCCAATTTCCTTTTACTTACTGGTTACTTTACTTACTTGTTTTTAAGAGAATGCAATTTAAAGATGGAAAAGTTTTAGAATATTCTGTGCTATCTAGTTCTACACAATTTTTTGAACTTGTTCTGTTCAATTTAGTTCAAAATGATAATAAGAACAGCGATTTGTTTTATGATTATGGCATCTGGTCGGTGACATTAGAACTTAAGCATTATGTTCGAAAATTATGTTTTTATCCGAGATCAAATCAACTAGAAAAAAAAATACAAAAAAAAAAACGAGGCTCAATGAAGAGCTGCAGTTTCTCCCTAAAGACTATTAAGCGTTTAAATGTGCAGATGAAATTATTAATTTAGAAGGATCTACCCACCAGAGGGTGAAGGGTTTATATAAAGCCTTGCCAGCTGCTTGGCTATTTGAGCTGATGACGATTTCCTTATTTTTAGTATTTGAGTAAAGGAGACTCCTTTCCGCTTCAAGTGTGGCTTATACTTTAGCCTGGAAAACCATGGCATGGCTTTCAAGGTGTATGGCAATTTCCAGGTGAGGCTCCTCGCAGAAAACGCCTGCTTCTGTATTTTCTTCGGATGCTACATGATTGAAACTTTTCAAATTTACCTGACTAGTTGTAGAATTCATTCTAGCTTTGAATATAAAATCGCCTGCAGTGATAGTGCAATGTCAGACGGGGAGAAAAACGATCAATAAATATATTGGAAATTATTCCATACAATTAAATCCTGAGAGACTATTTGAAGTTATCCTTACTGGTAGATAGGTCTGGATATATGATTATCCCTACCAGAAAAGGGACACATGTTCAAACACACATAGATTTGATATGGAGGAAACTATTGGTATTATTCTTCAGGAATACCACTAATCGTCTTCTAGGTAGAAATGCACACCATAGATATTTGCTCAAGAAACATACATGAAAAAATCCCTCCCATAAGAGGATGTTAACTTATAAGTAGCAGCACTTGATTTCCTTTCGTATGTGCATGCAGCAAATATGTTCGACTGAGCATCGATGACATGACATGATGAGTTCCAGATCACCTACCTACATATCCCAATATGTATGGAATCTTTTTTGGTGGTTTAGGACTCAATAGGAGACTAAAAATTAAAAAAGTTATTCTACAATATTTTAGTGGGTGTTCAATTATAAAGTGCCGTCTTATAACTTACAACGGGACTTTTCGTAATATGCATAGTATTCGCAAAATTCTGAAATTCCTAACAATTAGAAACTTTTGTCAGCTTCTATAGGATACTAAAACTATATTTTTCATAAATTTTTAACAGCAGGATGAAAGCCGACTATTACTGTTACCGATTACAACCATTTCAAGAGTTCATGCGTAATTCCGACTTTATTGAATATTCCATATTTGCAAAATATTCGTACAGAAATCGATATATAGAAAACAACAACCGAAGAATTTTTTTCAGTTCAATTTTTAATTTCAATTTCGTAACAATACTTTCTACAATATACTTATAATCTTCAACCGCATCAACTTTGAATGGTTCTTATAAGACGAAAAAATTAAGCTGATTATCCTTAAAAATTTTCCTATCCTACAACCTCCTCTTAATTATCCTTAACATGGACCGCAGTCTCAATTAAAATTTCGTCATACCTCTTCATCAAAAAGATTATCCGCAGTCTGGAAATTTAATTAGACAATGTGAACTTGTTATTAGAATGAAATTTCGTCAAATACCTTTAAAGTTACACCTGAGCCATAAAAAGGTGGAATTTCTACAAGTGGAAAATGACAGAAGCATCCGGTTATTGTCGGTTTAGGGTTCACTTGGTCACGAAATGTCTTTTCCATTGATGTCGAAGCCTCCATTCAATCAAGTAACTGTGGGAAATTCAAATTAATTTTGTTGACTGAAGTTTCGTTCTGGGCAGGGCTGTTCACTTGAGTTCCAAGCCGTATTCACTAGTGGAAGGAAAAAAAAATATTTCAGTGAAGCTCTGAATTTTTAAATTTCATTCCTTTCCCTGAGGATAACAGCAATATAAAATTTCGGTAATTTTCATCCTAATGGGATTAGGGGAACTGCGGTTGATTAGTACCAAACCATAATTCAATTAACCCCTTTAACATGATTAATATCAGGGAAAAATATGATTTTATGAGAGTTCACTTGTCTTCGTTAATAGGGTTAGGAGGAAGTATTTTTTTGCGAGTGTTTTTTTCGCAGTGGGGACTTCGAATGGAGTTTCACTGAACTTGTTACAGTTTCAAATACCTAGTTTAAGTTAATCCAAATATATTTTAGGGTATTATTTTACGATTAGGCATAAATTGGGCTGGAAAAGGACATATTTGATGTCGTTAACATAGTTTTCGTTGAAATTTTCCCAATATTTAAAAGTCTTCGAAGGAATTCTACCGATCTTGCTAGAATAAGATTTTTAGTATTCGTTGGTGCATCATACGGAACTGTGAACTATGTAATAAAACTAAAGCGAGTAGAAGTAAGGAAGATTGAGCCTAGTACAAGACATGTAACAAAGACTACAAATGCTACCGACGAACAATCTCAAATTGATAATAAAATACTCTGAGAGTACTAAGATTCGAGTTTTACACTCGGAGATGTAAATGCTCATAAGTCCTCACACAAGTGTTCTAGTTATATCCTGCAATATCCTTGAACGAAAGGGTTTATGAGCAACTAAGTGATGGCACTCGCTTTGAAAAACGAAACATTTTCAAACGTAAATTTGAGGAGGATGGAGTTTCTAGAGCAAAACTGTGAACAGAACACTCTAAGGAATCCTTTCGCATACCCCATCCAACTTACTCGGATGTTCGGTATCCTGTATATTTCGCTATTTTAATGTGCTGAGGTTTAATCAAGATTAAATTATTTAATACGAGAGTTTATTTATGGCAGATATATAAACTTGGAATAATTATAAACAGTTTACGTCAAAACGTTTTATGCTAAGTTTTGCATACCGGAAGGAGTTTCTAATGCTGCTGTGCTGCGTATACTCTAAAAAATTTGTTTAAAATTAATCAAATTTTACTGCATTCTGTGTAGTGAATTTCCTACTGGAAAGTACACAGCTATTGAATCGTACTACAATGAATGTAGTAATCAGCGAAATCAGTAGTGATTTTCAACAAATGCGTAAAATTCAACTGAATGCACGTAAAAATGAACAGAAAATGCGCAAAAATCAACAGAAAGTGCGCAAAAATCAATAGAAAGTGTGTATAATTCAACAAAAGGTGCGCAATATTAAAATAGAATGTTGAAAGTTATGTATAAATGAACAACAGTACACATTTCATGTTCAATAAATAAAGGAAGCTTAAAGGAGCAATGTGCGGTCCAAATAGTTTAATTTTCGTAAAAGGTTAGTTAGGTTTTTAGTGGCATTAAATAATTTTTCAACATGATAAAATGTGATTTGTGTTCTTTTAAAACAACAAGTTTGCTTGCATACAATGAACAGTTACATATTCATAAAGGCCTCAAGTGTGCATGTGATCGAATTGTTATAATGTATTCTCAAAGTATGAGCCGTATAGCTCACATTGGCATAGAAAGCATTCAGATAAAGACCAGACTATTGTAAGTAATTTCTGTTTTCAAAGTGACAATTGTTATTTTTCTTCAAAAAATGGGAAACAAGCGGTTTCACACTGAAAAACGCATATTGTAAATGGCGAAGAAGTAAAATGCCGTATGAAAAATTGCATCAAGATATTTAAAAATGTTGTCATTCTGCGTTCACATGTTCACAATGGAGCAAATTCATGAATCCATTCCTGTTAACACACCTTGGATTGGTATTGCAGGTAAATATTAGATTTAATATGCGACAAATAGTGTAATCTAGCATCTATCATATATACTTATCTAATGTACGAAATTTAATATTTTTTTTAATTACGAGTATATTTCTTTCAACAGTATTTATTGAAAAAAATCAAGTTTTGACACATACATATGTCTCACTATGTGATTTAATGTTTGAATGCATTTGTTATTTCTTTATATTTAATATTTGATACCCAAAAGAAATGTCGAAATCTTTGGAATTTTACGTTAGATACTTTTTGCATTATTGTCCCGTTAATGTTAGAGGTAATAAGAAAAATATTAACAATATTTCGAAAATACAAAACCTAATTCAAAAAATTAATGGGATCTGAGGTCTGTACTTTCAAATTAAAAAAAAAAGAATCAGAGTTACGAAATATTTCTAAGAAAAAAGTATTATTTAATTATGAATTCTACTACTTATGTTTATTATTGTCAACACTCACTGTATATATACATGATAGCTTAAAAAGTTATTGAATTGCTGTCTTTATGTAAAGTAAATAGAATTCAAAAATATTTAAGTACATTTAATGGAAAATTTTAAGGTTATATCCTCCATTTAAAATATATATTAATTAAAGATTTGCTTCTTAATTGTCCACACAATGTATGTAAGTCCTTAATAAAATAATATAAAATGTTATTTTGTCTTTCCTTTTTCAAACGAATTTTAAGTCCTGTCTTTTTAAAAAAAAATAGATAATTTTAATGTATTTTTGAATTTCAAAAGCACGAAAGACTTAAAAATGATTGAGGAAAATTAACCATAATATTTATCACTATAAAAGTTCAATTTCGAGTAGAGGGGAGGAATCCTTAAGCTTTTATAAATTTCTTTAATATGAAAATTAAAAATGTCTATGCATGTAACGATCGATGTTATTTAGACAATACAAGTCAGATATCTTGCACCTACAACTGGCAAAAGTATAGAGCGCCGTTGATAAGAAACCAATGCCTATTATTTGGCATGTGTTTTAACAGAATAATAGAAACTTTTTGGAAAGTCTTTCGATTGTGTATATTTACTCCTAGTTCAGGTGATAGTGCAGTGTGCAAATTTACTCCAAGGCGATTCGCTATCTGTTTAATTTCGCTACATGCTGGGTTTTATGTCACACTTGAATTTTACTACATGTTTTATTTTACATAACTATTTGAATTTTACACAACTGTTGAATTTTGCACCACTGTTGAATTTTACATCACTGCTGAATTTTACTGAATGTTTAATTTTACACCATCGTTGAATTTCCCTACATGTTGAAAATTACTACGCGATGTAAATTTACTTCTATGTTGAAAACGACTACAATCATTGTAGGCAAATAATTGCCTATATTTATTGTAGCGATTTTCAACAAAATTTTTTTAGAGTGAGTTAGTACCATTCATTTTCATTACATCCAAACAGTCATTAAAAATGTAAAATTAGGCCAAATGTGTAGGTCATTTAATAAACATAGATGTTTCATTACCAATTGTCCTAGCTTATCATAATTTATTACTATATCACTTAAATTTCCTAGTTTTGTCCTTGAATTGAATTGCAGGTTGTGAATGCTTAGTTAGTATAATTAATTCGAACTCCGATCTGACTTATCTCTAGTGCTTACATTTTCAGAGTATTTTATGAATAGTTAACATCCGGCCCGCTATGGATAGCTCTAGTTAAAACAACGATTGAGTCTATGGCATCGGTGGGTTGTGAATGAATGAAGAGTAAGGCTTCTTTATTATATTTAAAATATTTGCTTTATTTTTTATAAATTACCATATATTTTTGAATAATACAGCCATGATCATCTTTTATATTTTATAAAATAGGCAATCGTAGAATATTCTTCAATGTCCTATAATGTGTGCATGTTTTGCCCCTGCAATTTTAACTATCTTTTTCATAACACGATTTTTCTATAAAAGAAACACTTTGAAATGGTGGTGAGGAGGAGAATAATCATTACGACTCGCTTGAAAGCTTAAGTAATTATCAGAAAGTATATTACTCAAACGCTGTCGGGTTATTCCTAAGAAATATGAAGAACATTTTTGACCATCAACTCCTCCCAAACCATCAGAACTTAAAGAGTTCACATAACACGAAACCTGATTACACGAAATATTGCATAACACGAAATAAACGCTCAGTACCCCTTCCGTAAAATGATTTTGATGTGAATTAATTCTGATATCGCTAAAAATGAATAACATGAAACATGGCGAAAATTTTTCTATTAGCACGAGATAATGGTTGCTCTACTACCGAAGACCACAAGCATTTTATAACCTTGTGAGCCGGACATCATTAAGCACGTGAAAGTCTTCTACAGAAACTTTCTGTCCCGGATATTTGTAACGTGTGCTTAACTAAGGAAGATACTAATGGAGTGACAATTTTGGACTCCCTACATCTACGGCCTGGCGATGTATATTAAACAATTAAAAATTGTTTCAGTCATCCTGGATTCCCTTTGGTAATGCCTCCCAAACTAGAGATTCCATGTCCAGATATTAAATTACACAAAAGTTTACGGTGTCTACAACTCTGAATTTTGCCGCGGATATTATTCTCGGAGATTACTTGAATCTATGGATGATGATTATTTGAACCAATTAACCGATTCGATTTACTTTCTTGGCTACGTTCTATTAATTTTACTACTGCTAATAGTACTCTTATTGATATTGATGGTAATTCTACTACTAATGGAAAATTGCTAATTAGTGGAAAATCTTTATATGATCTACCATCAATGTTTGGGCGTCCGTGTTCACTGTAGTGTAGACAGCAGGCAGTTCAGGGTTTCCTAATGAGATCGCCCTGTACCGCTGATCGAAAAATATTCATACGGTATACTCTCAGAATTTCTTCATGAGATTCTAATTTGCGGCTGCAAGCCAACAAACTGACAGTACCTCAGTACTTGTCATTTTATTCTCTGCTTAATGCAATAGGTTGAAAAATTTTCTGCAGACTCTATATGGGTTTTGAAAGAGTAAAAACACAATCCCCCTTTCTATGTAATATTTTTTGTTTTCTTCGACTTTTGTTGTCAACTTTTCGCAGAACACCTATAGTTGCTAGGCATTCAAGTAAACACGTAGTATTTAGCCTCATATAATTCACACTTAAAAATTTTTTTAAGTTTAAATATGAGGTCAGCTTGGCTGTTTGCTTTGGCGTATACGGCAGGCAGGAACCAAGCCGTACTGACGATAATACGGTTCCTAATTATATGAAACGCCCTCTTTTTGCAATGAAATTTCTTTTTTCAAAGATTTTTCGTTTGCATAAAGAGTTTTTTTTCCATTATAAGTATATAAAGATGATACTCATGGAAAAACCTTTTGTTTCCCGCCAACATTCCTGTGATAATATTACAAGGAGTCTAGAAGTAATAGGACTGAAATGCAGGATTCACTTATTCTTTTGAGATAATGTTTCTGCGAGTTGAATCTTTATTGAATTCTTTAATTTAGTGTTTGTTTTTTGCTAAGTATGTTACAAAGCCCGTCTGCACTAATTACTAATAATTTCAGAACACATTTTAGGTATCACTCATTGGCCCATAAACCGCAACAAAACGGTTATCGCTCCGTTCATGAGAAGAACAAAGCATCCATTAACGGCTTCTCTTCTTGATAACACGGAATTGTTATATTAAGATGAAGTTAAAATTTATGGGAGTCACTCTAGCTAAGAAACTTACCTGGATTTTGAAAGAGTGGTAGGAGCTCTCTATACATATCACCGCTTCATTAGCAGAACATAGAAGCCAAGAATGATTTACTGGATGTACACCACGGTTAATAATAAAAACGACACTATGCTTAAACCAACCCACCGCGTTGCCTCCTTGTGAATACCTGGTGACATGAGGATCTGTCCTATAGCAGCCATGGAAGGCTTATTAAACCTTCCACCTCTGCATTTATGTATGAAAAAGGATTAAAACTGTGCTATTGGATTGTAAAATGAAAATCAGTTAAAGCCAAGTGATATGATTGGTCACTTAAGCAACTTAAAAGAGATATGCTTATTTGCTCGAAAATGACAAAAGTTTTGGTAGATCATTCAAAGTTCATTGGGAGACAGACAATAATATCGTTCCACCAAACCGTTCTTCCAACAAGGATCGATGATGTGGTATACAGACGGTCCAAAGACGAACAGTGGCGTGGGACTGTGTTAATGCGGCCCCAGATGCCATATATGAAAGGCCCTGAGCTCTACCCCTACCATATTTCAGGACGAGGTATTAGCTATAGAAGAATGCGCCAATGCCTGCATTAAAACAGCCATAAATGGTTGAACCATTAATGTCCTCTCGGACAGTCAAGCTGCTCTCAGGGCTTGAAGTCATAAACAATTACGCTTCGGATGCTCTGGGAGTGTCCGCACACTCTTAAAAATTTATCAAGGAGAAACAAAGTTATCCTCATGTGGGTACCTGGACAAACCACAAAAGCAAAGAAACTGCTGATGGCCTAGCCAAAAGAGAGGTGCGGAAACTCCTTTTGTCGGACCAGAGTCATTTTCTTACACTTGAAAGAGGTACCTCAGAGCTACCGTAAATAGCTGGCAGCACAAACATAAATCCCTCTTTAGGAGAACAGAGCTCAAAATGATTACCGAGCTCTTCTCAGACCATTGCCCTTGAGGTATTACCTAAATAAGAAGGAGTCAGGTTGAGAGTTCGTTTTGCGTTTCTGTCAGGATGCTCATGAAACTTCAGACCACCTGCTCTGTATTTGTGTAGCATTGGCCAGGAGGTGATTACTCCATTTACTCGAACATCCCTTTTCTTCCAAAACTACGTGCGGAACCTCGAGCCCAGAATGGATCTGGACTTTATTAACAGTCTAAGCCTAGAAAGGGAATAAATTGAACAAGAACCCACAAAAGATCTTTCAGGCCGGAAACATATTTCGGGAGAAGATGTTAGTACGGAAGTTTTTTGACATCCTTACTTCTAAGTATTTCCAATCTAAACTTAAGATTTATTACAATAAACTCATCTTCTATAATATTTTACAGTCCAAAAGTTGTACACAGTTTTTTGTTTAAATTTTTTATTTCAAAATTACGTTAAATTCTTTATTCCTGGAAGTTGCATTCTCTAGATGCAGTCAACAGTCATTCAAAAGGAATAGATAAGTCCATTCCATGACTGTTCACTTAATTCCTTTATAATACGCTCCAAATCGTAAACATTTTTAAAAGTCCATTGTGAGTTGAAGCACACATAGCTCATCCCTGGTATGTGTAAATACGCCAGAACAGGAAATTAAAAATTCTTTCCGAGTCAAAGAATTTCCTTCACTGAATGCAAGTCCTTTCTAATATAATTATATATCCTTCCCTAACTTTTGGGCTTAGATCTGAGAAAAAAAAACATAAACAATTTCAGACTACGAGAAAGTTTTTCTGTTGCGAGCTGACTTATGTTACCTAACAAAACTTACCTAATGAAAAAAATACGTAAGTGGACGTATGGGGTCACACTTCACTATAGTATAAAAGCATGTGTACGTTGCAGTGGCTCGAGTACGACGATTTTCAAGATAGTGTTCTACTGGAAGATGCAAGGTCTAGAGAGAATGTGTTCTACACTTTTTTTGTGGTTAAAATTGCTCTGACCCCATGCGCCTACTTAAGGGTTAAAAAACAACATTTTCTTCAGAGTTTTTATACAGTACTGGTGTCTAAAGGTCTAAAAAATGGATTGAATTAGTTGCCTTGTCGGTGCTTCTGCCGGCACCTTACTCTGAGACGAAGGAAGGTTGAATGGTGTACCGCTTTCAAACAATAATTTCATGTCATTAGGGTAGGAGAAATCTAAAAGTTATAGACTTACCGCAGTCAAAATCTTGCTCGCCTACAAAAATGGCAGATTCATCACTCTTGCTCAAAATCCTTTGTCCTGTTTTCGAGATAAATTTACAAATATACAATAATTGATGTAAAATTTTCATAGAATACGTGGTGAGTCCATAAATCTTTGAACAACAGTCTCAACATTATACAAGAAAAATGCATTTTTCTTAATACATTTGTGAGATTGAAAACTTCCAATTGGTCCTGTTTGCATACGGGTGCCAGACCTTTTACTTCTTTTTTCTCAACGCCATTTTACATTCTAAAAAACTGTTTTCTTTTTAATCTTGTCACGCTTCCGTTAACAATGCGCTGCATTTGAGCTTACCATCTGCAAACGACAGCTTTATCTTCTTAAAATACAACTGCACTTAAGTTCAAGGAAAATGTGCCTTAAGCTCTTTCAAATCTCCGTGATAAATTTAATTCGTACATACATAGCCAGAGAACGAAAGACGAGGCTTAGTCTGTCTGCAGTTTTAAGGCTGAAATACAGTGGCGGTTGGCATGAGATTTTTTGTCTTTTTTTTTTTTTTTTTTTGTTATTAAATGCAGTTTGCATTTTTTTTTCGCGAAAGTAGGTATATAAGTATGTAGATACGAAAGTGAAATAAATGTTTCATGTCTCTGTTACTGCATGAGCCAACGAAGGTACGTTTGAATTAAAATTATTAAAATTAAAATTTGTTTCCAGGAAAAAACATTGTAAGGTAGGCGAACAAAATTTTAATCCACAAAATTTAAGATTTGCGTTTTCGAATGCAATTCTGATACAGAATGGTGGGAAGGATATCCGCTATAAAGCAGTGTCTACATTGCGGTTTTCATGAAATTAATTCAAGCGTTGCTAAAAACTGCTATCAAGGCCGTTTGGAGTCTCCTTGGGTGGGCGCGAGTGATTTAGTTTCAATAAAAAAAAAAAATAAGATGTGCATTAAAAGGGAAAGGATCTAGTGCGTAGTATAAAATTTCGTTGGCACTGAAAAATCGCTCAACTGAGCGGTTAAAAACACTTCCTCCAGGCATAACACGTTGAGAAAATATAGTATATCTACCTTGCCTTCTGACTACTCAGTCGCAGCGATTCACCTGATCTAGAGCGGCTGACAGTAACCAACGCGACGTCGTAGTTAGTGGTTTTTATATTGAATGTTGACACTATTAAATTTTTATTTGAATCGCTGGTTTGAGAGGCTGAAAACCACCCATAGACAAAGCCTTAGACTTGAAAATGAAAGCTGATTTTGTTGTGAGCTTTTTTTTTTTAATCAGTACGTCCACCATTGTTCGCGACGATGTCCAGAAGCCTTTTTGGCATTGACTATACGTAGTGGTTAAACATTCCAGAGCCAAGGTTAGCCAAACAGCTTCAACGGCATCTTTAAGCTCACTGATGATGCTACATTGCTTGGCATCTCTTTGTTCTTATTAACCATCACTATATGCTCTCTACGTATATAGGGTTTACATCAGGAGAACGGGTTGGCCAGCCAAGAAGGTGGATGTTGCGCCTCAAGAACCAACTTTTGTGGATCGCAGCGTTATCCGGTTGCTTCTTGTCATCCATAGACTTAAAATTTCTCACACATTCTATTAGTAACTCGAAAAGTATTTCGCATTCGTTATCCATTTTCTCGCTTTTTTGTGGGTTCTATGCACAAATGTCAAATTTTCTCATGCATAGCGAGATCAGGAGCCTGTAGACAGGGAAGTTGACGAAAGGAAATGAAACTTAACGCATCGCTTCTTAATCTTATTATGGGGAAAAGGTTGCATTGTAATTGCGCAATTTTGTTTCTTTGCTCTTTTGTAGTCTTTTAATGTCGAAGTGATGTTGCGTGAGATTCTACTGAATTTTATCTTAATCTACTGCAGTTTTTGTCTGAAATCTACTACACACTATACCCTAATTGGGAGCATCACTGATCGTGTGTGGCAATTAAGAAAAACACTTGTCCGCGTCTTTACATACATATATATGACGACATAATATATTAGTTTGTGGTCATCGTAGTTAGCCCTCTAAATGACGCAAAAATGCGAGAAGAATTTGGATCAGGCACTTCATGAACTCGAAATTATTGCGGGTTGTATACATAGTCTAAGGAATTTCATGTGTATTTCTTCCGAATGACAAAATCATATTGATCATTTTTATATCCTAGATCATAAGGTATACCAAGTTTGTCATTCCGTTTGTAACGCTTTGAAATAATGCTGGTAGAGCAAAAGGGGTTAGACACCCATTCATAATATTAAGAGCTATGTTGATTTTTGTAAGTTCATCTGCTGTCTATCTATCCTCACGATAAATCGAGAATACGTTCATTTAGAGTGTTGAAATTTTGCACACGGGGCTTTAAAATAAAAAGTAAATTTAGGTTCGGAAATAGGACTAATTTGGCAACTCCATCCTAAGGTTGCTATACAAAAATTTAGTTTTTCACTATATATTTGGAAACTGCCTCAGAATGCGTCGTCGTGGAGACCTTCAAATTTTTCATATATATTGCATATAAAACTTCACAATTGAACTAAATCGGGCAAACACTTATTGGTGTTGTCATACAGAACTTTGGGATGTCACGTTATTTAGCTTTTATTTTCATCTGGTTGGTCTTGACCAATTGTAACTTTTCCTCTTGGTTTTTAAAATAATCCACGGCGACAAAACATAACTTTTTTTACAACTTTTTTCGGTGACTATTTTGAATTCAGGTCTAAAGAATAATAAGATAAGATAATACTCATAATTCGCGTACATAACTCAACAGTTTTTTTTTTCGTCTTCCTATTAGTGGGAACTAAGATATGTTTCCCAATTCAAAAATATTCTTTTATGGACATATTCAGTTGCTATCTCTTAATGTTAAGCTTCACTCTATCATCTCTGATACAAAATTTTATATTTTTGGATACAAGCTATTTTCAAATAAATATATAGTTACGTCCCCACATGAAAATCCTGCACCTTATTATTTTTCGTCTGCAAATTCATCGAGAAAAGCAAATTCTCACGATCTACGGCCGCAATTTCACTTACCACAGCATTAACCCAATAAGCATCATGTCGCACCACAGGAAGTTCTCACGGACAGATAGAAACATAAAAACTTCCCAAAAGTCGCAGTCGGAGTAATCATAATAAGTAATTTCTAAGCTCGCTAAGTTCGGATATAAGACATAGTGTTAATTTTTGAAAAGTAAATAAAGTTTTTCTTTTGCGTTTTAATTATTTTATTATTATTTTATTATTATTTTTTCCTCCTCGCGTTCGACCATTTCACTATATATATTCAGTTTTCCAAAAAACAAAAAAAAACAAAAACGCTACGCTCCATTAATTCCCAACTATTAGTAAAATTGATTGCATTTAATTGACTTCAAACCAAAATTTAAACTTACCCGGACAATATTCACCCACCTACATAGATATTAAATTTTTATATTAAAAGCTAATTTTCATTAATGTTAATCATGCAGTGAACATGTGTTCAATTATTATGGTTCGATTCCCACACACGAATTAAGTCCTGCAAGTATCAGTAGCAAACATTTCCTCTTTAACAATTTGACCTCAGCTGAAATAATCTACTCTAGTACACACAGCCAAGAGCCCTTAAGTTTCGGAAGTCGTTTTGTACTTGAAGAAGTTTGCCCAGGTAATGTAAATACATTTTATACATACACCATCTAGGCAATCCTGCTGAATACCTACTACACTACAATACATATACAGGCAATTCTTAGCTTCTCAGTTTCCTTGTTCCACTTTTAGAAATTTAACGAGCTGGTATTGATCCAAAGACTAACTTAGTTATGGTATCTCCTTGAGAAAAGGAAAGTTAACAGGAGTAAATAAAGACATTGGAAGTTTCTGAGAACTTTGTATCCATTAAAGCGAATATTTCTAGGCTGCTAAAGGGAATGATTTAAGTTAAATAAGACTTTTCACAAAATATCTCTGGAACATAAGTCAAATATTTGATTATTTTATACCTACGAGTAGGTTAGGTTAGCTTAAGAGTAGGGGCGACTAGATCACCAGGACTCTACGGACACTGCAGTCAGCGTTGATCTATTGTGTGCTCTCATAAACCTAGCATTTTTACGAGGTTGATTATTGCCTTTCGAATTAGGTTGCAAATTTTGTTAGAAGAGTTAAATGCTTCTCCAGTGATTTACAACCTTAAAGCTGTGTTAAAGCTATGTTATGCTTCCAGGTTTCATCTTCCTCTTCGCACAATTGACACAGCTCGTTGCGCTATGTCCACTGACTCTTAGATAAAACTCAAGATTCTATAAGATCAGTACACATTAATTTTTATTTTATTAATACTCGGCGTTTTCGTGCAAAAGCAACATTTAAGTATGTATTCCACGTCATTCCTAGAGGTGAGCTCAAAGCTATTTGTGAACCATAGTGGTAAAAACGGGTACTAGGTTCTATATAGATTTGAGTTGTTTCTATTAGTGGATTATTGAATAGTTGACAGAAATGATAAAAGAGGCACTGTTCATTATTCTCCTAGTATTTAGACACGTTTTAAAAGCTACTTTTATAAGTTATTCAATAATTCAAAAACAAATAAAACTCATAGGGCCGCAATGTCAATGTTGATGATCCCGCAAGACCACCTTTAATGGTGTTTCAAAGTTATAATGTTTCGGCACAACATCTGATATGCAGTTAACCTTTAACAATCGGGTTCACAAGAAATTCTCCTTCTTTCAGATAATTGACCAGATTGAGTGTGTTCAGGGTATCCGCATTCTACAATTATATTGCACTGAGGATGGCCACCGTTTTAAAATACAGATACAGCGGAAGCAGATCAGCATTCTCTAACCTACAATCTGGCAAATATACATCGTATCAGACATGCAAACCATTGCAGTTTTGGTAAATTATAACTTCAACTTTCTTTTGTTTAATTTCTGGAAATCAATCGAGTGCATGGTATGTGACCATAGGTCTTACAATGCATATGCATATATGATCACAAGGTTAATTTTGGTTTGAGCCAACCGAAAAAGAAAATTCCAAGTTGGTCTGCTATCCAAGCTAATACCTAGATATTTGACCATCTTTGAGAATTCCACAACTGTTCCCTAAAGAGGCTGTGCTGATCTAACTGAAGCTTCCTTTCTTTGTAAATGGAGTCGAAATTGGCTAGAGCCCGTTCGTCCGTCCTCCCACTCCGGCTGTACCATGCAGTTAGTATATTCAAGCCGGAGTTAGTCAAATATTGCCGGAGATTATCTACAAATAGGGGCAATAGCAGAGAGGATTGGATCTGTCCGTCTCTTGGTAACCATTAATTTTTCTGATTCACTATTGCCCAGTACATTACATTTTCTATCGTGAGCTTATGCAAAATGATTGAATATTATTGTAGATTTATTTGCAAAAAACTGAATATGTGCAGAGGATACCCCATATTGCCCCGCTTGCCCTTATTTGAATGTGAGGAATTAACTACACATTTCGATTCATTTGAATTATAAATATTCAATAAACTTGTCACAGTATAACTTATCAACACCTTAGTATACAATGTGAATGGCAAGAACTAATAACGGCGTTTTTCGAGTCCTTTTAAAATGTCCATAAAACATAAAAATTCCTCCTTTCACTCAACCTGCACTGCTTGTATCTTTATTCCTTGAAAGAGATACATACGTTTTCTTCCTCCTCCTCCTCCTCTTAAAAAGAAAAACATGATAAATCCATGATCTGAGCTAACTGGACCATAGTCTTAAGGATATCCAGATTTAATGAGCAACTTAATTTCGCTCGATTTCCTTTTATGGTCCCTTAAACTCCAGATAAGCACGTGAATGCACGAAAATGTACTGAAGTTGGTTTTACGAGTTGTACAAGAACACGTCTGCAGAAAGGAAGGAGATAATCGAAAAAAGTTACAAAGTCGTGTCGAGCTAGAACATCCTTCCTAATGCGAGGAACAACAGATAATACTGTCTTAGCTTGATTAGACTACATACATATCATATATATATATGCACATATGTGTATGTAACTGTGTATGTGAAAAGAGACATTTCAATTTTCTTATAACTTTTTGTTAATCAACTCGAAATTGGGATGATATGGTGTTAAATTGTGTGCGAACTGCGAACATTTTTAAAAACTGTAATAAATCATTTTCGAAATTTTCGAATATTTTCTCACCATTCTTTGATAATCTGAAGAAGTTAGGTTATTATTGATCTGAGTTATTACTTTAATCAAAATTAAGTAAAAATTTAATAGCTATCAAAAATGAAAATAATTTTCTTCTCACAACTGTTTATTTGTTCATTGTTGGATGGGAACTGTTATTTTAAGGGATAAGGAAGTTTTCAATTACCATATAATTAGAATTACTATAACCAAGTATCAGTAAAATAACTAATTACTTTTGAATTATTAAGGAAATATAATATTAAATCGTATTACTACCAAAAGTGGTAAAAAGTAATAAACGGTACCGACTAAAATAGAAAAGGATGGAAACGAAACATCAAAGCAGTTACATCGAGTTCAATTTACATTCATACATATTTATTTTAGTTGCACAAAACAATAGTTTTGTAGCTAGTAGCAGAAAGAGTACACGAAAAACTACTACTAAAATATTAGCAGAGAGCTAATGCTAAGATAAGTAATTTCAAAAAATTTATTCTGTCGACTAGCTTTGGGGCCGCTCTTCTTGAAAACACAAAAGAAAACAAGTAAAAAATCCAGAATTGGTCTAAGACCTCATGATACCCTAGATGAATGCTCGTATGTAATTTCGTATGGTCATCCATCTGTTAAAGTTTTATTTTTGAAGTATTTTTTCGCATATATTTCTAGAACGGTTCGTAGGACAGTAAAAATATATTCATTTTTACCAATTTCATAGGATTTCATATTCTAAAGAACTTTTCGGTACAATAAAACGTCTAGGACTGATCATTTCTACAGTACACGTATATATATGGCAACATCATACGGGGGTTGCCCGATTTAGTCCAGTTTTGAAGCGTTACTTACAATTACTATAAAAACAGAGTGTACAAAATTTCAGCTCTCTACGTCGACGCGTTCACATGCACTGTCCAAATATATAGTAAAAAACGAAATTTTTGTATGACAATCCTACTAAGGAGTTACCTGATTTGTCCCGTTTATAAACTTAATTTTTTTTTTACTTAAGGACCGTGTCCAGGATTTCAGCTCCCTAAGTGCAGGCGTTCTCGAGTAATCGTGAGCACAGGCGGACGAATGAATAGACAGACGGAGATGCAAAAATCAAAATAACTTTTTATACGTGGGTGTTCAACCCATTTTTGTATACTAGCATATTATTTAGTTACAATCGGAATGACAAACATAGTACCTACACCCTTTAGATTTTATTTATGGTATAAAATCGTTTTCGGAGTTTGGATCCATTAAAATATTAAATTCCGGTCTAACGAATGAATGCAGGATCGAGTGGAATTTCGCAGTCGATCCGAGGCTTTGAGGCCGTTTTTCTCGAAAAAAAAAATATCTTCGGGGTTTGGACCGATAAGGAAAATATTAAGTTCCGCTTCATTAGTCCATAACAATACACAATTCTAAAGAAAAAGTGCTCGCATCATATCTCTTTTCGCTTTGCACAACTAACCAAAATTTCAGACATCAGGGATTTTCTAAACGATGCATTATGGTGCTCTGAACATATTTTATTAACAATGATTATTTCAACAAAGCGTGGGAAAGCTTTGGCAATCGGATGTATCTTGAGCGACTTTCTTGGGTGAAAAAGTAGACTTTTCTGCTTCTCCTGCCTCGTGGAAAATGACTTCCGATGAGAAAAATGTCCAGAACAGATCCTTATGATCCTGAAAGAAAGAACTGCAAAAATATATGCAAATTGCTGTAACTAGGGTGTAAGTAACTCATGTGCACGAAAATGGATTCTTCGGTAGGTATTCAAACTTGTTCTCAGGACCTAGGGAATTCGATTCTTTACTAGATTTCCCAAAATGTACTATACCAAAATATGACTCCCTCCCCAAGCCTTTCTCGGGTTAATTGAAAAAAAAACATTGCTAATAAAATGTGTTCAGAATATCATAATGCAACATTTAAGACATCTGTCATGTCTGTTCGTGTAGGGCCTAAAATGGACCAATTCGGGCGAACTCTTTTTGGTGTTGCCATACAAAATTTTAATTTGGACATTGCCTCACTCATCGACGTAGAAGCTGAAATTTTGTACACTGGGCTTTTTTAAATAAAGGGAAATTTAAAATCGAAAATCGGACCAATCGAGTAACTCTTACGTAGGGTTGCCATAGAAATATTTCCTTTTTTACTATATATTTGTTCCCTGCTTGAGAACGCGTCGACGTAGAGAGTTATACTCTCCCACACATACATGCACACACCCACATATCGAAACCCTAGAGTAGAGTAGAGCTTAAATATTATACATCTTTAATCATTCCCTTTAGTTTGAAATAAAAAATCAAATTATCCAAAGCTTCTGAAAACGTTTATAAAAAATTATCTTCCCAACAAATAACTAACTCCCATTAAATCTCCCATAAATTTAATTTAGAGAAATTTTAAATCAATAAAACAAAAAGGATAAGATCCAACCCTGAGATACCAATAGTCTAAAGTTTTTGTCTTAAATACAACAACACAGAATAAAATTTTGTGTTTAATCGAATTTCAATAATCCTTTTGCCCACCTGCACCTCTACATTTTGCAAAGGAAAAAATCATTTAACGTCTAAACAAAGGCTCAAAACTTTTAAGATTCAGTTTTATCTCGAAACTGTATACCAACCACAAGGATGTAAGATATAAATTTGATAACGAAATGATAACGACAAATCTCATTACTGCGGACATCTTACCATCATTAATATCGTCGTTTATGGATGCTATAACTTACAGCTATTAAAGTTATACAGATTTATATATTTAGCTAGTCCCTCTGATATCCAGTCCAAAGATTAATTTAGCCATGTCCGGACGTCGAAAAAAAAAAACTTTCTACCCATCAGTTAAGAGAAGGAAGGTATTCCCAGAAAGATAAATTTCTCTCTCTTATTGTAAAAGATTCAGTTGAAGTGAATTCGTGGTGTATCTTTGCCGGTATGTATGTATATAAGTTAGTATAAAGAATATAAGAATTCTATATGCATGTGTGTGTAGCGCTGTTTTTCACTGATATTCAGGAAAAGTGTATTAATACCCGAGGGTTATTTGGGAGTAGGAGGACGTCATGATAAATGGACAGTCATTAATAATTTTAGACCTCAAATTTTAAAAGCAATGGAATTACACAAAAATGCTGAGCAATAAAGACTTTTCAGGTACACGACGTCATCTTAGTGTCGGGAACCTGACCTTTATTCAACATGAACTCATGACGTGTTGCCATGTCACAGTTTAAAGCTTTTTGTAATGACCGCTTAACGCTTGTATCAGATAAATTAGCCATGATGGCAGTGTTGTTGTCTATTAGACGTAAAAACGGTATTGATAGCATGGTATTAAAGTCGTACTATACCGTAAACCGGATATAGTGTGTCTCCAAATATTAGACACAGGTTTACCCAGTTCCACAGATATAGATGCGGGAGCAGTAAATTACGCATAATGTAGGTAACTAAAAGTTTTTGTTTTCTGGAAATATACCAATAAATTCGAGTCAATATCTAGAAGAGGTCTATGTAATTCGATAATTAATGCAAGATGAAAAAAAAATGCGGATATCCCACCGCACTAATAACCTCTCCAGGAGGCTACTGCAAAGAAAAGGAAAGAGTGACAGGAAAAATCTAATTAGCTAAATTGTGTAGTTAAAAGGATTTTGTGGGTGGCGCCAGGATATAGACTAGGAATCAAGGTTGTAAATGAGCAGACCCATTTGTCATATAAACTCATCACTCAAATCAGGACTTGAGTCCGCTCAACATTTAAGCGGTGGTTATTGCTCGAAACTTGAGCGGATTCACTACTTGAGCGGACTCATCATTTGAGTTGAGTAGACTCAAATTATATTTTAAATAACATATGGAGGATCTGATTTAATTAAAATTGAAACCGAAACTGAAATTTCAATCAAATAAGAAAAGTTTACAAAAAAGTCATTCATTATATTATATTATATTAATTTAGCTTTCGCTAATTTTCTTAGCCAACATTTTTTCTTCCTCTCAATATAATGTACATCTGTACTTATTCAATAATGTGAAAAGACGGTATGGTATTTTCCCATACTTGAAAATTATCTTACATTATCTATAGAAATTCTTGTGAAATATAAAGGGAAAGTAATATGTACATGAGGAAACTCAGTTTTGTGAAATCTATTTAAATTTTACAGCCGAAAATAAGTGTTAACTTAACCGTTTGTGACGCATAGAAAAAAACAATTCTTGTAGAGCAAAATGGATTGAACACCCACCCCCATAATTCGTTGATAAATTTATTATTTCCAGAATCAATTAAAGCTTGGAATGTTTCGACATCGACATGAATACGCAATCCCAAAATAACAATCAAGCTACGCCATTTTGGGACTCAGATTGTGAAGATGACTAAAATTCAATGGAGGGTCAGGAATTGTTCTTGGCGTATAATTTCTCCACAGACAAAACCTCGAGCGTATTCGAAAACCAAAGTTTTTCGGTGATAAAAAACCTTTTTACCGAATACAACACAGCACTGCCTAGTAGTACTTCGGTAGAAAGATTGTTTAGCATAGGAAAACTAACGTTAACTCCTAATAGATGTCGTGTAAATGACGAAAATTTTGAAATGCAAGTGATGCTACATATCAATGGAAAAAATATAAAGACGGTGATTCTATGGAAAAGTGTAAGTACAATATCCTTGAACTGAATTATAACATTTTTAATTATGGGATTTTACTTACAAGTTTTACAAGTTGTTGAATTTGTCCATTATATTGAGAGGAAGAGAAATGTTGGCTAAGAAAATTAGCAAAAGCTACATAAATTAATATAATATTATAAAATTTCTAATAAAAAATAAATTAATATTATTTGAAATAATGTGAGACGCCGCTGTCCAAAAGGAAAATACTAAATATTGGTTACGCCACTATTTATTGGAAAGCCATTGGCTCATGTGCATAACTCAGACTTCCAGCGGTATTATGTGTATATAAAGAAAATAAAATCATGACCATATTTGAAGAATTAAAGGATTATGTACATGCTGCTGGGAGGGAGGCATTCATATGACGCCGACAGTGATTTTGAAGATTTGTCAGATTTGTTGTTAGAATTTTAAGAACGTCGGTTGATAGTGGTGAAATAAAGAAATATTTTGTGTCGAGTGAAAAACATATTTCGTGTTTTCTTTTGCTTCTCAATAATTTGCGTGAATGAATGACTCTTTTGTAAGCCTTTCTTATTTCATTGAAATTTCAGTTTCAATTCTAATTAAATTTGATTCTCTTTATATGTTATTTAAAACATGATTTGAGTCCGCTCAGATGGCGGAAAAGAAATGCTTGAGAGAAATTGATAAATTGATACTGGGAAAATAAGATTTTCTGGGATCATTTTCATTTACCATTACCTTCCTCTTAATTTTTGCTTGGGTTTTTATCATTCCGCTACTTCCTCTATTGCTATAATTTTCCAAATATACGCAAGACTTTACGTCTCAATGCCATTTTTAAATCAACTCAAGATTGAAATGCACAATCAGATGACGTGAAGAAGGATAAATATCAGCCTTCTCTTATAAATTCCATATGTGAATCATATGAAGTAAAATTTGTATATATCAAATTACTTCGAACTTGTTGTTGCCTACATAATTATGTGGATGTATGAACGCCCAAAAGTTTTGCTGTTTTCCACTTATGACGAATATAAAAGGGAGTTGGTCTGTTTTCAAATGAGTTATTGCCGCTTTTTACCACAGATTTCAGTTTATCTATTATCGTTTTTTTTTTTTTATTTCCATGTTGAACCTACGCATCATAGCAGTATATTTCCAGAATTCTAAGTAAACGTATATTCGTCAATATTAGGAAATCTACCAACTTCCACGTATCGAAAAAAGCAATTACTGGAAACATACTCGAGTTTTTTTATTGTTATAAAACAGACTACTTTTCCCTTTGAAAGCAGTCAGTATATACCTACCAAAAAAAAAGCCACTTGCAAAAAAAAAGGTTAAGACACTTACTGTGCTTAATTTTCACCAGCAACTAGGAGTCCTCTCGGTACATTTGATAGTTTCGTTTTGAATTGCAAATGCGTAATGCAAAAACGCTGGTGGAAAACTCTTTGAAATTCATAAAATGCAACAAAAATTGAATCAAGCTCCAATGTTCACGTTTTGAGTGAGTATCATTGCGGCAAATGTTAGAACCTATTCAACATATAGCCGAAGCGCTAGTTGAATTATCAACACTATACCGACTTCCGTTGAAATACAGCATTAAATGCAAATAAATTCAAGAGAATATAAAGACCCGCAGGGATACACGCTCTGCTTCTGCATTAGGGATTCATCTTTAGCTACAGTTAGTGGAGGTTTTGCATTGACAACAAAAATAGTATTGAAAGCAGTTACCTATCTACATTCAGTACAGCAGCAGCAGCAGCAGCAGAAACATTGGAGCTAAAATTGATATCAAGCCGCAGAATAAATCATAAACCAAGCGAAAAATAGTTATATGCATTAAAGTATGCTTACTTTGTGGAAAATGTTATGAATTCCTGGGAAATTTGATTGGAATCGCAATTCTAAACTTGCAGCTGTGTTTAATTGAAAATAATTGAATTTAAGTTTGGGCTCTTCAAAGACCATCCGTATGGCATGGAGTAAAACAGACTATTCTTAGCAGGAATTGTGCAGTTTATTTCTAACCGAAGTTGGAATTAAGTTAACGTGTTTGTCACTTAAAAGTTATCGGAGTTTAGCTGTAAAGAGCTCCATACCTAGTGAGAATTTATACCTGTTGTTCAGTCTAAGACTCTTGACGTTTTTTTTTTTTAAATAAAGTTAGAATTCAGAGTCCTTTAGAGTGGTTTAGTTGTGTGGTGTGGTTTTCGTTGTAGCCGAAGAGGTTCGATCAACTATTAAAACTCCGCATTTAGATATTATCAAGAGAGCAGTAGTAACTCTGTGAGTAAGCCACAAAGGTTTTATGATTTCGGCGCCGAGTTTGATAACATTGAGCTGAATTTCTACACAAAAGTTCAGAGCTATCAACAACATCGGAGTTGCCCAAGATCTGATTATACTTTTGGGTATCGACTACGGCTCTGTAACAATTGAACGAACTGAGCACGAGGAATCGATCTTATAGATCCAAAGTAAGATCCGTTCCGGGCTTCGTATTCATAGATATTCATATTTTCAAAGTGTTGATTGGTATATTCAAGAGAAAAAGCCATTGCCAATAAATTGTCGAACGAAAACCATTGTAGTATTAATTCAATTAATATAGAGCTTACCAGTTCAAAGACAAATACATTGCAGATATAGCCAATTTGGTGCACATACAGATTGAAATAGTAACACGAAGACAAATTTCCAGTCGTATTGTCAACAAAAGAAATCATTGTAGAACCATGAGCTGATCTAGCTTCACTTTTCATTAAAATGGCTTTGATTTATTTTATTCGTCTCCTTGTTTCACGGTAAATATTTTCACGCAATGTTAAAGAAAAAAATTCGAAATACATATCCTCATTCCTGTAAACTTATCTACGGAAGTCACACAACTTTTCCATTTAAACTTGCTCTGAATGGATCCCTAATGCTCCTATTGGAAAAAATCAACAAGTGAGAGGGTTAAATGTGTGCAAAAAGCACTTTGGTAAGTAAATATTCTCGTGGAGAATAACTGGCTTCCACTTCAAATTTCATCGCTTCAAGAAGTTCAAAGTTCAAAGTTCGAATAGATTTTCATTGTGTTACACTTTGATTTAACGATTTTTTTTATGTAAGTATTCTTTAATTTACTGCTGCACACTCGTTGATATTTAATTTTTTTTTTTCTTAAATATATTAGCCGCTGTGGGTTATTGATTTGATTCATACGAAAGAAAAAAATAAATTGTACATTTTCTATTAAACAAGTATTTTTACTGATGGTATAAAAATCTGACGACTCTAGTAAACAACAATTCTTAAGAGTCACCACCTTCTCTTCCCTTCAGTTATTATGAATATCCTGATACTGGTGTTCACTTGTTCAATAGTAATCATTCAACCAATCTGCATATATTGTGACCATTTTATTATTTTGAATTTCAGGTGCTGTCCTGTTTCAGTCGATCATTTTTGCTACAGCTCTTTCTGCAGAATATCTGCTCGATAGTTGAAGTTCATAGTTACTCATGGAATCAGCTATATTTGGTGTATGGTACTCTTACATACTTCTCCCTTTACAGTTTTCTTTGCAAGTATTGGTTTGTGTTTTTCTCTTATAATCTGATAAGTAACTTTCCATATTTTCTATCTCTTTGGTCACATAAAATTCTTCCAATTTAAGAGGAAATCAAAGCATTATGTACAGGGTTAGCCTCAAAGCTAGCTACAGTGCTTCGAACAGTAGGAAAATTGCATGCCTTCTAAAGGATGTAATGGTTATATTTAATTTATCGATTCGTTTTTAATATTTCTCCTGCCGTATATATGGTACGAAAGCTCTCCGTTTTCTTCATCTAATCCACACTATCGTCCACAAAAACAAAACTTTTTTTGAAATGCTCAACATCGGAGATCAGGCTACGGGACACGGAGTGATCAGAAAATGTTGCAGTATATATTGCTCCTTAAACTGAACGCTCTCATAAAATGTCTAGTATTACGAACCAAAGAAGATAGGT
This sequence comes from Dioctria rufipes, assembly GCA_963924295.1. NCBI lineage: Eukaryota > Metazoa > Arthropoda > Insecta > Diptera > Asilidae > Dioctria > Dioctria rufipes. Next base: position 16,840,673 of record OZ002744.1, on the reverse strand, counting down.
TCGACGTTCTTAACTGAGCGGCAGTTTACGTTTTGGGTTTTATAGCGTGCCTGCGTATTAGATCAAAGGAACTTTACAATTGGGCAATAGTTCTGTACTGTACTGTACTGGAAAAGCAAGATATTACGGGTAAGATATTTTCGCTACTTAGAAAGCTATTTGGATGAGATGTTCTTTACTCTTAAAAGCGTACTAAAATTCAGTATTACCAGGGCAATCATTAAAATAACCAGTGGTAGCAAAAAGTTAATGATTATCAGAGTAAGTATCGCGCCCCACAATATTTCATATTGAATAAAGTTTAATCCACTTAGTCTGTGGAAGAATTCCAAAGAATTGGTATTATGGAGCCAATAGACCATCCCACAAGAGTATTCCTGATGCAGTATGCAAGCAGGCTATCTGGGGAAGAGGTGCGAAGAAGAAAAAAGATATCTCTCCAAAGTGTAGAGTTATCTCTTTGCTTCTTCTCATCTCTTTCCAGAAAACCTGTTTGCATACTGCATCAGGAACACTCGTGTAGGTTGGCCAATCATGCATATCAACAGCAGCGGAGGAAAACATGGGATTGAACAGAACTGGATGAATGAGGAAACTTAGGAAGAATAGACTCCAGGGGCTGCATTCTGATAAAATTAAAATGACAACGACAAAAAGATTTCGAAGAAAGGACAATGTTACTATACTATAATTTGAATTTCTGATAATTGGGTGACATGACATGGCATCTTGGCAAGAAAAGTGACATATGTCAAAATTTGGGCATTTGCAGAATAGGGCATTAAAGAAATAGAATATTGTTTTTCAAATTGTATGAAGGCCTTATAAGATATCGAGTTGGCTTTACATCCGATGATTTGTTATTTGAAAGTAATAAGATCGTCGAACTTTTTTGTTTTGTATTTTACTGAAAGCGATGCAAGAGTTTTTTAAGGAAAAGGAAGTATCATAATGCCATTTCGTGGGAATCGAGCAAGTTACATCTGTGACGATTATCTTCAATGAAGCTTATAGCTTTTTACGTTGAATTGTTAACAAAACAGAAAAACTGTTATTTTTGAGATGTGTCACTATTCTTTCCAAGGTTCGACATGTATCTTAAATTATAGCAGTCACAATTTGATAATTACGGGGTAATTGAATATATTCCTGAAAAGACAGTAAATCTCCTGACACACGGTGTAAAAACACACGACGTAAAAACTGGTTTTTGCATCGAGTGTGTCTCTCAACCCATGGTACACATAGTTGATAACTGGTTGATACACGTTTCAGACAGCAAAGAAAATTCATCATTTCCATATGATCTATATGCACACGCACTTAGTATACGCATACATATGTAATAACACATTCGTGTATCACCCGAGCCTAACCTTCTGCTCTAAATTGGGCTATACACCAAAATATTCAAAAATAGTACGGTTTATCGAGCTTGTAATGGAGAAAATTTTAATACATTTTGTACAAGCTATTTAGTAATTTATTGTTAAGATTTTTTGTTTGTCATGTCACAGACTTCAGTTTCTAGATGAGTAGAAGAAGTATGTGGGGTTATTATAATATAATCGCACATGAATTTAAAAAATTTCCGGAAAAGATCGGAACCACATTAAACAGAAATATATCAAATAAAAATAAGTATGAAATAGTTCAATATGATTGGTTTTAGATTTTTTCAGAAATTTAAGTTAAGTGACTTTCGCTGCAATAATTGTCATAAAGAAGAGTTATTTGTCATGTCACACAGCTTTAAAGGAATCGGCCTTTCTAAAATGAGTCACATTTCAACGCTAAATGTCACTTTTTATGCCTAAAGTAATGAGTATAAGAATCGGATTTTCGAACAAAATTCACGATGTCATTGTCATTTTAATTTCATCAGAATCCAGCCCCAGAACGACTCTTAAAAACAGTACTAACACTACCAGAGATTTCCTAGATTGACGCACGCTGTGTCAAAAAAATATTCCCCGAGCTCGTCCAAACCACCCCGAAATATCAATATCAAATGTCAATGAAATCGTCCTTTCGTGTTTTAAATAAAACTCGTCTTTAAAATTATTAAATCAGATAATACAATGGTTTATTAAAGTCCCATTTATAATTAATAACTTAAAATTTTGTTTCTTTCGCTTGGCGCAAAACAAAATAAAACAGAAATGACGTCTGGAGTTTTACAATTGTTTTTATTTAAAACCTAATTGTTCCTAGGCCTACTAAGTATAGTACCTTTTCGCAAATCACCTAGTATTTTGGACAATCTGAAAAATAAACTTACAAGTTCTCTGAGAAGCTGTCAGAGTAAAATATTTTACCCTTTCCTTCGGAGTCTTATCGATTTGGATTATGCTGATAATATATGTTTCTTGCACCACCAAACCCTTAATGGGTGCCCGTTTGATTGGAGACGTAATGTACATAGATTTAGAAGAAAACTAATGCAAATAACTTAAATCTTCAGTTACTTCGTTAGCATAACTTTCAAGTCTTTCGGTACTCGAGTGTCGGTCAAGGAATACCTTTTCAGAGCTATTCAGTGATCGTCTGTAGTTTGTATTATATTTATTCTAGTTTAATCTATCTTTAACTTTGTAATACTGCTCTCTCGTCGAAACCATTTTTTTCATTCCTCAGAAAAACAAAATTGGAAGTACCTTAGAAAACCTCAAGTGTATAAAAAGCAAGTCCTTAAAATCCGACGAGCTTAGATAAATCTCCAACCAATTTAGTAAAATCGTGCCATGAATTCATTTACTTAAGTCGCAGGAAAGTTTTTTTGTGTTCTTAACCTACAGAAAAAAGAAGTATGTATTTACAATGTTTACATAGTGTGCACGGTAGAAGAGCAGGATAAAGGACTTATTGGATAAACTATCGATAAAGAGTAAACACCGTATTTTATCCTCAATTTCTAGGTCAATTTTCTCATCAATTGTGGAAGAAGTGAACAAACCAGCTACAAACATTTCAAGCTTCATTGGAAATTTTTATTAAATTTCTTGCTGGCTACATTCTTCGACCTTCACTGTTTCACACCATTTGAGTGGATTAGATTCTATGAAGCGAGTTTCGATTTAATTTTCTTTGGGTAGAAAAATACTAAAAATTCGATTACTAGATATTTTCCAACTACACAACAGCGCAGCGTTTCAAATTAATGGAAGCTCGTGAAAATTGCGAAAATTACAACAAACTGAAGGTGATTGCCTTTGCATTCCTTTTGTGTAACTTCTGATCAGATTGATAAGATTGCATGAAGGTTTTAAGAAAAAAGTCTCTGTCTATTAAGAGAAAATAGTTTTCTTTTCAGTAAGGAATTATTGCGTTTGGATATTGAAATTGGAATGTTACTCATGACGTATTTTCATATGTAGATATCTATGTAAGCGTCTCCTCCGATTTAAGCTTTTTTTTATCGTTCGTCAAAAAAGCGGAGGAAGGGGGGTTTTACTCCTGTAATATATATTTTCAGATCAAAGAAGGTGTTGGTTTCCAAACAAGTAGGCCATATAAAAGTACAAACCAGAGTTACATGGTCCGAATATCGATTTCCGTTAATTCCCGTGCGAGAGCAGCTTACAATACAATCATCCATACTATAATTATGTAAACTGTTCTTCCAGTGTGGTTGCTTCTAGCTTCCGGCCTCAATACCACGACGTCATCCAAAAACAGACGACAAAATGGATGTAGTAACACAACGGACCATCCAAAAATCTACGTAGGACTCTCTGACCTACTTTCACATCTTAACCTAATCTAACTTAAGCTAACAAATTAGCAACTGGAAACCCATCTTAAGTGATAAAAAAAAATCGAAATTGAAGATGTCTATGTTAATTTCGATAGAATACAGTTTTCATTTCTAAGTTATATTCGCGCGTTAGACTGCTTCAAGATGTTTTTTTTTTCTGTTGGAACTTGAGTACAATAAAGCCTCCACAACGTTTCGGAATTTCAGTTAGCTTTAAACCCCGATCGTATGATCTACGTACAATATAGATTGCTCTAAAATGAGACATTTTACCATCAATTAGTTCAGTTCATTTAATTAATGAACTTTTCGTTGATCCTAATTTTTGATATATCTTTGTTCGATATAATGGTGGTTAGCCTATTCTGCAAGCACTCTAGCTAAAGTTGCCCGTTCTTAGAACGGAAATCTCTCTTAAATTTGTAAAACAATTTCATTCCATTTTAATTTTTTTAATTTTTTTAAATTATTTTAATATTTTTAATTTTCTTCTTTTTTTAATTTTTAATTTTTTTATATTTATTTTTCAATGAGAAATCTTTTAAACAGCTGTGTAAAGAACAACGTGTTTGGTTATTAAAAAATGTAAACATATCAGTAGGGTGATTCTGTGGGTTTTGTCGATCTTGAATGTCAAAATAATCGACTAAATAAAATGAACTTTTCTACTGATTTTTTCTTGTTTTTATTCAGGTCAGCAACCCTTGCATGACTTAGAATGAACTGAAAATGTCACTTCACATTACAAATTCAAAATAATATTTCGAATTTAAGCACTTGTAATGCTTTAATTAGGCGTCGAATTTTTATTTACCAGTGTAAAATTTTTGTCACATACCTCTGGGAGCAGTTGACTAATTTTTCGATTATTTAGTCGTGTTTTTTGACGTTTGTTCATCGAAAATTCATTATAGTTCATTTCGTGGTAGATAATAGTGGAGACACAAAATGAACTGTGTTGAAAAAAAAAATCGACAAAATATGTCAAAATTCACGACTAAATAGAACGACAAACAGCACAGAATCACCCTCCAGATAAAAACAAGTTTATTTCTGTTTGTCACACATACTTTCAATTCTACATGCCATTCTTTCTTTCAAAACTTGGATGCATTTGTTTATTTTATTTTTTCAAATGACGCCTACTCTGGTGGGTAATTTCTTTCTATTTTGAACAGCTGTTCAACAGATTTCGCTTGGCAGTATATGTTCGCGGATTACAGAAAGAGTCTGGGATTTTCTCTATATTTATTATTAAAATTAATTTATAAGAAGTAGACAAATTGTGAACTGAAGATTTTTGGTAATTATTATGAATTCCATGATATCTTCGTAAATTTTATACAAGAAAAACTTTCCGTAAGTTTTAAGGAGTACCTAACAGCTAAATGATCTTGAGGGTCACTTTACACAAAAAGTTCCAAAAATGCGCCAATAATATGCACAGCCCTACAATAAGGTAACTTCTAAACTATATCGTTCCAGTTTCCAAAAACTGTATGTTATTTACTTAACTATAGACATATATGGCACAAGAACTAGATGTCGCATGCAGTACCAAAAAAGGATTTAAAATTTATATGGCTGAGTGGTTAATTTCGGAATGGACCACATCATTTGAAATGATGTATACGTCGAGTGACTCATATTATTTTGTATCTGAAGTGTTGAGGAAATCGATCAAATGTATACAAAACTGCTATTATAAAAATATTTACTTTCGGCACGCTATAAAACATGTTATGGTCCATTCCAGAATACACTTCCCAGTTTACAATCTCTATATACTGCTCTAGTATGCAACGCGACATCTAGTTCTTGTGCCATCTATGCTATAGATCATAAGAAAGTAGTAATCTCAAAATAAAGAACGAACAACAAATATCTCTAAGAAGAAAAATTTTCAAATTTTCAACCAAATAATTTGTCATATATTTTCTGGGATGACTTGCATTACACCTCTAATCTCATAGGATATAAAGCTTTTTCTGTTATACGAAATTTAATTGCCACCCTCACTAACAAAAAAAATCGTTTCATGAAGTATTCAGCCCTCTCCCGACGATGAACCATTACATCCTCCATTCCACCAAGCAATTCTCTTCTTATGAAGAAAAAAGAAAAAAACTGTGCCATTTTGCCAAATTTATTGCTCGCAATTACCGAGTTAACTGGCTCTTAAAAATCTCTTTGAGGCGTGAAAGGATTAAAGTATGACAACGTAAGTAGGACTTTTCTTTTATTTCCCAAGTTTTATAGTGAAGATGGTTTAACTTTGGCATTTGTTTCCCCTTGAATTATGGAGATTATATAGCTGAATTAAAATTTTAACTAGTCTCTTTTGTGAATGAAATATATATATATTAAAATGGAGGTTGTGACCTTTTTGTGTATTTTTGTATGTATAAATGCTAGAAGAATACAAAGAAAGCCTTATAAAATTTGATTCAGAGGAACCTTTGAAGGTTATGAGATTTTCACTTTTGTTCACATATTTTTATCTCTCGTATTTTTTCTGGTATTAACTGCAAAATGCTCATTATATTAAAATAAGCTAAAATTTTCATTTGGATAGAAAAATTACATTATTTTAATATAATAACTGCATATATAAATGTGGCATGGTCCGATAAATTTGAAAATATCTGCCAGCTGATGCAACTATAATTCAGACGAAGGTTTATTGAGCGTAAAATGGTAAGGATACGTTTTAATGAAAACTATTTTATGATTTTTTTCAGTAAGGTATATAGTAAATGTAGCCTTTGGGAAGGTAAGGGAGGAGTCAAGCATAAAATTACTGGAAAACTATTTTCCTGTATGAATTAGATTCGTGGGGTGTATGCTCTTGCCTCAACTCGAATTCACTGCGACCTGAAAGATCTATTGTGAGTCCCCGTTCAAATTATTCCCTTTCTTGATTACGACTATTAATAAAGTTTAGAACCATTCTGGTATTGCGATTCTACACGTAGGTCGATGGATTTCTGTATGCATAGCAGTTTAGGCTCTACATCATACATATATAAAATCTAGAATCGATGTCCAGTCACTTCACGAAAGGTATCAATGTGGAACATTTTAGCAGGGACTGTAATTGTTATAATAAAAATAATAAAAATTTCGTTTTAATCATCATCATTCAAATTTTGTTTTTTGAATCACCAGTAAAAATTAAAATTTGAGTTTTAATTATTAAATCACTAATTAAATCTGAATTTTACCCCTTTCACTAAAGAATAAAACTCCCATCAAGTTTTTTTCCAACAAAAATAAAATTCGAAATAATATTACAGGGCCAATTTGCGTTCCTTACTATTACTTAGCTTTTTGAATAGTGGAATACAATCATATTTATTAGCTTTTTTATGAACCAAAACCAACATTGAACATGGATAAAGGGAATCTATAGGATATTCTTTACAATGTAGTTGCTATAGCATAAGATGAACCCACCTACATACATTTACAGAAAAAAAACAAAACAACAAAAGGTAGTCTATACATAGAGTCTGAGACTGAGTACATCGTTAAGCAAACTCCCATAATATTTCAAGATGATAAAATTATTCATAAACAAAAATACTTCCTTGAAGAGCCAAAGTAAGAAAAAAAAATGAAAACAAAATTACAACTTTACTATCTTAAAATGACAAGAATAATCTTGGTATTTTCCATTTTTAGTAAGATGCCACCGAAATGAATTTTGGACTAATCTCTACAACACCAGTGTAGAGGGAGCTCATCAACTAAAACAAAAAACAAAAAAACTTATTTTCTTTGGTAAACCTAAACCTAGAAAATTGCTTCTGTTAGCAGCTCAAATATTCTAGCTAGGTGATAATCCAAGCACTTGCAATGACTCTGTTCAGGAAGATAAACTTATAATGAAGTTCTGTAATAAGAAGTAAATGAGAAGAGCAAACTTTTTGACTATAAGCTCGTTTTATAGTCGCCGTTCAATTATTAAGATAATAAGTGCGCGCAAGATACGAACGGAGAAATTTCGAAGGAAGTTTACAAGAAATTAAGCGAAACTTTTTTGTTATTTAAGAGCTTTTATCAAATCTTATTTTGTGGATTACAGGAAGAGATTTCTGCATTGAAAATGTGAAATAAAAATCATCTTCACCATTTGATCAGATCAAGTTAAGAGGAGAATTTTAATTTTGTTTGACTAAAACATATTTGTGATAAAATATACCCTTTGTTGATTAGAAAAGTTCTTTCGACTCAGTAGACAGGAATCGCATGCATATATGTATACTACAGTACAACAAGTAATGCTACATGGATATAAACGTATCCATTAATTTTCTTATTGTATTCCACAGCTCTCTTAATTTTTGCTATATATAATTCACTTAGCTATTTTTCCGTATTGCTTTCCTTAATTTTAATGTTGCTCTCTTGTAATTTCTATAGCACATTTTCTCTGTCTCAGAACGGGTTCGTTGAACAGAATGATTAGAGATTAGAAGTATAAAAATGCTGCGGCCACAGAAAGGACCTATATAAATATAGCAGGTCAACTCCTTGAGTAGATTTAAGAGCCGGAGGAGCGGTCTGTCCACCAACTCATCAGAGTCTAGCTGAAATTTACCAAAAGTGGCCATTCTACGTTTAGCTATCGCCTGGTATTCACACAAAATATGTAAAGCAGTCTTATCATCCACCAGAAAGCACAGTCAGCAACTTGGATCAGAAGGACAAAGCGCTTCCTGAGTTGAAAATGGCCGGTAATTAAATAAGTTAAGAGTCTAGCATATATCTTACAGTACATGAGAAGATTCCTTGCCCTTTCAATTGACGCAATCGCCATGAAACAATTGGCAGCAAGGTTCTGTCTCGCGATGCTCTTCCAATAAATGCAGTAGCCCTGTGATGCACGTTTGCGTATGGCTTCGATAGGATATAGAATATAATTTTAGATTATCATTGGATCATGATAGGATGAAAATTATGACAGTAGAAGATGCAACAAACAACAAAATATTTCTGAACAATTAAGCTCAAAGCATTAAAATTTAATACGGATTACTTCCTAAAGATGGAAAACAGCTTTGTCTTATCCTCTTGTTGATGAGTATGGATATTTCAGACTTTTACGCATTAACTTAAAGCGATTGCAGAAGAGGTGGAATTGTTTTAATTCATCGTGACTTTATACATATCTAATCCAGCATTCTTATCATATTCTCACCCTTTCGGGGTCCGGAAAAGAAAACATGAAGTAAAGAAAATCTCTGCGCGATTAAAGATGAAATAACAATAGCAAAGAAAACATTAATTAATTTAAGAATGAGATGAAGAACTAAAAGAAATATAAATAGCAAAAAACAATAAATATAAATGTACTAGCTAAAGTTGCCTATTCTTAGAATTTTTATTTTCATTTTTTGTTGATTTTTTATATTTTTTAATTTTTTTGTTTTATTTTTTACTTTTTAATTATTTTTAATTTTGTTTTATTTGTCGTCATTTTTAAATTTATGGTTGACAGAGTCTTGGCTTTTCTTGAGTTTATCCTATTAAACATAATTCCAGATCATAAACTGCATAGGGTAAGCTCTAAGGATTATCATTTGCATATTGGTATTATCTAACAACTCAAAATTATTTAATGTAATCAACAGATTTTTTTGTTGGCACTTGGTGAAACCTCATTTTCAATTAAGGAAAAATTCAAACACTTGTTATGTCTCACAGAAAATATATAAAATTTTTTTATTTAAATTTATGCCTAACGCGTTTCGATCTCAAAGATCATGTCCTCTGATGATGATCTTTGAGATCGAAACGCGTTAGGCATAAATTTAAATAAAAAAATTTTATATATTTTCTGTGAAACATAACAAGTGTTAGAATTTTTCCTGAATTGAACTCAAAATTAGTTGTAGCGATTAAATAAAATATTTCGCTCCCAACGGACTAGTAGTGATTGGGTTTGAAAAAAATTCTTAAGTATACTCGCACATACCTGTCGATTTCGATGAGATACCTGGAACCCTGGAAAATACAAGAAATAATATTATTTGAATTGTTAATAATGTTTTTTTTTTTTTAGATATAAAGCCTCAAAAAGATATTAAATACTCGTTAATTTTTAAAAACAAGAATTTTCACCCAACCAAAAAGTGGTAGATTCAAAAATCCTCCCATCAAAAGTAAAACAAGAAAGATTTTATTAGCATAACATGAATGACAACATATCAAAGCCCGAAGTCACACGAACTTTTATAAACGTCCGGTATGACGCTTATTCCACGAAAAGAATTTGTGACAATTTTAAAGGAGATCGAAGTTCTGTGGAAAAGTTGCCACAAATGCTGTTGCATCCTGCAAATTGACTTTTTCCTTTAGGATAAATTTAAAAAAAATAACACAGATGAGAGATTCGAGAAAACAAGAGCACAATTTCCACTGTAAACTGATCAAATAAGTATTTTAACAAGTTTATGGATACTACAAATATGTATGTACATGTATATATACATATATATGATCTTTATATATTATAAAACCTTAGTCCATCGAGAGGCAGCGTTTCTGAAAAATGAGTCGGGGTAATTTTATCACCAACATATAAAATTTGGTGTTGAAAATTTTTTAACTAAAAGAGATCTAAAGCTACCACTTATCGCGATTTTGGACAAATGACATCAACTCTAAGGCCCCAATCACAATGCTGAATGGAGTTGAGTCACCTTTGAGTGCAAAATGAAGATGTTCACAATGAAGCGCAAAGTCAAACTTTGAAATTAACATAAAAATTCCATAACAACGATAAATCAACAAACAAGCAAACAGCTACCGTTGTCAAAACAATTTGCATTGAGAATGCGAAATTATGCTAAATTCATTTTCAACTAAACTAATGGAACTGCTGTTGACTAAATGACGGTGTGAAAAATACTCCTGATGACACAGGTGGTAGAAGCACGAGGAAGATATACCAATTTTTCGTACCCTGTTCTTTAACGTTCTCGAACATATTTACACCAACATTCAACTTGCGTTGTCTGCAATGCTTTATTCATATTTTGAAAATAACATCACAATTAACATTGAGCATGCGCGGATTCCTTGTTTGCATTCAAAACTTTAAATAATATGAGATAGTCACAAATTTATGAAAATCTAGATTTCATTCAAATTTCTAATCGATGTCGATAAAATTTATCAATTCATATTCTGTGTAGTATATTACTTTTCTATAATATTCCACTTATACACCACCCGCAACGAACTTCATTATACAAAAGATTTGCAAAAAGGTAATCAAAAGAGGTGAATAAGATCCGCTCCCCCTCCCTTTTTATTCTAAACACTGCTATACCATAGCACTGTTCAAAATTCGTAAACATTGATCTTCTTTTAGATAATGATACTTTACATTACTCTGTCTCTCTCACCCCTCTCTGTTGGACCTTGCCAAGGCCTTTAACAAAGTAAATCATACACCTCCACCGAGAAATCATTTACATGGTACAAGCTCTTTGTATCTGAAAGAAAAAGTGTCTGTGGCAAATAAACCTAACGAACTTGCAGTACACAGCGAGATACCATAGGGATCCACTTCAGGATCTCTGCTATTTTCTCCTTCTATGAATGATCTTTTTATTATTTGAATACTTGAAGTGTTTACAATCAAATTGATGAACTCCAACTGACGTTTACTGGCTCTGAAGATGCTAATATTCTTAACAGCGAAACCTGGTTGTATGTCAACCGAATAGTAGCCATATATTGAAGAATCTTTCTGTGTAATTACACAACTATTCAGATATCTTCTCTGTTGCCAAAGAAACATCGAAATATCTCAGATTTCTGGACATGTATAAGAAATATTTCAACCCGTCAAATCTAGCATTTCTCTACATATCCTATACCTAGAATGAAATACAAATCCCATATCTGGGCAGGGGTTAGTCGCACAGCTTCATTGGATATTGTCCAAAAGAGAGCATTCAAGTTCATTGGCGATTTGGCAATAACTTGTCATATCGACCCACTCGAGCACTGCCGCAATGTTGGATGCCTTTCGCTCCTTTATCGCTACATGCATGATCAATGTTCCGATGAAAAATCTAGTCTAATCTTCTGTAGAATGATTCCTGCATGCATTATTCGCGCTGCAAAACGCGCACAACCTTTTACCCTTAAAATTACCTCCAAGCGTATAGTAAAATTCCGTGATGCTTTTTTTATCCCGAACTGTGCGAATGTGGAACAGTCTACCATCTTCTGTGTTTCCTCCGGCATACAATCTGAGAAGGTTTAAGAGTGACACACATCAGCACCTCCGTCACTTTCCTCACATTCCCTAATTCCTTTCCTTATCTCCTTCCTGCCATGCTGTGCTTTGCATCATAAGGTATCCTCTGAGCTTTGCTTAATAGTACATAAAACAAAAACAAAAAACAAAACAAAATTAAGTAACCTTATAGAATCTGTGGCGTCTTTCAGTAGCTAGATTATAGTTTCAAGTTTGGCCATTCTATTAGCTTTGCACTTCAACTTTGAACTTTGGTCTAGTATTTCAATGCTTCGTTAGGAATGTAGTTTAAGAAACCGGTTACGCTTTGGATTGTTCGTAGGCCTCAATTTGTAATCCGTGTTTTCGCTTTTGCTACCGAAGCATAGCACCAGGGACAACTGGGGTTACTCTAACCCTGCACCGATGTGTCAATTGCTTAAAGTGTTCGAATTAATTGGTGTTATAATCTGTCATTCTAAATGTCACCAACAATACCAACTGGCAATTTTAGCAGTTTTCAATTTATTAGAGCATTACCGTGAGGATGTATGTAGTGTATAAACCTACATATTTTGAGGAAAATAATAACCTTTTTGAAAGTTGTGAAAATGTGATGACTGTGCTTATTGGATTTTTCCGCGCTTGAATTTAAGAAATCTGCAATGAAGTTTCCGTATTATCACTGCATATCACTCAATTCACATGTTTCACCTTGTAAAAAACAAATGTCTTCACTGAGATCAACTGCTGGCACTTCTATGTAGAATGCTTGAAATTTTCTGTTATCGTCTGTAAAAAATACTATGTATTAAATTAAAAAATAAAAACATTTCAGATTTGTAACGATTTTGTCAAAACAAATGCAACACACAATTTCAAAATGACAATTAAGAGATTCGTATATTGAAAATAATTACATTATGTTAGGTGGGCTACAGCTATCCCTCATCTGAGCTAGGGGCTATCAGAGATAGCACCAGGAGTCAAATGTGACATGACTCCAAGGCTGGCACGCAAACTCGAAAATGTGTTTGCTTCTTCAAAGGACAGGAGTTAACCCCGAAGCAAAAACGGAAACGCCAAATAGAAAAAGAAAACAAGAGTAAATTATGTTAGTTCTTATGCTGAAATAATTTTGAGAACGGGAAAAAACTACCTTAGAAAAATATTCCTTGTAACTGAGAATTTTGTTAGTTTAGACATTATTAAATCCGGAAATAATGTACTCTACTTATTTATTCAAACGAAGAAGTTTGTTGTCTACTAATTATTAGAACTGTAAAGTTAACACATTAATTGTTTATTAAACGAGGAATATATGAATCTGGTTTATATTTAAAAGATGGTTTAAAGTTCGTCATTAATGGTATTGATCATTAAAAGTGAAATAAAGTATTTTTTATTTACAAAAGTATTTGGCAATTCAAAAAGTACCGGAAGACACAAGGATGTCTTTAAGATTTCACTGAAGAGAAACTCAAGATTATTAAAGGCGGTGTGTTTGGATTTATCATAGCCTACGCTCCCGCTTAAATCCATAAGGATTCAGGTGAACAACAATGAAACTGAAAAATGTATGTCCTACTAATTATCTTTTGATTTCGAATTCAAAAGCATTTGTGCACATGCTTTTGAATTCTAAAACTCCTCTCCAAGTAATAAAGGGGGATTTAATTAAAAAAGTGCTATTATTTGACTCACACTGTCCGGTGTCAGATAACATGAGTAGCCTGACCTCTGATGGAACCGTTCAGATGTATATCATGAAAACGTTTGTTTGAAACTGTGTCGTTCTTCTTCAGTGGATGGTGCTATTTTGCAGAGCCAGAATGTTATTCAGAGACATACTTATATTATATGTTCGAAATATTATTAATATGCTACCACGAGTTCTACAACTCCATATACACCAATGATTTAAACATAGTTAAAAAAATTAATTTCATTATAAAAAGCATTGCATATATTTTCTATATTTAAAAGCAATATCATATTTACTACGAAAATACCAATTAAACGAAGAGCTCAGGCAAACATCTGAGAAAACTTTTCATTTTCCAAGGAACTATAATATGGGGTTAGGCAAACGTATCCTTCCTGATCCATTAAATAGCAGGCACTATTCACAGCGGAGCTTTCTGGAGCAGAGCCAAGATAGCTGCGAAGGATTGTTATTAAGTTAATCTCCTACAATTAAGGTAGTAAAGGCTTCCGACATGAAACTTAATTCTGGTGCGGGGTAAAAGCAGATGCGGAATGGAAGCGTGAGATTAAAACGGTAATTGACGACAAAAGCTTCTGCCTTGTAAACTAAAAATAGATATGTATCATACGACGTGACTCGAGAGTTTAATTTCACTAAATGAAAAGGGTTAACTGCGAGCTCTTCAAATTTTCCGACTAGTTGGCATAGTTAAATGTTAACCGGGGCACCTTCTTGAGCATTAATAATTGGTTTTTGCAGAAATTAGCTTAGCCTTAAACAACTGATAGCTGTGGAAGGATATCGGGAATATATAGGGCAAGATCTAATTTAATTACTTTTTACATAGTTCTTATATAAATTTATATTTCTGCTTTATCACTTTTATATTCATGATAGTATAAAAACTAATTGAATATATTTGTGTGTCCTTGGATTAGAAAATCCTTAACGCGAGTCGTCTGTATTCATTGATTGCATTTTTGAATACTTTGCAAAAAAATATGGAAAGCTTGTATAAGATATTTGTATTGGCTATGACTTTTCAGAAAATTATCATTATTTTTTACATTACTTATTATTACTTATTTCATTACATGTTGAAAACAATTATCGGTAACAGTTGTGTCTACAAATATTTCTATATAAAGTGCTAATACAAAATGCGATTCCAATTTAAATATCAAAACTAAAACAAGAGCGATAGAACTTACCCAGGCAGAACTCTTTTATGATAATGATGGGCAGCTCTAACGGGTCCAAATATAGAGGGTGATACCGATTTTTTGACTGTTTTATATTGAACACCTACTCTAATAATTAGGTGCTTTAAAAAAAAAAAGAATTTAGACAGGTTGTGAAGTTTTATTTTAAAACTACTCTGAGATTTTATATGTTATTGTCTACACTACATATTATAAGAAAGGTCAGGGAACTGATTCTCATTTTTTGCTGTACATTTTTGTCACATATTTCATCATTTAGCACAAATTTGTCGAACTTCGATTTTGACCATAGTTCATTCTGATTTATCATTTTCATCTATGTATACCAGAAAAAAAAAACAACTAAAATTAATTTGCAGTGAACAAATGTCCGAGTATATGACACAAAATACGACAAACTTACCAACTTCAAGAAAGCTTGTGAAAAAAGTTGTTAACTATGACCATTAAGTATTCAATACTTTTTTACAGAGCTTTGTAATTGATGAAATTTTAAATAATGCTTTTCGTTTGTACTAAAAAGTGCCATTTTTAGTACATTCGTCCATTCTATGTCATACCAGGTATAATACGCTGAATAAAAGCCCAAAAGAAACAGGAGAAAACTGCAGTTAATTTTGACGTTTTGATTCGACAAAAGATCAGAATGAACCCCCAGTTAAAACTTTAAAGCATTCATTTAGCCTAAGAGGCTCGAGTATGCGCTGCTTAACCTGGATAATTGGGTTAATAATAGTGGATTGAGTGTAGACTCAAACAAACAAAGCTTGTGCTTTTTACGATAAAAAGGCATATGAGACCTCCAATGCTGGGTGAAGAGAATATTACTCTCTCCCAACGAATCAAAGTACCTGGGAGTCATCCTTGATTCTAAACTGAGCTGGAAGACTAATATAGTAAAACGTGTTAAGAAGGCCAGTGTGGCTTTCTATACGTGCAACAGAATTTTTAGTGGCAATTGATGATTAAAACCCAAGTTAGTACGATGGATGTACACAGTCATAGTTCGGCCGATCGTATTCTACGTCTCCATCGACGATCTGGTAGATGGCACTGACAAGGAAATGTAACTTTGAACCGGATGGCCGCTTTCCCAGGAATAACTGGGTGTCTGTGCACCACACCCACGGCGGCACTGGAGGTCTTGCTTGATTTACTGCCATTATATCTGCATTGAAGGAATGTAGCTGCAATCAGCGCTGTCAAGCTTTGAGCGAAGGTTGAATGGGTGGCTTTTGGGCATTCTAATTTACTTTAAAAGATAGACTAAAGAGATTGCATGGATAAATTAGACTACCAAATATCTTCCCTAACTTTTGATGAGGGTGTCAATGCAATGATGCCCACCAGCAGTGTTTGGGATGGGAATGGGTTAGCGGTAACATGCGATATTTCCATATTTACGGACAGATCCGAAATGAGTTCAGGCATAGGAGGTGCAGTGTACTTCAGTGACTACTAATGTCACGAATTTTGTGGACTGTGGGACAAATTCAACGTCTTTCATGCAGAGCTTGCAGTGATTTACCAGGCGGCACTATTGGTATCTATGTATAAAGAGTCCATACAGCTCATCTGCATATACACAGCCAGCCACTTATAAAGGCACTGTCTGCTGCGATGGTAAAATCAAAATTGATGCAATTATGCAAGACCAGCCTTGAGAAATTGACTACATGATATAAAATGACACTATCCTGGGTGCCTGTATTAGGGACAACAAGATGCTGATGAGCTGGCCAAAAAAGGTTCTGAAGTAGATAGCTCGGCAATGGTAGCTTATATGATTATCCCAATCAAAACTTTAAAAGAGGAGATCAACAGGGTCCCCTATCAAAAGGCAAGCATCAGGTGGATCGTATTCCGACACAAATATGATCTGCTTATCACAGAAACAGAACAAAAGAATTCCTTAAACGTAGCAGAGTTGATACCAGGACTTTAGTAGATATGTTCGGGTCATTTAGACATAGAAGACTATGGTAGTAGACTGGGAATAGTTGGGGAAAATTTTTACAGGATCTGTAATAATACGGAGAAAATCGAATCCGTCCAACACGAACTTGGTAAATGGTAAGGCGGATACTTCTTTCAAACTGGGGAGCTACAAAATAAAGAGTTGAAATGTATCCTACGGGAAGCGGATTGATCTAGGACGGTTTCAACAGACGTTTCCATGAGGTCAAGAGGCACAATCGAGCCACTGGATGTCTAAGTGAAGCAGGCCTATCAGGCGGTAATAGTTTAAAATATTTGGACGGTAGAACTCACCAATGTTTTTAAAGAAAACCATAGTCAAAACATATTGAAGAAATTAAACGTGTCATAAACAAACATTTCTGAAAAAGATTTTTAAGTTTGGGTATCTAACATCAGCGGTTCCGTATGAAATTAGTAGAAAGAAACGTACTAGAAGGCTAGCATTAGACCTGAAATGCTTGCTGTCATATTATTAGTGCTTTGCGCATATCGAGATAGCATCTTTTCCAAGTTGTTGTGATTGGAAGCCATAACACTGTTTCACTATAAATATATAAATACAGCTAGATGAAAATCAACTCTTAAATTAGCCTACCGTAAAGCAGTTAAATATCCAAATCGAGAGATTTCCTATTATCAATAAGAATCTCAACATGAAGAGTCTAATTGTTGAAGAGTCAGTGACTTTGATAATAGATCTCCGTCTTATCGCAAAAGTAACATTATTTTTCATCTGAGTTTCAAGGAAATCGATCATATGGACAATTTTTTACAAGTGTATAAATTTGTGTTGCTTTGCATTGAGTTGATTTTCGTGGACGATTGATTAATGTACTACTTTTGCTTGGAAAAACATTGAGGAAATTAAGCAAATCTGAAACAATATTATGCGGAATTTGGTCTGTCGTGTGGAATAGTTCGCAAGTGGGTCATTGCATTTCGTTATAGTGGAAACAAGCGCGAATACTGGAAGACCATCGAGTGAAGTTACGTAAGATAGCAAAAAGATGATAAATATCTCAGACGAACATGTAAAATGTAATATTTGGACATTTCGGCAAGATGCGAGCGGTGTTTACTCATAGTTTACAAAAACCATTTCGAAGCAATTTTTGGAGATGTTCAAAAGCAATCCAAATGAGTTTTTGCAAAATTATGTAACCGTTAATGAAACATAACTCCATCATTACACTGTAAATATAAAATAGCAGTCAAAACAGTGGATTTATTTTGGAGAATATGCTCCAAAGAAAGCAAAAATAGTTCCATCATCGGCCGGAAAAGTCATGCAAACCATTTTCTGAGATCCCTGAAAAAGATACAAATGATTATATTGTAGCGCATCAAACATTTCATAGCAAGCATTCAAGTTCAATAATTTCATTCACACATATTTTCGTTCATAAATTGAACAATGTGAATGAAATGAACTTGCAAGGGCAATGCACTTCAGTGCAACACACGTCAGTTTGCTGACACAACATTTCACACCATTCATGTATTACACTGACCTCAATGAACCCGAATGCTTGAAAAGCTTGGAATGTGCATTGCGACAAATTCTTGGATGGATTTGCGAATTTTTGATTGCGCTACTCCAGGTCAATAATCTATATTGCAATGTATTGCAATAAATTGATTATTTAGTAGATTTATACGTTAGGTAGGGATAGCAAATAATCATATAAATAAGTTGATTAGAATAAAGAAATGCAGAACGTTTGAAGACGGAAAAAGGTGTTTTATTATCAATTCCTCTAGTAACTTCGGCAGTCTTTGACGCCATACAGTGTGCTAATATCGGCTGAGCATTCTCGCCTGCACTTCACATAATTCCATCGGCTGAGCATTCTCGCCTGCACTCCACATAATATCGGCTGAGCATTCTCGTCTACACTATACAAGCATCCATCTACAAGACGATTGCAGTACAGGACAGTATTATGCATATTTATGATGAATCGATTTCAGTCTATAAATTGATGGAAAATTTGATTCATTTGGTGAAGAAAAACATCTATTCCATCACGAAAATATACTAGCTTGCCTTGCCTGACTCTAATTGCCATGGCCACGCTTACGACTTCTTTTTCTTACATGAAGAAATGGCACAGTGCGAAAAATTAGAATCGCTAAAACAAGCGAACGTTTTGCACAGTTCGAGAAGTCATGTATTTGGAATGCTTAAAAAAGATGTGGAAGACCATTAGGATCAGGTGTATTGATCTAAAAGAATGTCGACAAATTAATCGAATTTTAATCTAAAACAAACAAACAAACAAATCATTTCATGATTTCTAAAACAGCTATCGTAGGAAGAACAGAATTTTTATACGTTTCTGCATTTTTTACGACTATAGACTCGAAATTGCTTTATCCTCTCAAAATGTTAATTCTACCACAACTCCTTTCGAATTATAAAAACTCCACACCAACATTACCACAAAATTTCTATATATTGTCTTGTCTTCATCCTTTTATCCTATTTGAAGAAGTTCAACTTCTTTATACGGTAAAAATATTAAAAATTAAATAGAAAATCTCCGCTCCTTGAATTTCTATGAGCAGTTCAATTTAAAATTTTACATTAAAGATAAGCCGATGAAGAAGACGATAACGGGGTTTAGTCTGTTCTTGGTTCATTGAAATTTTATCTGCAATTGTGATTTACATAAATCTCTCAGAGCAAAAATTTTAGTCAGAGTGAAAAAGCTCTTTTAATAAACTTTTAATATAAAAAAAAAATATTCACTTTGTAAAGCAAACACCGGGCAGTTAAAATTTTAAATACCACCGTACTAGCTACTACCGAGGATAATTAATTAAAAGATAACAAGAATGCGTTTCATTTATTATGAATTTTTCGCTGTTATTCTAGCGGAAATGAGTTTATTCCCAATGGGTGCATTTGAGTATTTTATGTTTGGCCAGGTACAGCCGTGATATTATGTTTTGTAGGTATATGAAATGTGTTGGTATTTGCATGCAATTGCAATAAGTAATTATAATTTAATTAAGGCTAAAAAAACAAACCTGGCTATGGGAGTTTTACAATATTTTGAGCTGAAACAAAAAATCCATAAAATATTCATCATCTTCGTACCTACATATGTTATATACAGGGAGACCAAGAAAAATTTGTTTTTTCATAAAATCATAACTAAGTTTTTTCGTCCGGCTGCTACGCATAGAATAATTACGGTACCGGAAATGTATTGCACACCCCACGCTTAATGTTAAAAGTAATTTTACCATTTGTATATCTATCCGTCCAACTGCCTGTGTGCCTGTCTTTGCACGCGGTATCTTTATAAACATTATAAATCTATATTCGAAAATGCGTGAAATCAAGCAACTCTTTCGTACAGAAAAATTTCAGTTTCAACTCCCACATAGGGTTGCCATACAATAATTCTGATTTTGCACGCATATTTGGGTACTAGTTGAAAATGCGTTGGCACACCGACTTACTGCAGAATTTTCGGGTGCAATAAAAACATTCAAATTCCAAGTGGAATTTCAAATCTGACAACTGCTTTAATTGGCATACACAAATTCCAGTTGTTATACGTATAATGGAAAACTTTCAGTTTCACACGTTTTGTGTATACTGAACGGAATTTCGGAATATAAAAGCTTATAGAAATTGTTATGGAATTTTAGCTGAGTGAAATTTTGTTGTAAAATTAATGCAAAAATAATGTTAACGATTTAAAGAGCAGATTTTCTATTTTCAAAACAGCAGTAGCGGCTATACTTACCCATATGCATTTAAGGTACCGCTAAAAATTGATCTTAGACAAACAACTTCTAACCGTTTGCAAAAATTTTGAAAATTTAAAAAACTGAGTAGTTGTGAATGGCCTTAATTCTAATATTTCCATATTTTAAATCTTTTTTCGTTTTCTACCATTGCAATTTGATTAAAATTTGAAACTTCAAAAATTTTGTGTTTATTATCATTTTGTCAGTTGAGTTTACCTCCACATTTTTTATTTAAAAATTTGTAGAGCAAGTAGAAAATGCATTTTGAGGTGAATCAAAAGATTGTCATTTCCCTAAGAGAAGTGTTTTAAAATCGTGTACGAATTCCGTGTACTTTTAGTTATCATATTGTTAGTATTTTTATGATGTTTTGAATGTTCCCCAATTTTCTGCGGTAATACTAATAATGGAAAATTTTTAAATTTCAAATCCGCATATTAGGTTTTGAGTAATTCGAAAGATTTACAAAGGGATGATCTATGATAAAATAATAAAACCAAGCCGTTCAAAGAATTGTGAAACATGACTGACTAAGGAAAAGTGGAAACTGTTAGCATTCCTTTTAGATCAGCTCAGGTAATTTTCATCGATCATCTAAGCCTGTTAAAGATTCTTCGCGATTAGTATTAATAATAATTCTTGAATAGGTTCACATACAATTAAGATGTTGGATGAAACGTTTATTTATCAATATACGACCCAGAAAACACAATTCTGTCGAAGGACTTATACTACATACAGTAATTACTAAAGCAAAAAAGTTCGAACCTGAACGATCGACTGGTAAAGTGTGTTCTGAGAGTGGTTTGGTAGATTTTCTGAAACGGAAGAAGCCAATCATACGGCATCCTATTATGTTGAAGTGAGGATACCCGTGCTTTTGCGGAATAGTACTTCGGCCCATATATGCCCAGCCCTGCTCTGCCTATTGAGAGATATCTTTTCACTATATGAGAGATATCTTTTCAAAGGATAAGTCACCAGAATGCCACTGTTGATGGTCTCCTAAGATCATCTTGATAGTGTTTTAAAGCTGTTTGCGTTTTCAGTGACTAACCAGATTATCTGCACTCAGGATATTTTGCTCTTTGTAGTTCAAGAACTGAGTATGGCCTCCTTACTTACATGCAAATGCAGAGTAAGAAGATCCAGTATTGCTTAAGGCTACAGTTGGGCAGGTACACATGGTATCGGTTAATCCTAGGCATACAAGCCGGTGTAGTTTATGCAAACAAGCTTGAATTGCCTTTAGTTTAGTTTTTGGACACCATCTCCTGCTTCATAAAATATGGGCAATTTACGTGTACATTTTGGTCGTGAATTTCTTTATACTGATGTCATTTTACGTTTAAGACTCCAGGCTCTGTCAAAAAAAGCCTAGATAATAAAATACTTGTAACTCGACGATTTTCAAAGAAAAGGTTTGTCGGCAAAGTTGAAGAACTATCATCAACATTCTTCTCCAACATGTAGGTACTTCTAAAAAAAATTATTTGTTGGGAACCCGTTCCCCAATAAAGTGAGGAAGGGCGAATTTGCTATTGTAACCAATAAAGTTGGAGGAATTTGGAAACGTATTACTTTTATAACGGTAGGGGAGCGCCAAGTTGAAAACGTAGTCCGGGCTATTCAAAACAAACTTATGGGTTTTAAAAATTTCTGAAGCAAGGAGAGAATTTAAAAAAGACCAAATAGTGAAGCAAAGACTATTGAAAATTTTCAATCTACAAATTCCTTAATTTAAATTCATGTAGGTACTTGTAGTTAAAAGAACAAAATTTTCAAAAAAGAGCGAAAACTCTGTAGGATCAGTGAGCAGCAAGGAATATTGTAACAGGACCAGTAGATGAATTCAAAACAATGAAAATTAAAACAGAAACTATCAAAAATTATTCCTGCATAATATAAGTCGATAGAATCAGAACCTGAAGCTGAAGCCCTATCAAGGTCGTCGTAATCTCTTATCCTTTAAACTAATAATTGTTTTCTTAGTTTAATTTTCTATTGAATGCATTGACAAGACGTGTTATGCTACTTTGACGTTCTTTATCAAGCTCTAGAGTTTTATTTACACTTTATGCGACACTCGAATCGAAAAATGCCAGAAAGTAGTTTTGAATCAAAAACCAGTCATTTGGGAAACATGTTGCTTATGATATTCTCATTTACTATTAAATACAGAATTTTCATGATTTTTCATTTTACTATGCTCACCTTTTACAACTTCCTAAAATGATATGAAAGAGCCATTATTGAGTATAAATAACCGAATATAGAAAAAATTATTTGATTCAGATTATGTAAAATACATATATAAATCCCCTCACAGTGATCACTTTCACACCATAAAAACTGAATAGAGAAAAGCTTCAATATCATTTTGTGTGCTGCTATGCCTTTGATATAATAAAAGTTGCCATAAGTTGTGATTAAAGAAGACGGATGTCTCTATTGGGAGATAACTTTTGCTTAGATTTGCTTTTAAAATGTCATCCCGAAAAAATCTTCTTAATCCGCTTATTGCCCATTATATTTCTTCCGAAGGGCATGGATATTGACTGACAAACACTATAATATCCTCCACTTGACCTTTGTGTATAGTTAAATTCTGTCCAAAATCGTTGTAGATATTTCACAATTTTATTATCTAATATGCTCCTCCTTAAGGCGCAAAGGCGAAATGGACGATTTAGATTTTATATCCTCTCATATAGGCTCTGATAGAATCATTAAGTCAGATGGGCATTCAGTTTGATTTGGAATATTATAAACGCTTTGCAGGATTAAAAAGTTCATTGAAAAAGATTTTTCTCGTATTACGTTTATAATTTTAAAAAGTTAAGGATTAAATGAAGATAGAATTAAAGATCTTTTTAAAAGTGTAATATAAGAATCTAAGAAATTGTATTATATTCTACTTAACAATAATTATTTGTTTAAAATGCAATGATTACGAAATATTATTTTGTACAAAGTGAATTAGAAAAAATTAGAAAACTAAGATTAAAAAAAAAAAAAGTTTAAAATTACACTTAACTAAAACAATTAGAAGAGTAAAAAGAGTAATGTTGTACACAGAGAGTATAGAGAGAAAAGAGATAATGTGATTCTGGGAAAAACTCAAACTGCACATGATTTTTAACAAATATTCAATGATTTTATAAGCTTTACAAAAGCTCTGCCGACACTCGTGCATTGAAGATCATATGATAAAAGATTCTACTTACGAATGCTTTGGAATATGTAAGAACACTCTCCCTACCGCGTTGTGTAACGAGAGATTAAGAGCTTATTATGTCTAGTCGATTACAAAAAGTTTAGTTTCTGAAAAGCATACGATGACTTCCGATTATATATCACTTTATGTAGAATCTTTAGTCTGCGTTGGGTTAAGTAATCATCTAGAGGGCACCCAAACAAGATCGAGTCCTGAGAGATTAGAATATTATGCAAACATAAGTAAAATCAGGTATCATCAGGACTTTAATATTTTTTTTTCGCATATGAACCGAAAGGAAGTCAGAAATCAGCCACAACCACCGTAGACACCCATATATTTTTCCTACAGGAGAGCTTCGAATGAAGCTCAAAGCCCAGACTTTTTACAACAATTACATAGGGAAGTTCTTGCATTTTTTATTAATATTCATGGTAAATTATTAGCTTCAATACCATTTCTATAGATTTCCAGGTAACTTGATTTGACAAGAATCAGCTCTAAGCTGTTTTGCACAGACCAATCATAAACACTCAGGGGATCTTGGATCAGTCGACATATGCGGTCCTCCATTAAGACAATTGCCCTGCTAAGATACATCTCCACGTCGACGGCATACGGATGTATTACAGCTTTGATCATGTCTTTTATATAAAAACTAAGCAATTGGGGGCCAAGTATTAATCTCTGAGGAACACCACAATTTAGAACATCCCCCTCAGACATTGTGTTCTGTACTTTTACAAATTGACTACGTCCGCTAATGAAGCTCTTGCAAAAAGATAAAAGATTTTTTAAAGAGTTATTAAGAGAATATACCGAGTATGTCAAAAGATCGGAATTACTGCGAAATATTTTACATTTCAGGTTAGAAATTTATTATTTAATCTGATTTTTTTCTAATTTTTCTATTTTTCCCTCTTTCTATTTTTTCCATTTTTCTATTTTATTGTTGTTTAGGGCCTGCTGATGAGTCATACTACAAGATTTGAAATGTTTTCGCTCAAATTGTAAAAATGTATGATAGAATAAAAATATAATTTGCAGCTTACTTGAACAAATATATAAAATAGCTTTCAGCTCCTATAGCTTAGTGGTGGGATGACATAGAGCTCCCCCGCCCCCTCCTCCAATTCATATCTAGTCGAGATCTATTGCCCACATTTATGCACAGGATTTCGGAAACATCATGTGTAATTTAAAGATATTAGGATTAAATAATTAGCACTATCTTCGGTAAAAGAGGATGAATAAAAAAAAAATATCTAACCACTATTAGCGCTCTTTTCACAGCTAATGTCATACTAATTGCGACCGTGGCTTTCTTTTAAACGATTAAAAAAAAATTGAAATTGTAAAATATTCTAATACCAATTTTTGGCAATATCCTAAATGTATGCGCATAAATAGTGGTCATACTCAAGTTAGATTGTTCTTTCTAAAATCGGTCGTCGGCAAAAACATATTTTTGCAACCAATTTCATATCTTGCCATTCCGAAGAGATCTTTTCAGTACATTAAAACTTAGCTAGATTTGCCGTTTGCCCAGCATATCGTGAAAATTTGTAAATGTAGAAATTTTAATATCACAACCCTTAATCCACCCATTTTCGATATACATACGTCTACAATTTTTACGAGAACGCCGCACCCACCGCGTACTGAAAATTTCAGAAGTGTCCAAATATGTATACAGGGTGTCCCGACGAAGTGGTGAAAGAACAGCCTATTTGCGATCGAAAATGTTGTATAACATTTTTTCGAGTTCGCACTATTTTAAAAGTTATATATCATTTTCGATTTTTTCTAAATTTTGAGCCTTAAGGCACCTTTTCGACTATAACTTAGTTCAGACTGTTCACAGGACGACCCTTTCTCTTTTGTTTTATTCGTATATTTACAGGCTCTCATTCTGTGTAACTCCGTTTTGAAAACGTTCACTCATAATGAAATGAAAAATTGGCGATTTGTTGCCGAACAATTTTTTTCGTCAGAAAATTCATCTGTTTTCAAAGTCATAAATCTCGAAAAGTAGCCATGCCAACAAATGATCCGGTTCTTATAGAGAAGATCCCCCACTTATTACATTTTATAAAAGTCCAACACTATTAGTTCACCTTAAGTGTTGCCAGAGTTACAGTAAAACTTGTTATGATCTCGACGGGACACCCTGTATATATATATATATTGAAAACCTAAATTTTTATATGGCAATACGACGAAGGAATTGTCCGATTTTATTCATCTACAAACTTCTTCACAATTTTTTCCATAAAAGTACTGTCTAGAAAATATTACCTAGCCAGGTCAACACCCTTTAAAATATCGTAGGGACACAAGCTTAGTATACTTTACGAATCCATCAGCTATAGTTTCTAGGGTACTTATAACAATGACTTTAACTTAGGTTGAAATATAGATGTATAAGGTAAACAAAAATCAAATGATTAGACCACAACGTATTAGTCTACAGATATTAGAACGAAACCCACAAGAGTCAGAGTCACATTTTTTGTACTGAAGATCCAATATCTCGCAAATTTCTCTTTTAAATTTTTTTATTTTAGTCGTGAAAATCCAAATCCAATTTATTCAGATTTGGTTGTTTTAATTTCCTTTACACCTGGCGATATTTATGGTCACTGTTTTCAATTAGTTTACCTTGTCCTATAAAAAAAACATTGTGTATAAGGATCAAAACATGTCATTGATTTCAAAAACAAAAATGTACTTCAATAGTAACAACATAAAAATAGGAGTTATCCTACCAAATTTGTTCATTTTTTTTTTGCTCATAGCTTTTTTAATAATATTATGTTACGCCAAAAAGTGATTAGTAAAAGTTGTACGGAATACTATTAAGTACAAAAATTCTTACAAAGATACTTGTATCCCTGATTACGATAAAACAAAATCCCACCAGTTACAGAAACTCAATGTTAGACTAAGGGTCTAAAAAATTTTCAAATCCGACTATCCTATCAATAGGAGACCGGGCGCTAGTTTTCCTCTAACAATAAAATTGCTAATCTAGAGTGCATTAGCAAAAATACACAATATATGAGTACCAAATTTAGAGATGTGAATTTACCTTTTGAGAGCGACATGGCTCATAAAAAATTTAGTATCTGCCATTTCTTCACCAGCAGTCTCGGAATATGTACATATTTTATACCATGTTAAATGCTCTTGATGATAAGCATTTTTTCAGAGAACATACATATATCACGAGGGGAATGATTAATGATTGCATTTAGAAAATATATCTAAAATGAGCAACAATGATGACGTATCATATTAAGCCTTAAATATATGTTTAATGATGGTACAATTCAATGCTTTTGAATATATCACGAATAAATGAATAACATCATTAACGCACGTAAAATATTTCCACCTCAGATGAAAACTACCCTTAAACTTATCTGTAACCATATTAAAATAATTTCCCTATCATCT
Organism: Dioctria rufipes; assembly: GCA_963924295.1. Classification (NCBI taxonomy): domain Eukaryota; kingdom Metazoa; phylum Arthropoda; class Insecta; order Diptera; family Asilidae; genus Dioctria; species Dioctria rufipes. The sequence continues at coordinate 16,813,307 of OZ002744.1, read as the reverse complement.
ACCGAACAAAATTATAAATAACTCAAAATCTTAAAATAAGACCACAACACAGCCAAACAAAAGCTTATCTTTTATTCTAGATAAAAGCTTCAGCCATTTACCGACGGGCAGGGAAAGAATGTTTATTTAGGATTAAATCAAAATACTACGAATTCCTTAATACAGAGGATTCAAAACGATTAGCCCCCAGACAGCAGAGAATCCTTCAATTCCTTCAAATTAGTCGGGCATAGTTAAGTTGTTAAAAGCTTTTTCATTGAGATCAGGGAAATGAAATTAGAACTGGCAAACTCTAAGATTTATTACCTTGTTTACCTAATTGAATTAATGGATTTATGTGGATTATACTCGTATTTATTAATTAGGCTGAACTGCTTCTTTAATTAATTGAAAATTGTATTCTTGTTAAAGTTAAATCGCTTTAATTAAGAATATAAATGAGGTAGGGTAAGAAGGAGAGTTAGAAAATAATAATAATTAGATTGACAGGAAATGCATTGGTTGGATGAATATAGATTTTCGAAAGATTTTATTTCAGTGATCCGTAATATTCCATGGTATCCTCGTCAGTGGTAATATTTTAGAAAGATTGGCTTCGTTAATTTACACAGATAGTCAAGTTTCATAATTCAGAATTCCTGCAGCTGTAAGGAGTAGGTAGCATCCTCCAGACTTAACTAATACTTCTAATATTTCCGCCGCAACCTTGTTGATTTAATAGTGTTCCCTATCACTGCTAGATCTGATAATAAATTTCGAGCTAATGTTGACTTCCTACTGATTTAGTATCTGATAAATATGCATATGTGAAAGTAAGTAGGTATTTCTGGAAAACAATTTAGCCAAGCACTAGAATCTGAGCTTTTTTTAGTAATGCATTATCACTTCCTATTGCATATCGAACTTTTAATTGTTTTTATCCTAATCTGGGTCATTGAGATCTTGGAAGGAATTCATTCCGGCTCTTAAAGGCTTTCATGATTTTGCGTAGATTTATTTACGTCCTTATTCAGGAATTTCACAAGTTTTACTATACTTGTTCAGTACAGTTCCGAAATTGTGTCATGCACATTGCACCAATCAGCAAGGGATAACAAAGGAAGATTTCCTTTAGCTACTTCAATATTACTTGATGATGTTTTGCCTGGACAATTTATCACTGAAATGTATACACATAACAGTAGGTATTAGGCGTTTTTTTTTTTAATCAGATGACCTTGAGGAAAACATGGGCATTCAGTGACATTTCTAACGAGTTTCATAAAGTAGAATGTTCTGTAACACAGAAAACAATTTTAGTAAAATGTCCCCTAAAGAATGGAATCTTCTCTAAGAAAATAGCAAGAAACGGGATAGTGGAAATTCATATGAAATATTACAAAAATTAAATAGGACATCGTACATAGGAATATTTTCTAGCAGAGATTAGGCTCTCGTGCAAGATTTACAGATAGCTTCTGTCAGAAATTGTGCTTCCTATCCAACTTTCTACTAAGTACTTTAGTACACTATGTACTATTAGATATAAATCATGTAGAATAGAATAGTTCCTATGAAGACCCATTCTATTGACAAGCAATTTTTCAACATGCGAATATTAAAATTCTGTATTTTTCCTGCCCGTAGATTATATTCGTGAAGATCATCCAAAATATATAGAAAATTTCACTACATTTAAAAAGTAGCTTGTCTCCTTACTATATACGTAGAAAAAGTTGATGGATAGTTTATGAATGAAAATGTTTTTCGATATTGTTATTGATCATTATAATGGATAAATTCCGACAGAAATAATGTGAAAACTCAAAAAGGATACGCTCTATTCCACACTAATTTTGATGGTTTTCAACTCTATGGGCACATTGTTTTTCCTATCGGCACATAAAAATCCCATAATTCTTTATCTCAAACCATCTCTTTTACCGATTTTCAGTGATTCTAGAACAAAAATAGATAAATGCCTGAATAAAACCGAGTTCGCTCGTGCAACATCGCATATAAATGGATCAGCTATGCACATATCACGTTCGTTTCAGACAAGCAAGAGATTCATCAAATGATCCATATAAAGAAAAACTCTGCATTGAATCCATTTACAATTATTTCAGGAGTCTTTAAACTCAACAAACTCCAACATCTGATAAGCATATCATCCACCGATATATAAGAATAATATATCATAACACATTCTTTCCGAATTTGCAAACCCAAACATTTTCTAATACCCTAGACAGACTGTCTCCATAATGACTTAATTTTTTATTAAATTGAGTCAATTGAATGTCGCAACGAAAATGAGGTGCATCAAATATCAACATTACGATTGCAAAACGATGCAACATTACGATTCAATTTTAAATGGAACAAATTTTACTCCATATTAGTGAAATTTTAAAAAACTTCCATCCAGCGTCATTAAAATGAATGGAATTTATTGTGAAGTGGAAAGATTTTTCAATACAGTTAACATTGTCAGCTATCAGCTGCTGATCATGAATGAAATCTCCTTCACACAAAGCCTTCCATACCAGAAATATCAATTCTTAGAACCCAAAATTGGTTACAGTCCGAAACAATAGATGCCGCTTGTCCTATTATATTGCCCGAAACATATTATATTGCCGGTAACAATTCATGAAATTCTTCGGAACATCCAAGAGCATCCGTGTTGGCCTGGCATTCACCACTACATGTAATTTACATCGTAATGAATGGTCTGTGATGATTTTTGGAAATAATCGCCCAGGTGTTTACCCCCTACATTCTGTTTTGAAATTCTAAATCAATACAATATAAAAGGAGTTTATATGCTAATAAGGAATAAACAATTATAAGGAACAAAAATGCGAAAAACTGACTATATAAAATATTGTTCCTGCGAACGAGCGAATTTAAATCTTTCCGTATGGAATTTCATGCACTTAAATTTGTATAGTAAATATTTTGACTGAAAAATAAAGAAATATGTGTTCGAGCCTTTACGGAAATATTGTGCAATGTACATACATATGTATGTACGTAAAACTTTCACCGTAAATAAAGTCCAAACGGAACTTCACTTCAGCATTATCACGATTCATGCATGGATTTCATAACTCTGTTTCGAAAAGTTGTCAAGTCCAGACAATCTCCCGTTTTCAAATATCGAAGTTTTCAAATTTTCTGCTTATTTCGTTAATGAATTTACCAACATATTTATTATATCTATGGCTATGCATGCATTCATGTACGTATACCTACTCATTGCAAATTCAATTACAAATATCTGAAAGAACACGTCTATGCCATAAATGATGTTAGGTTGTAAGAGGATAGGGAATAAAAACTTTTGACAGCGCGAGGAATGAAAATATTGTAAAAGACTACCGGCAAGCCACAACTTCATGAACGTTGAAAGGAAAGCAAATTACAAACTACGGTGTAATTGCATGAGCAGCGTCATCTTTTGATGCTTGGCACATTTAGTAGGATGTATTTTGTGAAATTTTCAGTTAAATGTTAGGTTGGACAATTTTTTAGTTTGTAGTTAATTAGTTTCGTCTATATAGAGAATTGAGTGAAATTGGTCAAAAGATCTAGTTTAATTTCCAAGATATGTATATAAATGCACCTATTTCTATAAAGGTGGAAAGTATCAAAGCACTCATGTACTTAGTAATATATAGAACATATCCATTGGGATCATCCCTAAACATCGTTTAGAAGCTGTTTAGAAGAATATTCACTGATTTAACCAGAAAACTAAGTGAAAGCGCAAGTAATGTAACACAAGTGACCTCCCCGGTACTCTAGTGTATGTTAGTTGACTCACTCATGACGGCGCTGAAAAATGTGGAACTCTCATGTGATGCGTATGCGGAAGACATCTCTCTGCTGATCACCTCATCATCTGTTCAATGAGATTCTGAAAAGGATAAGGATGAATGAATAACTCTGCCAATATCCTCAGCTAGGCTACTTCAAGAAAACGAACACTTTCAAAAACATAATTGAAATATGAAAAACCTTTTACGAGGACATGTCATAGTTAGTAGTAAATTTATTAGCGTCCAGAAGAAAACAGTTGCTAAAGAACACCACTACTGAAAGATGTCATGATTTAAAAGAGAACAGACAGCATTATGAAATATCTTAATGTCGTTCGCTTAACATAAGATTTTTCGAGTTGGTCTGAAATACTCCTACATTATTCATATAAAGAATGATAAGAAAGGGCAAAATATCCTATCCTGGAATGCTCTTGAAATACGTATTTGTAATCGCAGAGTAAAGAGCTTTACACGCTGTACATGGATAGACAAATAAAAGGACATACACTACATAAAAATAGGGGGAAATCAAATAGAAAATAAAATATTATTTAGCTTAGTTCTTCGTTACAAGAACGCACAAGTGTTAAGTTAATAAGGTATAAGTGAATACAGTATGCGCATATTTGCAGTATGCCCACTAGCCGTAGTTTAGTTATTTCACGAAAGATGACAACACATGTAGTACATATAGTTTTCCATTATGCCACTGTAATATCTGAACTGAAAATCGATTTATTGTTAGTAGATGACGCTAAACAAGTTGTGTCAGCGAAAAGTTTTTTTTTTTTTAAGACGCAGATCTTATATTTACGAGTAAACCGCTCACGCATTAAAATCTCCATAATTATGTACTATACCTGCCAATCTGGTCTATTAAAAAATGGAATTATTCCATTTTGTTGTTAATTACTGCTTCAAATTTCAGTTTTGTTATTCATTATTACAAACTTTTGATTGGAATGAAAGTTTTTTGTCAAAGGCCAATTTCCTTAATTATTTTAAATAATTCCGAAAAAATCACATGTGTGAGGAAAACTCTGTACCTAATTAAAATAAAATTAAAAAAATAAATCCCCCTTTTATTTCAGATATTGTGAAGTGTAAAATTATAAAGCAAAAAACTCGCAGTAACTACGTTATAGAGGGCATTTCATTTAAATGGGATTAAAGGGATGAAATGCAATGCAGCTGTGAAATAACGCAATTAATTTAATAAAGAGTTCAAAATAATAAATAGAAATTTTTTCCAGGACTTTGCATAGAGATAATTAAATATGAATGCAAACATAATACAGAGCATCGAATAAATGGAATTTATTGTAACAAAAAATTATCATCAGCAGGTCTACGTAGATTACCTACATATCTGCTGCCTTTTATTATTCAGATATTTATTATCTTGACAAAAAATTTTCTCTGGGTTCTTAATTAAAAATTTATTCTACAGTACAGTTTTTTTTGGGAACATATCACTTTTGATAAATTATATTTCATGATAAACGATTGCGGATACGTACAAATACCTACCCAAAATAAAAAAACATTGATAGCACTTAGAATGATTATTACACTACTGCTCGTATGTGCCTTAGGACGCAGCCTCGCAGTCAGGGTCAATGTATCAAAGCTAAGCAAGGATCTGTATGATGATGAATTAGTGTATAAATCTTATCCATAATTGAACTTTTAAGCTTATTTTTCATCGAAGTTATCTATTTATACCAAAATTACAGCACAGATAATAATTAACTTTTTTCTTATGAATTTATTTTTTATTTTTATACGCTAGAAGCCTAGATGAAGAAATCATAGTTTGTCATTCCGTTTGCAACAGAAAAACTGTAGATTAATATTCGAAAATGGGACAAATTGTGTTACTCCTTTGTGGGGTTGCCATATAAAACTTTCGTTTTTCACAATATAATTGGGCGCTATTTGGTAACGCGTCGACGTAGACAGTTGATATTTTGTACAGGTCTCTTCCATACAAGTTGTAAATACAATTTTAAATATGGAATAATCGGACAACCCGTCTTGTTGTTGGGTTTTTTACGTATACAGTGAAAACGCGCAATGCTAGATATCCTAGAGTCTATGTTAATCTAAAGTCATTGCAATGAACACAAATGTGGTAAATAAGAATTCCAAAAGGATTTAAAAGTACGGTAGGATTTATAGTCGACATTGCGGAAGAAATAATGTGTAATGAACGAAGTTTGTACCCAAGACTTAACCTCAGAATCAAACGACCTATAGGGACAAAGATTGGCTAGAATTTCTCTATACTTCTCCACTAGAAAGCTGTTCATTCTAGTTATATGTCGAAATTTGGTTAAAAACTAAATCATGATATACAAAAACCATTTAACTTAATTTTAACTATAAAGTTTAACAAATTTTGAAGATATTTTAGAAGTTCCATTCAGAGCAATCTTCACGTATGTAGTAGACCAATTCATCGGCCGACCGATTTTTCAACCAGTAAGGCAACCTATTACAAGTTAGTTTAGCAATTATAGTTTGGCTACTGAAAGTAGACCGTGGGATTTATTCAAACTTTCATTCATCAATATAAATTTCAATGAGGTAGCTGTGATAGTAGTTGTCGTAAGGCTATAGAAAATTTCAATGAAAGAAACGCTGTAGGATCCTTCCAATTAAGGGCGAAAGGCTGCTTAAAGGAAAGTTTCACTTAATGTCTGATGAACTACGATCCTATACTGAAAAATTCTTTTGATATTTCCGTATGAGTATAGGTAGGGGAAAACAAAAAATATAGGTGAACAATTTTGATATTCCCTACAAACTGTGAAAGTTTCATCCAAATTGGAGATGGCCGGGTTCAAAGGTGATCGGTTTCGTGTGGAATGGCTTTTTTAAAGTTCGCTCCTACGGTCTAATCGGTTTAATCACTGAAGTTATTCTGTCAGCTCCTTTGGGCTTAATCTAACAAAACTGATAAAATAGTTTCTTTAGTGTCATTCCACGTCTGAGCCTACTTCAGTATCTTCACAAACATATTGTATTTTCGCGTAGGTTCTCCCTAATACCAACCCTCTCATAGTATCCAATGTTATACATATATAGATCTCTTGGCTAGAAACACCTTCTTTACTTCAATCTCTATTCACATGCTGGACAGAATTAGAGGGTAGTCACTTCTAATGTCTGATCCTCTAAAGAGCATTGGCTTTCATGGTTGGGTTACATATATAACCTCTCGTCCTGATTTACATTCAATTCTTGTTGGGCAAATTTTACTATTCTACGAATTACTCTGCCTTTTTAGAGTAATCTACCGAAGCCACATGAATAATCATATAAACGGGTCTTTCCGCGAATGCATGGGGAATCGGGTAGAGATGATGCAGTCTAACTCCTTTAGTTAATATTGCATCAACATGAAACAAATCATAACTAATTTCTAAAACTTCACAAGTGATCAAAGTATGCAGAAAATATATTTAAATTTTTCTAATCCTCAAAGGTGTAACCTCTTAAATTAATTCAATAAATTATACAAAATTTCCATTTCAATTTACACGCTCAGTTTTACAAATACAAAAAATAATAATGCCTTCCCTGAAGGCTCTGTTGACTGCTGACATTATCAATTTCCCACAAAAACTCTTTTTATCACACGCAGATACTTCATTCTCATGATGACACAACATCTTGCCGTAAGATAAATTTCCAATACTGAGGAGCTTATTGCCAGAAGCTTTGATTTTATCACCCACAATTTGAGTCTGTCTGTATGTGCTATAGTTTGCGAAATGGTTGGATAAAGTCTTGTTGACTGTTCCATTTGTTCAATTTTACAGCATCTTTCTTCGCATTATTTCATTGATTAAATCTTTTTTCTTTGGCTTTCTTTTCAGTCTCAGCGGTTACAACATATTTACATGTGCACAAATGTGTGTGTGCAGAGAACTAAGTTTGAGGAATAATAATAAAAAGATAAATATAGTCTGAAGAAAAGGAGATGCTACATACATAGGACATTAAAAAAATTGCAAACACAATTACATTTTAGATTATTTTTAGCTTATCATAAGTATGACCGGGGTTAACCTGAAATATTCAGTTTGAAAAAAAAATTATAGTTATATTCCCCCACCAGACAATCTGAATTAGGTCAAAGAACCTGCGAAAAAACGTTGTGGTCAGTTCAAAGTTTCGGCAGGAGTTTCATCGCCATGTCTGAGTAATGAAACATAGCGTAAAACTGAGAAGGGAAAGCTAAAACAACGCTTTTGTAAGTCCTCTCACAAGATAATGTAAAAAAATGTTATCGGTCAGCAGTACTTACATATAGTTACAAACGAGAAACAAGTTTTCTTGTTGAAATATACACCATTTTTAAAAATATCACCATTATATCAGACACAGCTAAATCAATACAAATTGAAAGGCAGATGTCGCATAATATAACTTTCCTGCTAATAAATCAAATTCAACGCAACACCATATAGTGGTAGGAAAATTGAGACTTTTCTCCGCACTTCTTCATCATCTTAAGGCGGTCCCACTAACCACCTTGGTTTTTTTTTACACAATCAAAATTTTGGAAATATTTGAGAATAATTTAAAGAAGCTTATAATTAAAAAACAAAAGAGTAATACACTTTTCGACAGCTACCATTCTTGGCTATTTAATAAGCCAACAATAACCAAATTTCATAAATACCGTTATTTATTTCAAAAACTTTTGTGTGTAAAAAAATCAAAATTTTGGAAATATTTGAGAATAATTTAAAGAAGCTTAATTAAAAAATACAGAGTAATACAATTTTCGACAGCTACCATTCTTGGCTATTTAATAAGCCAACAATAACCAAAATCTATGGGGTGGTTCAAAACTTATACTCATTTATTCTCACGAATATTGGCGAAATCTTCAACTGGCCACAACTCCTAAAGGAAGGTTTCACTTCGAATATTTTCGCTCTGTCTAAAAAAGTCAAATCTGCTAAAGGCCAGATAACTTTTATTTCGCAAATTTCAAATTTCTAATTTATTATGTGTTTGTAAATATAGATTTCCTCTAATAATTTGTAATTAATTCGAAAATTATCTCAATCTGCTATTTCGGAATCCAAAATGTGTGCCGTGGGTACATCGGAGCATCCTCATTATAAATTTAGGTGAAAACTATTGAATTCGTACTTCATTTATGTACCTCTCTACTTCCTAAAGAAAAGCCAATACAAAAATAATCTTACAAACCCTTAAAAAAATTTTGGAACACATCAAAATAAAAAGTTGAGAGTCACTGACATGTTAAGTACATAAAAGTAAACGTCGTAAAAAAAATAAAGTACAAAAAAAATATCCAGTTTCAAGACCAAACCGTACTCTTCAAATGACAGCCACCATCCATTTTTTTCTATATTTTAATTGTAAGTTAAACAGCAAAGCGTTACAAAGCATTTAATTATAATCTCATGTAAAAAAATTCTCTATTATAACGGACTAAACCATTAATTTATGGTGTATTTTTTTTATGTAATTATTTCAACTAAAAGCTCCAATTTTTGCAGTGTCGGCGAACATTTGCAAAGGTGAAAATCACTTACCTTTCTGGAAATTGTTCGTAAAATAACGTCCATTACACAAGGGAATCACAAAAGTTTATTTTCCGCGCAACAAAACACAAAACGTTCGCTAACATATGATTAATTAGCAACCAGAAAACAAAACAAACAACCTCGCCACATCGCGTAAATATGAAACAGCCACGCACTTCATTTTTCAAAGTTCAAATGAAATGATTGCAAAACAGAACAGAACACTTAAAAGAGAACAGAGAAGGGCAAATAAGTATAAATAAAATAGGAAATTATTGAGGCGAATTGAAATGAATTTTTAATGCGTTAGGTCCTCTAGATGTCAAAATTATTAATGAAATATGAATTTCGTTGTTTAACTGCTAGATAAGGCCACTCTGTTGAAAAATTGCGTGAAGTTTTTGGATTGTGCATGTGCTGAGAGGACAAAGACGATCGCTTGGCTTGGCGGCAGGAACCAGCAACGATTATTATTTAGTTTCAAATAAAATTTAATGCTTTCGTTGGATTTTAGAGAACTTACAATTGATAAATGTTAGCTCGTAAAGAAAAGCATAACTAATATGAGTTCTGTAATTATAAACACACTATCCATGATAATAAAAGCAATTTTTTTTATACAACGAAGAAATTATTAAGAAGTAAACAGAATCTTTGCCATTCACGATGCATTTTCTTTAAAAACAAATTGCCACTTTCATTAAAAAAAAAAATTGCAATTTCCATAATAGTTCTGATCTTGATTTGAAAATATTTGTATGAGGTTTGACCAAAAAATAATAGTCTCCAACTCAAAATAAAACTGCATGCAATCAATATTTTATGTTGCAGTGACTGGATTTTTAGCAATTTTCAAGAGTGTAAACTAATGTTAAAAGTAATTTTCATTTAAAGTATTAAAACAAATTACGCAACTAGCAACTGATGTTTTAATTATACTCGGTACGCACAACGCAATGATGAACTGTCAAAATTTAAAACTGAAAATATCAGAATGATCTTTGATATGAATTAAGTCAGGTCCTTTGTGTGTAGGATTTAAAGATTCCATTTTTTTAACAAATAATTAATTTTAAGCACCAATATCTGTATTCTTCTGACATAATGACACTCTATCGATGAAAATTCGTTGCGTTGTGATATGCTTTAATATATGCAGATTACAGAAGAAAACAAAATTGCGACGGCGTTCCGTTTGTACTTCCATACGGTTACGTCAATGAATAACCTTTTCTCTAATTCTATTCTTATGTAGCAATACACAGTTTTTAAATACTGAGTGTGCAGTAACAAAATTCGGGCAACTCTCTTCCACGATTTTTACGTAAATGAAAATTTCATTCTCCATTCTTCCATAGGATTTATAAATAATTTTAGATAATAATAATTTTTTTTATGTTATATAATATATTCTTTACTTAGTTCACTCTTATAAACATTTCTTATATATAAATGACAAGGGCTCCAAAAGGGAAAACAAGCAATTCTGACCTTTGAGTAAGTCGCAAGTAGTTCTTACTTTCGATAATAATCTAATAAAAAAAAAAACAATTTCTTAAACACACGAATTTTCAAACAAATTTTGCAATTTAATACTGAAACCGATAGTGATTTAAAAAAATAAAAACGCTACAGTTGGTAAGACCAATTCTAGATGAATACCCGAATGAAATTTCATATGGGTGTTCATCCATCTGTGCAAGTTTGATATTTGAACTGGTTTTTCGCATATACATATTTCTACCACGGTTCGTCGGACAGTAAAAATGATTATAATCAATTTCATAGAATTTCATATTTAGAAGAATTTTTCGATACGATAAAAACGGGTAGGAGCATTTACGTAGTATAAGCAAAAAACATAAATTTCTATATGGTAACACCAAAAAGGGGTTGCCCGATTTAGCATATTCGTGAAATTATATTTACTGTGTTTATAAAAACGCCGGATACAAAAGTCCATGTTTCTACGTTGATGCGTTCTCATCTGAACTAGTGAAAAGTCATCACAAGAATCTGATTCTTCAACATTACAGCGAATGCTGTCCAAAATATCGTTTTCGTCAGGATAGACTGCTGTTTCAATTTTTTCATCCATGTCAACAATATAATCCGTGTAAGTTAAGTCTGAAGAAGAAGTCGTCTTGCGAGTGTTCCATTCATCACAAATAGGAAGAAAGTTTTCCTTACTTTGGGACAATATAATAGAAACATTACACAAGTCACACAGAGGAATTAAGTCATTCTCCTTCTATTCAAAATATCACCAAAACAATATTTTTTAAAACAATTTACAATAGTATTTTAGGAAACATCTACAGACCATGCAGTGGAAACTTCGCCAACACATGAAAATGTTGGATTCCCCGAATTCATCTTACGGAATTGGTCTTTGATAGGGTTGGCTTTTGTTCAAGTTATAGAAAATTTAAATTATGGAATTTCAAGATCGGGAACAGTTCTTAAAGGAAAAATATTCTTTAAAGCTACTGCCAAATGAATGGTTGGCATTCTTACTGATGGAAGCGAGACCTATCGAACATATCTTCCGTTCTATGAATTCCGGCACACGGTTGTTTAAGCGTAAATCCACGTCGAGCTCCAATCCTACCGCTGTAGGAAGATGTCAACGATCATTAATTTTCATAAATCATCTTTGAGTCATCCCACACTCGTCTATGGTATTGTAATCTGCCCACATTTGGGCGTCAACCACCACGATCCTCTCCGAAGGATCTCTCCAACGTCGGAATAGAACAAGTTCTATGGGCAACAAAACCAGTGGTACCAGAAAAACCTTCGGTCAGACTTTGTTGGCGAGGCTACTTAAGTTGGGCTTCTTGCAAACCTGTCACTGATGGCCCTCTCATTTCTAGACTCTATCTATTTTTCAACACTGACAGCATACCAAGCATCTCTTGCCTAGCATACCTCTTCCTTCTTTTAATGAAATTTTATTTTACATATTCACACATGAACCTTACTGATATCATACCCTCCACAAGCTCTTTCTATGTCCAAATCCTTAAATCCTTCATACATAGAGTAGTCACACACTGCATGCACCCAGTTCTCGCTGCTATATCCACACATAGATTTCGCACTTTCACATAGGCCCTTTTTATGCCAGAAAGCACTTAGCGAAACATGACCAGTCAAAAGGAAACCCATACTCAGATTGAATACAAAGTCAGGATGTCCCTCAAAGTATACCTGCCTTATGAATCCAAACGTTTCTCTCCCTTTTTCACAATCACTTCATCTGGTTTGCCATCTGTCCATAATACACTGCTTTAGAGCATTTTCCTTCCCTTTCCTATTGAGACCTTCGATCTCTCCATTCGACACCGAGTCATAGCCTTTCAGGACAATGACCCTTTTGATTCTGAAGGATAAGCTCCTGTCTATCGCTACCAGACCAAGCAGGGTTGCACCCATTAGGACCACTAGGGATTCTGTACAAACCGGGCGGCACACAGCTATACTCGTCAGCAGCATAGCCCGCTGACATGAGAGAATTTTGGCTATACCTGACACAGTCATGGCGCCTTCATACCAGACTGATGCCCCATATGTTGCACAAACAACAACAAATAGACCTTCATAAATTATACTCGCAGCTCTTCTGATTAGGCCAATTTCACTAGACGGAGCTGACCTACTAAGCTTAGCTAGCGCTTCTTAAATTCAATAAGGTGACAATAAAAATCCTATCCTCTCAGCTATATTTATCCCCAAGTACTTAACTTGGGTCGTATATTTGAGGTGCCGCCATTTACCGTTACCCTACGGAGATGACTCAATCTTATTGTATAATCCAGTAATTTGAAAAAAAAGTAATATTAAATAAAATAAGAAATCCTTATTTCTTTTTAATACTTCCTTTACAGGTAGGACCGCCACCAAAATATTTTGAAATTAGAATTGACTCAGAAAATATGGTAAGTTTGGATTACTTTCCAGATTCTATTATATATCGAACGCATATTGAGCCACGAGTCTGTCTTTTAGCCAGCTATAAATGATTCATGTGTAAGCGTATGTAGAAAGATCAAAAAGAGGTGGACAATATGAAGACGTATGTGCAGTATTGGATATGTAAGAGTTTTTATTTTCCTTTAAAACCGTTAAGTCTTTCTGTGAATGTGTAATTTAAATTTAAGCAACGTGTACTCCGTGATAGCTCGAACTGTAACGTAAATTGATTTAAAATCGATAAAATTTACACGTTCCACTTAAGAGGCATTCGCATTTACACCCTCGTTTTTCATTTAAAATGAATGCAGAATGGCGTAGCTACCTACTATGTACTTGGTAATAAAATCACTGTAACTAGCATCAACCAAGTTCATCTAGCAGGGGTCTTTACGGGTCACAGGAATTTAGGTGACCATGCTAGAATACTGGGGATAGCGGCGAACAATTTCTGCAGGTGCTGTATGGACTAGGAGGAAATCGAATCCGTCCAAGACGTGCTTAGAGAATACCCCGCTCGGATGAATAAAAGAAGTAGGCTGCTGGGGGAGCTGCAAAACAAAGATTTTAGATATATCCTTAGTTTTCTGAGAGAAGCAGGATGGATCCAGGTGAAGAGGCTTGGAGATATCTTGAGTTCCGTAAGGGAAGCAGGATTGATCTGGGGCGGCTTGAATAGGTTATCCCATGGGACCTAGGGGCACAATTGACCCACTAGAGATTGAAGTGATGCACACTAATTGCCTTGCGGCACCTCTCTTACCTAACCTAACATATCAACCAATTTCATAATTAACATGGCAAAATGAAATAAATGCCAAACAAATGAGGCAAATTGATGGGAAGCACGCGAACATGAAATCCCGTTGGAACGCGAGTGGCGGCATAAGGAGCACGATTATACCTCAGCCATAAGCAGTTACGTAAGGGTGCGCGTGTTTCATATTTACTGCAATTTTTGCAGTCCATTTAATTTAGAGTTCCTTTTCAAGTATAGGAGAAAGTAATACAAAATCATGTTCAAATTGTTACAACCCGCCTAAATGAAAAAAAAAACACAAGTTGTTCTTTGTATGCACAGCCATATGTGTGCTTGCTGAAAGATAGATGGAAGCTCTGTTGAATATTTTATTGGAGCACCGGTATACATTCTTGTATAGGAACATAGATGCCAAAAGAACTAGATGTCGCATGCAATACTAAGAGCAAAGTATGCAAATTTTATATGGCTGGTGGTACACTCCGGAATGGAGCACAACATTTGAAGTAATGGATAAGTTGAGTGATTCATACAAGCACAGTATTCTTGTTTCATTTTTAATATGCGAATTCTCTCTAAACTCTAATACATTTCTGAAACTTAACTAATTAGCTTGTTAGTACCATCGAAAAAAATTATTTCCTATTTTGCTCACAATTCCACCGAAACTTTATTTCTGTGAATGTATGGATTGTGATGCAATAGAAATATTCCTTTGCTCTACTTTTGTCGGATTTATTTTCTCTTTGGCAACCTTTTTCAATCGTTCTAACAGCCCAAAGTTATAGGGACACCATTTTCTTTGTAGTTGTCACGACATGCAGCGCATTAGTAATTCGTTTGGCTGCTGGATTGACTTGATTATTAGCACGCTTCCAAATTCTACTTTTCCTAAATTTTCACTTTGTATAGCGTGCACGTATTGCTTACATGCATTAATAAGTAGGTATAAGAATTCGAAAAGCAAACTGATGTTAGATTAGGCAGAAACACATCCAAGAAAGCCTCAGGCCTGGTTTCTCTCAGGCTTTCTTGCAGCTCGCCTGGATGCCTGGATATGTTTCTGCCATAAGCCAGACTATCATTGAAAAGGGAACGTCTAAAATATCTTTAAATAAAATAATGGATTCCGATATCAAGTTTTCTGTTCTGAGTGTGCAATAATGTATCAAGCAGAATACATGTTTACAAAGGTCCTCCAACACTCCGGTTTCAACTTAATCCAGCCAGCGTCAAATTTCCTATATAAAGGCTAAACAAAAGCGTTTCTGGTAAGACTTACCGCATCCACTGTAACAAGGTTGGTTTATCAATTCCTGATAAAACGCGGCTAAGGAAGACCTAGAAGAGACATTCTTGCTGGCTATCGAAAACTCACGTGCCCTACACATGCTGATCAAGAAATCGTATCGTTGTCTTTTGACGTACAATAGTAAACCTAGACGATATCGCCGAGCAACTCGTCTAAAATTTCATTTCAAAATATTATTTCTGTCTTTTATTCCCGACTTTAAATAGTATGTAGTATAAGTAAGATCCGACTCGATTAGACTTATTACTACATACTTACTAAGCAGAACACCCTCTATTTAAAAAAATAAACCAAAAAGAAACAGCCCACACAGCACACATGTATCCGTGATATGTTACTGGGAAATTCTGTTAGGATATATACATTGTCCGTGGGAAATCCCGTCCGGTCCCAGTTATCAACTTAGGATATCCTTGGGAATGACGAATATCCGCGGTTGGGATGTTCCTGGTAGAGCACATGCCCTTCCCACAGGATATCCTCTGGTTGTACTTAGGCACAGTTAATAACGCATTCAATAATGTGAAATTCCTGCTGCAAGCGTATCTAAGACGTCTTACGGATCTTCTGGATGTATGGGGGAATATCTGAGGATATTGTTTGATAGACTTCTTTTCTGAGTAGGCATTTTTACAAAAAAGAAAATGGCTAAAAATTATATGCCGGAGGTGAATGCACTTGCAAAAAACATAAATCCTATGACAAAATTACTAAAAAATCACGTTCTGAAGTGTACACTAACAAACTTTGTCAAAAGAAAGACAGCAGAAGCGAGTAGAATTCAAATATAGCTTCACGCATGTAGCTGGCTCAAACAACGCAGTTCTCATATGGCTATATATTTTGTTGTTGTGTTTTTGTTCTCCTAAAACGACACACGGAAGGACACGAGGCAACAAAAGTACTGAGAATGTTCCCATATAGAGTAGACTCCTAGAAATAAGGTTCTAATTATATACTGAATATTTCCTGTTTATCCCGTGAAAGCTATGCGATCTATGGTAAAAGAATGGGATGTCCCTGAGTAATTTTGTGCTGTATGGGAGTGGGAAGAGATTTCTAGTTAAATTTCTCCGGGGTGGTGATTTCTTTTTATACCACTTCATACATACTCCTGCATTTTATTGTTTTTTAATGATGGGCCCAAGTTTCACCTCCGATAATAAACCGCTAAAAAATATTATCTCTGTTTTCGCCAGAGAGGTCCACAAACTTGAATACGAGATGTGGGGCTGTTTTTGAGCGGCGGAAATATTCTTCGTACACATCCTGTGCTGATTTTTTACATTACACTATGAGTATGGAGATTTGTGGTAGATTGCATAGGCTCAGAAAGCTGTTTCTTTTTGAAACGGGCATCGTCCAGTACAAGCTCCTCAATTTGTCTTACATTTTTTACTTGCGCTGCTTCGATAGGCTAATTGGGGGTCGTCTTCAAAGCTAAGAGTCCCCGCCCGAAACCATCTAACTTCTATTCCAAAATCTTTTGCGACGGGTTTTCTTATTTTGTTAGAATTTAACGGTTCTACATGCTTGACGGCTCCATGCTTGACGGCTCTGACGGCTCCATGCTTGACGACACCATGCTTGCGGATTGACTTGCTAGTTAGGCGATATCCCCGACTCAAAATGCTTCAGCTTCATTTTGGATGTCAGTGAAGTTAATTTGAATCCGGATGTCTGCGTCTTTGGGGCTTTTCTTTGGTCTTCAGATCGGTGTTGTCATTATTTTTCTCCCTCGTTGATTTTTGAGTCACAGCTTTTAATATTGCTCAGTTAGTTGAGTTAGTTCAGGATAGAGAAAAGGACAATTCTTAAGTATTGCGGTCAGACTTTCAGAAACTACCCTAGTAGACATGATTTGATGATTTCAGCGATGATTTGTTCGATGATTTTATCATGAGTTCTTAGATGAAATTAATGATGAAATCTGACCTGCACCCGGGACTGAGCTCATTATATACTTCTCTTCAACATAGTGAGCTTTTCCATGAGCAGTTTCATGAGTTGTTACATTATTTTCTTTTTGAAATAACGACAATACTCACTGATACATTCATCAGTCTATTCATGATGAAATAATGGAAATTATCGCTACTTTTGTCATCAATAAACTCATATTGATGAGATTGATATATGAATTAGTTCAATTATAATATCACACGATCAGTTTATTTTACATTTGCATGATCTGATTTTGCATACAATTTCGATTTTGCTGAAGAGGATTTTTTAAATGATCCTCAGAGTACGAGCCCTACAAGGAGGTTATGAAGTACCAGAAAGCAAATCATCTTGTCCTATGTATTTATACCTATTCAAAATTATATGTGCCTTCACATTACATAATTCACTTCTCAGCACTTTACACAGAACTTTCTTAAACAAATGCTATTTCCAACTATACGTGAGAAGTAAAAGCTTAACTGTTTTTTTAAACAATGTGTTGTGTGTTCATCATACTTTCGTGCAAATACACATGAATTTTTAAATAAAAAAAACGGTCATGGTATGCACATCGAAAAGCTTATCAGAACTTATCAGAAAACTTCACCCGCATTGAACAGCAGAGAAATTTATATAAATATATGCGCAGTTTCCAGATGCAACAGTGCTAGTTTACATAGGATACCCGCAAGCGAGGTAAAGGGTTTTCGAAACGGATGAGCATTTTCTATCAGGGTATAGGTTACCATTATCCTCGATTTTAGTTGTCTTTATCGTTGAAAAATATTAATTTTCTGTGTAATAAATACATATTTGTTCAGTCCACTAACTGAACATTTTTCCCTCGATGGACAGCCGTTGTAGTTCCAAAAAATAAAACTCTGCTGTCCTCTAATTTCTCCATATAAATTACACAAAGATCCCTTGAAGACAGTTACAAAATAAACAAAATATTATTAAAAAATTGATTGAAATCAGCAAAATAATACAAAAATCACCTAAAATTGCATGTCTATACATACCTCACTCCGTCGCCAGTTTCTTATACCTTAACCTAAAATCTTTGCCTCTCTTCAATCCATTTTGACGCAATACCACAGCATATCTCGAATCGTCACCAAAATGATCTATAACGTTGACGATTTCACTTTGACATTACGTCAAACAGACAATCTCGCCATAGCAATTGCTATAAACGTTGCTATGGCAACGCCATGAGGATTACATCACATGACCAACCTCAGCAGCTATAAAAAGGCGCGCGAACGATAGTAAAAGCACTCATCTCCAAATCTGAGTTCATCTGATCTGGTTCTAAGCCTTGGAGTCTGTTCTGAGCAAATCTTAATTCAAACCAGAAGTTAATTCTGAAATCCAATAGAAGTTAATTCTACATACATAAATTGAGGTTGACTCAATCCTACAAACAGAAGTTAATTCTGGCCGTCCTAAATACTTGAAGTTGACTCAATCCTACAAACAGAAGTTAATTCTGTCCGTCCCAAATGCTTGAGGTTGACTCAATCCCAAAGCAGCAGTCAATTCTTGCTAAACAAATATTTGAGGTTAACTCAATCCTTATACGGCAGTTGATTCTAGAATATCATAATTGAGGTTAACTCAAATTATCATATAGGAGTTGATTCTAAACAAAATACATTACTTGAGCTTGACTGAAAGTACGTCGGCTAGGAGTTAATCCTAAGGATTGCAAAAGTGAGGTTAACTCAAGCAATCTCATACAGGAGTTAATCCGAAGGTCTAGACAACTGCATATAATGGTTAGTCCAGATCCATTTCCAGAGGCTAACTCTGCAACAAATAAATTCAGAAGTTGATTCTGACCAAATTGGAAGGAACTCCCATCCCACACGCAGCAGCATTCAATTCGCTGCACTCATAAAAGCGCACAAGACTAAACGTCACAAGTGTCATTATTGCTATCTCATACGCTGCAACATTCCGATTTGCTGCAGCTAAAAGGTAAACACACGATAAACGTCATCAGTGCTGCCATCATACCCTCACGTACCAGCACGCCAAAAACTGCACACTAGAAGCAGAATAATTGGTTAAGTTTTCTCAACATCACTTATAGCAGCAATAAAAGTTACTATATTCGTGAAACAATACACTCCATTATTATAACTCGACTGCCCTCACGGAACAGTTCGAGCCAAAACTACTCAACTGCCCTCACGTAGCAGTACGAGTGAAGCATACTAATATTTGAGAGTAGACTAAAAGTTTTTCTCACAGATCATCGTCTCGTGCCCAATCACTCACCCATACTCTTCTTCGTTTCAGAAATAAGTGGAAATGCACACAGCAGTCTCAGCAGATAAAGGAATAAATTTTTATTGAATTTTTAAATGAATTAATGAAGTGTTCTTAAGTTGTATTGAATTTTTTTAAGTTGTGTTAAGTCTGAATTGTGATATTAGCTATAAGAAAACTTGAATTAGCACCAATAAAAATAAAATTTTATATTTTGAACTATAAAATGTGTTGTCTTCTCAAAACCGGCACCCCTCCTCACGCACACTACTATAAAGAATTTTCATATTAGAAGTATCAGGCTTAGTTACAAGTATCCATGATAGATAGCTAAAACCTTCAAGGATGTGTCGATCCCCTGTAACCCGACCACTTTGTGATCTTATCGACCTGCCCTCGTAATATAACAGCTTTGGGTTGGGAATACCTTGATATTGCAATAAAAAGTACAGCACATATAATCCCACTATATATTCATGAATCCTACACATGACGGCGGTTCTTATTAGTATAGCTACTATAGTACTATTTCCCAAATCTTGGGTTCCTCAACAATTTCTAAATACACACAATCATTCATATACCTACATAATTTAAACCCGAAACAGGCTTCTAGAAACATATGATATGATTACATTGCAAATGATACGTACGCTGTATGTGACAATAAGTTGGTCACGTATCAACCTCGTAAGTAGTTTCAAACATAAAATTCTGGTATATGGTACACCCGCACGGCACGTAAACTAGATACAACTACATCATACATGTTTAGCTCAGATGAAGAAAACTTTCACTGTGCAGAACACTGTTGGACTTTTTTATGGCGACACTCACTTAACCGAAATAATCCTGTTCCAATCTAGCATTTCAAAGTTTGTTCAGTGAATTTATATTTGTTTTGTCACACCATGACTCGAGAGAGTTGAATTTTTACGCACAACATTTTCCGGCAAAAATCATAATTTAAAAGATTTAAAAGTTTTCTACTCAGATGACATTTTTTTGTAGTGTGGTGGTGATAAAATCTCCAGTAACATCTAAATAAACAGACAAATGGCAGGTCTTATCTTCATTTCAGTAGTATCCTACGTATATAATATATACGGGAGGGAATCGCAATGACTTTCTTTTATTTGTTGTTGTCGAAGCTGACGTTTTTGTCTTTGGCGACTTTATTTTATTATAAAAGTTGATGATATCACAGCTGATTTAGTTACGTTAAGTTAAAATTAGGAGCGACTAGGGCACTAGGACCATGCCGACACCACGACCACAGTTGATATATTGTGCCTTCCCTTAAAGTGGTTAGACAAAATCTAGAATTTTTACGAACCCAATTATTGCCCTTAGGGTCAGATCGCAAGCCTAACTTGGAGAGGTAATTGTGAATCTAGTGATTTGCGACATTAAACCTGCAAGCGCTGGTCACTCACATATAATGCGCTTCGACCCATTTCGATGTCGAATTTCCCTATCTGCTTCAAAAATAACGGAAAGGGCCATATCCATGCACTGCGTTTGTAAAAAGCTTGAGCAACTGTCTGCTAAAACCAAATAGTTGGCGAGTTTTTACAGGAGACAGGAGAGGGGGTGAAGTATTCGTTCAGCTGCCTCATAATGGGCGCGCTATGCTATCGAAGATTCAGTTGCATTCTTCCCATTTATGCAGTTCCCACCTAGAGTGGGTTTTTGGTAGCCAAAATGTCGGGTAGGGACCAGTATTTGGACCGTCGGCTCCGGTTTTAGCCAGTTCGTCTGCTTTTACATTACCGGTCCACTCATTCATTTTCAGAACTCAAAGCAACGTTACGTCTCTTGACATTAGTTGAAGTTTCAAGCATCAGACTACTTTCGACTCAAAGCTTGGAGCGCAGCTTGGCGATCTGAAAAGAGGTACATTTTGGAGGACTTTGAGCCCTATTTTGGGCTTCCATGAGCCCCAACATCTATAGGATAGTCCTCCGCCTGAAAAACGGATGGTGAGGTACCAAGCGGAATAGAGGGTTCCACAGACATCACGTCCATATAGATAACAGCATATACATACCTATACCTGTTGTATTACAAGGCAATTACGGTCTGTGTATAATATCAGAAAAAAACGGAGCTTCTTATAAGGAGCAAATCTAACACCAAAAATCGTAGGGGTATTAACGGCCGATGCTGCGAGGTTGGGTCTGGTATCAAACTATTTTTGTCATAAAGCTACTAAGGAAATCGATTCAGTTCGACATGTGCCTTGTATGTCTACTGTTATAGTGACCCAAAGAGGTGGACTACTTCTTCTCGGAAGTGTGGTAGGAGCATGATGTAGAGTTTAGGTGGAAATGCATCCTGAGATTCCTTAGGGTATCAGGATGTATCTATGGTAGATTTTAGAAGGATAGTTTCGCATGATTCGATGGGATACAATGGTCTAAGTAAAGCAGTCGGAGTCTTTCTGGGCGGCACCCTCTAACCTAACCTTGCCTGTTTAAATTAAGTACCGAAACTGCGTATTTCGTATTAAGACTCATTGTACAGCCATTTGATAAGATAAGAGCATTTCCGAGATTTTAGCACTGTTGCAATATAAAAATCCTTCAAGCTGAATTTTTCCCCTTTAAAGTCCTAAATATTCCGATAAAATCACAGTATTTCCCTCAATCGATAACATATGTACAAGAGTGGGATTGTGTATAATTTACCGAAAGCACATTCCTGTAGTGTAAGTATGTACTTTAAAAATCTTTGAACACTTTTTGTCACAGAGAGAATTTTATATTATTAAGTAAGACCTGCATCGTATGTTAACTAGGTCAATTTATCGCAAAGAATTCTTTGCTTTTTGAGCAGCTACTTTTCGCCCCATTCTACCCCCTCCCAGAAAAAAAATAAATGAACGTGACTCGAAAATTTATCATTCTACTTCAAAGGCAACGAAAAATCTGTAATTTCAGTTCACAAAGATAATTTCAGTTTAATGTCTATATAGAAAAGAAGGAACGTTCCCGGCAATAAAAAAAAAAAAGGTTTTTTTTTCATCCCCCTCTACAAGTATTCCGGCGCGACACCTACCACGACCGTGACACTTCAAACAATCTGTATTGGGAAGAACAGGGATATTGGGTTGGTTTTCCATTTTTTTAATCTAAAATTGATGATTTTTTTGATATTCAGAAATGATTTCATGGCAAGAATGGTACAATGAAAAACCAAAAAACAAAGTGCCGCAAGATGAAAAAAAATCTCGGTGTCCTTCTTTATTTGGTTTTTAGGAAATTGGGTCTTAAAATCCGAAATCCCCTTTTAAAATTTCTGTTTTCACTTAACATATATCAACATATCCCATATCATTTCCATTTAACATATAAAAACTAAAAAAAATTAATGGCTACCTACATTCATAAAAATTTTTGCTCAATCACACGAATCAATGCAACTAGGTCGCTACACACGGTCAAGCAAATCTTAGGACTTGTGCATGGCCCAGTCATTTGATTTGCATGTTGATGCGCATGTTTAGCGAATATCTGAACTTGAGTTGAGAGAGCATGAGTGAAATCGGCCGATACTATTTCATACATATACTTGTCATAGTTAACAAAACAATGAATATGTAATACATGAGGCAACAATGACAAGCGGCAAAAGACACAACGTTGACAAGCTCACCCATGACACCACAATGAAAAAAGTCGATGAAAATGTGTTGACAGAGTTATACATGATGCACTAGCGACAAGAGGTAATATGACACGGCGTTGACATAATAATGTGTGACATCCCTTTGACATCGCATCAGTAAATTACCCATTGATCTCATAAGTGGTTTGTAGATCGGAAAATAAACGAAAATACATATTATGTATGTAACCGAAAAAATGTATCTTGTAACGCCCAATTATTATATTTAAATGATGATTCTTTAATTTTTATACCCTAGATGAAATCTAAAGGGTATACTAAGTTTGTCATTCCGTTTGTAACACCTCGAAATAATGATGGTAGAGCAAAATGGATTGGACACCCACGCATAATATTAAAAGTTATTTTGATATTTGCATGTCCGTCCGTCCGTCCGTCCGTCTGTGCGCACGATAACTCGAGAACGCGTATACTTAAAGAGCTGAAATTTTGTACAGTAAAATTAAGTTCGAAAATGAGCCAAATCGGGCAACTCCTTCGTGGGGTTGCCATATAAAAATTTCGTTTTCCGCTATATATTTGGACACTGCCTGAGAACGCATTGACGTAGAGAGCTGAAATTTCGTACATGATGTTTTTACTACATTAGCAAATAAAATGTCAAAAATAGACTAAATCGGGCAACTCCTTCTTGGTGTTGCCATATAAAAATTTCGGTTTTTTACGTATACTTTGAAAACGATCAGTCCAAGACATTTTTATTGTATTAAAAACTTTTGCAGAATACGAAATCCTATAAAATTGGTTATAACCATTTTTTCTGTGCGACAAACTGCTCTAGAAATATATGCGAAAAACAACATCAAAATCAATACTTGAATAGATCGGTGACCATACGAAATTTAATACGGGCATTCATCTAGGGTATCATAAGAATTGGTCTTAGACCAATTCTAGCTTTTTTACTTGTTTTTATATGAATTTATTATAGTATTTTATTTCATTTTTATATCTTTCTGACATGACTCAACTTTACTACTAACAGCAGTTACAAATTGTTGCCTCAAATTATGACTCATTTCTACAATGTCAACGCTATTTCATCGTTGACAAGTCTTTGATGTGTCAACAATACTTACACACTTAAAATATTTCAACTATACATGCTCATTTGGTATATACTGTTGACACAAAGCATTGTTGACTTCGTAGTCGTTGACCACATTTCCTGCTCGGTAGCAAGTAACTCTATATATTTTTAAGCTTCAAACCATGTTAATAATAAGCACAATAAAATTGAGTTTCTCTAAAAAAATTGACTTTCTCCATGCGATTTAATTAATGCAAATAATGCACTCAGTACTGCAACCTGCAAGATTTTAGTTATTGTTTCTAGACTACATGAGCAGATCGATAGCCTTTGCCTTTGAAAATTGCAAATATGTTCATATGCGTTGTCTTTTAATTTTGAAAACGGGAAGATTTATTGGAATCTATTTTTCTATCCAATTGTAGGTACTGGATAAGCGATAGTAGTCGGTTGGAAAAAGAAATAGTTGTGCTAGTTTGGAAAAATTGAGAATAATTATATTTTCAACTAAAATCGAGATTGATCAATTTCCATTAATTATATAGTTTTTGTGCTCTAAGTAAAATATTATCAAAAGCATAGCGCTCGGAATTTTAATTTAGAATTTTTGCTACTTTTACTAAATAAAACAATGTCAATATCAGCATCTAATTGATCAGTGATAAAATGAGAGGCGGATTTCCTCCCTATCGACTCCATAATAGCTTAAAACAAAAATAGGTAAACTTTAAAAATCTCATTATAAACAAAAATGATTTGGAAATAACCAAATTCTTGAGTAAATATGTGATAAGCCAAGATACAACCGGATTTATTAAACTTTCAATTCATTCTCCTGTCAAAGTCGGCTGCTACTATACAATGCTGCCCGAAGGTTCTTAATTAATTACTGTTATCGAACTAGCTCATTCGTCGATAATTCCTATACTTTATCTGTCCAAAGTACTCCTGTATTTTTGACATGATATAACATGCACCCATCCCATATGTCAATTTTACCGAATCTGAGAATTCGTATGGCGTTAGGAGAACATTAACATGATTAGACCCAAAAATTGTATCTCTAGAAACTCGTGATAAAAGTCTGAAGTTGTTTTGTGTATTCTTCTCATTTCGGTTAATGAATTCGTCACTAGAAGCAAAACCTACTTACCCAAATGGGAAAAGTTTTCTGATTAAGTTTATGAGAAGATGCAACCATGTTATATATGTAGAAGGATTTTGGTTTACTACTGGGTAGGAGGTGGTGGAAAACTTTTACATGTATTTCTTTGAACATGGATTAATTTAGGGCGATCGTTAATTATAATGCAAAAGGGATTTTTTTTTATGTTGTAATTAAATACTATAACTACTTTTTTTTTTTAAGAACTAACAGTTTTCTCTTCAGATATTTAGGGTAATAGTAATATACTGTTTGTATACATTTATTGGAAAAATATATTTCAAGAAAGCAGTGCTGTCGAAAGTCTGAATAATATGTTTCGGGCCCTCCTATACCATTCTTGAGAAAATTCATACGCGAAAGGTTTTATTTTTATTTTATTTAAACCTCACTCTGAAAACTTTAAAAAAGACTTTCTATTCGCCTATCGCTCTGCGTCGCGATTTATAGAATTTTACCCGCCATTTGGAAATTACTTCCAATTTTTTCCAATCGAGACAAAATCTCCATGTTACTTTCTAAATTTAATATTACATGAGACCGACCTTAGAATAAACGAACTTGTATTTTACTATCGGCACCTTTGGGAATATAAAATTCTTAGTGTAATTAAAATTTTCTACAACCTAACCTATACGGCTTGAAGTTGTGTGTCTTTTGGCTAGAATTATCTCCTAAAACGTTTAACATACAAAAAAGTACTGTTGCTCATGTTGAGCGAAAATACTTTCATTTCCAGTCATGAGCCTCCCCATTATAATAGTTAAAATATCGGTGTAAACTTTTGTAATTTTATCTGCTCTTGTCGAAGGTGGCTGTTTTCTTTCACTGGACTGGCCTAAAGGCAGGCAATTTCAGAAAGTCTCCTTAAAAAAGTAATTTTATTCAAAATGAATTGGAGATACACGGATTAAATTCGAAATTTTCTGTAATTTTCTTTATTCACTGAAAATAAACTTCTATTATTGTTATTGCTATTCTGAAATAAGGGCCCTTCAAATAATTATAGCTTATCTTTGATTTGGTATAACTTAGAATAATAAATACAATGAAATTGTAGTAGTACAGCAATCAAAGGGCAATTTTGAAGTAATCGAGAATTACTAATAAGGAATTATAAAATAATCGTGACGTAATTATTTATTATAAGTACTATTTAAATCATTTTAAGGAATCGCAAGTAATTGCATAATCGGAAACATAACCAAGTAAAATTTATTTCATTACTGGAATCATTAATTACGATTACGGTTACCAGAAATTGTAATTGAAAAATTTTATGTACGATTTATAATTGTAATCGAGATATTTTAATTCATATGTAATCGTAATCTAATTTATACAGCTCTGCTTAAAATCTCTCCACTGGAGAGATCATAATATCATATTATGGAGAGTTTCCGCGGTACCATTTAAGCGCCGTTCAGAGGAATATGAAGAATATTCGATAAAATCCTTCTGATATCATGTATTTAATTTAACTTCAATTCTTTTTGATTTATATACATATATCCAGACTATGCAGTTTGGCTGGTTTTCTTTGATTCCATAATGAATTTGTATTTCACAACGAACTAAAATTATCATTTCTCTAGATGTAAAATTAGGACTTATATTAGATTGGTTTGTTATTATTATTCATTTTGATTATTTTATTTTATCATAGTTTTCACTTTTTGATAAAAAAAAAAACTTTTTGGTATAAAGTCTTTGACTAACAAAACTTTTTCTTTGGCAAAACAGTTTCCCACAAAAATGTTTGTTAAAAACATCTGACATATTCAGTGTTCAACGGAAAATAGCAAAATATTTAATACTTTGATGCTCGAAGTCAAATTTATGTAACTTCAATTTGCTGGCGGTTGTCGGCTGGAGTTACATTGATGTGACTTTAAATTCTGGTGGTTGTCGGTCGGAGAGACGTTTATATGACTTCAATTTTAACCCTTTGTACGCCAGTCTATCAACCTGGCGGCAGCCTGAGTTTTCGTCGGCCGACAAAGTAGGCCTCTCTTAGCCAACTGTGAAACTAAAAATGCACAAGCCCTTTCTTAAGTTTCGTTCGAGCTTAGCTGATTGAGAGGTTAACTTCGCATAGTGAAATCAGGCATTGTTGTTTCAAGAAAACTATGCTACTGGTTTTTGTTTTGCATTACATTGATATATCACACAGGGTGTTTCCGCCATGGTGGTCCGTAGAGCAGGAGGTGATAGTACCTACTCAATTAGATAAAAAAACATTGTATGGCAGGGCGCGCCATATGAAACGTTTTAGAATTACACGGTAATTGAGAAATTTTCTTAGTTTTTCGCAAAACACCATGTGTGTTAAAAAGATAATTTGTTCCCTTAGTGACTGAAAACACTTGAGGTTAAAAAAATATGGTTTAATTTCGATATGACCTGAATAGGTTATGAGCTAATAATTTTATAATGGCTGGAGATAGGTGTAATATGCCAAATTAAAAAGGAAAGTCCAAAGTTTTTGTAAAACAAAATCACGTTTTTCAGCTTTTTGTAAAGAAAAACAACGAGCTCAAAACTCACAAAATGTACGATACAGGATTTTTTGTGAAACACTATTTAATTTAATCATCCTGTATCTCCAAATGAACAGATCTACCCTCCCCATTCTTCCCTCTTCTTTACAATACAATGTTTGTTTTTGTTGGTTAGGTCAGTACTATCTCCTCCTGCCTTATGAACATCCATGGGGGAATTGCTGATAAAACATCTAAAACACTTTCAATTTAAAAATCATGGCAAATTTACTCGGTGAAACATAACACTGAGGAGATTTACCTTTGTGAGATCTAGTCTCGTTTGTGAGAGAGGAAGCCGGTTGTTAAAGGACAACTCAGTTTTTTAGTATTTCAAATATAAAATTTTATTCAAAAATTCAATTTCACTTGCTTAACCTAATATCACAAAAAAAATTCCGAAACAAATTAACCTATAAACTAGTACAATTCAAAATCTCAAAAAAATAAAAAAATAAACAACCTAAAAATTCAAATTCAAAAAAACGATACGCCTTCTTGCTTGCTTTGATTCTGGGAAAAAAAAGAAGAACAACAACAACTAATAAATTTCATTTCGCATTAATTGACAAAATGCCTTTGCTGGTGCGTGAGTGCACAAGGGGAGTAAAATGCTTCTATAGAAAAATGGGACACTCAGATTATCTCTGATCAGAATTATCTTCTGTAATGGTAGGATAGGAAGCTCAGGTTTTCACTGATCAGAATTATCTCTGTATGATAGGATAGGAAATTGAGGGTATCCCTGACCAGAATTATCTTCTGTAGAAATTCCTACTTTTCTTTATTACTCAGATTAGCTCTGATACAGATCCACTCTGCCAAAAGAATGGTGCCATCTACTGAATTTCGTCGACTTTATATAGCCGCTGTAACCAGTTATGTCTGTTTCGCCTCGTGGTGTTGCCCTAACGACGTCTACTTGAATTTTATTTGAGGCGAAAACAGCTGGCTGTTATAATGTCATTTGATGACATTACAAGTAAAAATACACGGATTTGCCTGCAATTTGATGAGAGTTTTGTTACCATTTTATATTTATTTGTTGTTTATGAGCCTCTCTTTTTTTAGAGACGGAGATGTCCAGGAAGTTGAGGAGGGCTATATGGACAAAATCTGAGATTGCAGGATTGTTATTAGATAAGTATTGTGTTGATTTTCTTTTAGAAACACGATACATTGTGTTTATATTTCTTGTATTAAAGCTGACAGCAGGAAATTCATCGTGGGATGTCAACATATTTATGTGAGGACTGAACAATCTTGATTTATAATGTTAACTATAAAAAGGCAGTTTTTCTTTTTTCAATTGAGTTTGTTCTGTGCAATTTTAAAGAAAAATGTTTGCCCTTTACCAAACTAGGCAAAGATTGACCTTAAAAATATTACAAAAACAACAAGTCAACATGTTGTCAGTCATATCGTGACACTGTGGTCAATTCATTTTCCAAATCAAAGATAGAAGTCCCGTTTCAAAATTTATATGGGTTTTCTCTATAATAATAGTTATACGCCTCCAGCTTAAAGCACTTATCAATTCTGAATAATTTACATATAATAAGCAATAAAAGTGTTTAATTAAACGCTTAAGTCTTTAGAAATACATTTTTATTTTAAAACTCCCTAGTCTACCCAAACCACTAGTACTACTAAAAGTTACACTTCTATTTGCAATGATATCCCTACATAAATGTAACCTTTAACGGTAGTATCGTTTCTGAAGTCACAAATTACAAATTTTCAGTCCCAAACTACAAACTGCTGACAGTTGTAAAGAGAATATACCTCAAATTATATGTTGACAATAAAAGTTTATAGGTCAAGTAGCAAGGAGTCGACGACGAAATAAATGTTCTGGTAAATTGCCGGGTCATACGATAAAAGAAGATGTCTGTGGTGCTTTTACGACTGTGTACAGTAGTATAAAATGAAAATTTCAATCAATTTTATAGCCCTATATCCACAGGAATATTCGTAATTTGAAAATCTATATAAGCAGAAGGTTTAGTGGTGGGTTTTGAAATAATCGCGTGTGTTGTTGCTTTTTCCTTTTTGCGAGACCTTCGTAAAGATGTATTGATGTCAATTCTGAGACATTTGCAGGAAAATTCCAGTTAACGCCAAAGTGATGCGGGAGTGTGTTAAGTCATATGGTTGCTTTTTTTTCTATAATAAATTGAGCTGAAAGGGCAGGTGGAGTAGAGTTTGTACACATTTAGAACCTAAGTAAGAAAGTAAATCAAAGTTAAGGAAAATGGAATGAACTTAAAATACAAGTATATTCGTAAATGTCCAAGGCAAAACCAAGCTGTCGTGTGTATTTAGAAACTGATTTTTAATAGTGATACACTATTACGTCTGTAAAAGGCATTAAAACCTTTTTTGTACGACGTACGTTAAGAAAGGTCCGTAGCAACAGATTTTCCTATTATTAGGGTAACCACACACAATCGACCTCCAGTTGGTCAGTATTTTCAACATGCATTTTTATGGGCCACCCATCAAAGAAGAAAGCTAGACTTCGTCCGACCAATTCTTATGATACCCTAGATCAGGGGTGGCCAACCCTTCACCTTCCCTGTGCCGCATTGGAAGTAGACGAGTTATATTGGGCCACACATAAAATATACGAACCCTAAAGATAGTTTATGAGGAATATACATACATACTTAGTTAACAATGTTAAGTAATTCAAGCTTCATTAATTAATAAATTATTTATTATAAAATTTAAGAAATAGCAACATGAAATTGATGTGATATTTGACATTGTTTTTGAGACAATAATGCTTCGATATTTTGCGATCGAAGTTGATGCAACTCTCAGTGAGTTCTCAAGGTGCTCATAAGTTATTTTGCTCCTATTTTTATTTTTTGTGTGCTTCATCTTAGAAAATATCTGCTCACAAATGTAGGTGCTTCCAAATAGCGATGGCATGAATTGTGAAGCAGGAGGAAGATAATTCTTATAAAAGTCCAGTAAAGAGAAATTATTAAATATTTCTTAAAGCTGAAAATCAGATTGCAGCTCTAGCCATTTCATTTGAAAATTTGCTGATAAGTTTATGTCGACTAAAAATGGAGTCCCAAATATCTCAAAAAATTGATGATTTTTTTGGAAATCTTGAAATCTTTTCTCTGCAGATTCCTGTATCAAATCGAAAATCAAGTTTGCATATTTTTCGTTACTCTCAGGGCAAAATACATAAAATTATTTGCTTGGATTTGTGACTACCATAGTTTCAGTTTCATTTCGAAAGCCGCTATAGTTTGAGGCATAGTTGTACTTCACTTTGAAGACACAAATTTAGCTCATTTAAGTGAGCTGTCAAGTCTACTAAAAAAAGCAAAATCTGTGAGCCTGTTTTTATCACAAAGTTCTGGCACAGATTTTATTCTTGATTCCATAAATGACTTGATTTCATTTCGCAAAACATAAAATTTTCTCAACATTTTACCCCGACATCTTACTTCCGAAAAGTAAATAATGTCCCCAATGTCCTCAATGTCAATTTGACTAAGTACAATTGCACATTGAAAACTTTCTTTGGCCACATTGCGCAATTGTACATTTATTATGTCGAGACGTACCTACTCCCATGGAAATGTTATTTAGATAAAGAAAATGATTTATAAAATTAATTGAGAAAGTATTTAAGTAGATGAGTTTTGTTGGGTCGTGTTCAAAGACGTCCTGGGCGTCATGCAGCCCGCAGGCCGCGGGTTGGACACCCCTGCCCTAGATCATAGGTCGGCAAAGTGCGACACACGAGCAGCATGCGACTAGTTGGCCCCATAAGTGTGGCTCTGGCACAAATATCCACGGGCAGGCTCGAAAGACGCGTCGAGAGTATCCGTCGGAAGATGACCGCGTTGTACGTGATACGGGTGAAACTCGGCTGTTTCAACCAAAGAGCCTAATAAGAAGTTAGGAAGAAGGCCAAACAAAATAGGACATTTTTCGTGTTTTCTAGAAAGAAACAAGTAATGCCATATATGTACTTATGTCTTTTGCATGAATCTCTTTCGAACAAGAACAGAAACACGTGTTGTTCAAATATCAGGATTGCAGCAACAACTTTGTGACAAAACATACAATTACAACAATAACTTCGGAAGAAACTCTCTTAATGTTTCAGAAAAATCTGTTTTCATAATAGTGCTGGAACATTTTGTGAGCGTAAAATCTGAAAACTCCGTCCCTTCTTATTTATTTTCTAGAATTAATTATTTGCCATTCCGTTTCTTTACATGTATTCTGCAGTCGGATTTCGAACAGTCTTATATACAGTGGTCTGCAATTATCGTGTTACAAACATACTTTCTTGAAGAATGAAGTTGTTGTATTTTTTATCCAGCTGGACATGCTACAGGTATTTTTGTCATCAATTTAAAAATAATAATAATTTTGTATTGGTGGCTTTTGAAAAAATTATATTTTAGAACATTTTTATAGGTGCCTTATTTGACATAGCGACCAAAAAGAAGCAAAGAAAAACGGAAGATGAATACCGTACATTTAGAGTTGAATGGATCCAGACTTTCGCGTTTATTCAAGACTTAAATGCCCTTCTGACAGGTCTTATTCGTAAGGAAAAATTCGCGCATAACAAGAAGTCAAATTTAGAGAAACACTTTATAAAAAAACATGCGTCATTTAGCACTAAATATCTTATTGGTGATGCAAGGAAGAAAGTTATTTGAAATGGAGAGTGAGTATGCTGATCTTCTGCTTCATAAACAAGGTACGCTGGTTATCAAGAGGAAACATTTTAAAACGTTTCACATCTCTACTACCAGATATCAAAGCATTTCTTCTTGAGAAGTTTGTTCACTATCCAGAACTAACAGACGGTCAGTAGATCCAAAACTATAAATAAGCTGAGTCATAAACTACAAGGGAAAGAAAACACAATTTTTCTATGTTACCCGGGGGTTACACCTGCAAGTACAGCTTGCATGCAACTTGCACTACCATCCTTCTTGCACGTGTAATCCAACTGCCATGCAACTTTCAGCGAACTTGCATGATGAAAAATCATGGCAGCTGGGAGATAGTAATTTGACATTTATACAGTTTTCAAAATAGCGGAAACGAAATGCTTGAGAGAAATTCATAAATTTATACCGGGAAAATGAAATTTTCTGGGATCATTTGCAATACATCATTTACCAACACCTTCATCTTCTTTTTTATCTTGGGTTTTTATCATTGTGATACTTCCTTTATTCCCATAATTTTCCAATATACGGAAGAGTTTACCATTTTTTAAATGAACTTGCATGCAAGCTGATAAGACATCAACCGAACTGCCTTCTTCTGTCAAGGTAAAAATCATGTTGGAAGGGAGGCTTGCATGCAAGCTATACTTGCAGGTGTAATCCCCGGGTTAGAAGAAGTTATTTCAGTCGAAAACAAATTATCCATTTTTACTCAAGATTTTGAAAGGGAAACACTGTTTCACTTTTCGAGTCTGATATTGACAAATATACTATTTCAAAACAACCATTTTAAATACATATGAGGGAAGTATTTGTCAGCAGGTTTCAGGAATTTAAAAACAGCAGAGCGAATTTAGCATTCGTCAAAAACCCTCTTAATGCTTCGATAACAGATTTGAAATTTTCTCCTTTTGGCATTGACGTAGGTAGCTTTGAAAAACAATTACTGGATTTAAAAAACACGGAAATATGGAGATCTAAATGTGAACGTTTTTGTGTTGATTTGCAAATATTGGAGAAGAACAAATGTGAGCTTAGTTTACAAAGCAAGTGGTCTGCTTTGAAAGACCCGGAGAAGCAAGACATGATCATATTCAACGCCAGGAATAGTATTCTTGATTCTTATGATCAGCTGAAAAAACTCGTGTTTATTGTTCTTTTCCTTTTCGGTTCTACATGAACTATGCGAACAATCTTTTTCAAGCATGAGCCTTATCAAGAGTAAACCGAGAAGCCGTATTATTGATGAGAACCTGGAATCGTGGGTAAAATTAAAAATAACAACATGCAAACCTGATTTACTCAAACTTTTCAAGAAATGCAAGGATATTGTTCGCATGAAATGTTTTGTCAGTCATTGTCACGATTTAAATTTATGGATTCCTTAATTACTTTTTAATTTTTATTAATGAATAAAATGTTTATGAAGTATATGAAATCAATTTTTATTCAGTTTATCCGTAATTTAATGAAGTGCTAAATTATAATAAAAGTTTACTAAATCAATAACCAGACTAGGCTCTCAGAATTTTTTTAATCGTTGTACTAAACTTGTTTAGTTCCTTGGCTAATAAGTTTGCTGACCCCTGCCCTAGATGAAGGCCCATATGTAATTTCATATGGTCGGTCATTTATCTGTTTGATTTTTTGTTGTTGTAATTTGTAGTTTGATTCATTAAAGAAAAAAAGGAAACTATGTGGCGTCCAAAATTATCCCATCTTAAGAATCAGTATAAAGTGTGATCTTTATATGAGGCTACCCACCCTACGCATCAGGGCAGAATATCATTTTTGTACTGATTTTTCGCATATATATCTAGAACAGTTCGCCGGACAGAATGTTTTTTTTTTGCAACACTAAAAACGGGTTGCCCGACTTAGTCTATTTGTGATATTATAATTACTATTTTATATAAACACGCCGGGTACCGAATTCCAGCTGTCTATGTTTCACTTAAGTAGTCGAAATTACTATGAAGCATCAACTTGAAAAACAAAATAATGCCACGAGAAGGCTCGGACTGTATTTATTAAAAAATGGAGGTCAAATTTCTTATAAAATATTCTCATTTCTTGTAATAAAATATGAAATTAAGGTTACTTTTAAATATTCTCTTTAATAGTTTCCTTACCCTTCACATATACCTCAATAACCGACACAAAGACTGATCACACGTCTATGCCTTCTAAACCTGTACCTGTTCTATCCCTTTTGTTTTATGTTCTAAGGACCAAGTAAAAGGTTTTCTCCATGATCAATCTTCACAGAGGACTTAAACTAAATCCACGCTTAGGCAATCAACAATTAAAAGAACCTTATCTCGCATGTTAAGTTAGTTACGCCATGCTATTTTCTTAACAATAAATTCTACAGTTGCTTGCTAGCGGCACTTACTGATCCGGTTTATCGTAATACAAGGTGATAAAGCACCATAACCATCTGTTTTGATCAACTGAAGTTCAATGTCTACAATACTCTTAGAGAGTTTAAAGTTTATTAAATTAAAGTTAAAGTTGGATAGTTAAATTTTGATTTGAAGTTAAGTAATAAGTAAATAATAATTAAAAGTGAAATCCTAGTGTTTGTATTTGTTGGGAATATGACGTGCACAGCTGTTCCATATTTAAAGAAACTATCTGGATTACTTTCATAGAATTGAATATAAAATGAAAAAATAAGGCAACGATCATACGAGGGAACAATTGTCGATACAATTGGAGGAAAACTGGAACTAGGATTGTCGACACGTTTAATTTCGACAATAACGCTAATACCGATCAACTCGTTGATCAGAAGTCTCAAGGAGCATGTCAAATAGAGAGACCGGAATCAACATGAAAAAGGATCAAATAATGCTGGGTTGAATTAACGGCTGTTGCAAATAGCAGAGCTTGTTGCAGGGCAACTATTTCTTTCCAGTGGTGCACGATGAGTGATGGAAACTTCTAATGAAAATTACTAACAACTTCTGATCCTACAATCTTTGCAAATATAGTCTACATAAAAAATTTAAAGAACACGTTTAGAGATAAAATTCGAATATCATTTACCCATATATTCTTATACCGATTTCCATTGAACATGTTTTCTAGCAGAAGTGTTACACTTTTCTTGTAGTGTTACACCAAAATCGTTCCATTGACCTGCACTGCTAGAAATGGTGTACGTCAAAATGCCTCTGGTGCTACACTCGAAAAATCGGCGGTGTTACACCGCAATACGCACACATCTATCTGAGAAATGTCACAGCTTAATGTCAAAACAAATGTCAAGTGAAATTAATTCCAGCGTAAAATAAATTGTAGGAACCCATTAATTAAAATGGATAATCCTGTTAAAACTTTAATTTCATCGCTTATGTCATCATCATCTTCCTCGTCCTCGGAGAGCGATGACAGCGATTGGGAAGTGCTCCAATACATCCTTTTTCCAAGTGACGAAGAGATTTTAAGGGTGGAGAAGTTTATTGAAAATGTAATCCACAACAATTCTGATGAATGGGTATAATTTTTCAAACAAATTTGTATTTTCAAAGATTGTTATTGATATAATCATTTGCAGTTCAAGAAAAATTTAAGAATCACCAGGCACGTACCCTATAATCTCATTCAGCGTTACGCTTCTTCAGAGCACTTCAAAGTGAAAATTTCTGGCGGCAAAAAAGAACACAGTGCAGAAACACAAATGTTGGCTTTTTTGTGGTAAGTATTTCATCATGAAATATAATGTATTTAAACAACTTTATTTTTTTTTAGGTTTGCTGGGAATAAAAACACATATCTTGAAGTTGCCAACTTATTCGGAATTCGGATAACGTGCATGCACCGCTACCTAAATCGAGTGTTGGATTTTTTCTTCAGTATTTCACGAGAGCATATAAAGTTTCCCAAAACTGAAGCGATGAAAGAAGAGCTAGCAAAAGAATTTCAATGTGTAAATACTTTATAAATTGTTTAGTTCTAAATGAAGATATTCAAATTTTTCAGTTTTTTTTTTTGTTATATTTACTTACAATGGTTTTTTTTTCTACGCAGATATCTGGATTTCCCAACGTGATAGGCTGCATCGATGGAACATATATAGAGATCCGAAAACCTGCGCATAAAATAAGATCGACATATATAAACCGCCACGATAAGCTGTCACTTACAATGCAAGGTATATGTGACGCAAAAAAAACGTTTTTTAGATGTATGCATTGGCTCTCCCAGCAGAATCCATGATGCTAGAATTTTTGAATTGTCGCCTATTAAAGATGAACTGCCGAACAATTGCGGAAATACATATCACATTTTAGGAGATTCCGCTTATCCCCTAAGAGAGTATTTGCTGATGCCTTTGAGAGACCATGGGCAGCTTAACGAACAACAAAAGCGGTTCAATTTGAAGTTTAGTTAGACACGCGTTAAAATAGAAAACGCGTTCGGGCTACTAAAACAGCGTTTCCGACAGCTCATCTGTCTTGATTTTTTTAAGGTTAAGACCATGTGCCAACTTGTTCTAGCATGTTGCGTATTACACAACTTATGCATAGATGGAGATGATGCTTTGGAAGAAGACACTGATGAAATACTACCCAATGAAGAAGACACAATGAACGGATCTCCAGATAATCAAATCAATGAAGAGGAAATAGGTGGACTTCTCCGGAAGTTGGGTGAAATAAAAAGGAATCGATTGTTACACACATTTTAAAAGGAATATACTATAACAAAAATGTTTGCGTGAGTGCAAATTTAAAAACTTGTGTAAAATTATATATTGTATTTTTTTTTATTGTAAAATATAACACCAGTCTTTTTGTAAGTTGTAAATATGGTAAATAATGTGATAAATTAATATTACTGTATTATTGGTTCTTGGAAGACTGCATTTCAATCAGTTTCTTTATTAAATCTTCAATAGATGACATCACTTTTAACCGCTCCTCATGACGTTCCTGCTTCAATTTCTGCTTCTTTTCAAACAATTCTCTGCTTCTTTTCAAACAATTTCAAACAAATTCCTAAAACACAAAGATTTTAGGAATTTGTCTAAAAGCTTTTGTTGCACTAATTGTTTTCCGCCACTTTATTTTTTAAGCCCAATATTTGGAGCGAGTGAGTGATCGCTCGACTTTCCGGGTGTCTGTACCTTTGGTGACTCCGATTTTTTAAAGAAGTCTGTCTTATTTAGCACAGCTCCCGGTGTGACCAACACTTCTGGGAAGATGCTGTCATCAAGGCCAATAATTCTTTCGATTTCATCGTTATAGGATGAATTTGTGCGGACAGCCCCGCTTAGACGCCAATGTCTTCTTGGCCTTTCGAATGGTTGTTTTGTAAAGATTCTCGACTTGAAGGGTCGAAAACGAGACCCTAAATTCTTTAGCAATGGACGCAGCTAAATGTTTCCACAATGCCTTTTATTGCGGAACTTTTTCATGGGTCCAACACTGCCCATCGACTCGGCATATATGTTTAACAAGAATTTTGTCTGCCCTTCTGTCCAAATATCCGTACTCCTCTTTTCTTCTTGTGGGTTCTGTTGGCCAGAAGGTCCTGGTGTTGACGAATCTTTTTCTTGTGATTCATAACCACAAGAAGATTCCCGCATCTTACAATTTGAGGTCTGCACCTCGACTCCAGGCTTACAAACGGGATCTTTACTTTTTGTCCCCCTCGCCACATTGTCCTGCATGACATTTGCAGCATTTCTAGTTCCTTGTGGCACCACATCCTCATTCCGCGCGTTAAATATTTCTTCATCTAAAATAAAAGATACATAACCAGGTCAATTGAAGAATATTGATTTTATTTATTTTCTCGTTCCGACTGCATCACATGTACTTACTCAAATAATTGCGGACCATCACACATCCGTCTTCAACTATTACTCCACCAAATTCATCCACAATCACTCCAAAATCTTCCAAATTAAAATTTTCCATACTTTACGGTGTTGTTTTTCCCAGAAAATGTCAAACTGACAAATTACACAGATATGAGCTACTAACACATTCCCATCGCGTTAAAAGTTGTTCCGTTGAAATCGTTTTTCGTTGACTGACGTTCATTTTTCGTGAAATTTCAATGGAAATCGATATTAAGAAAATGGTTGCTTGTTTTGGATAGAGAGCATATAGCATTGCCATGTGTAACATTCTCTCTCCTCTTACCTGTTTTGCATTGAAGTGAAATGAAACGGTGAAAGCATAATTTCCATTCAATGAAAGGATAAAATATGTGCGGCAAATTATTAAATTAAAATAAATAGAATAGATGTGCACATATACATAATTCAGAACCAAAGAAAGAGCACTGTGTCTCCATTCGGATATTTGTGTGGGTGACATGAACAAAATAAATTACTCTTTAGTTCTGTAAACTCATCACCTTTGGAGATTGTGTAAATGACGTCTGCATTATTTCCTGAAACTCATTTATCCTTTGGGTAGGATATGTATACGTTACTTGACAGGAAGTCAGATAGATGGATGCTTGCAAATCCAACAACTTCATTTAGAAATTTCAAGAGAGAAAAGGGAATTGATGCACGTGCATATGTATGTTACTCGACTTTGGTACAATGAAAGATTTAGAGATAGGAAAATGTAAATATTATTCTATCTACAATAGTTGTGCGATTTCTAGGGCTTTGAGAAATTTAGTGCACATAATTATAGTGACAGCATATTTATTTGAATATATTCAGAAGTGAAGGAGAGGTACAAGTGTATGTAAATCTAGCCATATATACACTGAAGTGTAAAGAAGGACGAGTATCAAGATAATAATCTTCGCGGTTAGATGCTTTCTTGACTTTGAAAATCGTATCAAAGTTTGGTATGGAAAAATCTGCCTCGGTTATGAACTGGTTTGCAAAACTTTTAATTTCTTACAAAAAAACCTTTCGTACTCTACGTACTCAATCACCCAAACTCAACTCGGCAACTGTCTGCTTGGCCTACCAATGTACTTTTATTTTTGAGGAAATGACCCTATTTGAAATTTCTAGTCCATATTCGCAACCGTTTTCAATCGGTTGAAAATAATTTTTAATCATTTTTTTTTTTTATATTCTTTATGATTTATATTTTCCTTTGTATTAACCTAAAAATTTGAATTTCGACTTGTTTTTAATTTTCCCTTTTGACAGGAGTCTACAATTATCTAGATTTTCTTGTTGGCCTTTCCCACGGGGTTAAATATTTTCTCAATTTGAGGTTTGGGTTACATACAGCACAATTCATTTCCTGTTGTTCTCTGAAATATGAAGAACAATAGGAAAATAGATCGTTTATTATGCGCCGTTTCCAGAGCATAAGAATGGTCTGCCGACTAGGTATGGAGAAAGGGTTGGGTGGTAAACTATGGAGAGGTATCACATGTGGAGGGCGCCACGTGGTTTGTTTGAGTCCACGAACTCTGTAGAAATTTGTTGTGGAAAATGAAATTAAATGAAAGCCACTCTGAAATTCACGTTACAAGCTTTATTCTCTTATAAATTATAATTTTAGCACTTTTCCTCACTATCTAATGAGATGCACTTATATCTCGCACACAAATAAAAACTACTGCGACTTAGGGTAATGATTGCATAGTTTGCCTAGCATACAAGGCAGCACGTTAATTTATTGAAACCAATAATAAAAAAAAATTATATAAACAATTAGATCTCTAATATATAAATTTACAAAATGGCACACGGTAGTACTTATCTTTTCTCATACTCCATATTCTATTAATCCGCTTTCTTTTTATTCCCTGTTTTTAGGCCGGCGAAATTTTCCTCCTTTCTTCTACTCTTTCTTTTTAATACTTCGTTAACGCCTCGTTTAAATTTAATTTTTTTTTTCTTTCAACTTTAAACTTAAAACTTTTCTTGATACTTTACTGGTACACTATGTATGTAGTTATCGCTCGGAATTTCTGTCAAAAACTGGTCCCTTTACCTACCAAAGCTTTCGGCTTTATTGAAAATCGCCCCTATTTTGGAAATTTTCCAATATTTTCCAAAATACCTCCTAATCGGTACTGACCGTTTGGAATCGGTTTAAAATTTTTTAATAATATTGTATTTTTTTTTGTGTGAAAATAATCCTGAGGACATAAGGTTTAATCTGGTATATTTGAATATTCTACTAAAATTCGTTTTCATGGGATAATTAGCAATTAAAGTTTTGTTTGACAGCATCTTTTCCAATATTTTAATTTTCGTGAAATTTCTTATTTAAAGTAAATTTCATTCTAAATTCTCTCCGTGTATTTTTAGTATCCGGGTTATAAAATTTCGGACGTAAAACGAAGTTTTTATTGTGCGAAGTTAGCACCATAATTTTGAGATAATCTGGAGGAGAACCTAGACCGGATAAGTTTAAAATTGATTTTCTCAACAATTATAACGCGCAGAATAGGTAAATACTGCCTGACTATAATATTTTCTTTTCTTTCCTTTAGATTTCGTGTGCCGCCTTATCTGCCGTACATCATCCTGCCACTCGAAATGTAAGCTTATATCGTATTATTAATGAAAATTCAAAACCTAAATCTAATGAATAATCTACTGAATTCATGATACTAACTCTAGCCAAACCTAATCTTATGCTTATCTAATTACAGCTACTCATCGCATCCACTATGTTGTCCGGGAACAAAATTAAGTCCAGTGACTGCAGCCCAATCATGCACCTATGTAGGTATGTTGTCTGTTGTTTGTGGTGTTGTGTTTATGTTAATCCATGACGTATGGATCGTATATTTATGCTGATTGTTTTCCATTTATTTTATGTTTCAGGCTGACTATTTAACATCCATGTTGACGAAATCCCTAATCAACCTAGCCGGTCTTTCTCCAAGTGGAATTTAGGTAAGTGCCATCGATATTCTATTTCTGAAATGCATAAAAAAATTCTTTTGCAGCATCATTCCAGTTGAGAATGAGGACGACACGCTGGACAAAACGGACACAAATTAGGTAAGTATACATGCATACATATATCTTAACTTATATAATCAATATTCCACTTCCAGGTTCAGGCATCAAGTGAGGCGTAACACGTTTCCCGTCGGTGTTTAGGTTATGTTTTTTTTTTCCATGTGAATCGAGGAGAAAACTGGACCAGGTATTTAGTGAAAATCTTTCCTGTACGCTTACATCATCTTCACAATGTAAGTATTTTTTTTTTAATTCTAAGCAATTTTAAGTCCATTGATTTTTTTTTCTATTTGCACTAATTTAATTTACTTGTGTATACATATTTCGCTTACTGGATCAGAGCCTAATGATATTTGATTCTATTTCGCCTGCCAGGTATCAGGAATAAACGCCATTGAATATATTTATGGGATCATAGTCCAAGTAGTATTCAAAGATATCATAGGCATCATAGGCCAAATAGAATGATTCCCTCAGGAAGAGAACAATATATTCTGTTTCGCAAATGATGCCCCCCACCCCCCAGGATAATGCCGGTTGGGAAAAATAGCCAGCCTTGTATGAAGTGTAAGTATACGTGAATTCTATCATTTACGTCTGATCAGCTGAAAAATAAATTACTTTGCAGAATTATTTCTATTACTTAGGTACGAGGACATTCACATAACAGAAAAAAAGGTATAAATATACTGACGATGTTTTCTTTGATACGTTCGCTTTTATTGCAGGTAACCACATCCCCTTAACTCTGCATGGACTTTTATTTGTAACAGCTACCCCGTCCATAATCGAGCGTAAACCAACTTACCTCATCTCTAATATCTTGCATTCGATTGACTACCAATAAAGTCGTCTTTGATTAAGTGACCCAACTGGTAGAATTACAAAAGAATTGTGGGGAAACCTAATCCCAGTCAATGAAAAAACTACTGGGACTTAACGAGAAAACCATGAGAACCCTCGTGTCAATTCTTATTGGATACCATTTCTCAGAGCCATACACATCGAATGCGACTTATTTACGCGAAGATAGGTTCCTGAAAAATTTCGTGTAAACCAAAATCGCGTAAATTGAAAAGAACACCTTAAACACCCACAGAAGAAACATAAATAAGAATCATTCTCCAAAATCTGAAAAAGAACACGCATATTTCATGTTTATTACTAAAACAACTTAAATAGGCACGTGTGCGTATGTCTATTCAGTATTGTGACCTTGGAGCTTCCATCATGATTAGGCTCGTTTTCTTCGATATATATATTCATCGCGTAGTTCTCCCTGTCTAGTTCAACGAAATCTTCATTAGTAAGTTGAAAATTCCGAGAATCTAATAACTTGGCGATGTCACTCGTTTCGATCTTTTGAAAGCGCAATTGCTCTTCTGCCATGTTTGCCCCACTCTTGTGCATTGAATAATGTGTAAAATTTTATATCCAAAAACCAATTGCCATACCGCCTAATTAAATTAAATTAGGTTAAACACGTAAATCTCGATAAGGAAAGGAAACCGAAGCGGTGACCCGCTTCTATATTTGTATCACACCTCCTAGATGAACTGCATAAAGCGGGATGGCACGGTTTGGTTTGGGGCCAGTCTTAAACTTTAGTAGAACGTCCTTCTTGGATTTGACTAATAGATATAAATGTGAAGGGTGAAGAATATGTGTTTTATCCAGCTTGCTGTTGAATGCTCTGACATTCAGATTCTGGCATACAATTGGTGGCGGTCTCACCACCTTTACTACCTGAGCCGCAGTTTCTTTGGGCTGGATCTCAAATTCCTTCGGGTTTCTCAGAATTTGGTAGAATCCACCAGTGTTCCCCTCCCTGGGTGGTTGCTGCTTCGATCCTGATGGCTTCCTCCTCGCTGGCGTTCCAGCAGATTTAGGACACGTCTCTGGGCTGCTCCTTGCTCTTTGCTTGTTATTTTCTATGATAGTAAAATTATTTTCATCCTCAGACAAGTCCGAACTCGATGAAGATGACTCGGTTGAGTCATTGGACATTTCCACATCGCTGGCTGTTTCGACTGTAACTTCAGGTGGCCACGCGAAATTGTCGTCGAGCAAATTTCTGGCTCCTTATTGTACAACCTTTTTAGGCTGCTTTCAATAGCGGCTATTAGTGTCATTCTTCCGGCTTCAAATCCCAGATTAATTTCACTCATCATACACACGAAACAAGGTGTCTTTTATCACCACAATTCGTTTAATTGTCACTCACTTATAATTGTATGTGTCTATATCACAATGTGTCTCTATCTCAATCACATAACTTAACACTTTAGATGATTTAATAGCATGTGTCTCTATCACTTTACTATACACTAACAATATATGCGACTGTATTTGATTATCATACACTAGCTTACACATCTACACGGGCAGACGCGCACTGGTGAATTACGTGAATGTCGTCGGCAAAAACTGTGTATGTGAACGATTATTTGAAAATTACATTTCTGAATAAGATGTTGTCACTTTGGCTATACCACTGACTATGAGCGAATAAAAGAAAATCGAAAATCGAACAACTCATAAAAATCCAATCCATCCATCCAAGCAGTGTTTTTTTCCTTTCTTCAACTCACTTAAGAGGAGTCAGTACCAATATTTGCATGTTTCATACATTATTCAATGCAAATTTCTGGCAAACTATTTGTAGCAGAATGATTTATATCTTAAATTAAAGGTAATGAAGTAGTCTAGTAAATAACGTCGTCAAAAATTAAAGGAAGTATATTGAAATGGAGCTCGGAAACTTGTAAAAAATGGTAAAAATTGAAGTCTTTTAAATCAAATTCCTGTGGGTAGGTATTCTCATTTCTTTAAAAGGCCTAGATCTAGCAAATATAGTCGAGTTTTTTCATTTTTAGTGGCGCTTTTTATAATTATTTGACTCTAATAGATCTTGCTTTTTCTCCCGGCATTTCATCGACGAGAATTGGTTTTGTCGGATGTTGGGTTTCTGTCTTTTACGGTAGATGTCTCTAATGTGCTCTGTGGTTTAGGTCTAGGCTAATTGTATATGAATTTTCTCATTTTCAGTACACAAACCTACGTATAGTAAATTCTATTACCTACAGGTTCGCTGGTATCTAAATTGAAACT
The DNA here is from genome assembly GCA_963924295.1 of Dioctria rufipes. Lineage (NCBI taxonomy): Eukaryota > Metazoa > Arthropoda > Insecta > Diptera > Asilidae > Dioctria > Dioctria rufipes. Next base: position 16,768,480 of record OZ002744.1, on the reverse strand, counting down.
GACTCGACTTAAGCCCCTCAGAGGAAACAGATAAATTGAAGAAACTCTTCTATACTTTGACAATTGCTGCAATTATACCTACAATTTAAAAAATAACCAACTATTTTAATTACTTCCCCCTGACTATCTATATCTCCCTTATATATATATCTCTGTCTCTTTCTCTCTCTCTCTCTTAGAATACATTTGAAAGCATATTTTTGCCATATTGTAAAAGTTTTGGGAGTGAAGCCATCTCAGCCATACAGACAACATACATCAATCCGCCGTTAGTAAACGATTATCACCTTCATGTGCCTATTAATTTATAAAAAACAAAACCTCAATCAAATTTTTGAAGAACCATTTACAAACAAGACAACAAAAAAATGATAAAAACCGGCAAATAACCAAGTGGAAAGTGCTTCCTACCAGAGTAGCAACTATCATAATATATGGAGAGGATGAAAGTAAAAATAATTTAATTATAAAAAGAAAAGAAAGGAGGTAAAGCAAAATTTTTATGCAGTACGCCTTAGCTAAGATTGCATAGGTATATACCCTCGTATCACTTACATACATACATATTAATTACTAAGCACTTGCTTCACAAATTCTTTTCCAAAGCCCTACTTTTGATACTACAGAGTTACTGCTCCTTTTATTCATTTGAAAAATGCTTTAATTTTTTTACTCAAGCACCGCATTGTGGTAATGAGTAGAAAAACCCTTTTTGTTATCTGATTACCCTTCAAAGAATTGTGGTACTTTAGCAGCTAAAGCAAAAGCAAGGGTAAACATGCACAAGGACATGCACTTTAAGTCTTACAATTTAATTAAGGAAATTCCTGTTCTTTTTAAGTACAGAAGAAAAAATTTATATATATATTCAGGGTAAACAGAAAACGTCCTGAATTTATCCAACGTTTCCTTAGCTACCACCTGTACATGTAAATTGGAGAGTTATTTTTATGACAATTTTATGTTCAAATGTAAAAAGTAGTTTGAAACCTCAGACTTTCGTATTGTGAAATGGTTAGCATTGGAATGGCTTTAAACACGAATGTAATTATCGTAATTAGTTTAAGTTGCATGATTTACATTATCATTTTCGATTTAATTTGCTACAATTAGTTAGAATTACGTTTTGCATGTGTATAGTGGAGGAAATAAAGCAAATCAATTGTCGGCCAATCCACATAATACATGTAGGTAGAAATATAAAAAAATAAAACTGTTTAAGTTCCTTAATAGAAGTTACATGTTATTCAAAAGTAGATGAGGTATTCTAGGATGGTGCAACTTAGATACGGTAAGATCTTTCATAGATAGAGGAATTATAATATTGAAAGCAGGATACATCCCCTCAGGACTACTACAATATCTTTTCTAGCCCACACACCTGTATATAAGATTGTGCTGAAAAGTTACTGTTTCTATTTTAGTTACAAGTTAAGACAAGAACATAAGAAATATAGTCTCTAAAGTGAAATGTCCTGGGGCCGGATTGTTTCCAATCTATTAGTACTCTCTTGTGAACATTTTTCTCATGGAAAGTGAATTTCCACGACTTACCAGTTCTTCAAATGTTGAAAATATATCCATTTTTGTACCAAAAAACGGCTATTTTTTCATCTTAAGAAGGACTGATTCACTTTTTCTGCAGTTATCTCGAAAACCATATATTGGACTGAAAAACTAATTACATACCTAATTAGGGGACAAAATGTAGATGCGATTTCATCCTACATACAAGCATGTACATTTAAAATTTTTATAGGATCTCTTCTGTACTGGAAGACGACCAAATTGACCATTTTTGCGTAATTTAGAATTTTTAGCGGGTACCTTGAGACACCAAAATCCTTATTGCTCTGTAAGAATTGCAAGGATTTCCATAATTTGTTTTTGTACATATAGCCAGGATATGTGGTGAATGTATAATTTAATTTAAATTTTCCTAGGTATCTACCTAGCTACCTTCACAAAACACAAGAAAAACAAACAATACTGTCAGTTGAGAAATATTCTTCATACTTCTCCACAACCAAAACAGCCCAGAGTTTTGTCAAGTGGAATTGAGGGTTTGCTAATTCTCAATATAAATTGTCATCTACACAGATCTTCAACTCTTCGTGTTAGCGAATTCGGCCCCAGATACCAACAAACTCAAATAAAAAAATGAGTCTAATTTTAAATAGCACCCCACTTTTTTAAGGGAGCAGTTATATGATGTAACCAACATAAGTAAAAGAAACAACACCATGGAGACTTATTCTGGAAGGCGAGGCTACGTATGTATGTATTAGAAGAGAGTTTTTCCTGTATAAAATCTGTAAAGAATTGAATAATTATTCACAGCTTTGACAAATAGGCCTTCGCTTACTTCAATTCCCAAACCTTTTCGCTTATTCTCAAATCATTAATAATTTACAATTGCCTTTTTTTTTTTTGAAAACTTGAACACGACAATGGTAGATGAATGTGATTGATTTTCGTGATTTTCTCTTAAATTCTATTGATAAAAAGCACATCTCAAAAGATTATCCTCCTAATATCTGATGCCTTTTTCCAGAAAAAGTCATACATTCGTTTTGATTAATAAAATATTCAACATACAAGGAAAAAATGACAAGAAACCTCTGCAAGTAATGTCTTCACACACATTTAACGCATGGCATATCTTGAAAATTTCAGCAAAAATCGATGTTAAGAGGAAAAAAGTTTTTTTTTAGCATCCCTCAGCGAAAAAAAAATTTTGTGAACCAAACTGCTATGTGGAATTTACATTCAATCCTGGAAACCCATATCCTAATGGAAGCATATTTCAGCAGTATTCAATGACTATAAAGGATGGCTTTTTCCCCCACATTTGTGACTTATTTGGGTACTATAAAAGGACAATAAGTTGTTGTGCCTCACTGAAATGGATGTCGGATTGTATTTTGCTTTCCACAACTGAATTCACAGTTGTAACATTTTTCATTTAACCAAATTGAAGGGATTTTTTCTACATGATCAAAAACAAAATTGAATTTCAATAGAAGGAAAATTAATTGAGGCTTGCTATTATCCCTGTTCGAGGGCCTCTATGATATCGAAGGGATCTAATTTTGTGTACAATGATAAAGTCATTAATGCCAGTGCAGAATACAGCTACTGGGAGTAATCTAAAATAAGGAGGCCGGTGTCTCCTCTTACTGAAGGCTTTCACTCTCGTCACTGGGTCACATCGGAGGAAGAACGCGGACTTTTTGGTGGGCCTTATTGAAATTGATTAGGTTTATACAAATCGATCTTCATATCAGAGGGGCGGCAATAGTTAACCAACAGCAACTGTATCCAACAACTACTGTCGAAGTAGCGCTTAATGAAGTCATACGCTTGAGGGCGGGTGGCCAAAGTAAGCTAAAAACATGTGTCATTGAAAAAAAAAACTGAATCTTAATATTTATCTACGGCCGGCGGTTGCTTTTTTCCCAAGCATTTAATAATTTAATATAGAAAATGACTTCCATCCATTACTGCTTCTTCAAAGTTGTCAAGTCCCGTAGGGGGCAATATTTATAAATATAAATGACAAATATTTTGGTTTTATATCAAACCGAATTTTTAAATAGAGTATACGTAAAAGAACTTTAGCCGAAATCAGTTCAACCAAAAAATGTCATTTTACTTTTAATCTAAAACTGTCTAACAGCACCGCAACAAAATGAAATCAAAGCTGTTGTTTTTTTAATAAATCACCTTTGGCAACTGTCAACATTCAAGATTTAAAAATGAAATTTTTCTTTTGACATTTTTGTTAAATTATTTATGTTACAATAAATGTGTTCCTCATGCTGTCAAGTGGTTGTCAGGATTTCGTATTTAATTATAACCGGAGATGAAAAGGATCTACTGTACTCTGGCAATTGTTTCCATCAGTCTGTTCTAGAAACTGTCCCATACTCTGTGGAGCTTGGGGACATACTCTTTTTTTTTCGATTGCGAAATGAAAAGTCTCTGGACTTTTGTAAAAATCTTTCCCCATGTTTCATTTCATTTCATGCTTTTAATTAAGTTGAATTTGATTTTCTTTTTGTATAGTGACAGTTTAAAAGACTTTTGCCTAATTGATGTGAGAGCAGCTTTGTATTAGATTTGGTATAAAAAGCATGGGTAAAGTAGTTCCAAATTAATTGAAGGGTTAATGCTCTGGTTGATGCCCATTTTAGATTTCATAAAATACTAATCGATGCTATGACAAAATTCGACCAAAAAATAAAGTATTGAAAATTTTATGTGTACAAAATAACTGTGTTAACTGGTGAGTGAATCACATTGAAGTAGGGTCATTTCATAACAAATTGATCAAAAATCATATAAAAGTGTCACATGACCATCACAAATGTTCATAAAATTTTACATACTTGGAGGGTTTGTGAACGTTGGCAGCACTTTCTGTTATCGGAAAATGGATTAGCAAACCTGGAAACAAAATCTGACCAGCTCAGATAAATCGGCAAGGTGTCCTTCCAACATTTTGCAGCTCCTTTTAATTTTGCTTGCACAGCATCACTGTCTATCATCCCAACTATATGTAGATCTCAACAGCGTTACACGGTTGGTGAATTTTTTAACTATCAATGAATCCTCGTCATATGGGTCAAACTCTGGAACAATTTCCATAATCTTTCCCACACTATTAATCGTCGATAACGTTGGACTCACAGAGCCGACCCTAGTAGAAATTGCTCACAGTTTTACCTTGTCTTTTGCCCCGCAAGGGGCATTTTTTATGTAAACCAATACTAATTTGACTGAAAACTATGAAGGTGTTTGCAGTTCATAAAGAAACATATAGAAAATTAAGGCCCGATGAGTTTCCTGATGAGCATTCATTAAATCTCATCGAAGGGCTCATTGGATAGCATGAAACAGCTCCCTATATACTAAACCAGCAATAAATAAATATTTATTATTGTCATCACCTTGTCAGAATACATTTCTACTAGGAAAATTTGAATTAATTTTTGTGATTTATTTTTTAAGTTTTTAAATTATTTATTTTAAATTAATTTTTTGATTTGTTTTCCGGGGAAAGATTGTCGCCGGTATGCTGAACAAGATGTTATGCCCAAATCCTTACGCCTCAGCTTCTTATAGTTTGAATTCGGAAAAAAATATGAATCAGTCGTAAATGCAGATTATCATTTATGAATTCATCATGACACTCATTGACATGCTCCTTAATAAACTCATCATGACACTCATTGACATGATCATCAATAAGTTCATCGTGACCCTCATTGACATACTCATTAATAAGCTCATCGTAACGCTCATTATGTACTCATCGAAGTGCTCATCTAATATGGTAAAATGCACAAAAGAGAAGCACAGCATACATTTCTAAATAAATGAAAGAGATGCAATTCTCATGCACACTATCTGTGATTAAGTAAATAAATGAGTTTTTTCCCGGATTTGATTCAAACGCGAATAAATTTCATTAGTACGTTCATCTGATTGCTCATGAGGAGCTCATTGATGAGCTCATCATGATATGTCTACCAGGGTAACGTTGGACTCACACATGAGCCGACCCTAGTAGAAATTGCTCACAGTTTTACCTTGTCTTCTGCCCCGCAAGGGGCATTTTTTATGTAAACCAATACTAATTTGACTGAAAACTATGAAGGTGTTTGCAGTTCATAAAGAAACATATAGAAAATTAAGGCCCGATGAGCTTCCTGATGAGCATTCATTAAATCTCATCGAAGGGCTCATTGGATAGCATGAAACAGCTCCCTATATACTAAACCAGCAATAAATAAATATTTATTATTGCCATCACCTTGTCAGAATACATTTCTACTAGGAAAATTTGAATTAATTTTTGTGATTTATTTATTTTAGTTTTTAAATTATTTATTTTAAATTAATTTTTTGATTTGTTTTCCGCGGAAAGACTGTCGCCGGTATGCTGAACAAGACGTTATGCCCAAATCCTTACGCCTCAGCGTCATATAGTTTGAATTCAGAAGAAAATATGAAATCAATTGTAAATGCAGATTATCATTTATGAATTCATCATGACACTCAGTGACATGCTCCTTAATAAACTCATCGTGACACTCAGTGCTACGCTCATTAATAAGTTCATCGTGACCCTCATTGACATACTCATTAATAAGCTCATCGTAACGCTCATTATGTACTCATCAAAGTGCTCATCTAATATTGTAAAATGCACAAAAGAGAAGCACAGCATACATTTCTAAATAAATGAAAGAGATGCAATTCTCATGCACACTATCTGTGATTAAGTAAATAAATGAGTTTTTTCCCGGATTTGATTCAAACGCGAATAAATTTCATTAGTACGTTCATCTGATTGCTCATGAGGAGCTCATTGATGAGCTCATCATGATATGTCTACCAGGGGATATTCGATTGAATAGAAGTTTGCGTCATACAAGGTGATGGTATAAAATTAAGATTCGTTACAGTGACGCAGGATGTATTTTCATATCCTATCGATACATCGGACTACGCAGCACTGAAACAGGGTTCCACTTCAATGTACTTATTATCAACTGAAAGCTCTAAAGATGAAGATGAACCACTACAGGGTATTCGTTGCTTGATATCATGCGAATCCGTGATTATGTCAATTTGAATCGCCCGTGGTTCATTCGTTCGATCAACCCCAGTTTTCGTTCCCATAAACTCTTTTAATGCTTTTTCCAGCATTTCCTTAAGTACATTCAGCTCATGCGTCAGTTTTTCGATTCTATCGTCGACATCTCTATTCTTTTCGCTATCGTCTAGTTCAACATCATCACATCCAATCACAGAAGCCAATCGGCAAACCAACTCGGGCTTAATTCCTCCTGTTTTTTGGCTAAGCTCCGTCAATCGTCGTTTAATCTCCGTAATCATTAGCGTTTCAATTTGTACCCTATCCATGTTTTTTTTTATCTTGTTTATACATTGTTTGTTGCTTATTCGATAGTAGAAAAATATATTTACAAAGTCATACAAGAAACAAGTTAGTAAAATATTTTTACCTCTATATTTATTTTGCAAATGAAGAAATGAACTGCAGACTGCTGTGCAGAATAGAATTCGATGGAATACTGCCTTCGTATTCCTCTAAGTTATGGGGCATTATGTAATTGCACGCCGCAAACGGTCGTTATTACATGTCATGATAAGTAACCTAAAGAACTTTATTACTAAATCCACTAATTAAAATTTCTTTTACAGGATTTTTTTTATATAAAGATATTGAATTTTGTAATATTCCATTCGTTTTTTAACATAATGTAAAAAAGTGCCTATATGGTCATCAATTACATGACACTCGTAATCGGTATCCTTTTAAAGCAAATGAAAGGTGAAACTATTTTTCATATATTTTCTGGCTCTCAAGTTGTTTGCACTCCAAAGAAACTTTTGCAGTAGTTGAGAAAAATAAACAAGGAAAACTCTGATTGAGAACACTTGAGTTTGTGGTAGTTAGGTATACATTGCAATTTACAATCTTAAGCTAAGTTTTATTTTTACTTGAATGTCACGTTACCTTAAGTACCGAAAAAAGTTACTTGTAAATTGTTAGGTAATAAAACTTTAGTAGTTCAAGAGTGGAAAAACTTTCGAAAAGTAAAAGTTTACAATGGAACAAATCTAGTTCAATTGATTCAAATGGTTTAGAAAATATAATTGAAGACAAAAAGTTGCCTGTTGAAAACTAGAGTGTGTAATGTGAAAAAAGAAAGTGTAATAATTCTTTCATGTTTTGCCCCGATCGTACATTTCTCCTGTCTTGAATTTCTTTTAATGACTTAGTCTTAATTTTGTACAGTTCCCTTTATTTTTTAAAAAATCGTAAAAGTTCTTCTTGTGTTAAAACATCTATACCAAATCCACATGACTGACAAGTTCTGTCACACTTGCGAAATTTTAGAAGTCAGTTCTTTCATCTCCTCAAGATTTTTCATATCTTTCATAAATTCCTTCAAACTGAGATTTGTGACCATACACAACTTAGTTTCAGCATCTCTTCTCAATAAGTAGTTTGTAATTTTGGCAAAAAGTCTTGATTTTTATGTAAAAACATATGTCTCTCAATAGCTGCAAAAGTACTCTATTGAAATGATTGATTTCATTGAAGCACCTTTCTATGATACCTTTCATGATTTCCTAATTTTTTCGTCAATCGGCAATAAATGAAACGCAAATAAGATTTTTTGTATAGATATTTTCTTTTCTTGGTGTACCACTGGGCTCAATTTTGGGACCTTTCTTATTTCGTTTGTATATTACTTACTGTCTTGGAATGATGGAATAGTATTGACAACTATATTTATATGACAAAGCAACAATTTCGTTGTTTATGTCTTGCGCTGATAAAACGTTAAATATGTCTATATCATATGCTCTCACTGTCAATGCTACCAACTGTCGTAAACTGCTGCTATATTTAAATTATTTGGGAATTTACGTATATGCATGTCAGTGGAATTTACCCAATTTACCACAAAGGTATTTGGGACTATTTGTATCGTTAAATTTTAGTTATGAGTCGAAAGAAGTATTTTTTACAAGGATTTTTACAAACAATTTCTCGTTCCTAATCGTTACAGTTCAGTGGGAAAGTATGCTCTCACGGAAAGAGACAGGAATATGAAAGTGGTGCCATTTGCTTTCATGCATTTTTGGTTCAACAAGCAGTCCATTTATATACATGTCAGTGGTAACACCGCACCTGCAACGAACTTAACGAAGAGGACTGTTTTCGTTATTTCTTATATATATGTATATATAAATTTACGGCAGACGCTAGTGGCATGAATTTTATTCTAGGTACCTGCTTTTTCAATGATGATGATGGAGAGAAAGAAACGCTAATTTAATAATTTAATAATTTAATTTTTTTTATTCGAACTGAGTTACTAAATTTTTCGTAACCTTAGATCAGCTCCAATTCGATAGGGTTATATTTGATCGGAAAACGAGTTTCACTGTTCGTCTCACATAATTACCACCTACAATTCGTAGAAGAAAAGTTTTCTCTGCATACTTTAAAGGTGAGGTAGGAACCCCCAGCGGCGTAGTGGTCCCTATACCGAATGTTGAATATAAAATTAAGGGTCTCGCCGAGTACTATTGGGTGGTGTACTTTTCACCCGATTAAAAAAACTTACTAGTGCCATTTTTGCTGCCGGAAAACACATTTTCATTCAACTGGGTCAGACATATTTTTCCAGTTCTTTCTTCCAAGGCCATTAGTGCTCTGTTCTGAACATACTTCTTATAAGACATCATATTCCACGACACACCAATTCCGCGAAATCACGATAAGTTGAAAAGTCCACTTTTTGTTGTTGTTAATTAAAAACGCTCAGAGTATCATAATGCATCGTTTAAGACATCTCTCAAGTCTGGAGGTGTTGGGCCTAAAGTTGTATGAAAAGTGGCCATTCCCCTTCGAATAATATAATAATTATCATCAGGTGGGAGAGATTTTGCTACTAGTACTGAAGTAGTGAAGTATTCATACAACCAAATCTGATTCCCACAAATTCTGTATTGCCTTAAATTGGCCCTTGTTCCTTTCTATAATTAAGAAATTTAAAAAAACAAGACAATTCATGTAACTTTTCGGATTTCACCTTGTAAAGGGTTTTCCAATAAGAGGTGTTATTTTAATTAGCCTGCTATTTCGGTAGATGTCACTTTTGGAGCTATCATTTTTTGACATTTGACAAGTAGAAACTACGCCATTAATAAAAATGAAACGATACACGATTCAACAACGCATTGAAATTATTAAAATTCACTATAAAAATGGTGAAAATGTGGCAGAGACGGTTCGTAACACTCGAACATTTTTGGGTCGTCGTGAAGCACCTTGTCGGACCGCAATACAGAAATTGGTAGAAAAATTCGAGCTGTCGGGACAAGTTAGTGATGTGAAGAATAAAACCAGTAGACGTCGCTCAAGAACAGCCGAGAATATTGCTGCTGTAGCCGAAAGTGTTGAAGAAAACTCAGGTTTGTCCATTCCTCGTCGTTCTTTGGAATTAGGCATTCCACAAACGTCATTACACCGTATTTTGCATAAAGATTTGGGTCTTAAGGCTTACAAAGTTCAGTTAACACAAGAACTCAAGCCGGCCGATCATCAACTACGTCGAGTCTTTGCTGATTGGGTCCTTGAAATGCATGAAAATGATCCGGAATTTCATCGAAAACTCATCTTGAGTGATGAGGCCCATTTCTACCTCGATGGCTTCGTCAACAAGCAAAATTGTCACATCTGGGGCTCGGAAAACCCAAGAGTTATTGTTGAAAAGCCTCTCTATCCTCAACGTGTGACTGTTTGGTGCGGTTTATGGTCCCGCGGGGTCATTGGACCTTACTTTTTCGAAAATGAGGCTGGAGCAACAGTTACGGTGAATGGATTGCGCTATCGACAGATGATTAATGATTTCTTATGGCCAGAATTGGATGGTATTGATCTGGACAACGTTTACTTTCAACAAGACGGTGCTACGTGCCATACAAGCAACGAAACCATTGATCTCTTACGGGAAAAGTTTCCGGACCTTGTTATCTCTCGAAGAGGTGATCACAATTGGCCACCGAGTTCTTGTGACTTAACACCTTGCGACTTCTTCCTTTGGAGCCACGTGAAAGAGAAGGTCTACGCCAACAACCCAGCGTCGATTCAAGACCTCAAAGATGGAATTCGTGAGGCTATCGAGGACATAGGGCAGCCACTTTGCGATTTGGTTATGGAAAATATCATGAAAAGGATATGGTCCTGTAGGCGTGGTCGTGGTGGTCATTTGGCTGATGTTATTTTCCATTATTAACGGCATACCTTCCTCTTTATAGTGAAATAAAGATCCGACCATTTATCTCAAAAAATGGCATTCTTCTTTGAATATCAAAATAGCACCTCTTATTGGAAAACCCTGTATGTCTAAATTTTGGAAGTATTCTTCAGTCTTAAACCTGTTTTTTTTTTTTTTGTATTTTCCGAAGAAGAATTTTTTTGAGCGCCCGAATTTTGAAGAGTTCCAAACATCCATGGCATGATAATTAATATACGCTTGACGAATAGAGGTGTATGCTTGTCAAGTAGATGAACTGCCAGATAATTCGTTGTTAATATTATTTTAACTTCTTTGAGTTCTGAGCAGATTTCACACATTTCTAAATGAAGTTTTGTTCCTATTAAAACTGTGAGATCGCTCGCCGTTGACAACAGGTTACCATACTTGTTTAAAGTAAAGTAAAGCAAATCCTGGACATAACTTACCCTAATGATCCCATAATCACTTCTTACAACAAAAAACACTACATTCAATAACTTCCACCCTTCCCAAGGAGCTTAACTTGTAGACAAGATTTTATTGAGTACTTCTCTAACAGCCATTTGTTTGTTGTTTCGTACACAAAGTGTCTACAATCTGACAACTTAATGTTCTGTGAAAATACTCATCAAGACCGCATAGTTTATGTTTTCCGGAAGGCTACTGTCAATTTTTAACAAAAGTAAGAACTTAATTCCTTTGCCCCCGAAGACAATAGCCTCACTTACAATATTATCTATTTCAAGAGAATATCCTTAAATGCTAAAAGTTATACCCTTTTCTCTATGAACGCGAGGAAAAAAGGTCAAAAGTATCCTTCCGAGATGAGGGTCATGACGTTAGTAATGTTGTTGTTATCACTGAAAAGATTTCTCAAGCGAGCAATAATATAAATACACCACACAGAAAACGGTACAGATCTCAAAAGGAGGAGACAGAAAAGGAATTAAACAAAATTATTTATCTGATTACATTCCACACAAAAAGGAAGTTGCAAAGAGATAAATGTGTTTTCGATTGTTTTTTTCTTTCTTTTTTAGGAAAACGTCTACTCGGAAAATGAAAACTGGAAACATTTTGCACACAATCAGTTTTTCCTCTGTCTGCCTCCTTTTGCCTTTAAATGTGAAGTTCCGGTTAGATGTTTCTCCTCTTATGTTTCCGGAAACCCGCACTGGTAAATTTGATGATTTCTTTATTTCATCTTTGAATTTTCTTTCCATTTCTTTGGGAAATGAGAGAATTCTAGTTTTCTAAGCTAAGCTCATGCCTAATTTATCTATTTGGAAGTCGTAAATTTTGCGGGTGATAAGTATCTTACTGAAAACTTTAAATGGTTGGAATCTCTTTTTCAGTATAGTTGCGCATCTATTTGACATAAATGGCATTGAAATCGATAATTGAATATAGGGAATGAAGATTTCTTTTTAGAAATGAAAGAATTATTTATTCCTCCCGTCAAATATAGGGAATGAAGATTTCTTTTTAGAAATGAAAGAATTATTTATTCCTCCCGTCAAATAAATGTAATGATAATACATAGAAATTTTTAACAAAAGATAACTGCGGTAGCAAGTTCGGATAAACTCATTTATAGAAAAGTTTAGTAAATATTCAGGTAGTCAAACTTAATGCACGTCATTTATACATGAAATTTCATCATATAAATTTAAAAAAAAAAAAGCACTCCTCCTGTAAAATGAAGAAGAGTTCTTTTGCTTTTCTTCTGAAACTTAAATATGTCCAAGTTATTCGAAACATTTTTTAAATTTTCTGCAAATGTAAAACATGCAAGATCTTTTAGACTGTTTAAACTGTGATAATTTTTACATTAAGAAAAACAAAGGTAATACATACTTATATATTTAGTTAGTGGGTCACCCGATGGCGTCGTAATGACAGCACTGGCAGTATGATCAGCGTGAAGAAAACATATCACTGTATTAAATTGCTTCGTGTTAATTTGACCCAGAGTCATTAGGGTCGGGTTATAACCTGCTGTGAAAAAGTTTGGATGCTCCTGTTTTATTTTTTTCGGTCCACGTTCGCTCTTTTTAGGAAGATTAATAACTCATTAGGGAGAATTTTTCGAACATCTAGGGTTACAAACCCTTTATCCAGACATTGGAGTCGTTGGCGAGAAATTCCTACAAATTCTCAGAGTATGTGCTCTGCAGATACCATCTCTTCGTTGCATAATCGGTAGTTATCGTTTGTGGGTTTTCCTATTTTCATAATCATGAAGAAGTCAGTCATTATGGCAATTGTAACTTTTTACATCCCTTGTAAGAAATGTTGATGAACTTCCTCACGTGCCTATAGTCCAGGAGAGACAATATTTCTTCTAGTAGATGCCTTTTTGAAAGGCCGCAGAAACATTCAGCTCCTATAATTGGAAACTCTGCTCCTTTTCGAGCCAAGTAGTCAGCAGTCTCATTGCCTTCATGCCCCGCGTGTCTTAGTAGTCACCTAAGGGTTACTTTATTATCTTAATGCCTTTATAAACGCTTGGTAGTCGGAGTTTACTCTTATATGTTTATATGCCGATAGCCTTTTTGTATATTGATTTTAATGCACGTTTCTATGGCGTTTGTACTTTTTGAAACATTCAACATGTGTCACCTTTATAGATTTATTTCAATCTGCTACGCATGAAAATTGAATATATTCTGCAGACATGCATTCCATTAGAGTATAGAACAACAGAAAAAAGCTCAATTCGTGTTAAATTGCACCAATTTTTAGTTAGTTGGTACATTGAACGTTAGTAATAAAGCTTATCTCTTAATTCTTAAAAAAAAATTATTTTGAAGATATGAAAGAACCCTAAATTTTTGTCAAGCAAGAAGCCTAACTTTAAAGCTAAGTATAGGTACTTCTGGTCCACCAAAATTGTTCTCAACCCAGAAAAACTATTTATCGAAATATGTATGTTAAAAGCGTGTTGAGTTGCAACTGAGCCTGCTATGTAATTTTGGTACAAGTGTGACTGCAAAGCTTATACAAACTGGAATGCGGATATCGTATAAAATTCGTTTACATGAGTGAAACAGAACGCCCTCAAAATATCTGGAAGTGGTAATGGAATATGTAAAGCAAATAAAATGAAAGTAAACAAAAAAAAAGTAACACGTGGGACTACCGATGATAAATGAATGGCAGCGTATTGAAATGTCAACAAATTTTCACTCTTATTAGTATAAATCGACTGCTTCTTCATGAATTCTGCAACCTGTTTATACCTGAACTATGCTCTCATATTTGAAAACTTAATCTCAATACAAATATTGCTCCTGGTCGACTTAATTTAGCTCAACATCATTCCTGTTTGTTATATATTCTAAGCTGCGAAACTCTGTACTTGAAAAACCAGCCATAAAAAAGGGCAGATTCTAATCCAGTCCACATAATTTAAGCTATGTAAATTAGCAAATTGAGGTAAAATATTATTTTTCCTTACTTACGTGAATGATCCAGGAAAGAATCTCTAGAAGAGATCAAAAGAAATCAACATAGTGTGCATTCAAGTTTCGGCTATAGCTAGAATGGCTTTGGCCAATAATTTTTAAAAAACGCTGTACACCAAGTTTCAGCTCTCTACTTCAACCACTGACTTATAACAATGGACTGAGCGTATTGCCATTTTCCTATAGGAAAGAATGGCACAAATTTTACAGTTCTCTCTTTCGCCCTATGGCAGAGTTGGAGCTACCAACACAAAATATTGCTTACTGAACGTTTACTTATGCCATTTGATGTATTTATGTTGGCTGCAGATGGAATCACCGCAGAAAGAATAAGGTAAAGATAGTGTTTACCATGCGCCGTCTCTCTTGCCCATAAGCAGGATTCAGTTAAGAACAACTTTTGAAAATTAAAGTCAGAATTAGTTTAATTTCTGAGAAGAGTGCTTATAAGCGATTAAAATATCACTTTGACACAAGAAAATATATTTTTTTAATTTAATTCGATTTACGGGTGTAAAATTTCATCTGATTGGTTGAGTTTTACATATTTTTGTGTAGTAAACGTTTTAAAGAGTGCTCTAACGGTGATATACAGAAACACAAAATTTTTTGTGCCACATGAAATAGCAAATCGCTCAGTCCATTGTTATAAGTCAGTGACTTCAACGCGTTCTCGAGCAGTGCTGAAATATATAGTGAAAAACGAAATTTTTGTATGGCAATCATACGAACGCGTTTAGAAAATTTCAGCGCGCTAAGTGAACGCGATCTCAAGTTATCGTGCGGCAGACGGACTTGCAAAAATTAAAATCACTTTTAATATTATGCGTGGGTGTTCAACTCATTTTGCTCTTCCATCATTATTTCTATGCGTTACTAATGAAACCATTTTATTTCATATAGGGTATGCAATGACGGCGGATTTAGCCGCGAATATTAAAACAAAAAACCTATAAAAAGGAAAATGATATTATGTAAAGAAACAAATAACACAGGACGAACTGTGAGCGTAAAGTAATAAATCCATATTTTGCACTGTTTTAAAAAATTATTGTCACTTCACAAATAACACCCGACTAAAAACCATAGCTAATAACAGCTTAAATTATACTCTCGGAAACTGTTAGAAAACAGTTTAAATAGCTTAAATAATGAACGGAGCCCTGCTGAAACTTTTCCAACTTTAAAAATATGAAAATACATAGTAGGTATTAAAAAGCGAGTCTGGCAGCCCTGAGCAAATGATATAATCATTCAATTCGTTTCACCCGTTGACATACCGACTTTCAGGAATAGGCAGACAAAAAGTCGCTTAATTTTATTTCTTTAAAAATGAAGATTAAAGAAAGTATTTGATGTTGTACGAGATAACCTTCCCAGAAGAGAAATAATTTCGAATATAAGTACTTACAATTTGTTGAACTTTTAATACGAATATTAAAGCAAAATTAAAACATGAAATGAAGAAAATTGTCACACCCTCGCAAGCAAAAGTTAACCTAATGAAATAGAAAATCACAGTCCATGTTATATATGTATGTCAGTGGTTTCACAGAATGTAGCGTCGTTCAGAAAAGTGCTGGATAGTGAAAGGATGCGACAGATTTCGACAGAAAGGTTAGAAAAAGAACAGAAAAGTGATCAAAACATGCTTGAAAAATGATTAAAAGACGAAAATATTATCATTTCTTGCTACATGCTTGATATGTTAAGTAAATTAATAAAATAATTTATTTTAGCAATAAATACTTCTTAATAACAATATTATTCAGTAATTATAATTGGTTATAATATTAAAACGAAAACATATACGATTTTGACAAATAGGCGTCGCCACAATAATTTAAATTTTCTTTCAATTCGCTGTATTCGCTTCCTGGACCTTTTTTTCTTTTTTTCCTTACAGTTTAATCCTTTGATTTGAGTGCCGTGCGCGTTTTCGTGTAGCTTAAGTGCTTTTTCAATAATTTCTTAATTTTATGGTGATTTACTTATGGTTTTGTGCGTGAAATATTTTTATGTGTGTTTTCTTCGGATAATGGATACGTTCTTTGCTTTGAAATTTGTCCAAAGGTTAGTAATTTCCTTGTTTAAATTTTTCTTTGCATTTTTAAAAAGTTCACTAGCACACAGCCACAGCAGTTCTTTGAAATTTGAGAGTCGCAGTAGTTAAAGGATAATAAATGTGTGCATTAGAGCTATATAGACGACTTCTGTATAGCATTAAAATATTTAACGAAGTTTTCTGTTAATTTTTATGCTTTTATGAAAAATAGTCGTAAATTCTAGTATAATTTGAATCTTGAGAATTCTTTCTGAATTCGCTTTATACAAGTCCCAGCTTGCAGTTGGCTAATGATGGCTGTTCTTATATAGTGAGTGACCTACTTCCCGTTGGCCGTTATATACTTGAAATGTCAGTAGCTCTCAATATTTTTGAGGTGGGAATTTTAAAAACTTACATTTTTTTATAACTTTAATTTTGCAGGAGTTATTTCTAATTTAACTAAAGTTATTACATTTATTATATAGGTACATAAGTATGTACAATTTATGTATGGAGGACCGCATGTAATTCGATATATATATGCATAAAATCAATAAACATATGAATTTTTTTTTTAACATTGTAGGTAACTTGGCCACGCGTTGAATTAGCTGTGTTAAGTGTCTGTCCAGTATTTTATGAATAAACTTATCAAGTTCGTAACGGTGTACATAGAATTTTACCACATCTTCATAAGATTGCCAAAAAAATTGCGTTTTTCATTATATAGTGGGTAGGTATACTACGCGCCGGCGGTAGTCTTCCCCCTGCTCTTCTCCGTTTTGAAATTATGTTTCAACAAAGTTAAAGTTTCGAAATTTTAACTCCCTTTAAAATAATCTATCACACTCCGTATACCCAAAATGTATGTAACTCTTTCTGCGTTTTTTGTACGTTTTCTTGAACATATAGCTATATAAATAATAGTCATACAGTTTGACCTATCCATAGGCTTCGTTCGGGTTCCAGACCACATGCGGGACACCCTGTACACAGTAAAGAAAACAATTAGCTTACAATTCCAAAGTTAAGCAGGACGGTAAATGAAATCGTTAAAAAAGCTTTTTGAGAGAAAACTTTTATATTTCCATTGCAAATAACATGGCATCAATGGGATCGGGACTGTATTTTGTAGCATGCACACACATCTATTATACACGTATTATACATATATATGTATACATATACCTAGGTATCAACCTGAAAAATAGTATGGTAAAAAGTAAACTTCAGTGGTTATAGGTAGGTACTTATTTTCCGGATCACTTTTTCCATCAATCTGAAGTTGGACTGCAAGCAGCAGACGCTTCAACTTTCTTTCGGAATATTATTAAATTTTTCACACGCAGTGCACTTTATGAATTTTCACACTCAATAACACCTACAAACGGACAGTAGGTCCCTGGCCCTGGATAATGTAAAAACTGACTGCGAGTTAGTTTTATTCAATATTCGATTCCTGTGAAAACTTTATATTAGTTCAGCTGCTTATATTTAGTGCTTTTCAAGCAATCGAATTAAGCCCTAAGAAAGTGTTTTGCTTTCCGTACTGTCATTTCTATTGGTTCTATTATTCCAAATATTGTTTAACTCATTCACGGAAATGAAGTCGAGCATTGTTTATTGTGGGAAATTTTGATAAAAGGGGAGCAGCTTGGTGAGATATGTATGGGAGGAAATAAGTTCGCTCATTTTTGGAATTTTTTTTAAGTTTTTTATAGAATTGTATGGCTTGCAAGTATGTTATGCTACCAGTTTTGAGTACATAGCTACACTACCCATCATTTAAAAGTGGACGCTTGAAATTTATCGTAAACCTGAACATTCTGATCATTCTGGACGCAAAATATATTTAAAGAGATTGCTATTTTTATATTTTGGCATTATTCATTAATGTTGAGTTGTAAATAGGTACATAGTATCACTAATCCACGAATTATTTATTAGTTGCTTAGTGGCTGTATTCACAGGAGAAGTGTTAAAATCTTGACAATCTCAAAGTATTTGAAGCTAGTGCTCCGATGTTTTTTGTTTTGTAATAGCGCAACATAATCGATAAGTTCAACCAAATATTTCAATTAAGGCTATTATTTAAGTGTAATAAGTAAGTACGCACTAATTGTTTTTTTTTTTAATTTTTCCGTCAATTCTCATAAAGTTAAATAATACCTAAAATGTCTTGTTTTTTTACAGTAAAGTGAATAGTTTGTAAAAAAAATCTATTTAAGGGGTAACATCACACTAGGTTGTTGGAATAATCGTTTTTTTTTTTTTTTTTGCTTAAAAAGTAGCGAAACTTTCTTTTAAAAGTTTCAATTATCGGTTTTGCCGCACCGCCTTGGAGTCCGTGCTACTATTCACCAGGGTATGCAAATGCTATAATAAACGCAGCAATGTATGGTGCAAGTATTGCAAATTAAAAGTGAAAAGAAAAGTCAAGGATGTAAGAGCTCGTACAACTTTAAATGCGTTTTTCTGGAACCCACTTTTTTCAAACTGGAAGAACGGATTACTCGAACACATTTACCAATTTTTTGATTACATGTAAACTTTTTATTTTATAAACAATTAAGTTTTTATATTTTATAAAAAATATCGAGATATGTCTTCAAAAGTGCACCATTTTTTCAAAATATCATAAAACAAAACACTATGTAGTCCCATAGCTAATAATATACATATAGATAATAATTGTTTGTGGTTTTTTGTTCCAGGACTTATACTTTACGAGGAAACCGTTCTTCCGGGAAGCTATTTCTAAAAAACACTCTGTCGCCGCCATTTTGTGGGAAAATTATGATAATGTGTTTTTTATACTTTAATATGTGTTAAATAAACCATCTCAGAAGAAATCCTATTCCTTTTTTCATACTCCCAAAATAAATTGTCAAAGTCAGGCCTTATTTTCTGCCGTTAGAGTCTCAATGTAATAGCCTTAAGTATTAAATTTTAATACAAAAAACTGACCAATGAAAATAATAGTTCATTATAGGACTGCGGGAAAGTGGAAGGTCGCTCACTCAGATAGTGGGCAGTACAGCTATCAAAGGAATAAACAATAGTAAGACAGGCGTTCACAGGATTATTGCTGCTAACAATTAACGTGGAACTGTTACTAGAAAAACAGGAAATGAAGGCACGCAGAAGGTAACAGATCGTAATTCATGTGCCCTCAAAATGCTTTCAGTAGTAAATAAAAAAAAAAATGTCAACTAGCGGTAGAATTCCGAACTTCAAGAAATTTAAATTTGTTGTCACTCGAAAGTGGTTTGAGTAGCCACACGTGAAAAATATACAGAAAACTTAATATAGAATAATTAACTGAAACCATGCCTTAAGACAGTTATTTTTCATAATTTATCCGTATAGAGATTATTTACAAATACTTCAGTGCAGTCGAAATTTATGAAGTTAGTTTTTTCTTTGATACATTGTTTAAGTAGGATATTATTATAAATCACGCCAAAACTTAATCGATTCTTTTTTTTGTTCATTTGTTTTAAAAGTGCTAAGTGTTTTAGAGTCAAAGACAAATAATCCCCCGACCTTAAAATTTTCTTATTATATAAATGAGCCCAGAAATATATCGGTCAATTCAGTCAACATAAATAATGATACCAAACTTATACACCTCTGCAGTGCTCAGAATAAAACCAACATTTATTAGAATTATTTTGGCCACGTATTTAAAAATTCTCTGGCGTAGCCTGAATATTAGGGGGTATCCCTGTAACCAAACCTTGTCCAAAGTAGCCATTTGGCAAGTGGGAGCACTGATGTGGAGTGATATTTGAGACAACAAGGACTGAAGTCTTATTTATATATGCCGACGAGTGCTAAGGCTAACCGGCGAGTATAAGACGATGAGATTGCGGTGCAGCACGGGTCACTAAAACGAGGATTAGACGAAAATCAAGATAAATACAGTAGAAAACCGAAAAACTCTGGAAGAATCTTTTCTTCTATCTCTGCCCAGATTACAAAATTACAGGCTATCCAACAACAAGACAATGTAGCCAGCTTGTCATAATACGCGAACAACAATAGCTTGGCTTGATGAGAACGAGGTAGCCATAAAGAGGGATTATCCTGCCCAAAACCCTTGACTTCAATCCAATGTAGAATACCCCAATTATTAATTGTAATATATTATATTTTAGACGGCTGTAAAAGATGCACTGGTACAAGGTGCAAGGTGCAATTCCTTCAGATATTAATGGCCTTTTACTTGGTGGTTTGTGGTTAGTAAGTTGCTCAATTAGGACAACTTGTTTTACTGTTGTTACGCTAATTAATGTTGATATTATGGTATCTAGTGATCGTAACCGCATGCGTTTCTGACAATGCTGCTGTATAACCACTGGTCTACCAAGCTCTGAATGAAATGGTTCTCTTCGTTAGTGAATTCTTCAATTTTTTTAGTTGTTGCAATATAGTGAAGTTTCAGAATTTGGTGGTAGTTGTGCTGTAATAAGCTTTCTTGAAACTAATGCGATTATATACTTAGCTTCGTTGGTGAAGATAATACTAATACCAAAGATAACCTAATAAGAAGATAGGAATCAACCGAACAAAATTAAAAAAAATTCTGGTTTTTTTAGAATAAAACAAGTAATGTCATATACCTACTTTCGTCTTTTACATGAATGGGGGAAAAGAACTTGGCTATTATTGTAGTGCGATTGAGACAACGACTCAAAAACAAAGATTGAGAGGACGTAGGATTACCCGAACGGCAAAATCTTATTAAATCCCTCAAAATTCTTAATTAATTTCCCATTCCATAACAAAGTTCACACACATTCCATTGTCCAAATCTTGCTTTTGTTTGAAAAGGAAATGTCTTTATTATTGAATCGCTCTAGTTCAGAAGAGATTCGGAAAAAATCTTTTCAATTACGGAAGTGTGGAAAAGTTAGTCGTACTTAAGAATGCATAATCCTTGTAGCCAGACAATCAAAAATGGTTCAGTCTGTTTTGTATATGGATTTCAAACCAATTCATCCAAGTATAAACTGCAGTAAATTATGAATTTCTTAATTACTGCAGCAATGGATTATAAAACTTGACAAAATACTAAATACACCGTATCCTTTTTCATTTTGAAAACTCATCGCTCATTTGTCACTTTGAAGTCAGTTTGTGGCGTGCATCAATTTCTATCTCCATTTTCCATCTCAAGAAATGAAATTGTGTGCTAGCTTATCCATCTTCCGCTCTGTCTATCCGTCAGAAAGCGCATATGTTTTACTTCAGCTTAGGATGAGTTTTATAAAAATAGTAATACAAATGCGTTTCACTCAATTTTTCTTCCCTTCCAAGGTAATAACTTGTTAACAAAGCTCGGGAGAAATTTATTTACTTACAACAACGTTTCCATTATAAGAAGAAATCAAGAATACCATGTGCGCTCTACTATTAATGCATGCAATATGCAGGATCGGTATTCTTGACATAACTTCAAAAGATTTACATTTTCCGAAGGTGAAGTTTGTGTCCTATTTCAATGGCCAAGCTTTTTTCACTTAAAAGTTAGATCAGACAAGTCAATAGAGAAGAGGAGTGGATGAATCTATGAAAGATTGCACCACCTTTAGGCCTATTGTTCATTCTCGTGAATTTTAAGTATTAACTTATAAATCTGCCGGATGCCTTTATAAATTTAAGATTGAACTTCAAGTTCAGCCATTTTTACCTTTGAACAGAGATTGTGCTGGATAATGACGACGAGGGAATGTGACTGTATTGGAATCTTCCTCGCATTCTTTGCTTTTCTTTTAGTCCCAATTGGTGTAGGTGGTCACCACTGAAAAAGACATTTCCCCAATGATAATATGACTACCAAGGTTTTTAAGAAATACTTCTTTTTTAGAATTAGAGATTTTTCAAGATTTTCTTCGTTAAATTTGGATTGAATTTCAACTGCAGTTTTTTTTTTGTTTTTTTTTTTTTTTGCTTCAACTGTGTCGTCGTAGTCAACCGACCGAAGCTATCTTAAACGAATTCCGAAGGAGTGTGTTCACCTTCGCTCTCGGAATATTATAGTAAGTATATAAGTAAGTCATTTCATTTAGGGATGGCCGATACCGATACGATATTCGATGTATCGATATTTTATCCCCTTACGATACAGGTAATTAGTATCGATATTTTGATACTTTAAATATCGGTGTATCGATATTTTACTATCTGTATTACATAGAAAAAAATTTTAATTTCTCGTCGAGCAATTGGTTTCCAGGTTCAAGACACTCCCACCAGGTTCAGAATAGTAAAGGGTTTTCCAATAAGAGGTGTTATTTTAATTAGCCCGCTATTTCGGTAGATGTCACTTTTGGAGCTGTCATTTTTTGACATTTGACAAGTAGAAACTACGCCATTAATAAAAGTGGAACGATACACGATTTGGTTATGGAAAATTTCATGAAAAGGATATGGTCCTGTAGGTGTGGTCGTGGTGGTCATTTGGCTGATGTTATTTTCCATTATTAACGGCATACCTTCCTCTTTATAATGAAATAAAGATCCGATCATTTATTTCAAAAAATGACATTTTTCTTTAAATATCAAAATAACACCTCTTATTGGAAAACCCTTTAGTTGGCAGCACTAAGGTAGAATATACTGTGACTAAGGTTCTTTTCATCTGTTCTGACTTGACCCAGGTTAGACAGTTTTAGCGACCGCGCCTCTTTGCAACTCAGGCTTTAAACAAAACAAACGGTCGGTACTTTTACCAATAACAGTAACTGAGAATCATACTATACTATATGTGTATAAGAGATAGGTAGATGTGCCTATTTTTTATATTTCTATTTTCTATGTTTGTAATCAATCAATGCCATGCATACGGTGTCATTATCATATAATATATCAATTATTGCTACAATACCAATTATAGGTCAACTGTACGGGCACTGCAATGCATTAAAAGGAGAAAGGCCAGGTAATTATATTTATAATATAATTACTAAATATCGACAATACTAAGGATATCGATATTTTAAAAACAATATCAAAATATCGGCGTATCGATATTCTTGCAAGTATTGGCCATCCCTAATTCAGATTGAATGTAAATTTTATCAATTAGATTCGATCAATCAGCTTAATTGTCTGAGAAGATGACTACCAACCTAATTGTTTTCTATTTTTGAATTTAGGAAATACCTTAATTCAGTTTGGCATGATTTTCGAAACATCTGTTTTTAAATCCAGATCCTCGCTTCTATGGTTACCGATGATTTTCCCTTTGCTCTAGCTGCAATAAACTCCTAAGAGAGACAGTGTGCACAAATCTAACCCTATATTACTACCTGAATGATTGTAGTGGACTGTAATTTAACCCCGCTGATTTCCGAACGATTGGAATTAACGATGTAAAATAAAACAACCGAAATTTAGTATTTAATTAAATTTCTTATAATTCTTTTATAATTTAGGGTGCACAAGATAACAATATCGACACGACGAGTTGTTGCCACTATGACTCAATAAATCGAAGTAGTGTCTGAGTATAATTATTTGACAAATTATCCCAATGGATAGCGGTATCTTCTAACAATGATGATACTGATAAGAAAAATTCTCCTGAAGCTGTTGTGCTATTCTACTCTATCTTACAAGCTAATGCAAAGCACAATTTTATTCATGTAAAGCGAAACAAAAGCGAATAGAAAAATTTAAACTATATAGCACTTGATAATTAAACGAAATATGTACTAGATTAATGAACAATGAACGCAATATCAATGACAAAATTCAAATTCAAATTTAATTTTAACGTTTTAGCAAAGTGATATTAGTTAATATAATTTCAAAACCAAACACTACCCATAGTGTCAATAGTTTAGTATAGATAACATTACATATTACAAATTTGTAAGATTTTCCGAGAAACACTGTAAACTTTTCCCTTACCTTACGTATTGGGTTTTGTTAATTTTCCCTGAAAAAATTTCTGGAATTTTCTATTTACGCTATTCCTACCCTGGGGTCGTAAATCACCGCGGCCCCTTTATATTTCTCAGAAAAAGACACAGCTTTTTTTTATATTGGCGCCGAATGACTTTCAGTTATGCATAGTAGATACGCTTTTAAGAGAGTTTTCAATATATTTTAGAGGAAAACATAAGTGAATTATTTTTAAGGTCGTTTTCGAACCGGGTAGTAATAAAGGGTTATTGAAGGGTTAATAAAAGGGAATGAATGGAAATCTGGCACTAAGGTAAGTTTAGCTTCATTCGAGATACTATCTTACAGTCGCGAAGCCCGGCATCTAATTAATGTGTATTTTTACGGGATAAACGTTGAGACAATCTCAAGTACGCGAATACAATGAGGATTTGATCCCGCCACTATACTATACTATGGATCTACATACAACAAAGATTGTGTTGCAATTATGGCAAAAGTTCATAGCTTTTCATCATACTACAGCTTTATATCTTAAGATCTATCTTAACATTTGTAGCTTTAGACTTTTTCCATAAAATGATCTTTGGCATATAGTTACATTCCTACAAGCTTATTTCACCCTGTTTTTCATATGTGTTCTAACACGTAAAGATCCTGCAAATGTCAATTTTGTGATATTTCTTTTCTTTGCGAAATCGGCTTTCAGCAGATTGATGCTCTAATTTTACTCCGTAGCCACATTGTTAACTATTTGGATTGCATTTTGCACCAGATTCCATAGAGTTCCATTTCTAAGCAACCCGTTTATGATTTTTCCAGTTCATCTCGCGTGAGCGTGAAGAATGTATGATCTTTAATGTCATACACATTGATTTTATTCGATCGCGTTATACCTCATATGCGACCGACTTAAAATTTCAATGAATACTGCTTTGGTGGTCTATTAAGATCTCTATATCCAGTAAGACAGATGGGCTAAGTGGTATCGTCCTAGTGAGAGTTACACATCTTACTACTGTATTACTGCAGTGTACTTCTCTTCGAAGATGCGAGTATAGCTATTCTCTAAAATGATAATTCTTGTAAAACTTTTTTCTTGTAAGTTAGAGCGTAGCTTTCTTATCCGCATTGACTGACGGAGGTTGGTGTCTGGTACTGTTGATCGACTGAACCTAAAACGAAACAGCCAGGCTGTCCCTGTGACAGCTACAGGGAGTTAGAGCGATTGATATAAATGTATGAACTACTGAACAAGATACCAGCGGTAAGTCAACCCTGTGTTCACTCGATGTCTATAAAGAATATGAAAATGAGACTTCTTGTAGTAAATAATATGTTTATTATTGGAGGTGCTACTGGAAGTCAGCGAAACTGTAAGGCAGCAACTCAACCCTATGTCGACTTCATGTCCACGGAAGATATGGTAACCAGACTTCTTGCAGTAAATTTGTTTCGTACCAGAGATGCTACTGGAAGTCAGTCGGAGAAACTGTAAGGCTATTCCAACTGTCAGTTTCTGGTACGACTCAAATGACTGTGTGTGTTTCCATAGAAATACTTGACTGCTGGATTGAGGTTTGAGAAAGCGGGAGACATCTCTTGTACATCAGGCTTGTAAATTTGTGACGAGGCTGACAGCATCTACATCTTGAAGAGTGCACTTAATAGTTATCTGCTTCGAAATTTAATATTTATTTGATTGAGTTCAGGAAAAAGTAAACACAGATTCATTGAATGAACGAAGTCCGGAAGGGATCTTGTTCGACTTCTTGATTTATTTAGTTGTATTCCTTCGGATGGGATTGTTTTCGTGCATATAATGGTAGATTTTCATTATGATGAAATGCATTTTTTATAGATATTGTGAGGGAGATAGTACATCGTATACGGAAATTTATTTATGAGTGACGAGAGAAGCAAACGCGTCCTGCATTTTTTTCCGGACGTCGATTTGTCACTGTGTGCGTGTCCGGAACCATAAAAAGACCTCAAACATAGGGAATTGTTATAGTTAATAAAACGAAAACATTGTTATTGGCAACCCTAATTTGTCAATTTCGACTATTGGTGCTGCCATATTGTTGTTGTTACTATAATTTTATGGCATATGTCTGTCATAGCTGGCAAGTCAAATTATTTGGCAAAATGGAAGGAAATAAAAGTAAGTTTTTAATTTTTAATTAAATATTGCGAAATTGAAAATTTTTAATTATATATTTATAGAAAATATTGAAGTTATTTCGGAAATTGTTTTCCAACCACAAGCAGGGAGCAGTCCTTTTCCTTTATAATTTGCTAGAATTATTCCGCCTTTGAGATAATCCGTATTGTGAACACGAACCGGACTGGAATTATCTTCACCGGTTATAGTATAGTTTACACAAGCGAAGTTACTGTCCCAAGTAACCTCGATTTCACTCCCTCACCTCCTTTTGACATACACACCAGTTTACTTGCGCCAGTATGAAAACGAGTTCCACTCACTTGAAGTTTTTAGCGAAGTAAAACCTGAGAAATAGTCAAATTCAGTGTATTTTCTGCAATTGGTACACGTTTTGATGTGTGTGTGTAGTCATTTATAATATCATCTGGCGTGGAACTTGTGAAATGTGAAGATATTTATTTTTGAGAGAAAATTGTTTCAATTGAAAAATTACATATTGAAAAGGTCATTAATTGTGCAGCAATGTAATTAAGGTCATTGATTGCTAAGGAATAATATTTTTGCTTTCGTAATTATCTTTAAAATTTACGAAATTTCTTACTAAAAAATAAAAAGCACTCCTTTGTATAAAAGTGCAAACAGAAATGTGTTGACATTTTACAAGTTCCACACCAGCTGATATTATTAAAGACTACTTAAATCAAAAAATGTACCAGTTGCAGAAAATGTACTCAATTTGATTATTTCCCAGGTTCCACTTCGCTAAAAAGATGAAGTAAGTATGGAATTTCGTACTGGCGCAAGTAAACTGGTGGGTATGTCAAGAATAGGTGAGGGACTGAAATCGAAGTTACTTGGGACAGTAACTTCGCTTGTGTAAACTATACTTTAGCTCGGTAGTGGAATAGAATTATTTTCATGTGAGCACTTGAGTGGATTATTTACTGAATTTTTTCTTTACTACGAAATAAATAATAATTAAAAATTTCGTAATCGTACAAAATGAAGATTGTAGAACTGAATTACAGTACCTACCACATGATATTTTGCGACAATTTTTTTCGATATAATCTCATCATTTGCTTCGAACTCCTTCGTGCTTTTATGCAATATTTTAGAAATTGTAAAATTATACTTCTTTCCATGATCCGTCTTTAAATACCTACAAAAAAACGATTAAAAACTTGACAATATCCAATTAGATAGTTTGACAGTTTGCCATTTTTACCATAAAAACTAGAAGGGAGCATACGTGTGAGGTATTGCAATGATTGCTTCCGCAGCATTTAAATTTCAATAAGCTATCTTCCTCAAAATTTCTGTAAAAAATGCATGTCATAATAATGTAAATCCTGCATAAGTCATTTTTTTTTCATATAAAATTGAACATTCATTGTTCTCTGTTGATGTCAATCTCACACTTTTTAAAATCAGACTAAAAACAATTGTATTTTTTTTTTCGAACATCAGCAAGGTGTTTCAGAGAGTTTGGGCTAAAATCTGTTTACCGCGGTTACAGCGTTTTAAAAGGCATCGGATGTACGGTCTATAGAATGAATGTGTCCATTACTTTCCTCACTGTCAGCTACTTCTACAAGAACCTAGCATTCAATTGAAAGTCATTCATATATGTTTGACATCACGAGTGATCTTTTAAGAATCTCAATAAGAAAAATTATGATATATTGCTTGAGAATATCTGATTAAGTCTTGAAAGTGATAATACCCAGCGCCAGCCGTGGATACATTCATTCTCTATTTATATAACGATATTCCAATTCTGTTCATAATGGTTCCTTTCATTTCATTTCCTTCCTCCAGCATTAGTCCTTGAGAGATTTTTCATTCAGTTCAATTGATTCTTTTACCCGTCCAAATTTCTTTTTACCTTCTCTCAATATGTAGGTATAGCTCCCTGCACCAACAGGTATACATTTCAGATGCCTCTTACGAAAAGTAGGACCTACTATTTATGAGTTATTCTACAAGACATTTATTTTACGTTTAAGTAGGATTCATAAAAATAAATAAAAAGAAAAAGCACAGGACTTGTTCCTCTTTCTTTCATGTTAAATGCATTTTACAATAACCGTTAAATTACAAAAATTTAAACTTAATGGTTTCCGCAAACTACAGATAATAAAATTCCGGAACTATGCTAAACCGATATATTCGTAATTCAATTCTGGGTAAATATTGTACAAAAAGCCAGCAGAATGATAGCATCGTACTTCTACTTAAAGTATTCCTAATTACAGGTAATATATCTACATAGTATCTATATAAAAAAAATATACATATTTGTGAAGGGCCGTTCAACTAAGTAGAAGTTATCTCCCAACAGAGTCATTCGTTTTCCTTAATCAAGACTTATGGGGAATTTTATTATTATATTTCAAGGAGCTAGAGTACATACACTCCAAATCTATGTTTGTATATGATTTTCAGTATTGAATTTTTCCTTGTATTTTGGAGAAGGAAATGTAATCTTTGTGTGAACAAAATTTATTGCGATGACTTCTATCTCTCTGTTACAGGAGGAAATTGGTTTATGTTTACACCTGCTCTAATTACACGTAAAGTGGCACATGAAATTAATTATCCGTCTTGGGAAATTGTTATAAACTTCATTCCATAGGAAAATAAATTAAAGAACACCGGCATTCAATATTGGTCTTTGATTTTGGAAGTTGCATGCAGAGCATCCTTTTTAATTTGAAAATATTTTCATTATTATTCATAATGGAACTTTAGCATCATCTTTAGAGGAAAAACTAAAAAGAATAATTTCCCTACTTTAATGTTTTAATTTGATTTACATTTTTTACTACCATACGACGTTGGAGACCTCTGGCATGCAAAATCATGGAATAACAAGGTTTACTAACACAAGTTCTCCAAAGCACTTGTAATGCGAATAATTCCCTTTGAAATTTTCCTGTCAAATCAAGTCATTTCACATGCCTGGGGGTTTCATTTCGAATTGTAATTTTGTGACTTCGATTCGAGATACAAAGCCATGTTTCATCTTCAATAGATAGTTTTGAATGCGGATGTATAGGTATATATACATATATGTACATATATATGCTCATTGAATGTACATAAACCCAAATGGAGCGAATCGTACAAAATTGAAATCCAATAATATTGAAATTGATTTAGAACATGCAACAATTCTGTAATTCATGCTAGTAATTGATGTAGATTAACAATTCAATGTTGATTATTGAGTTGAATATTGGTGTCGCATTGAAAATGTTGAGCTTGTTCAAATACAATGTAAAACTTACATAAATGATGTTTTCTTACTATTTGTCAAATAAAATAAATAACTGTGATACACCGTCATTCTGCAGTTTTCATTGAATGTGTACAGAGCAACACGTTGTGAATTTGACGTTAGCGTAAAAAGTAACTTGATTGCTCTGAGCAGAAAAGAGAGAATATTAAATATGAAAGAAATATTCATACGTATGTATGTGTTTGGGGTGTTAGGGTTTATATCTAGTTGACATTATGCGTTTGAAGTGGTTCTACTATCAGCATTGGTGTTGAAACTGTGCTTATGCTGCGCTGATTCTAGTTGCTCATGTCTATGCGCAGGTTAATCAGCTTAATGTCTAGTACATATTGGAAAATCTATCTAATATATATCATCTTTTCAGAAGGAAAATAAGGCGGAATTAAAAATAAATCAGTCATTGCAAGCGACTAATAATATAAATTTAAAAAATAAACAAATTTAAAATTAAATTTGAAAAATTGTACTACTAAATAACGGAAATAAAATGGGAGAATAATATTGAAAACATAAGATAACAATTAAAATAATTAAATAGAAAAAATAAAAGTAAGAATAGATAAGAATATATAACAACTAAGAACTAGAAAACACAAATCCAATACCATATAAATCAAAATCGAATGCCTATTCCAAAATGGTGCTACAGCGCGCTATCCGCTCCATAAACTCACGAGTCGAGCTCGTACGCTGAATATCGGCTAGTATTCCACGCTCCTACAGAACAAACAAGGTAAGAGTTTTCCATTACTGAAAAGTGAAAGTTTGATATCAGCAGGTCGAAACACCTTGTGGAGCTCAAACATTCTAATTTATTAAACAAATAGCTAGGTTTTTTAGATAGATGAGGTTATATAGAAATTCCAGAAGCATATGTTGCGAAACGTTAAAACCATTTATTTTCTCATCCATTGATGGCTGTAGGTTGTAAGAAAAAATTTAAGTATTCACTCTCGTATACTCTGAGGCTTAAGTAGCCATCTCCATACTCACATTTATAGTATTTCCTTACTGATGTACTAGATTTTTCGTACTTTCATTCATTAATGAATACTTGGTTCAAAAAGTGCGTGACCTGAAGTCTGAAAGTGAAATAATCAGTTTTGTTAGTGTAGATTATATGTAAGAAGGAAATAAGTTTTGATATAGGAGTGATTAATTAGGAATAAACTATTTGAAAATAGGTGAGTGTTTTCACTGAGTCTGTGGTGTGGAAATCCTAAATTGTGTAGATTCTTGATTGCCTATGTAGGCGGAAATTGCACGTTGTTGTTTATAGAAGTGATATTGCTAGTTAGATTTAATTTTCTGGACATTCAAATAGAACTTTAATTAAGTGCAAGTGATGGTTATTGTAATGATGTTTGACTTACAGTGATTAAAGGTAGTAGTTTTTCCCCTGTGTATTTAACGTATTCTGATCAGCTGAGGTTTACCGGTAAAAGAATTAGTGAAAGAAGCTGTGGTTTTCCACCTTCCACTGAAACAATACCCATCTTTGCCAGTATATATTACTTCTGATCCACTAATATTTTTATATCGTGTTCATACAGCTTTATCACTTCTATAATATTTTTAGTGTATATACTTTAGTAATTGCACAATCCGACTCACACAGTGTGTTTTTTTAATTATTGCACAGTACCCAGGTTGGCTGATTGGCTTAGCACAGGGGTCGGCAACCTTTCTGGAGTTATGAGCCATTTTTTTCCCGATGTGATATATAATTTTTTTAAAGAGCCAAATATAAGTATATATATCGGTAATACGTATGTATTACAAAAATTAATATAACCGTTATCTGCTGTGAAACATGTATTTATTGTGAAATCAAAACATTCTATTTTGCATACGTCAACGTAATTAAGAAAATTGAAAAAAATTTTTTATAACTTAATTTCAGGAGGTTATACATATAGCTTTGCTCAAAATACAAATTAAATGTAAAAAATAATATAAACACAAATATGTAATATTAGTGAGATTTTTGCGATTGCGTACAGATAGAAAGTTTTTGCAAATTTTATAAATGTTCAGAAGTTTTTATATCATACAACTTTTTAGGCTTTCGTCATTAAGCGAAGTTAATAATTTATTTTTAATAATCGTCATATTTGAAAATAATTGTTCGCAGGAGTAAGTAGATCCGAAAATTGGCAAGATTCGAAATGCATGTTTTCACTTGATCATAAAGTGAGGGAAGACACTTCCATGTTCAAATATAATGTCTTCCTCCTTCCTACATTTTGCAAGTTCCGTCCACTGATGTCTGACAGCCAATTTTCATTTCTCTTTAGTTAAATTTTCTAGTTCTGACCGCAAATTTGTGAACTCTTCTGTCAATAGATCTTTGTCTTTCAAATCTAACAACTTTATCTCAAATTGAGCTCTAGCAATAGTTGGGAATGGTGCAAAATTCAACTTGCCCGCCTTCGCCACTAGTGGCTTAGATTAGGGTTTCTTGCATTTTTACAATGGCGGTTACAAAAAATTCACTGTTAATATTACAACCTGAATACGACGATTAAGAAGATGGAACTGGGCTATATTATTGAATCCGTTCGAGTAGAAACAAAAAGAGCTTAAAAAATTGCCCTTGCCCGTTTTATTCCCCTTTGATTTCAGTTAATTTTTTCGGACAAAATTGTTAAAATAATTCTATTGGATTCTTTTATCGGATCATTTGAATCAGTTTGAACGAGAAAATTAAGAGAAGTTAAAGGTAACTGATTTTAATTTGTTTCAAATTAAGGAATTTTATTAAGAAATTTCAACTTAAAAGGCGTTTTTACAGGTCTTTTCGATTCGAACAAATTGGAAGTGATAGTAAACAAATATTTCGCTGAAATTCCCCGCATTGCATGATGGGTTTTTTCAGAAAATTTGTAAGGCTCACTACTAAAAGGTGCTGATTTCCAAAGCTAACGAATGTTCTTCCAGTGTCCTGGCAACGCTTTTGTTTCTATTCACTTTGGTTTTGAGTTTGGAGAGTAAGGTTAGCTAAACTGAGTTTACAAGCATGCGATCTGCCGCGCATTTTGATGTGTGAACAGGATTATTATATTTGTTTGGCAATTGCAATATTACAGTTCATTTTTCTATATTAACTATTAAAATATTCAAGAGCCACAAGTATGATTCTACTGAGCCGTGTGCTACTCGCGTCGCGAGCCACAGGTTGCCGACCCCTGGCTTAGCATCCTTGTGTAGCGCACCTTGTTATGTGTGTGTGTGTGGTTTTTTTTTAAATACTTTACATCAATGTAAATTAAAACAAATCCATACTATGTAAGACTTTCTTTTAATTCCGTTCTTCCTATAAATACAAGGTCTTTTCTCGACTTCCAAATTTCGTGTCAAGTATTTTACAATACTAGAAAAAACACTATCAAATTATTCTCTTAAATGTACATACATATCCCACACGCGCTCAAAAACTTTCGAAGCTTCTGTACTACTGCACAGCACTAAATTTCAACAATCCGTACGGAAAAACCTAATCGTATGTCGCCTTTAAAGTGGTTTTTAAAAATGATTATTACTTTTCAGTGCAATAAAATCGTCTAGGACTGATAGTTTTCATAATATATGTACGTAAAAAACCACATGTTCATGTAAACACCATTTGAATCTATTTTTGAAGTTGTCGTTACTATTTTTGTGAAAACGCCGCTCGGGACGCTGACACATTTTTGGACAGTGTCCAAATACACAGGGTGTTCCAAATAATAGTGATTTTACACCAAACTACTAATAATATAATTTTAATTGAATAATTGAGGTAAATTACTGATTTCTTTTCTTTTTCTCAATTTAGTTGAACGTTAGGCCCATCCAATGTAAAAAGAATTGATACCGTAGCTGATGATTTACCGTGTAAATTTTATAAGATATCGCTATGGTATTATACTTCAAATTCGGTTCAAAACGTACTAAATCTTCAATCTATTCGAACTGGGGAACTAGATTATTCGTTCTTTGATCGGCTCTAACTCGGTAAGGTTACGTCCGATCGCAAACCGTGTTTAGCTGTTCATCTCAGCTCATTACCAGCCATAATTTGTAGAAGATTATTTTGTCTGAATACTTTTAGGGTGGTAACTGGCGTGTAAGTAACCCTAGTGCTTGAAAATGGGCTTTCCGGCGACAAAAACGTCACAAGAAAGTTTCCTGAATCATGAAAAAAGTAAACCACTCGATAATACTCGAAGAGACCTTTAATTTGATATGCGATATGCAGTATTGGAAGCACCCCCACCACGACGGGGGTTCTTACCACCACCCTAAAAGTTCTGAATTATATGGGCCTAATATTCAACTAGATTGAAAAAAAAAATCTGCAATTTATCTCAATTATTATTCAAATTCGAATTAGTAGTTTGGCTAAAAATCATAATTCGAAAACTACAAAAATTCGTAGAACATACGTGGGGGTAACTTGGCTTCCCTAAGGGCCGCTCTACCTCCAGGCTTCCGATTATCACTATTTTTTGGGACACCCTGCACAGTGAGAAACGAAATTTTTTATGGCAATACCATGTACTACTTACCCGTTTTAACCGAGTTGCTCTTCCAGTTTTACAAATGATAGCACTGGGGGCTTCTCTACTAATTTGCTTGCAAAAATTTTTTCATGAAAAATTTTCTTCTTCTGTTGACACTGTCCTGTTCGTTGCCTATTTTTGTTCTAGTCACGATTATCTTCAGTAAAATTTTAGTAACCACAGTGAAAAAACTCAAAACTTGTAGTTAATACGATTTCTATGATGGTGAGGCCGGTGTGGTATAATGGCTCGGACCAGCGAGCTACAACAGGATGATAGGCATTCAAATGCAAATCATATGGGAAGAGAAAAGTTACAAGATCTTGAATAATATGGTGCAAGACATGACAGTAAGTAGAAAGATAGACAAAAGCTAGAAAGCTCGAATAATCAAAAGAATGCCAAAAAACAGAATCATATAAAAAGGCTTCATGTACGAAAGCGGCGGCCTCGGTAATTCAGTTGATAAGTACGTGGGTGTCGTGGGTTCGATTTTTTCCTCTACATGGTACAACGCTATCCAATCCACTTAGTTTCGTTTCGATGTTTTCAGCTTCTCCACTCCCATATAAATCACATACCTCTGTCTCCTCTTCAAGCAGGATTACGACACAAGAAGAGGAAGAGCGTCGACTATGCGAAAAGCCTATAGCTCCCAAAATAAAGGTGAACAAGAAAAAAACAATGCATGCAAGCAAGTAAAGACGAAAGGAAAAAACCCACCATCGAATTACTACTCTCACATCCTGGCAAGCTCTGTGAACAGTTTCAACTTTAAATTCAAAATGAACCAAAAAATGTTAAATTTAAATTTCACTCGAAAATCAAAAACGTTTTATTTCGTATTGAATACAGAGGATGAATGGAGTAAAGTATTAATCAGCACTCGACGTTTGTCAGCACTCACAACTATATGCTGCTCTGCTCTTTCTAGGCATTCTCATCGGATTTATCAAATTGAATCATAATTGTTGAATAATTTATCCAGATATTTATAAAAGTCACAATTAATCCTTTAGTTAACTCCAAACAATTGAAGATGTTCAATTCGTACGGTCGCAATAACAGTTGCAATTTAAACATTTCAACCTGGAAATATGTAAGAATTCATTCGTTGTTCTAAAAAACAAAAAAATAAAAGTAGTCCTGAATGCCTGGGAACAGAATGCAACGCAATGATGCCAACAAAATAATGGCAAAAAATGAAATTTAAAAACTTGCGTTAAGATGATCATTTGAAACTTTCCATTATTGTTTTTTTATAATTTAAATAACGAAAACAAAACATTTTTTATGGCTTTTTTGTTATCCAATCCAATCTTAACGGATGTCAATCGCACCAATACCAGTTAAGTATAAAACCTTTCTCGAAAAATTTAACGTTTCATTATGGTGATTGGGTTAAAATTTCAAAGTTCGCCGCAGCATTTGTATATAGTAGTTAATTATTTGATTACGTCTTCTGAGGACATTTAGTTATTACAGCTAAATCGCACTCTGTTCCAAGGTTAAAAAATACTCACACTTCTCTGAAGCCTGTTGTCATGCTGAATATCGAAACTACTCAAATAATCGACATTAATGTGAGAGGCTCTCTTAACGGAATCGACAACCAGAACAAAGATTGTAAAACTGACGATGCAAAGGATGGTAAATATCAAGTGTGGTTTGAAATCTGAATTTTGAGCATCAAAGTTTTTGTAGTTATTAAAAACCTTTAACACAAGCTCTTGCAGTGTTGAAATTACATAAGTGAGTATTTGCCATTGGAAAATATTTTTGAAGTCGTATGCCGTTCGAGAAATCTTCCAATGGAGTGCTGCCATTTTGTCCAATTCATCGCTACAATCGCAGCTTCTTTGCATTGAAATCTTTCGAAGTTTACCTAATTCCATGTAGATTTTTTGCATGTACACATTTAATTGCTGAAACTGAGCCGTTGTAACAATCATAAAAGTCACAAAAAATATCAGAACAATAAAGCGCGTTTGAAATATAGAATAAATGAGTGGAAAAATCAAGATTTTATCCTCTGTAGCTAATTGCAGATTACGCGCAATTGAATAATGTAGCTCTATCGTTATTATCACCAATTGTGTTATAAGAAAAATTAGTGCCTTTTTGCCATAGATTGTCGGATTTCGTGTTAATTTCAAAATGTCTCTGTGATTTGCCAACAATTTTTCGAAGACAGCAAATATATGACCGGCTTTAGTTAGCAGAGTTATATGTAATAGAATCGCATTAATTGTCACAAAATAATAGAATGGATATTGCACTACGTTTAGAATAAAACTGTCGTTTTCATACCGTAAGGCATAATATAGAAGATGTACAAATGATCCGCTTAATACCAAAATTGTCACAATCGATTTGAATTTGCATAGAAATGTGGCGGTTTTAGAACTTTGTATCACTCCTTGAGTAAGATTTATGCGAAATGTTATAAGAGCGAAAATTCTAGTTAAATAATATATGAGAAAAAATAAACCGTGCATGATGAACTCACTACAATTCGTCATGTTTCCAAACTAACTAAATTTCGAGGGATAAATTTATTAGAAAAACTTGTGTATTAACCCCCTTCTCAAAGCCCTCGAAATGTAATGACTAGATCCGCGAAAGCTTTTGAATTTTATTAAAATCATTAAAATGCTCAGCCACATTTATAATATGTTTAAGGGGACGGGTGGCTTTACACGCAAGGTTTTCTGATAAATTTATATGCACTCTAAATGATGAGGTTGTCATACTAGTAAACTTAATTTAAAAACTAACTCAAAATTATTGATTTAAAAATATTGAATTTCTTCAATTTAAGTAAAACATGCTATTTACTTATTAATGTAGTAATTACACGCACTATATGTGGATTTAATTTTGCCATGATTTTAATAAAATTACTTAATTAAATTCAGCCTGTATTTTTACTATGTAGCAAATACTGGTATACTTGGATGAGAGCAAACTTAATATTTAATGAGAAAAATTTGACTCTTCTTCAAGTAAATCTGTGTGTAGTAAACAGCAGATCACTCTGGTTATGTAATTACTACTACCATAGACAAGAAATACCCAGCTTTCGTCGACTGTACGTAATAGCAAAGTGATGTACGAGAAGAGTTCGTAGCAAACCTCAATAACTCACTGATCTCGGCTAAGTATAACTTGGGTACGAACCAAAATGCATTACATATTTCGATTGATTCGTGTGTTCAGGCCAGTAATAAATGGTTTTTAATGAAGGCAAGAATTCATTTTTTTTTTTCTTTGAAACTTAGTTCACCATATTTCTTCAGAATTCGTCTGCATTATTGATGGCTGAAGATGGGCAGATAAATATGTCAGTGAATGCAGATAGCCATACATTTTTCTTAGAAAATTACTGAATCTTTCTTCTTCAGAATACATGCAGCCGACAATAGACCAAATTTAGAATATCGAGATTCAAACTAATCATACAGATCAAGACAGAAAAACTGTAGTCGGTTACCTTGATTTTGAAGTATACAGGAAAGAAATCTCCATTTGCCGGTATTACACCTAACTCTCGATTTTCACGGTACTCGATTTGCGCGGTTTCGGTTTAACACGACTGAAAAAATGAAAAAAAACTTCCATTTCTATTATACTTTAACACGGTTACCAAAATATTTGAAAAAAAATTTTTTTTTTAAATAATCGCGCAAATTTAGAATTTAAAAAACTAAAAAAACTGTTATGTAGTAGACAGTTATCTCGCCTTCTCAGTTCGATTAAGATGCATAACAATAAAATATTAGGGGGTTGCTTGTGCGTTTATGCTTTCATTTGAATGAGCTTGAAAATATTTTTGCTTGAGCTCTGAGCTCTCAAAAGAGGAAAACATGGCCCACAATGCAACAGAACAGAATGAAGCAAGAAATAGGACAGAAATTAAGGGTTAAATATAGTTGCGATGGCAGACGGCAGAGCGTGTATTAGTGTATTACATAGGGATGTATTGGGATTGAATAGAAACGAGGTGAGGATCCGAAAAGGGCCCCGGTACGTAGGCCACAATAAGGCCCATTATTTACCCTCCGGACTTATGAGCAATTGCTCAGAAGTCCCAACCGGACGCTCTAACAAAATTCAAAATTGGCGCCAACCCTTCTTTCCGGCTTCATGCAGTTCTTTTAGGAGGTGTGAGTCAAGGAATCTGTAATGTTTTCCTAAAGAGGCCGAACAGTGGCAAAGAAAATGTGTCACCGTTTTAGTTTTCTTTCCGCTTCCCCTGCATACCGGATCTTTAAAAAGCATCGTATGCTGTTGACCCCTGAGAAGAGAGTGTACAATGAGAATTGATAGAATTCTCAGGGTTGGCTTGCTTAGTCCCAGCAACTCTTTCGTTTCATTTGGGTTGGATAAGCCCCACAGTTCCTGAAGGATCATCCAAGCAAAGGCGACTGTGTCGGCAATCCGCTCAAGTCGAGATAGTAGAGGCAAAGGTGTTTTGGTGCGATCCCAATTGTGGAGGATATTTCCTCCGAGGTTGCACCAGAACGAGCAAGTTCGTGCGCCTTTTCATTTCCGCTAATGCCGATGTGACCTGGTACCCAAAGCACCAGTACCCCTTTGTTCCGAGAAGGGGAATTCAGGGTAGTTTTACATTAAAATATCAGTTTGGCAGTTGTAAAAGGTTTTTACAGCTGTCCGAAGATACTTTCTCCCTTCAAGGATGACCTTGACTTCCGCCTGGAAAACCGTTACATGGCTTTCAAGGTGAATGGAAATTTCAACGTGAAGCTGCTCGCAGAAAACACTTGCTCTGGTGTTCTCTTCCAATTTGGAGCCATCTGTATATATGATAGGGTTTGTCAATGGTCAAAGTAAAGAAAGTGTTTCCAATTCTGCCCTATTTAGAATTTTTGATTTAAAGTTGCTCTTCAGCATAGTCTCGAGGAAGTACGATGGACTACACCAATTCAAAGATGGATTCATGTGGAACTCTTGTACCAGTGTAAATTCAGCTCCGATTGAGATGCAGCCTCAGCGCAGCGATTGACGCCCCCTTCTTGACGTGTATATGAACGGGGTGTATTTTGAGGATTACCTTTAGACTCGTTGACTTGAGAGCGCCACTAACACTAAGGAAAACACAATCTTTGAATCTTCTCCAATATCTTGCTTTCATCGGTGAGCTCCATTTCCTTCCACCATTCCACAGAACCGTGGGTATGCATGGGTCGGATGATGCTAATGTAGATCCAAAGGATCATCCATGGTTTATGTCGCCACTTTTTCCTTATGGATCTGCGGCACATCGCGAAGCCTCGAAGAGCTTTATTCGATCTGCCCCAAGGTGTGGTTTCCAACTTAATTTTCTATCTAATATGATACCAAGATATATTATTCTGTCCTTCAGTTCAAAACGTGTGGAGCCGATAGAGGCCGGATTCAATCTGGGAGTGCTCCTTTTTAGTTCGTTCGGATCATATTCTGCACCAGTTCGCAGAGTTCAGATTCGTACCTACCGGCGACCAAGATCACCAGGTCGTCTGCGTAACATACTGCTTTGTACCCATCCGGATAAATGTTAGAGTGTTAGAGATCATCCATAATGCGCACCTGCTTGAGAGTGCATCTCTGGACTATTTTTACTCTGCTTACCCGCCCAGTTCGGCAAAGATAGTTATATTGTTCAACATGTGTGCATTGCAGTGTTTTAGGAACCAGTTCCCTCCATGTTTTGTTAGCGGTTCAGTGAACTTATGGGAAGGACACTATTAAAGGCACCTTCTATATCAATAAAAACAGTCAGCGTAGATTGCTTAAAGAGGAAACCTTTTTCGATAGAGTGGATAACCTCTAACTTTATTGAATTAATTCAATTACAATGGCGAGAGAGGCCGACGTCCGACGCCACTGAAGATTTCTATGTAATAGTAATTCATTTTTTGTTTTCTCGATTTTATATGTATGTTCACCTGAATTTATGAAAAACTGTATACTTATAGTACCTATTAAAATATATTAATATATGTGAAACATTGTTTTACTTTATATGTATACTTTTTCTATATATTAATTAAAAAGATTAATTTAATTGCCCGATTTCAATTTACACGGTTTCGGTTGACACGGTACTTTTAGAGAACGAATCCACCGTGTAAATCGAGGGTCAGGTGTATACGAATTTTCTGTGTTATCCGCATGGCGTGAGAACATTGTATATAAAATCGACGATGCCAAGGTTTGACGTATGCAAAGGGTAAGCCAGCAACATTTTAGGAATTTCGGATTTGAAAAACTTTAAAAAGGGAGAAGGGAATAATGTCGTCTCCCCGTACTAAATTATAGGAAATATCATACATCAAAAGTTCAGAAAATATTTCCTTAAAATTGACACACAAAATTTAATTTTTCTGCGTAAGTTAAATTAATTGCGCATGACCGTGAAACTCAAATATTGAGCATTATTCAAATAGAAAAGCTTTCAGAACTTTAATGAGAATTAGAAAATAACACAATTTTGCTTATGCATAATTAGTTGAAAATACTAGAACTGTGATTATAGATGAGAGTCTGTATTCAATAGCTGATATGTAGTAGCACTGACCACTTTACTCTTAATTTACGAATGTACCTTTATAGAGGTCTCCTCTATCAATAAAAACTAATGTGGTGATAGCACCAGTAGTTGACCATTTTATTGTTATTGCAATTATTGCATTATTGTTCTACGTAAAACACAAATAATTTCTAATTTCATACATGGTATCTAAATTTCTGTCCGTTGTGTAAGTACCGTTATATGTGGAAATTATGATTAAATTTGGTACAATATTGAGTTTTCTTCTGAGAATCAAATTTCAGTCTTTTTGATTTTACATCTTTCTTTTAAAGAAATTTAGTATGCTTGATAATATTAGGTATTTTTAGTTCATTTTTGGTTTTTAGGTTACTCCATCGTTTGCACTTTCTGTAGTTAGGTCCAAAACCATAAATGGAGCCTATATTAATAGGTGGTCAACTACTGGAACGTGTTTTCTAAACAAACATTAGTAATTGACTAATTTAGTTAATTCCCTAAAATTGAATTCTTTTTTGTTTGATATCAATTTAATTTTAGTCAAAGTGCCTCCCAAGAAAATATTTGTCAAGTATAGTGAGGAAGACTTATCAATGGCGTTAGGAGAAATTGATGATGGTTGTGCAATTAGACCAACTGCCGCATTCCACAGAATGGGTCCCCCAACAGTACTAACATCCCAAGAAGAATATTTGCTGTGTGACTGGATAACAAGCATGCCAAAAAAAGGATTCTCACTGACAAAGGAAAATATCCTTCAAACGGTTACAGATATAGTAATTTAAGATGATGACCCACACCTTTTAAGGATAATACTTCAGGAAAACAATGGTTTACATGTTTCCTCAAGAGGCATAAGGAAATTAGCTAACGGCATGCTGAGACTGTTAATATTGCCACAAGTCACATTACAGCATCAGCAATATGAAAATGGCATTCCGAGGGTGTCTTGGATATTTTAGAAGATCCCGATCAGATATTAAATACAGACGAGTCCGGATTTCTAACAAATAATCTTTTAAGTGGCTTGGCTATAGGACCCAAAAGTTTTAATAATTTATATTCTATTAAGGATAAAGAAAAAGAAAATATTAAAGTAATTCGAAACACTCTTGTTAAAATAAAAAATAAGAGACTTCAAAAAGCTGGATTAAAAACTGTCAGCAACAAAAATAACTAAAAAGGTAAAATTAGTAAAAAGGAAAATACTAAAAAATCAATATAAAAATTCCAGGAAATAAAAAATGTTTTTTTTTTTTTATGCTGAACAAACGTACTTTAGGGTACATGCACACCGAGGCTAGGCAAGGCAAAGCAAGGCGAGGCAAGGCAAGGCAAGGCGAGGCAAGGCAAGGCAAGGCGAGGCAAGGCGAGGCTAGGCAGTTGAGCGAGGCGAGATGAATATACATCTCGAGGTGTAATGTTCACACAAAGGCGATCAGTTTCTTCGCAAATCGAAGTGAGAGCATAAATTATGTCATCAGATTCTGAAGAAGAAATTTTGTGTTTGTCAAGTAGTGCAACTATTGGCAGTGTGTACCTTCTTGATTTGCTTGTGACCCCATAAATAATAAGCGATTAGAATTGGAGGAGTTCCATCTTCCACATATATGAAGATTTATGTAAATACTGATCCTCATAGATTTTTCCAGTATATGAGATCCGTCGATAATATTCACAGACTTCAATATATAGACTGATGACAGCTTGCAAAAAGTGAATCCAGCATAAAATATGCTTTTTATGTTGCGAGCGATTGGTGCTGCCACAAATTAAAAAAAAAAAATATTTATAGGAGGGAAATTGTCACATACTATATAAAAGCAAATTGTTAATAGCATAGTTATGTTATTATCTTGATAATTTATAGTCAAATATCAAGCTAATAACAAAATCCGTGTGCTTTAATATTCATTTCTAATACGGAAATGGTTTTTATTAATGTAAAATAAGAAAATCTTACAGAAGATTAAATGCATTACAATTTACAACCATGAAACAAAATATAAAAAAATAATACTAATTAAAACAAGTTAATAAACACTATAAAGAATACAGAATTTTTCCATAATATTCCATAAAATGCAAATATTCATTATTGGCTACAAGAAAAAGCTAGACGCGTACAGTTTTCATGTGCATGTATTGAAACAAATTTCCATTGAAATAGGAATGTAGGAATGATTCATATTAGACCAAGCATTATTCAGGTATTTGGATTAGTGCATAGATACTTGACCGATATGATAGGTAATTCGCCTTTCTACCTGGGATTTGAAAGTGGTGGCTTTATTCTGATTATATGCAACTAAATTTATAATAAAGTGAAACTAAAAAAATTGATCTCAATACAAATATTGCTCCTGGTGGACTTAATGAGTTCATCAGCATTCCTGTTTGTTATATATTCTAAGCTGCGACACGGCTTGAAAAATCAGCCATAAATAAACGCAGATCCTAGTTCAGTCCACTTAATTTAAGATAGGTTAATTAGCAAATCGAGGTAAAATAATATTTCGCCTTTAATAACTACATGAATGATCCAAGAAAGAATCACGTGAAGAGATCAAAAGAAATCAATATAAAGTATATTCAAATTTAATCTATGGCCCGATAAGCTTTAGCTAATTATTTTTAAAAAACGCTGTATACCAAGTTTCAGCTCTCTACATCAACGCGTTCTCGGGCAGTGCTGAAATATATAATGAAAAATGAAAGTTTTGTATAGCAACCACATGAAGGAATTGCCCAATTTGTCCCATTTCGAACTTAAATTCACTTTTTTTTTTCAAGTGCACGTTTAGAAAATTTCAGCACAGACGGACTTGCAAAAATTAAAATCACTTTTAATATTATGCGTGGCCGTGTGGCTGTTCAACTCATTTTGCTCTTACATCATTATTTCTATGCGTTACTAATAAAACCATATTATTGCATATATGCTACACAATGATGGCGAAATTAGCCGAGAAAATTAAAATAAAAAACCTATAAAAAGGAAAATGAAAAATGAAAAGAAAAGAGAAATAAATAATACAGGAGGAACTGTGAGCGTAAAGTAATAAATCAATTTTGCATCGTTTTAAAAATTTATTGTTACTTCATAAATGAAAACCCGAGTGAAAATCCTGTAAATTCTACAATTTCTCGGACAATGTGCACATGCACAAATCTTTTTATAGCAACGTTTAATTCAAGTGCCCGACCATAGCTTATAACAGCTTAAATTATACTCTCCAAATCTGTTAAAAAACAGTTTAAATAGCTTAAATCTTGAACGGAGCTCTGTTAAAACTTTTCCACCGATTCCAAATTAACTTTACACATATGAAAATATATAGGTACTATTAAAAGCCATGCCTGGCAGCCCTAAGCAATGATAACATCATTCATTTCGTTTCAACACTGACATACCGACTTTTAGGGACAGGTAAACAAAAAGTCGCCTAATTTTATATCTGTAAAAATCAATTTTAAAAATATTTTATTTTATATTTAGCTCATATGAAATAGAAAATAACAGTCCATATTATATATGTCAGTAGTTGCAATCGTCGGTCAGAAAAGTGCTGGATGGTGAAAGGATGCGACAGATTTCGACAGAAAGTTCAGAAAAAGATGAAAAACTTGATCAAAACATGCTTGAAAAATAATAAAAAACGAAAATATTATCATTTCTTGCTACATGCTTAATAAGTAATATTAATAAATTTATTTATTTTAGTAATAAATACTTCTTAATAACAATATTATTCAGTAAATATAATTAATTAGAATTTTAAAACCAAAACATAT
Organism: Dioctria rufipes; assembly: GCA_963924295.1. Lineage (NCBI taxonomy): Eukaryota > Metazoa > Arthropoda > Insecta > Diptera > Asilidae > Dioctria > Dioctria rufipes. The sequence continues at coordinate 16,723,839 of OZ002744.1, read as the reverse complement.
ACGATTTTGACAAATAGGCGTCGCCACAATAAAATAAATTTTCTTCCAATTCGCTGTATTTTCTTCCTACACCTTTTTTTCTTTTTTCCTTACAGTTTTCTCCTTTGATTTGAGTTCCGTGCGCGTTTTCGTGTAGCTAAAGTGCTTTTCTCCAAATTTGTTGATTTTACGGTGATTATCTCATGTTTTGTGCGTGTGAAATATTTGTGTGTGCTTTCTTCGCGTAATGGATACGTTCTTTGCTTTGAAATTTGTCCAAAGGTTAGTAAATTTCTTGTTTAAATTTTGCTTTTCATTTTAAAACGTTCACTAACACCTGAGTCAAGTAAGTTGTCTCAGCTAGCACACAGCAGTTCTTTGAAATTTGAGAGCTGCAGTGGTTAAAGGCTAATAAATATGTGCATTAGAGCTATATAGACAACTTCTTTATAGCATTAAAATATTTAACAAAGTTTTCTGTTTATTTTTATGCTTTTATGGAAAATAAATAACAGCATTGAAAAGAGCGAATTGAATATATTTTTTTCTTTCGTTTTTGTTATTGACGGGCTGTCGTGAATTCTAGTATGATTTGAATCTTGGGATTTTTTTCTGAATTCGCTTCATACAAGTCCCAGCTTGTAGTTGTCTAATGATGGCTGGTTCTTATATAGTGACCTACTTCCCGTTAGCCGTTATATACTTCAAATGTCAGTAGCTCTCAATATTTTTAAGATTGGAATTTTAAAAACTTACATTTTTTTTTATAACTTTAATTTTGCAGGAGTTATTTTTATTTTAACTAAAGTTATTACATTTATTATATAGGTACATAGGTATGTACAATTAATGTATGGACGATCTCATGTAATTCGATATATATACATAAAATCAATAAACATATGAAATTTTTTTAACATGGTAACTTGAACATCCGTTGAATTAGCTGTGTTATGTGTCTGTCAAGCAATTTTATGAATAAACTTATCAAGATCGTAGCGGTGTACATAGAATTTTACCACATCTTCATAAGATTGCCAAAAAAATTGCGATTTTCATTATATAGTGGGTAGGTATACTAAGCGCCGGCGGTAGTCTTTCCCCTGCTCCTCTCCGTTTTGAAATTGTGGCTCAACAAAGTTAAAGTTTCGAAATTTTAACTACCTTTAAAATGATCTATCACACTCTGTATACCCCAAAAGTATGTAACTCTTTCTGCGTTTTTGTATGTTTTCTTGAACATATACATAAATTATAATCATATAGTTTGAGCTATCCATAGGCCTCGTTCGGGTTCCAGACCACATGCGGACACCCTGTACACAGTAAAGAAAATTATTAGTTATAATTCCAAAGCTAAGTAGGACATTAAATGAAATCATTAAAAAAAGCTTGTTGAGAGAAACATTTTATATTTCCATTGCATACAACCTAGCTAAAAATGGCATCGGGTGAGCGTTTTGTAGCATGCACACACACCTATTGTACACATATTTCTGATAGGATATCAACCTGAAAAATATTTCGATAAAAAGACAACTTATCCTTATTTTCCGGATCAATTTTTCCATATCAATGTGAAGTAGTACTACAAGCAGCAGACGTTTCAACTTACTTTCGGAATTTTAATAAATTTTTCACACTCAGTGCATTTTATCATATTTTTACTCAACAACACCCACAAACGGAGAGTAGGTCCCTGGACCTGGATACTGTAAATACTGACTGAGAGTTAGCAATTCCTGGGAAAACTTATATTAGTTCAGCTGTTTACGCTTAGTGATTTCCAAAGTAATAGGGGGTATTGGATTCAGTCAGAAGAAAGTGTTTTGCTTTCCGTACTGTCGTTTCTATGTTATTTTCTATATGTTTCCATTATTTAAAACATTGCTTAACACATTCAACGAAATGAAGTCGAACTTAGTTTATTGTAGAAAATTTTGATGAAAAGGGGGCAGCTGGTGAGATATGTATGGGAGGAAATAAGTGGCATTATTTTTTAGTTAGAACTAAAATTTGCTCATTTTTGGAATTTTTTAAATTTTGTATGGAATGTATGGCTTGCAAGTGTGTTGTACTACCAGTTTTTAATACATATAGCTACACTCATAATTTAAAAGTGAACACTTTGAAATTTATCGTAAGCCTGAATATTCTGATCATCCTGTTGAGTTGTAGATAGGTAGTATCACTAAGCAACTAATTATTTATTAGTTGCTTACTAGCTGTATTCACAAGAGAAGTGTTGAAACATCTTAAAAACTTGCCAATCTCAAAATATTTGAAGCTAGTGCTCCGATATTATTTGTTTTATAATATCACCACATAATCGATAGGTTCAACAAAATATTTCAAAAGGTGAATATCTAATTAATATGTACGCATTAATTAATTTTTTTGTTTGTTTTTTTTTTTAGAATTAAGGCGTGATCGCTGTCATAAATAGGCAGCTCGGTGCACAATTCGCAAGATGTGACAGGGTGTTAAGATTTTTGAATAAATCACAAATTGAGTAATGGAAAATTTATTTAAACACCTAAGGCAATAAAATAACGTTTTCTAATTTTTAAATTTGTCCTCTAATTTTCATTGAAAATGATTTAAAGATGAAAATTCAAATTTCAAATTTGATCTAAATTACATAAATTTTTAACATAAGCTTTTTTTTTCCTCGAACAATCAGTTTTTGAAAAGGCTATCTAGCTACTCCCATATTATCAGCAAGGAGTTTCAATTTGTTTGGGCTAAAATATGTTTACCGTGGTTACAGCGTTTTGCCATCGGATGTACTATTTGGAACAAATGTGTCGTGTCGCCACACTGTTTTCCTCACTATCAGCTACTTCTACAAAAATTCTACGTCAAGGGTTCTACTGTAAGATCTGTTTAGGATTCAATTACGGTCATATATGTTTGAGACTATAACTGATCTGTTAAGAATCTCACTAAGAAAAATTATGTTATATTGTTTGAGAATATCTGATTAAGTCTTGAATATGATAATGCCCCGCGCCAGCCGTGAATATATTTATCCCTTCTTTATATAACCATGTTTCTATTTTGTTAATAATGGTTGGGTATTGGAATATCCTTCCTAAAGCATTAGCCCTTGAGAGATTGTTGGTTCAGTTGAATTGATTTTTAAAACTGTCCAATATGTCGGTATAGCTTTCCTGGTCCAAAAGGTAGACATTTTAGTCGCCTCTTACAAGAAGCATAGTATCTCCTTCTTTAAGTTATTCTAGAAGACGTTTCAGAATGATTCATAAAAAATAAATTTAAAAACAAACGCGAGAAGACTTGTTTCAATAACCGTTGAACAGAAAATTTAACCTTAATGGTTTCCACAATCTACAGCTAATAAAATTCCGGAAATATTCTAATCCGATATAATCGTAACTCAATTCCGGGTCAATTTTGTACAAAAAGCCAGGAGCAAGATGTCATTGTACTTCTACTATATATCTACTATATAGAAAAGATACTTATTTGTGAATGGGCCTTCATCTAAGTAGAAGTTATCTCCCGAAAGAGTCATCCATTTTCCTTAATCAAGACTTATTGGGAATTTTATTATTATATTTATGGAAGCCACACTACAAACATCCCAAATCCATGTTTGTATATGATTTTCAGTATTAAATTCCTCCTTGTATTTCGGAGAAGGAAATGTAATCTTTGTGTAAACAAAATTTATTGCGATGACTTCTATCTCTCTGTTGCAGGAGGAATTTGGTTTATGTTTACACCTGCTCTAATTACATAGAAAGTGGCGTTGTAAATCAATAATCTCTCTTGGAAAATTGTTATAAACTTCATTCTATGGGAAAATAAATTAAAGAACACCGGTACTGAATATTGGTAAAAAACCAAATTGGGAATATATTCCATGATTGTCTTTGACTTGGGAAGTTGCATGCAGAGCATCCTTTTTAATTTGAAAATGTTTTCATTATTATTCATAGCCATATCATTTTTAATTGTTAGCAAACCAAGTTTATTCAAAAGTTCTAATTCACCTAGCAGGGAGGACTGAGTTGAGTAAATAGCTATGCATTTTAGTAATAAAATCTATTAACGAATTACGTTGAAAGGATGGTTTGGTACTATTAGGTTGAAATATATCAAGCTTAACCAGATCAGAACACTCTTATTGAAAGGAAGAATAAGAATAAAGTCATTTCAAATGAAACATGATTTGTGTTAGAATGTTAGTGTTATTGAGCTTGTAATTATTTTCCTTTTGAAGATGAAGAAGAAAGGAAAAAACAATTACAACGTAGATTTTCACTGCATCCGTTAATTTGACTTATGATATGAGTGATACTTCAATCGAGCGGAGCAGCAGCACTGCAGTACGAAATAAACTCGCTGAGTATTTTATCTTAAAATAAAAAAATTGCCTAATCTGATTCTTCATTCTCGCATTTCGGGAAGATTTCTTACTAACACTTATCTTTTTCATCCTTTCTGATATGTCTTTAACTACTCACTTGTCACATTTAAGGTATTTTCTCGACTTCCAAATTTCGCATTAAGTAATTTACAGTAGTAGAAAAAACACTATCAAATTATTCTCTTAAATGTACATACATATCCCACACGCTTTCAAAAACTTTCGAGGTTTCTGTTCTACTGCACAGCACTAAATTTCAACAAACCGTACGGCGGAAAGACCTAATCGTATGTCGCTGCCCTTAAAGTGCTTTTTCGAATATATTTTTCGAATGACTCGTCGTAAAAATGCTTATAACTAATTTTCTTAGATTTTATAGTCTGAAGAACTTTTCAGTACGATAAAATCATCTAGGACGGCTAGTTTTCATAGTCCACGTAAAAAACCACCAATTGAGTCTATTTTTGAAGTTGTCTTTAAGAAAACGCCGCTCGGGACGCTGACGCGTTTTTGGGCAATGTCCAAATATACACGGTGTTCCAAATAATAGTGATTTTACACCAAATTACTAATTCGAAGTGGTCATAATAATAATTGAATAATTGAGATAAATTACTGATTTCTTTTCTGTTTTTCAATTTAGCTGAATGTTAGGGCCATCCAGTCCATTGCGCCTAAATAAATTTTTAATTTCCGATAAGCTCAAAATAATAAAATGTGCCAACATTTTTGAGGGCGATTTAAAAAAAAGTCATTTCCACCCAAAACTTCCTCACTTCATTGGATATTTGCCGTGTTAATTTTATTGAGATAACTCTGTGGTAATATATTTAAAATTCAGTTCAAAACGTACTAAATCTTTAATATATTCGAACTGGGGAACAAGATTTTTCGTAACTTTTATCGGCTCTCACCCGGTAGGGCTAAGTCCGATCGGAAAACGGGTTTTACTGTTCACCTCAACTCACTACCAGCTATAATTTGTAAAAGAGTTTTTTTTTTCTAAATACTTTTAGGACGGTAACTGGGGTTTCTGTGACCCAGGTGCATGAAAATGGGTTTTCCGGCGACAAAAACGTCACAAGAAAGTTTCCTGAATAATGAAAAAAGTACACCACCCGATAGTACTCGGCGAGAACTTCAATTTTATCTGCAATATACCCTATTGGAACCATTCCCCCATCCTGCCGGCGGTTCCTACCTCCACCCTAAATGTTTTGCATTAGATGGGCCTAACATTCAGCTAAATTGAAAAAAAAAATAGCAATTTTTCTCAATTATTCAAATCACTATAACCAAAAATGTGTTCGAATTAGTAGTTTGGTGAAAAGTCATGGAAAAAAAAAATTTTAACTCGAAAACTACAAAAAATCGTAGAACATATATGGGGGTAATTTGGGTTCCCCGAGCTTCCGATTGTTACTATTGTTTAGGACACCCTGTATAGTGAGAAACGAAATTTTTGTATGGCAACGCTGCGAAGGAGTTACCCGATTTACCCGTTTTACTCTTCCAATTTGACAAATGATAGCACTGATTTGTGAGCTTCTCTACTTATTTGGTCGCACAAATTTGTTCATGAAAAATTGCCTTGTTCTGTTTATACTGTCCTGTTCGTTGCTTATTTTTGTTCAAGTCACGATTAGTTTCAGTAAAATGTAACCACAATGAAAAAACCCAAAACTTGTATTTAATATCGTTTTTATGATGGTGAGCCCGGTGTGGTATAATGGGTCGGACTCGCGAGCCACAGCACGATGATAGGCATTCAAATGCAAACCATATGGAAAGTGAAAATTTACAAGATCTTGAATAATATGGTGCAGGACATGACAATAAGTAGAAAGATAGGCAAAAACTAGAAAGCTAGAGCAATAAAGAGAATTATAAGTTTGAATTGATAAGTATGTGAGAGTTTTGCGTTCGATTTTCCCCTCAATACGGTACTACGCTATCCCATCCATTTAGTTTCTTTTCGACGTTTTTAATTTCTCCACTTCCATATATATATATTACCTACCTCCCTCTCCTCTTCCAGCAGGATTTCAGTACAATATATATGCTTGTATATTCCACGAAAAGTTGATAAACATTTCCGGCATTTTAATCATTTGAAACTTTTGAAAGGCCTTCACATTTGAGCAGATGGTGTCAAAAAGAAAACGTATATCGTAACAAACAAAAAGTTTATGTTATGCATCCATTAATGACATCCCGATCATTGACTGTCTAGATGGGAAAAACTCACAAAAAAGCAGTCGAATTAAAACGAGCTAATGGTCGCCTAATAGAAATCTCTATACATTCTCTCTCTCTTGCTGTATTATGCCACATAAGTTCTTCGCAATCATAGCTTTCGTTGGTTGAATAAAAAGTTAACGAGCTTTCAAAAAGTCATCCGGGTTTATATGTTGTAAGTTGTCTCAGGCTATGGAAAGCTCAAGAACGATTCAAAAAAGGTGAGGCAGGAGACCCTCGGCTATGTGAAAGCTCTAAGTTCCCAAGATAAATGTGAAGAAGGCGAGTAAAGAAGAAAGGAAAAAAAACTTACGATCGAATTCCTACTCATCCTGGCAACCTTTGTGAACAGTTTCAACTTTAAATTCAAAACGAACAGAAAAAAGATAAATTTAAATTTCACTCGAAAATCAAAAACATTTTATTTCAAATTCAATACAGCAGATAAATGGACTTAGGTACTTAGAAGCATTAATCAACACTCGAAGTTCGTCAGAACTTACAACTATATGCTGCTCTGCTCTTTCTAATTATTCTCATCGGCTTTATAAAATTGAATCATAATTGTTGAATAATTTATCCAGATATTTATAAAAGTCACAATTAATCCTTTAGTTAACTCCAAACAATTGAAGATGTTCAATTCGTACGGTCGCAATAACAGCTGCAGTTTAAACATTTCAACCTGGAAATATGTAAGAATTCATTCGTTGTTCTAAAAAACAAAAAATAAATATAAAAGGGGTCCTGAATGCCTGGAAACAGAATGCATTGCAATGATGCCAACAAAATAATGACAAAAAATTAAATTTACAAACTTGCGTCAAGATGATATTTTGAAACTTTCCATTTTTTTTTTTTTGTTTTTTATATATGTATATAGGACAGATCGCATTCTGATCCAAAGTTTAAAAAATACTTACACTTCTCTGAAGCTTGTTGTCATGCTGAATATCGAAACTACTCAAATAATCGACATTAATGTGAGAGGCTCTCTTAACGGAATCGACAACCAGAACAAGGATTGTAAAACTGACGATGCAAAGGATGGTAAACATCAACTGTGGTTTGAAATCTGAATTTTGAGCATCAAAGTCTTTGTAGATATTAAAAACGTGTAAAATAAGCGCTTGCAATGTTGTAATCATATATGCGAGTATTTGCCATTGGAAAATATTTTTGAAGTCATATGCCGTTCGCGAAATTTTCCAATGGATTGCAGCCATTTTGTCCAATTCATCACTACAATCGCAGCATCTTTGCATTGAAATCTTTCGAAGTTTACCTAATTCCATGTAGATTTTTCGCATGTACGCATTTAATTGCTGGAACTGAGCCCTTGAAACGATCATAAAAGTCACAAAAAATATTAAAACAATGAAGCGCGTTTGGAACACAGAGTAAATGAAAATAAATGTCAAAATATTAACTTCTGCAGATGATTGCATATAATTCGTAAGTGAATAATATAGGCATGTCACTATTATCCACAATTGCACTATAAGAAAAATTAGAGCCTTTTTGCCATAGACTGTCGGATTTCGTGTTAATTTCAAAATATCTCTGTGATTTGACAACAAATTTTCAAAACAAGCAAATATATGACCGGCTTTAGTTAGCAGAGTTATTTGTAATTGAATCGCATTAATTGTCGCAAAATAATATAATGGATATTGCACTACGTTTATAATAAGACCCTCATTTTTATTCCGTATGGCATAATATAGAAGATGTACAAATGATCCGCTTAATATCAAAATTGTCACAATCGATTTAAATTTGCATAGAAATGTGGCGGTTTTAGAACTTTGTATCACTCCTTGAGTAAGATTTATGCGAAATGTTATAAGGGCGAAAATTCTAGTTAAATAATATATGAGAAAAAATAAACCGTGCAAGATGAACTCACTACAATTCATGTTCATGTTTCCAAACTAACTAAATTTCGAGGGATAAATTTAGTATAAAAACTTGTGTATTAATCCCCTTCTGCAAGCCCTCTATATGTAAAGACTAGATCCGTGAAAGCTTTTGAATTTTTTTATAATCATTAAAATGCTCAGCCACATTTATAATGTTTTTAAGGGGATGCCTGGCTTTGTACGCAAGTTTTCTAATAAACTTACATACACTCTAAATAATGAGATTTTCATACGAATAAACTTAATTTAAAAACTAAATCAAAATTATTGATTTAAAAATATTGAAAATGAGGTCACAGTTCTTCAATTTAATTAAAACATGCTATTTACTTATTAATGTAGTAATTACATGTACTATATGTGGACTTTATATTGCCATGATTTTAATAAAATTACTTAATTAAATTCAGCCTATATTTTTACTATGTAGCAAATACTGGTATATTTGGATGAGAGAAAACCTAGTATTTAATGAACAAAATTTGACTCTTCTTCAAGTCAGTCTGTACTGTAGTAAGCCGAAAAACCGAAAAACCACTTCAAAACTCAGCTCTGCATAGATGGGTCACCTTACGAAATCATATACGGGCGGGCATTCACTTATTGGTCTTAGACCAATTCTAGTTTTGTTTTTTTTACTTGTTGTTTGATGTTAAATTTTTAGGGAATTATAGTAGTGACCTTAACATTTTCATAGACAATAAAGATTGCCTGAAGTCTTACTTTTCATTTGTTGTACCACATGTTGTAACTACCCGGTTTTATTCTTATTTTCTTATATCTATACGATATTCCTCTACACATACATAACTGAAAATGCATTTTAAGGTTAGGCACTATCACTATCTAATGAGAGCCCCAACCCCCATAGTTAAATAAAAAAAAAAAACTGGTAAAAATTCTGAGATTTTAATTTTGTTGAGCCATAACTTCAAAACGGAGAGGGAGAGGGAAAAAAATTTATAGACCATTGGAAAGGATTATCTATTTACCAAATTCAAATCGTCATCTTAGGATGTAACGTTCAAGGGTGATCTATAAAAACATACTCAAATATCTTTAACTCCCGTTATCTCAGAAATCGTCAGGATCCCCCCCCCCCCTCGCTTCTCCAATATAATTTTTGCTCGTCTAAGTATGGCCTATCTATATCCTTCGCATATCACACCACTTACGGCACACTCTGTATAAATCAATGTACAGAGTACTCAATCCTTGTAAATTTACTACAAAGTGTTAAGTTGGGCATTTTCGACATTTTTACATCGTTACAAAGATAACAAGGTATGGCCGATTCGAGAGGAATTTTTTTGTGTTGCTACATAATGAGATGACAATGTCATTTCCAGCGAATTTGTATTGAATTTTTCGTATTTGATTGACTGAAATACGTTCTGAATATATTAAAATATTTAAAAAGAACATTGGTTTCGTCATTTAAATCACTTCGGGAAAAGTACTATAATTCTAGTGAGAAAGAAAAGAAATTTCCAAATAGAAAATTTTTTTCACTTTGATAAGGACGATTGAAATTAGACGAAAAAATTTGTGACAACAGTCGCCAAATGAGGCAAGCAACCAATTGACAAATAATTCATACCTTGATAATCTTTTTGTATCATGCATTGTTGCTATATACAAAGTTAATGACTTCATATCACCATCTATATCAATTTGCCCTGCTAGTCGATTTTATACGCAGACGGATGTGCAAAAAAAAAAACATAAAATATTTTTGGGTATCTATATATCGGGGTATCTAACCATTCATTATATTTATGTGTCTCTAAGATTAGGACAAACTAATATACCCTAGTGCCTGGTCTTTCCATGAAATGTATAAAAACCTAAGAACAGAAAAATTGAAATATTATAACCGACTTTTATCAGCAAGGGTATATGACAGCAGGATATGGCAATATTCATCTTAACCATAAAGGATGTATGTGATCTATATAGCTCTTGTATAATATACATTCTCGATCTCAATTGTGCGTATGTATGTATTTTCATTCATGAATCAAATTTTACGCATTTCAAATACAATTCATTTCCTTCAGACACATCAGTTTTCTTCTATCCGTGCTGCAGCAATATTCTGATATCTACCTACATATATTACTTTATCATCTCGCAAGCACATGATTTTATAGTTTAACAACCATCTGGCGAATATCCATGAAAAAACTTTCCCGACCATAGCTCGTTTGTATTCGTTGCAATTTTTTCCCCCTCAATCCCTTATATAAGTTGACAAGGACTTTAGAAACATTCCCCGGAAAAACTGTACACTTTCCTTTGGAATAACGAGAAATGAAAGCTTTACAATCGTCGAAAAGAATTATCTACCACAATATTTTATCTATGTAATATTAGCATGTTGTCAAGAGTTGTTTTACTTAGCATTGCACAAGGCGTACTGATAAATACAAGAGAGGATTACGAATCCTTTTAAGGTTAAATATAGCTTTTAAACTTGAATGCTTTCTCTTAAACTGTTAAAAGCTCTAGAGGAAAGCTTTTACATGGAAAAGTTTTGTAATGTGCATGCTTTCTCTTACCTTTTTCTCTCTGCTATTACATATTGACTCTTTAATGTGAAAAGCTGTTCATTAAGAGATATTAACTCCGAAAATATTTGAGCTTTTCGGATTAATCTGCGTTTTTTGCTTTACTTCAAACTATAGTCTTTTTAAAGGTAATTATGGAGAATAATTTTGCGTGAGTTTTTACTTTATACTTTATTTCTGTTTGAGGTATTAATTATTCGATGCGGTTAGTTTTGAATTGAGTGTGTATATTCAAACCTGTGGTTTTTGTTTAAATATTAAGTTAATTTCCAATTACCTTAGGAAAATGTGAGTTAATTCTTTATCGAATTACATCTGTGGGAATATCATCTAGGTACTAATTCAGTGGAATTAATTATTGCGAAAGGGAAAAATTCTTTCTTAATTTCGTTCTTATTTTAATTTTTTTTTTTTAAGTTCGGTTTATTAATTGTAAGTATACCGACATTATGGTAGGAATGGTGGTGTCGTTCAGTACTACCCTAGACACACAGCACCATCTAATGAATCATTAGTATACGAACTATTCATTAAAATGCCGTTTGTCACATAGTATACGTCATTATAGCTCGAAAATCAAATGATAATGAAGTACACTAATGAAGTGTTTTCCTACTTCATTATAGCTATAATGAGGAAAAATGTGCTAGATTTGGCAAATAATGTAAATCTGGAGCTCCGCTGTGCATCTGCCGATTTGAAAAATTAAGAAGAAGAAATGCAAAGAAATGCAAATCACAATTTAAATTATCAATATTATTTTTAATATAATGTTTTTCTCATTTGTAAATTGTTAAAATTGAAACAAATAAAAACAAAGTTTATCGCGTTAATTCGATCCATATAGCTTCTTTAATGTGATAAGTTTATCAAAACGAGTTTGACAGCACAAATGGCTGTGTGTTTGCAGGTTATAATGAATACATAATTATAGACTAATGAGTCGTTAGTTATTTCTTCAGTAAGATCGCTGTGTGTCTAGAGGGCATAAGGCAGTAATCTGGATATCATCTAATTCAATAATATTTTCAGACCAGAATTTTGTTCTTAGTCTCTGTATAAATATTGAGAATTATGCATAAAAATGACCTTGATCTCGTGTGTTCGAGCTCAAGCAGTAGGTCTAGAGTATTTAGTCAAACTTATTCTCGCAACCGTATGCAAAATAAGAAGATCAAATTTAGTTTAGTAAACTCATGATTAGTGAGATTGATCTCAATGTTTTTATCCCATAGTCTGTAGTAGCATAGATTGCACAAAAACTAGATATCGCATGGCATATCAGAGTAAAGTATACAGATCGTGAAATGGGTAGTGCATTCTAGGATTGACATAATATTTTAGAGCGTGCCGAGAGCATATATTTCTTTAACAGCTGTTTTCTATTCTTTTGATCGGCTCCTTCTGAATCCCTGAACGTAGGTATACATCATTTCAAATGTTGTGGTCCATTCCATAAGGGACTACCCAGTCATATAAAATTTGTATACTTTTTCTGGAATTGCGTGCGATATTTAGTTTTTGTGCCATCTATAGTAGTAGTCAGTTCGTCTAGCAATACACTCTCATTTGTAAAAGTATTATCAAAATGTTTGAAAGCAATGATACAAGGAAAAAGTTTAGAAACCGTTTTGATATAGTAGGTAGTAACTACTGACAGAAAAAAGAAGAAAAAAACTTTTGAATATGATGTGCCTGAGTGAAGCAAAAGTCTGACTTAAATAGGAAATAGGAGTTCCTAGATTTTTTAAACGATGATCGAAATCCCAGCTTTCCAGAATAAAACATATGTGGTCCGTTTTGTGGACTTTGCAAGAACATAGTAGCTGTGTTCTTTTGTGTACCTTGTTCTAGAACTCCGATATGCTGTAGAGAACAAATTGTTCCGTCGATTGAAGCGAACTGTTTGTATTGTTCGCTTCACTTATAAATCATCTATGAAAATGTATGAGGCGTTCTTTTGTATATCTTTTGTTCTGCCTTGTTCTGCGGACACAAAAACAAAGACAGCTTCTATCTGCTTGACATCCATCTCAAAGTTGTTGAGACTCCCAACAAACGTATCGTACAAATACACTATAGGCATAGTTTCTGTGCAAACCCGTATTTTATATTGTATCTCTGAAAATCCTCGCTTTCGTTGGCCAAAACAACATTCCATTATATATATTTCCTTTGATGATCTTTGATGAGAAGTTGTTATAAATTTGTTCATTGTTAGAAGCAGAATTCCTAAAAGGTATAAAAAGTGAAGAAGAAATACCATACGCCTCGTCTGCTAATAAGGCTGCTATTGCTGCTGTTTTTCACTATTTTTCAAATAGATCCTGGCCATGATATGCACTTTTATGCTGAGAATGTACTCATTTATAACATACACTGCCTACATTTAACGAGCGATATGCTTTTCGGTATATACATATATTCATCACTGTTTTCTTGATTTCGAAGTAAATCGTAAATATAAATTTATATTTTGCAATCAAATGCCTTGTGCGGCTTTCATGTCCTCATCACTACTGTAAATTTAATCTACACTTTGGCAGGATTTGAAATTATTTGTGAAACTTAATTTATCATGCTACAGTCTTACGTCCTCACATATTTCACTTTGAAATCTGGCATTTGGCAAAAATCTTAAATAAACACGATTTTTTTATCGTTGCTTAGAGCACCACCTAACGATTCCATGGTGTGATAAAAAAAATAATCCGCGAACTAACAACAAAAATGTTTTTTTTTTACTAAACCGAGAGTTCTAGTTTAGTAGAAGCTTTCGTTTCGAGCAAATAATCAAGTATCAAGGTCTATCTCAAGGCACAGAACTGACTCATAAGTAAAGCAATCTTTTTGCATATCCTTCTGGACAAATTATTAAAATATCGAGTAAAAATTTATTACTAATTTTTATGCATAAGATCCATTGTCTTGGATAACGTAGTCGAATCAAAATCATATAAGTGCTCAGGCTCGTTTAGAGAAACCAAAAAAAAAAAAAAAAAACCAGTATGTAACATTGTTGGGTCTCTTTCATACTTCCGACTTAGAGCAGGTTAACTTTCACAATCAGCTTAGTCCGCCAAGTTTTCTTAACCAGGATATTTTGTTCATTACGTACGATATAACCCTTCAACCCTGTGAGCCTTCCTTCATTATATACAGAGACTTTAATAATATAGACATCTCAGCTCTTTCCGAAGAGTTCAGTAACCTTGACTGGGGCGACTTCTACGAATGTGTATGTGCAAACCAACAAGTGGCTATTTTAAATGATTTTGTCAATTATTTATATAACCGAAGCGTTCCATTATAGTGCAAGAGGATTAGATCAAGCAGATGTCCCTGGCTTACTGCTGACATATCAGCTCTAATTTCAGAACGGGAGTATTTCTATAAGCTTCATCGGCGTTTCAAACCGCAAAATTTCCAGAAACTATATAAAACGGTACAAAATTGTGTTACTCTCGAATTAAGGAAAGCCAAAAGAAGATACTTTATGGTAAGGCTAAATCCTAGTCGTCCGCCAAAAACGATATGGAATAGTTTGAGGAAACTTGGGTACTGCGGTAAAGAGAAAAAATTCATCTTTTTCGATTTCGACCCCGATGAACTAAATAGTCACTTTTTACAGCAAGGACAGGAAATAGTACCAACGGAGGATATCACCGATAACACGGTCGAATCAAATAGATCAATCTCAACGTCGCCTTTCTCATTCTGGTGCGTTAGCTCAATAGAACTAATCTGTGCTATTCTTTCGATATGTTCTGAATCAGTGGGTACCGACGATATACACCCTCGCTTTCTTAAAGTTATCCTCCCTTTGATTATTGATCATTTAGTTTTTCTGTTTAATTCCTGTTTGATTCGTTCCATTTTTCCTCATAGATGCAAAAACCTTCTCCTACTGACATGAGCTGTTTCCGCGTGATAAGCATTATGTCCTTTCTCTCCAAAGTTCTGGAAAGGCTACTGTACACCCAGATGTCAAAATTTTTAGAAGAAAATACACTTTTAGCCAATTGGCAATCAGAACTCCGCGCAAAGCACAGCTATACTTCAGCTTTGTTAAAAGTTACTGATGACTTGCGAGCTGCTCTCGATAACGGTTGTATCAATATCCTGGCCCTTCGGGACTTTTCCAGGGCTTTCCACTCGAGTAAATAGTAATCTAAGTAAGATGCATCAATGAGCACAATCCATCCATCTGACACTCAATCCAAGTAAATTTTACGACATTACTATCAATAACAGCAAGCTGAATATTACTGAATTCCCAGACATTTTACTTAACGATTCTCTTCTGTCTTTGGTAGGGTCTGTTAAAAATCTAGGTATAACTATAAATTCATCTCTGAAATGCTGCGATCAAGTTAGCTCAATCCTTAGTAAGATCTACGGAGGAGTCAGGCAATTATCTAGAGAGATACGGTCAAAATTGGTGAAAACTCTTGTGATACCTAATTTTGCATTTGGAAATATAATATATCCGAAATTGGATAGTACCTGCTTCCATAAACTTCACGTCGCATTCAATGATTACATCTGATTGATCTATGGCCTTCATAGGTTTGAGCACGTCTCTTCTTTCAATCATGTTTGCTCGGCTTCTCCATATTCAAATATCTTGAATTCAATTTATTGATTTTTCTATATAATCTGCTAAAATCAAAAACCCCAAGCTATGTATTTGTTTTCACAAATACAAAATTTACGTTCTGCTAGAAACTCTAATATTCTCTTGCCTCGTTTCCATATAGCTGCTTATGAATGTTCTTACTTTGTTCAGGCTACTAGATTGTGGAATAGTTTACCAACAAATATTCAAAACGCTGGTGCCCTGCACATGTTCAAGAGGCCATTCAAGGATCGCTTCTCAGTTCTTCCTTCGGTTGGCATAAATTAGATTAAATTTGGTTTGATTTTTATTTCGTTTTACTTACTCTCTCATCACCTGTACTTTACTTTATATAGTTTTTGATTTCATTTTGTATGCTTATTATTAATTCTTTTCTATGGGTTTTTTTTTTGTCTTTTTTTTTGTCTTTCTTTTATTTTAGCCTAACCTGAATAGTTACCCTTTTAATTTTATTTATTTAGCTTTTTTTTTTTTAATGCGCAGTTGCAATTATGCATCCTCAAGTTTAGTTGTACTAAGATAAGATTGTAGATGTTGTGTACTCATGAATTTTTTGAATATAAATTATTATTATATTATTATTAAATGGCTGCCGCTTTTTATGAAATATATATATTTTTAAAACTAAACAAAGTATGCATTGGTATATGCTATTGAAGAAAGTACTGTTCCATTTTAATGATTATGCATACTAAGTTTGTAATATCGATTAAATAGTGATTTATAGCTGGGGTTCTTGAATTACTCATGATCAGAGATACATTATTTATGCGAATTATAAAAAGCAATGGTCCTATATGGCTGCCCTGAGGAATATCAGAAGTGTTACTTATTTCATCAGAAGAAGTTATACGAAATATATGTACATACATAACTAATTGCGTACGATAAAAAAAAAAAGAAAAGCTAATTGATAAAGACAGTAGAAAACTAAGAACAATCAGTTTATGATTTTAGAATTCTATGCTTTCTTGAGCAAAAATCACAAAATCATCCAGTGTTTTAGAAATAGACCACTGAGTTAAGATAAATTAAATTAATAATACAAAAAAAAAGAAACACGACGAACGAACTGTAATATTGGTGAAGTTATAGGATCAAAAAACTAAACAGTAAGAAGTGCTGAATGATAACATGTTTTGGGAATCAGAAGCGTTAAGCAACACTTCATGAAAGAGTTTCATTTGGATTGGAGGAAAATATCAGATCAGGAAATTTTTCCGATTCCATAATTATACTGCTGCATTGTTCCTGATGAAATATTATTTTCAATAAAAGATATCTTGAGAAGTAGTCTTGAAAGACGAGTGCGTCTAGTTAACAATACACATGCTCAAGTTACAGCAAAGATTTAGAAGGTTCGATATTGTGATGTAACTGGGCCAAGCCGAAACATACTATAAGATACAAATCAATAAAAATAATTGCTGCAAAATTAAAAAAAATGCACAATCAATAAAATACATTTTCAATCAGTTGACCCATAATAACACTTCCAATAAATCGATCACTTTGATACAGAAATCTGTCAGGATTTACGTGAGCACCTGCCATTATGGCTTAATCTCACGGCAGTCTTAATGCACGGATTAGAAGACAAGCGACAATCAGCGCCCCCAAGGGGCAGAATATAATTTATATTCTGTCTCAGAAGTACCAGTTTATGTCAGTGCATGCTTGACATTGGACTTACTGGTCGAAGCGAGACCTATCTAAAATCTTTTCCGATCTGTGGGTCACGGCACCCGATTGATTTAGCGCAACTCCACGCCGAGAGCCATTCTTCTAATCATACATTACCAAGCGACCATCCTTCAAATTCACGAACGCAGTATGCAATTATGATAAAAGAACACTCTACTCTGTTTAGAGAAGAATGTTTGCCTAAGCCATGCAGACTCAGAAAATCTCACTCTGCCCTCATATGGGCTAACCGCAACCACTACGATGCTCCCACAAGAGGGCCTTCCCATGTTGAGGCGAATATTGCTACTAAAAGCAGCGCTATTCTGGGCTCCTCAACCCCGTAGTACCAAGTTAGCAATGTCGGCTACCCAATTGGTATGGCTTCGTATAACATGATCGTACGATCATGAGTACTCCCAGTGAACCTTCATGCAGATTCTTAAACGTTACTGGTAACTCCGTTCGGGCTTAATCATATTAGCACTTATAAATAAGTGACAGCAGTGGACCACGAGAAGGTTATGATCCGCCCTTTAGGTTAGGAGTGGCTTGAGACCACAGCCCGTAGTCTTGAGCTAGCAAAGTACTAATTCCAAGCAGTCGTACTAGGTCGTATACATGCAGGCTTCACTATGAACACGCACTATCACCAGGAATCAGAGTATGCAATTGTTCAGCACACGAAACACGGAGCATATATACGGCCTTTCCCTTGCTTGTATCCTCCCTTGGCAGCAATGCGCATCACTTACCCTTTGCACCGCTGATCACTGTGATACAATAATAATAATGCATTCTAAGGAAAACATGTATTCACCCAAATGCATATCACACTTAAGTTATTACGTCAATCTTAAAAAGTCCAGCTAGTTACATCAAACCAAACAATGTCAAGCACATAATTACTAGTAATCAATTTAGGCATATATAATTAGTATTAATCATTGTATCCCCTTTATATAAATAAGCTAAAAACATGGAACAAAAAGCTCATTGTCAACACAGCACGGCGACTATATTGGGTGTCTGCTATTTGCGCCCTATATCTACTAAACGAGACCTGCTCTTGTAGCTTACTCCATAGGAGATTTGCCTTGTGGCTGCCTCTACTTTTCAATATTATCACATAACTTTCGCGTGTAGATGTTACTAGCTTCCAACGCAGATTACTTAGTAGCAACATAGGTTACTACATGGCGACTGTGATACAATTAATAAATCACTACATGACGACAACAGAACAGCAATAATAAAAGTGGATTATTACGATAATATATGAAGCCAGCGAGTCAAATTTAGCAAATGATGGAGGGATTTTAACTATTACCGTCTGATACTAAAGCACGTAAATTTTTGCAGGGGTTAGTCACTAGTTAGATCTTGGAAGGGACACTTTTCCAACGAAAACTGTGCATTAGAATTGTGTATATTGACGAATCCAAAAATATTGTCCAATTTTTCATAAAAAATGTTTCTGCCATTCAATAGCGTCTACCAAACTCTTCATATGTCGCAATACTTATATTTCACGATTAAACTTTCCGACATTTTCTCTAAGTTTTGGGTTTTAAAGACAAAGGATTAGGGTTAGTTACCTCTTTTCAGATAGAGTTTAACAAAAATTTATGAGATTTAATTTTGTCGTTCTTTTAAGAGATTTTTTTTTTATACTCTTCAGTACAATTTCTTTAAAGTACCTATTTATGTATGCATGTATGAAAATAATACCAAAATCATGAAATATGATTAACAACTACCAGAGCAAGGCGTTAAAAGCTGCAATGGCAAAATGCGCTTTAAAAATTTTTAAGTATAGCCTAGAGGAAGTTCTAGATGCCATTGGATGGGCGACTGTATATTGAGTATCAGGACGTTGGAGCATAGCTGGAAATTGAAGAACAGAAGAATTGATCACAAATTTTGCAAGATGTTTAATTCCGTCTGCAGTCGGCTATGTAATGGTTCCAATCAAAACGAAGTCTATAAAAAGATTGGTCGCAGATGAAAATATAGAAACACTTTTGGCGTGGAAGACAAATATGGTCAGTTCAAATTTTATTAAATTTTTCGGTGGATGTCATCATGCCCCGCCAGTCATTGACAGTCGCATGGATAAGTGCCATTCTTATAAGTCGGTAAATCATGTCTTCCGTTGGGAAATGTCTTGAGCGCGAAATATGATGTACTGGGTTACGCTGATGAAATTATTAGTCATAACAATAAGAGGCAAGCATGATGATACGATCTCGGTTCTAAGGCAAAGAGACATAAATATTGTTTCTGGCTGATCAAAAAACATAGGTCCTATGCATAAATTCTAGCAAAACTACTATCGTCGCTTTCACAAAGAGGACAAAACTTAATCTAAAGGCACCCTCCTGTGCGGTAAAAAATTAGGTTTGTATCCAAAAATTATTTATTGGTCCCACACCACCATTGTTAAGCCCATCATTACTTATAATTAGCCATACAAAAACTTGGAATAAATCACCAACTGTAGTAAGCAACAGAGCAGGCTATATACTGGCATAATGACTGGCAACTGCCCACTAGAAAATGGTTAACACCCTACTGCCGATTCTGCAACAAAGAAATGGAATCTGCAGGCACGTACTCTGTGAATGCACAGCACTTGCACACCAAGGGCTCCAATGTCTAGGCATAGGTTTTGTAAGCCCATCTCCACTCCAGAAAACTGTCTCTAATGAGGTAATCACCATTCTAAAAAAGGCAAACGTGGACTGGATCTAATACGACTGAGGCATAGCAGAAGATATCTATTAGGTCGCAGTACATAGAGGACTACTCTCTGGCCCCACCTTACTGATGAAGTTATCATAATATCAGGGCTCGGTTAGATTTAGAATGCCGTGAATATATCGGTGTACATTTAGACAATATTATTTTTAAGAATAAAATTTTCAATTTCATATTTCTAAACTGAATTTATTTATGGGTCACAAGTTAGTGGTATCTTTCCCTTCATTTCCAGAGTACCACACTCCTTCATTCCATTTGAACTTATTTCTTTCTTTGGCGATTATATAAAAAAACTTTGAAGTTTCAATTTAAATCTAATTAAAATTATTATCGACAATAAATGAACGAAACTTTCAAAACAAACTCTAGAGCCAAAACTAACACAGAACTAATATTAAGAAGTTGTAACAAATAACAAAGCCCCCACTCCCCATTCATTACAAGTATGCAGCTTCTCGAATAAACTTATTGAGAAACTTTTACATCATCGGGTAAGAAAAGTTTCTTGTTGTATTTTCGGTTCTAACGCCATTATCTATAATGGGCGTGTTGCTTAAAACGACTTTTAACTCTACTAACAGAGATTCAATTTATTTATATATTAACCGAAGTACAGAGAATGGAAATGTGTAAAACAAAACTTGCAGGAACCTAAATGAAATACCCCCAATAAGGCTAGGATTACTATTGCTCTCCTTTAAATCCTTTCAACTTACAATTAGTGCAATTATAGTTTGGAGTAATCCCGTGAAATATATGGATCCTGCATGTCTTAAGTTTTCATCGTCAATTATAATTTTAATCTTATGCTTATCCCGTTGTTATACATTCGCTATCATCTCAGAGTGTAATTAAATTTAATGCCAAATACTCATGTCTTTATCACCTTAATTATAAGAGATTTGTAGTTTAGGTTGTACTTAAAATGGTATCTAGCATGTGTTACATGTGCAGATGCTGCAAATAGAGAGAAATTGTTTTATTATCAAGAGAGAGATTATTTATTTTTACGAATTTGCTTGAGTTATGATTTAAAATGTAAAATGCAGTTATCTACCTACTACATAGCATAACCTGAAAAGAGCTGGAGGGTATTTATTATAGAAAGAAACGATTTAGAGTGTCGTATGCAATAAAGTGTCAATTATATTTATAAAATGGATATTTCTCAGATGTAGGGTTTCCATAAAAATCTACACGATATTTTCAAAATTAGCCATAATTTCTATCGTCAAAAGCAAAATTAATGAGATTATGTATCATTAAACAGGTTTATCTAAAAAACGGTTGTATTTATGTAGTTATATGTGTAGAATCAAAAGTAATGTAACATTCAGAGGGTTTTAATGCTGCGATCCTTTTCTTGTTCTGAATCGAAAGAATGATGTCATAATTTAGTTCTGTGCACATAGAAAAGAAACGAAACAGTACCATTTCACGTGTTTGACAAAAGCAAGTATAAATTGTTCTTTATGAAAAACAAAACCCGTTTTCCAACAAATGAAACTTAAAAACTATTACTACTTCGGTAAAATTGTAAACAATATATGCACGAATACAAATTAAAATCGTTCTAAAGGTTTTGCTTCAATCCGGAGTCTGATGAAGAGACGACAGATTGAAATTACGACGATATGGATTAAAAAAATTCATTTTGAACGAGAAACTGAACGCAATATAAATCTTGGAAGAAAATGTAATGGTTATTCGACATTTTGGTGGGAAAATCGTTAAAATTTAAAATTTTTCCCAATTTTTTTACTCTGACCTCCTATGACTAGCTACATAATTGGGTGAAGTAGTGGCTCGGCATTCGTTGGAAAGCTTGCATGGTTTACTACCATTTGAACCATTTACTCAATATGGCTACTTTGGGATTCTCTAGTACAACAAAAAAGTGAAAAAAATGTTATTCATTATTTCATCACACAACTAATTGATTTGGGGCAGCAAGTTTCAAGTCTTGTTTTGATTCATCAGGAGGTCCCAAATTAAAATTAAAACAACAAACGAAAATAGAGCAAGAGAAAAAGCTGCAATTGGTCTAAGACCAAAAATAATATTATACCCTAAATGAACATAAAAGTTAAATAAAGTGAAACTCCAAAGCTCTATATGGCAACACCATGAAGGGGCTGTATATAAAGAATTCGACGTGTTCTCAGGAAGTTTCAACATATAGTGAAAAATCACAATTTTATATGGCAACACCAAGAAGGAGTTGCCATTTTTGAAATTTAATTTACTATTACTATGAAAACACTATGTATCAAATTTTAGTTCTCTACTTCGACGAGTTCTCGGACAGTGCCTAAATATATACCTAGTGATAAAGGATTGGTCCTATTTTCGATTTTAAATTTACTTTTTTTTTTAAGCACTTATGCAAAATTTCAGCCCTCTAAGTGAACGCATTCTCGTGCGGACGGTCCTGCAAAAATCAAAATAATTTTTAATATTATGCGAGTGGTTGTCGAACTACTTTTGTTCTACTAGCATTAATTCTGTACGTTACAAACGGAATGATAAACTAAGTATACCCTATGATTTCATCTAAGGTATAAAAATGGATCCTCCATCCATTAATAGATGGGGATTAATAAAAAATAAAAAAAATTAAAATATATTTAAAAATATTAAAAAAAAAAAATAAAAAAAAAATACAAATTTAATGAGAATCCCGTTCTAAGAAAGCGCAACTTTCTCTAGTATGGTATAATATACATATAGCCTGACGTACTACCTTAGTAAACATCTTAAAGCATATTACAGCAGCTGTTTAAACAGAAGCGAGTCTTTTCTTACCATGCATTTCCATCTAAGGTATCGACAATGTTATTGATTTTAGGCAAATTTTTATGTTCTTTAAGCTCCATTTGCTTTAATTCTTCTGTTATTCTGGGAATTTTCAATAATTTTAAGATTATTGCAATTGGAAATATATTAATAACTCGCAGCCCTTAATAGAAACAAAAAGAAGCTGTAAGAATACATCTATACATACTTTAGACTATATTCCTCCATATAGAAATTTTTAAAAAATATTAAAAAAATCGTTTGTCGAACAATTATGCAATAACCAAATTTATTTTTTTAAATTAACACCTGTTTTTTTGCTAAGTAAATTGTTATTGAAATTTCTGATCAATTGAAAAATTTGCTATAAATACAGACAGCGGTGTCCATAGAAGTGTAGTCAGTTCTTTTACTTAATTCTTGGTTAATGAAAATGCGTTTCTTCAACATTGTTCTCTTCTTCGCTGTTATCATTACAGCAGTTTTCGCTGCAGGTAAATGAAAATCATTTAATAGAATTTATATAATTTTCAAAAACTATTTCTACAGGTTCAAGAAAACCGGCCTGTGAAGGTCACGAGCAGCAATTATGTTCTCAAGCATGCAGCAGAGCCTTGTCATACAAAAGTGGACTCTGCATTGCAATAATGTCAATTTGTGATTGTCGCAATTTAATTTAAACCAAATAGAAATTATGCAATTGGTTAAAAAATAAACAAAAATCTGATTTGATCTGAATCATACAACTTTGTCTTTAAGTGTAACTAAAAAATGTCATGGACAGTATCACAACTAAAATTTAATGTGATAGGTACCTACCTGTTTTCATTATGTCATTAATTAGGTTTAGTAATATTTTGGGCACGTCAAATGTGCTTTTGAATACAAAACCTAAATATGCATAATAAGTACTTACCCATGAATCTAAAGCAGAACAAAAGTTTCACTTCATCGAAGGAAATTGAAAAAAGAACCAATTATTGTAACATATAAAAATGTAAAAAATAAAAAACAAAAACCAAATAATAATTTATTTCCGAGAAAAAGAAACATTGGAACAAACAAAACATTAAGACGACTTACAGTTACACTTTATTTTCATTTTTTCTCATCTCGTTCACACTACAAGTTGCTATATTATACAGATTTATCAGGCAAAGGGTCCCGGAGCTATACAGGGTGTTGCAATACGCTAAACTGAGGTAGCTGGAACCGAGCTAAGACAAAAATCCTTATAAAGTTTTGCCCCATATTGCGTTGTTTCCGCGTTATACTGGCAACACTGTTTTGTGTACCGGAAAGTGTAGACTTTTGAATTTTAATGCATATCTTAAGAAGGAAATGGCGTAGAGAACTGAAATAAATTTTGTTTAATTTACAATATCTTTCACTTTAAGAACACATATTGCCCATTCATTCAGTATCGATACTTTCGAAATAAAAAAATATCAAAGTGGGTTTTTGTGTCTTTTGTTTTACAAATTTCTTAATAATAGATAATACATAATGTATACATGGTGGACTGCCGTACCTGTGAATATCAAAACAATAGGTGAGTGCATATCATTTCATTACTTTTCAGCACAAGTTGCCAATTCTACTATGTAATATTGTTACGACTGATGCGTATTGGACGTCATCCGCAACAGGACTTGGGAGTGCTTTCAACTAAATGAGAAGATCACCAGCCCCTTATTGTTTTCATTGGTTTCAATGGCACATTCACTTTAAAATTCAACTCAAAAGACAATTTGCTTCTCGCACTTATTTCGATGTATATTTAAAAAAAAAATAACAGAGGCACAATCATTTAATAAATATATAAATTCAAATTATATTCCTAGTCAAGAATCACAAAATTTTTACTAACTTCGATAATTTATCTTTCAAGACTTGACCAAAAGCTGCCTAACTTCAAAACTTGACAAAAACTGTATGACTGCCCCGCCAATGCTGTCCATCACCTTCTTTATTTCGCATCAATCGATGTCTCAGCGATAACACCCCCTAATTACCTATCATTGCTGAATATCGCTTAAAGTGATTGGCGCATCATTCATACATAGTAATGTAGGGGAAACGCTTATGTACAAGCGAAGTGCATTCGCCTCAAGTGCAAAAGACCCGGCTGCTGATTAAGCTTTTTGGCTATTTCACATATATAATTTGATGGGGTCAATGAATAATGCGACAGCAATTATTGATTGCAAAATTAATGTAAGTCGCCGCAAAAGCTGGCAATTTGCTTTTGCAATTTTCAATAATGAAAAAAAAACAATTTATTGCGTTTATAGCGAATGAGTGAGGTCTTTGCCCCAAAGTAATGAGTGCATCCAGCGACTCATTACACCATCCCCCTTTGGAAAGAAAATCCACATGTGGATTTTCGCTAAAAACAAGTGAAGCACATAATTTAGTTTTTGTCAAGTCAAAAGTTACGCAGGTTATATGTTTGATATACGTACACTATCGTTACCATCTTACATTTGTATATAAGTTCAGAATTCCTCTAAAATTATAAATTTACTATTTTTCTTTTTGTTTTAGAGCAATCTACCCCGCTATTACATTCTACTTGTCCTATTTAATTAAGTATAATATTACATCTGTTAAAATTGATTGGTAATTACATTGCTTAATTTCAAGCTTACCATTTTACTTCTTTTTACTTGATATATACTTATATACATATGTATATGTTATAATGTAAAATATTATGATAGATTATTTATACTAATATACTAAAAACTAAAATATTTGGAGGTATAAAATAAAACTCTCTTATTTTTTCCTAAGATAAGTTATAAAATTATAAAATGTTGTATTATATTAAATTAGAGTTAGAGTTGGTTTTCTTCTCTTTTTTTTTTTTTACATTTACCTACTTAATTATTATATTACAACATGTGTTATATATGTATATATAAAATTCCTCCGTAAATCGTACATTCTCTTTGCTTCAAATAGCTATTACTTTTTTTTTGGAAAATAAAACTGCACAAGACTTAATTGAAAGAGAAGAGAAATTACAATTTTTTTTTTTTTTTTTTTTTTTTTAGAATTTGTTTTGAGTACTTGTTTTTTTTTATTGTTTTGTTGTTTTTTTTTTTTAAGTTTGCACGGTTAACCGATAGTCGGTCGTTGCATCTCGTATTTCATCTGCATTGTTTACGTTTACTTGTTTCTTCGAGGTTCTTTTGAGCTTTTTAAAACAAATGACCGTGACCGTGATTAGTAGTGCTGCGATCAGCAGGTAGAGCAAGGAATAATGGTGAATAATGTGTGGGGATAGGTCAGTGCTTTTTAGCTTTTCTTCTAGTTTTTGTGATTGAATGGCGATATTGAGGTTTTGTAGCTCTTGTTGGTCATGAAACTTTATGACGTGGACTTTAGGGTTGACTAAGTTTTGCTGCTGTGGGTATGCGGGAATGGTATACGTGAGGTTGATTGTGGGTAGATAATGATTATTCAATTTGATATCTTTTACATTGTGGGCCTGGATGATAAGATCTTTTGTTCTTAGATAACAGCCTACCGAGAGCTCCAATATTCCAGTAGCGTTAAGTTCGTGTGGAATTATTTTGTCTTTGCACACAGTATCAATTATCACAGGCTCTTTCATAGAAAACAACCACTTGTTCGGTTGTGACAATTGAATCCAGAAATCTAGTTTTGGTACTATTTGGATTTCGCACTGAGGAGGAACGGTGTTAGAGTGTTTTAATAGGTCTATTTCGCACAGGTTATTTACTGAGTGTACATTGAATATAGGGTGTACTACTCGGCATAAGTAATTAATTAGATCAGTAGTTCCACAGTTTTGCAGTTCGAAATTATTCAGTGAGTAATAGTGTTCTCGATTGTAGTCTATTACTAGATACTCTAGGGATGGTTTGATGTAAGCTATTCTGTCTTGGTGTGGTGTAGGGAGTGGATATACTTTCATTAACTGATAATTTTCTTTAAACGGTAAGGGAATCTTTAGGAGGAAAATTATTTTATAATCTATTACTGCTGTGCGAACATTGCTGATTTGGTAAATTTGCAAGAGGTTGTTCTTGTCCTTATTGATTGGTAAGGTTAGGGAGTTGGGAATTTCTTTCTGGATGGTTTCTAGTACGTGCTTCATTTGTTGGGGTGTTATAATGGAAGGGTGAGGTTTACCGTGACGTACATCTGTTATCAAGTCAATGAGAAGGTTTTGAGTAGTCTGGTATCTTATCATCATCAGAGTGGTCAGGGATACCATAGTCTCTAATTCTATGGTAATATTTTGTTTAAGGTTCTCTAAAGAGAGTCGATTACTCACAATGATTAGAGATTCTAACTTTTTGTCTAAATGAATAAACTGTTCTTTTATGGCGTACCGAGTTTTGTTAAAGATATTAACGGTGGTGTCAACTATTAGTGTTTGATTTTTTATTAAATTCAACAAATGGTCTTGGTTAGTTTTAAGGCTGTCTATGTGGTTATTGAGCTGCAATGCATCATCCTCATCTAAAGTTCCAAAAAGTGTCTTACTAACCGTACCCACAGCATTGAATAGTCCCCTTTTATACCTATTTCCTTTCTCTTTCAGTATTTCTGAGTTTTGTTTCAGTATACGTATGAGGATATGTAATTGGTACGTAATATCGTCACAGAGCGGGAGTTTATTATGGTGGTATTTTATTGAATCACAAAGTTTTTGTGCAGTTTCTGTACAATTTGTAAGCTTATCTAGTTCAAAATTAAATTCTGTGAGATCGTAGTATACTATTACCTGCCATTCGTTGCTATACAACCCAACACGGCCCACCTCCTCAAAATAGATTCCCGGGTTAGAGGTTAATGGGGTAATCTTCAGGTTGCAGGTGACTTCCAATGTATTGGCCCACAATATCAAGGCAGCAACCAGGAACAACTTCCTACGGTTACGGAATTTAGAATTAGTGTTAGTCTCGAAAGAGTTTTAGATTGTTGTTGTGTACAGTCTTAAGCTTGTTGCCTATTCTAATTGTTGAATTTTCTGTTGAGTTTATTTTTTCTATTTCATATGGTCCTGTCCACAGCGGTGACAACTTGTTTCTCCGCGTGTGGTTCTTTAGCAGGAATGTAGGAAACTGTCTTCTTTTAAAACAGGTTTCCTTAGTGTGGCCTTTTTTTCCACAATGATCGCAAGTGGGAGAATGGCTTGAGCGGGGTGTAGTTTGCTGGGCCTCTTCTATTCTATATGAATGCTCTGCTGCAAAGGTGATTAGCTTTTGTAAATTTTTTTCACCTCGAGCTTTCACGATAGTCTTAAGCTGTTCGTTTCTAAGTCCGTCCTCAAATACACGTATAGCGTTTTGTTCATTCTCACTGAGCAAGTACGTTCGGGAAGACGATTCGACAGCTTCACTAGTCGCTGAGTTTAAATCGGACAACTTTTTTGTGAGTCTGTTCGCAAACTCGTTCAAATCTTCGCGAGGACCTTGTTTGAGACGCGTCATTTCACCTTGAATAGCTAATCGCGGTCTCTTATCTTGAAATTGAGCGTTCAGCTCGGTTTTCAATTCATCCCAATCTTGGAAATCTGTGTATTTCAAGATATCATAAGCCGCGCTGATTAGCTTTGTTTTTACTACCATAAGGAAAATTTTTCGATCCGCGGCACCTTTCGCTTGAGAGAACAATAACTCGCAGCATGCAATAAAACGATGCAGATCTCCAGATTTTCCGTCGAATTCTGGGACCATATTTCGTGCATCGGATAGCGATATTTGAAGGCTTACAGCTTTATCAGCTGGATTAGGAGGGGGGTCTGTTGGCGGCATACTTGAAGAATTGTTTAAATGCACAAACCGAGTAGCGCGAATGAAACGAGTAGCTGCAAATCGACGACTACCTGGAGCCGGAGCTGCTCGCTTTCCTGACCGAGTTACAACTATTTTGATAGATTCACCTTTTCCTAATTGTAGCACTTGTCACTTGTCAATATTAGTATATGTAAAAAAATAATAAATAAATTAGTGCTCAGGATTTGTATCCTCGAGTCAACAAAACAACAAAAAACCAAGTTTTCACGAAAGCATAAAAAAGAAAAAAAGGAATAACTTCCACATAAAAACAAAATTTTAAATTTATCGAGGTATATACATTAAATATATATATTATAATGTATTATATTCTGTATATATTATTGTAAAGAAATTATTTAATAGATAATAAACCAAATATCTTAGTAAAAAACAAATTTTTATGAGAGCTCACTTACATTGAATTTCCTTTATTCTCTTTTAACAAAAGAAGTCGTCGCTTGTAGCCTATATATATTCTTGAAAATCGGATGTCTCCTCGTCAGAATCGGTGGATTTTCCTTCGATATCTGCAATTGCCTGCTCCACCTCCTTTATTTCATTAGTTTTACTGTCCTTACTGTCCATGAGTTGTTGGGTGAGGTCTTCTGGTTAAAGTTTTTTAAGCTGTTTAGCGTTTTTCACTGTTTTACACAATCCCTGAGCACCTGGCTGGGATTGGGTTGTTTTTTTTTTTTTTAACAACGTTGGGTACTCCTAAGCGCCTGGCTTAGGTTACCTTTTATAGTTAGCTGATTTAGTTGCACAGGTAGCTGGGAATAAAATCCCACCGCTGCCACCAAAATTTTGTTACGACTGATGCGTATTGGACGTCATCCGCAACAGGACTTGGGAGTGCTTTCAACTAAATGAGAAGATCACCAGCCCCTTATTGTTTTCATTGGTTTCAATGGCACATTCACTTTAAAATTCAACTCAAAAGACAATTTGCTTCTCGCACTTATTTCGATGTATATTTAAAAAAAAAATAACAGAGGCACAATCATTTAATAAATATATAAATTCAAATTATATTCCTAGTCAAGAATCACAAAATTTTTACTAACTTCGATAATTTATCTTTCAAGACTTGACCAAAAGCTGCCTAACTTCAAAACTTGACAAAAACTGTATGACTGCCCCGCCAATGCTGTCCATCACCTTCTTTATTTCGCATCAATCGATGTCTCAGCGATAACACCCCCTAATTACCTATCATTGCTGAATATCGCTTAAAGTGATTGGCGCATCATTCATACATAGTAATGTAGGGGAAACGCTTATGTACAAGCGAAGTGCATTCGCCTCAAGTGCAAAAGACCCGGCTGCTGATTAAGCTTTTTGGCTATTTCACATATATAATTTGATGGGGTCAATGAATAATGCGACAGCAATTATTGATTGCAAAATTAATGTAAGTCGCCGCAAAAGCTGGCAATTTGCTTTTGCAATTTTCAATAATGAAAAAAAAACAATTTATTGCGTTTATAGCGAATGAGTGAGGTCTTTGCCCCAAAGTAATGAGTGCATCCAGCGACTCATTACAATATCTATTATATTTATAATTATCTAGGAGAGTGCTCGTTTCGCGAGTCGCACTGTCAAGGGAGAGCCACAAGACAATAGCAAAACTAAAACCACGAAATCGTCGCAGGGGTGTAGCGGAGCACCGTCTCCATAAACATGGGGAGGAGAGCAATCCGCGGTTTATATGATCCCATTATGGTACAAATAGAGATCCATCTTTAAAGACAGTCGGGAGGACTCATAAAACGAAACACATTTTTAATTAATAATACACTACACAAATCAATAGAACTACCACATTTCACTCAGTGAGTAGATAACTCACCATTTTCCCTTTCTTCTCCCTATTATTTTCAACAATCGAGTCTTTCTTAAAATGAAACACATCAACTTTGAAAATATTCTTGATTATACTTTATCTTTCCATCACAGATCACAGTACCTTTTCGAATGAATGATCTGTGCGGAACCAGAAAGTATCCTACCTCCTTATTTTCCTATGTGCCTACCTGCATAAATCTCTAACTACTCATGCAGGTATTTACAATACTTTAAGGATCTTGAAAAGGTCTCGGGCCGAATATTTTAATTTTCAATTACACCAGGCAGACAATAACACTGCTTTGGTGCCGGCAGATCTTACCGTCATAAAATGCCGTGCTCAATTTTTCAATTAACATTCAAGTGCTACTAATTTAAGACACCTTTTCAAGATTCTTGAATATTATTTTTGTCTAAAATTAAAACTAATGTCGATGGAAACGAACCATTTCTTACATTACAAAAAATAAACAACATCTGATGACTATAATACCTTCTATATTACCTCTATCATAACCTCAACCATGAAACTATTTATGGCTTTATTCCTGGTAATGTTGTTGTTTATCTATTTGCCATGAGAAAACTACACTACAGCTTATACAGGGTGTTTCCCACTAGGAGGTTAGTAGAGCGGGAGGTGATAGTATCAGATAGAAGAGCAAAAAATTGTTTGGCATGCGGGGGGGGCCTATCAACCGTTTAGGAGTTACAGGGAGATTAAGAAAAAAATCTATTTTTTCACAAAACACCCTGTATCTTAAAAACTACTAGGCGCATGGCCACAGTCAAAAGCTCATTGTATGCAGAACTTCATGGCCTTTCCAACGACTGTTTCCAACGACTGCTCAATCAACCCCATAGCCCCCTCCGATCAAGAATTATGGTTGTCTAAACTCAAAATTTTGGATTTTCTTACCTTTTTGTTTAATTTAACTTCTATTATTTTTGCAAAAAGGTCGTTAACATAACTTCTTTTTATAAAACTGTAGACTATCCTCTTTAAGTTGACCTATTACACCCTATGTGTTAACACCAGTCTTTAAACAGTTATTAACTCATAACCTATTCAGGTCACACCGAAATTAGACGATATTTTGTAAAATGACGTGCTATGGGAACAAATTATCGTTGAGAATAGGTTTGAAAATAGGTTTGAGAAAAGGCTTAGAGCTAATAACTCTTAAAGGCCTTCAGATAACACATTGGGTGTAATAGGTCAAATTAAAGAGGAGAGTCTACAGTGTACAGTTTTTATAGTTTTTAAGATACAGTTTTTAAGATACAGAGTGTTTTGTGAAAAAACTAGCTTTTTTTCTTAATCACCCTGTAACTCCTAAATGGTTAATATGCCCCCCCCTGCCATACAATTTTTTGGTCATCTATCTGAGTACTATCAACTCCCGCTCTACTGACCTCCTAGTAGGAAACACCCTGTATAGGACAAACATTTCAAAAACTTAAAACCAGCCTATCCCAACATAAAACATACATAGCCAACAAGACGCTACGATCAGCATTATCCTCCCACACAATACAAACCGGACACACATACGCATTTGATAATACTACAATCATAGACACAGAGAAAAGCACAATATAGAATGTGAATTCAAAGAAGGTGGCACGCTTCACGCTTTAGATGGAAAAGAAGAATTTAACCAACTTTCCAGCAAACATTGCGAAGCCAATGCAAATCGCAAAAATATCACAAAGCAGAACATAAATTTCGCTGATGAATTCAAATGAGATATGAAAGTGAAACCACGCGGGGGAACAAATATTGACAGAACATTGTATCACATTGATGGTATCACTTTGGATTCAATTTTGTCTTTCTTTTTCGACAAAATATGATAAATTTAAATGTATCTAAAGTAAATATTAATCTACTGTGGTAACGATAATTATTTCTCAATCATTAGCGATATCAGCATATCCCATCTGCACATGCATATAATTTAGTAAACTATTCTTATCCCTTGTGTACACGACCAAAAAAAATTACACTCCTGCATATAAAAATATTGACAAGCTATTAACTTTATCCGTAAAAATTGTCCACTTATGACTACATACCATATCAATGGTATCGCTCTTGACAAAACCAATGAAGTCAAAGATCTTGGTGTATTTTTAAACAGAAAACTTAGCTTTTTGCCACATATTCACAAGACAATCAATAATGCTAATGCAGCATTAGGCTTTGTAAGAAGATGGACACCTGATTTTAATGATTCTTTTACTTTAAGGACGTCGAATCTAGCTTTTGTGTGACCTCTTATTGATTATGCTATCCCTGTTTGGTGTCCCTTTTATGATACTCATCTAAGGCGCTTGGAATCTATACAGAGGAGATTTATTCGCTTCGCACGTAGACGTTTCTAATGTGATAATCCTCTCACGCTTCCTCCTTATGAGCAGAGATTAAGTTGTCTTAAGCTACCTCCGCTCATCAGAAGAAGTATGGTAACTAAGGTAGTCTTGTTGTTTCAAATAATTACTGGTGCAATAGATGCTCCTGAGCCCTTATCTAAAATTAACTTTAATATTCGTCCACGAACATTAAGGATCGTATGCCTTGTTACATGTACCTCAACATCGCACCAACTACGGTTATAATGAACCCATATGCTCTATGTTGAGAGCCTTCAATGACCACTCAGACCTCATTGATTCTGGCTTAACTTCAACAAAGTTGAAAAGTCTGCTTTACGAATAAAGTATCTTTTTTGATTTTACTTATAAACATGTTGCTGTGTTAGTTTTATAACTTATTATTCTAGTCTTATTTTATTTTATTTTTTTTAATGTTTTATTGTTTTTATTTGTTACTTTCTTTGATGATTTTTGTTTTTTCTGCTTCAGGTGGAATCTTGTCCTGTTGGCTCTGCTAAATAAATAAAAATAAATAAATACATATTATTATTATTGGAAAGTTTATGGATTAAACAATCTATAATTATCGCTTTAAGATGTGTCTCATTAGTTTTGTAAAAAAAAAAAAAAACTATGTCTCAAAAGTGGTACCAAGATCCTGAACTAAATCAAGGCCCTGAACGTTGATATGATATTATGAAAACGTTCAGCTGGAAAATTGAAAAAAATGTGATTTGCAGGCGTTTATAAGCCATAGACAAAGAAAAAATGAAAGCAGCAATGAGGATTGGTCGCGAGATCCCGATTACAAGATTCTGGAAAACATTACATTTTTTGGACGTTTTTAAAAAATAAGAATTTCCAATATTCCAAGTAAGAGAATTTAAAATATTCCGAGATTGTCAAACTAAATTTTCTGTTTTAAAAAGTAATAAATGGTATTTTACATTCGATTTTCTAGTTCAATACTGGAACAAGTCCGAAAACTCGATTTGAAGTGTTGATAAAATAATTTTTGAATTGACGTAAGAATGCCATATCCCTAAATTTTATGAAAGATGGCTCTGCGAAAGTCGCCGTTAAAATCACCAGCAATAATAACGTATTCGAAGGCATGATTTAGTTAATATCTCATGTAAGGTGGTTTGTAAACTCCCAACTATTTTGATGTAGTTAAATTCTACATCACGTAGGGATAGGGGTACATGTGTTGTGGTGAATTATTTCTATAAGAAACATTTTATCTTGAGGGGAATTAAATAACACGCAGCTATCTGATCTTCTTAGTGTTCTTTGTTCAGAAAATGTCGCTCACTTTCGTCCAATATGAATATTCTAAAATTATTCCTCACTAAATTTAAGATCTCGGTGAAATTTGTAACCACCATGATCATTAGCACTGTTTTTCTAAAAGTAATCATTTTTCCTCCTCCCGTAGAGTGAAAAAGTGTAAAGTCAAGGATTTTTTTTTTATTTGAGATTTACTTTAATTATGAATTTCGAATTTGTATTGAAATTTCTTTTCTATTTTTTCCAGGGTAGATGTTAAGATTTTCACATCGAGATCGAAAGGTATGTAGTTATCTGAATTATGATTATCAATTACTAAAATTTTTCTAATTCCATCAGCACAA
This sequence comes from Dioctria rufipes, assembly GCA_963924295.1. NCBI lineage: Eukaryota > Metazoa > Arthropoda > Insecta > Diptera > Asilidae > Dioctria > Dioctria rufipes. The sequence goes on along the minus strand of OZ002744.1, from coordinate 16,689,176 downwards.
GTAAAACTTGTCAGAGCACAACACGCTCACTTTTATTACGAAATCTTAAGTCATTCGTTAATGTAATCTTCAACTTTAATCAACTTTAAGAAATTTCGCCTTCTAGTTTCTTCTTGCTTTACACAGTTCTCTTAACAATATTCCTTTCAGAAAACGAATAATTGTGCTAAAATAGAGAAATTCCTGCGAATTTTCTGTTGAAATCGTAAGTTTGGACGTCTTACTTAGGACACGTGACATGCATAAATTTTCTCCGGCATTGGTTTCTGTTTCTCTTGAATTAATATAAAAGCGAAATCTTGAATAATTGGTATTAATTTTGGGAAATTTTTTCATACATTACTTACTAGAATCGAATTATTAATATTGAACTAGAATTACTGATATAATACAGGGTATGCTTAATTATGTATTTTTACTACCCTGTGGGCTATATAAAAGTTTTTATTTTCCATGTAGGTACTAAATTGTTCAAATTATTGAAGTGAATCAATTTTTGGTCGAGAACCAATCAATTCAAGTCAAGTTCATTTCAAACAGGTAGCAAAAACGTTTCAAAAATCTGCGCCCTAGTACCACGTAAGCCATCCAAATTTAGAGTTCGAGAGTTTATATGATTATTAATTATGATGACACACACCTTAAATACAGTTAAACGACTTACTATTTTAGAAAAAAAAGCCCTTGAAGAGTTTTTAAATCATATTGTAAAAGGACACAACTTTTAACTTTAACGTCATGATTCAACTCAACCGCACGCTCGACGACAATCTACCGCCTACACTATACGACTCGATCACTACAACTGAACTATCCTTCTTCACGCTAGTTTCCTTATTTTAATCTAGCGTTTTTAATCCTGCATCCGTATTTCAATGCCTACTCAATGCATACTTAATGCTTGGAACAGAATGCATCGCAGCCACCAAGCAAAATGCGGTAATGAAGTGTCAAAAACGTAGCCACCAAATATGGTGAACACAATGATCATTGATGACTACGTCAAGATGAAATTTAAATTAATTTTTTTAACTGTATTAATAATAAATTGAGACCACAATATTATTATTTTTAAAATTTTTCACCACCATAATTAAATTTTCTTTGAAACCCATGATGTTCAGCATACGAAATTTTAAAACAAACAAAATATTAATCAGCTGTGAAATGTCAACGCAGGATAATTGCGCTAAAGTTGAAAGTCGAGCAACTTTTGCGTGGTGGCTACGATGTCTACGTTCATTGCGGTCACTTAATGGCATTGCCTTATAACTTACTTCTGCGTGACATTTTCCTGCGTGGTGGCTACTTTCATTCTGTTCCAAGGGTAAAGTATACCGCATAGCTACTTAAAGGCCTAGGCACAATTGCGACGGCGACGGAAAACGGCAAACTAATGCAGTAATAGGAACAATATTCTCCAGGAACGTTTTATAAAACGTGTATAAATAGGAATCTGCAGCCTCTCACGCCATCGTAATTGAATTAATACAAACCGAAATTTTTTGTCTCATTTTCGAACTTAATTTTACTTTCTTTTTAAGTCCGCGCACAAAATTTCAGCTCTCTAAGTACACACGTTTTCGAGTTATCGTGCGAAAGGACGGACTCACGGACAGGCGGACATGCAAAAAACAAAATAACTTTTAATTTTATGCGCGGATATCCAATCCATTTTGGTCTACCATCATTATTTCTGTGCGTTACGAACGGATTGACAAACTTAGTATATCTACCCTATAGATTTCATCTGGGGTATAAAAATATTATTCTTCCTAGGAAGTGGCATTTACTAAGGCCACTAGCCCGCTAAAACTTAATCTAATCTAATCTAACATAACCTAAAGGGAAAGCCACATTTAGTAATTAGTTTTTTTAGATGTAACGACAGTATTCCTTCTGCAATTATTTTTCTTAAACGGTCAAAAATTGTTATTTTTGAAACTCCAAAATCTGTTTTGTTTTTGAATTTTCATACCTCTATAATTGATTTGATTTGGCCTTGTAGATTGTCATTGCTGTATCTTCGTACCTCTAGTTTTATCCATTGCATTTATTCTGTGGGGTAGGACCATAGCATTATATCCATTCGTGAGCTTTAAAAGTAAGTGAGTGGTCAACCAAGTCGTTGGCTTTGGAATTCGACAAAGATTTGGTAGTCCTGAAGTCCTTCAGATATGCTCGAGAATGGGAATCGTAACTTTTTTTTACAATTGAACAGTTGATCACGAACAAATATTCTGGAAATTCCACTGAAGTTTAGAAAAAGGCAGATATGAAACGCTTACCAGCAAGTGTATACTTTCAACATACTGACACACTTTTGGGCAGTATAATAAATGGTACAAATTTAAACAAGGTATGATTTTCTCGAAAGTATAAGCATAATTTTCTTTGCTTGGCTCATCTTTTGGACGACGTGTGTAGCAAAGCGAAATTGTTTTGAGATTTATTATGCTATATTAACTGGAAGAAAATTTTTGGTTTTCAGAAAAGTATTCGATTTTTAGCATACTCTATATAAAGAAATGATTATATGAAAAAAAACGACAGTTATTTTAATTCCATGAAATTCTTTAAATAAATGCATTCTCGTCACTTTTAAACTTTAATTGACATAAGAAGCTTAATATGGAACAAAACTTGCTTTCTCAGCTATCTAAGGCGCAGAGCTTTTGTTTGCTTGTTGCCAGTGTATAGTTGATCTTTTAAAAAAAAAATATTGGGAACAATCTGATGGCCACTCTACATCTCTGTTATTATTTCTTTTTGATATCTGGCACTAAAAAAATTTCTTTAGGAAATAACTCGATAAATTTCTTGACCAAATTTAATTTTTTCTAGCTAAAATAAGAAATGTTTTCCTTGTACTTTTTTATTACACACCCTGTAGTAGTGAAAATTTAACACATTGGTTTGTATCTGAAATATATAAACTTTATAAAGCTTCATCTACGATTCCATCCCATAACAATAAGCTAAGTAAGGAAAACCTCCAGAAACTATACTAAATGAATCTCTGTTAAGAAATGGTTTACAATATCGGAATGGTGCTTGTCTGAACTTTTGATTTTTTGTATTTTTAGAATTTCCCAATAGATGTCACTTCAAACGGAAGCGGGAATTTTTATTTGAAATGTTTTGAATATTTTTACTTTTGAATGAATGCGTAGTAATTGAAAGTACATCAAGGCGGGAAAGACATAAATTACGTTAAAAAAGACCCTTTCAGCTTTTTGATCTGCCATAATATTACTGTTTTTATTTGATTGTAGAATTGTAGCTGGAACCGTAGTTTTATTTTTTATCTGATTCGCGGTCTCGAAAATACCATACTAAATAGTAAACTAGAAAATTCCATGGTCCCATCATTAAGCCACCATCCCATTTACCTGAATTTTACTAAGACCAAATTTATAGTTCCTGCAGTCCTAGGTACCTACTGCAATACATCCACGTGATTGACAATTTCGCGGGCTGTTGTAATTTCCTAGATTGTATGAAAGCGCTACATCCGTTGGCCTGGGCTCTTGTGTGAAATATTTGAGTGGAGATTTCTCTGAAAAAGGAATTCTAACTAGAAAATGTGTATCTGTTTTTTAGTGTATATGTATAGATACTCTTGATTTCGTGTTTCACGTCTTTTATGTAAAAAGGAATAAGGCAACAGGATTAATTGTAGTTGTGTCAAAAAATAAATAAATTTTTTTACTGCAAGTGCAGAACTGTGCGTCGAAAAACTGTTAAGATACTGTTCAGATGGATCAGTTTGTGGTGTGCTTTCAGATACCACGAAATACCTACTCCTCGTGATTATATCATTCCATTTGAATAAAAACAGGAAAAAACCCGAAAAAAATAAATAAATAAAAATAGATTTTTGCTCTAGAAATAAGCTGACTGCAGACTTTTGCAGAGCAAGAACCAATTTTTAATGGATTTTTATTGTTCGTGCTAGATTTTGACTAAGTTTATGGTCGCCTATAGTGCTGTAATGGCTAAGCGCCTAAATTAATACTTATGAATATTTTTCCTCATATATAGTTCACACTTTGGACTTATATTGAGTGTATACATATATGGGTCCAGGTGGCATCTACGGCAGGCCGAAATTCAGCCGTGCTAATGAATATCATAGTTTCTGTCGATACGAAATGCTTTCTGTGTTTAAATAAATCCGGTTTTGAATGAAAATACATACGTAAAACAAATCCATAACCAACTTCACAATGCTTTTAGCGAAATAGAATTACCATGTCACCCAAAATAGCGATTTTAAATCGTCCTTCCTTAAATGCTGAATGTGCTGCCTCCACTTACTATCTATTTACAGGGAGTCTTCAAACCGTAAGCAAAGTTAACTTAATGACAAGTTAGGACACGGACATAGAAGAGTTTTCCGATTGTTTTACATTTAAAATGCACACGGCAAGAGAAGGAAGAAGAAAGAAAAAAAAAATGAAAAAAGAAAATCAAACTCTCTTTAAAACTTGGCAAATGATTCATATTCGTAAACAAATGGGAGAGGCGGAATTTTCACGTTTTACTCTCATAAAATGCTTTTGTGAAAACCAGCTTTCATGAAATATTGGCAGAGTTTAGTCACATGTTGTTGCAGTAATGGAGACATGTTGTTGCTGTAATCCTATGATATTTGAACAGCGCGTGCTTCTGTTTACATTCGTTTTGCTTTGAAGAGATGAAGTGGGAGAACTAATGCTGGATTCTTCGATATTTTCGGGGAAATGAGAATTTTATGTGAGAGGAACTTTACATCTCCTTTCATCATCTTGGCCAAAGCGAAATTTATCTTTTTCTTAAAAATGGGAGATAGTGTGACCCGAAGTACATATTATGAATACCTAGTTTGATAGGATTTTGAGGAATTCAATAAGATTTTGTCGTTCGGGTAATCCTACGTTCTTTCGATGTTTGTTTTTAACCCGTTATCTCAGTTGCACTACAATAGTGCATAGCCAAGTTCTTTTCCCCCATTCATGTAAAAGATGAAAGTATATGACATTACCTGTTTCGGTCCAAAAAAACACGAAAAATTTCCAATTTTGTTCGGCTGTGTCCTATCTTCATAATATTAGGTTATCTTTGCCTTAAGTCTCGAGAGGGAGATGCCGCTAAACCTATCAAAGACCGAATTAGTGCTAATAACTGCTAATAACATCAACTATACGACTGGAGTGGAATCATCTAATGCATCTCTTTTTTATGTCAAAAAAAAAAATTAAATATTTGGCAAGAAATACAGTCAGTCCCGTATTTTGCAATGGATATATCTACTTATCTATTGTAAAAACTACTTATCTTCACAGGAGTGATCTTAGTATGGTGAACGCTATAAAAAATGCGTCTCATCTAAAATACGTAAAAAAACAAAAAACAAAAAAAAAACAAAAAAGTCTGGGAATAATAGAAGTTGTGGGCATTACTCGAACGGTAGCAGTGGAAGCTATGTTTTATCTTCTACCTCGGGACATCCATCATAAATGTAAAGTTCCAAAAGTACACTACGACTTAAATAGACCAGGATCAAATGAATCAAAAAATGGACTACACTAAACTTTGCCTAATATTCAGGAGTCATACCGTTTCCTTACTATTTCAGTGTCTTTGAATCAGATATTCTATATCTATAAATCCCGCAGCAGCGCTGTTCATTAATATCAAAATATCACGTGACAAGATTATCAGTATTGAGATCTATTCTTTTATCATGGCATCCTGTGAAAATGGAATAGTCTGTGGACCTTAAAAGCCGTGACATATTAAAAACAGGAAGTTGCGACAGAGGCAGAAGCAGGAGCAGAAATATGACATTTCTGCTTTGTCAACGTCATATAAAGCAGTAGCAGAAATCAGTTACTTGTCAAATTACGCATGTCAGGTCTTTAATTTTTATAAAGTTGATGTTAATTATGAATTAATTTGTTATTTTCTAACAAAATTAACATAGACATTTTCTTTTTCACGCATAAAACCTTTTTGACACTTCCAAAAGAAAGGACGCTAACAATGAAATAAAAATTTTAGCTCTCCTTATATTGGCAGTACTGAGTAGAAGCAGAATTTTTGAGATTTCATCAACTTTCAAGTTCTGATTCTGCTGGCTCTGCTTTCAATATCTGCTCGAACAGTTGCATGTTTTCAGAAAAAAATTCTGCATCTCTTGCTGCTTTCTGCTTTTAAAGTGTCATGGCCTTAACTGCTTAACCCTTTTAGGTTGACGGGACGGCGCGCGTACTTAAGTACTTTTTCTTTGGTACTTGCCCAGCTCTGCTTAACACAATGAGAGCGACTCGACAAGTTGCCAACAAAAAGTTTGGGAAAATCTCTAAATTAGTCGCCAACATAATTGACATTTCTGTGTTATGTGGACTTTGTTATTTATATAAAGCATTGGAAATTAAAAGATAATAGTAAATATACTAGTTATTAAAAACCTGTATAAAATTAATTTCTTTAATTAGTTGGAGAAATTAGGGATTTTGAGGAGGAACTAATAGAGGAAATGAGAGCAAAAGTTATACTGTGTGATAAGCGTCATCCCATGTGTAGCAATCTCATCTTCTTTTTCTTTTTAGTTTTTTCTTTATGCTTTGCAATTTTAAGTAGGCCGCATAAGCCATATTGAAGATTTTTCTTAATTTTTTCCTTCCTGCCATTTATTTTATAATAAATAACGTAGTGCCTGCTGTCAAATACACTTGTCGCGTCGCGTTCACTGTGTTTTAAATTCAAGATTGTCGCCAACTAAGTTGCCAACATTGCTGTGTCGCTCTCACTGTGTTTTGGCTTTTAGGTGCCGACTGAAACAAGGCTGAGAAATAAGAAATTCTCGTACATGCAGAAGAACAGAATGTTTTGAAATTTCTTGGAACGTGTTATCCTATTAGTCCCCAAATGCTTAAGTTACCTAAGTTGCTCTCTGCTATATAACATATAAGTACACTACGTGACAAAATGATGACCCAATCAAAAATTTTTCTTGTTTTTTTAAAAGGAGCAGGTACAGATGTAAGTTTTATTGCCTGCTATAAACACAATCTTTGAAAGATGATAGTAAATGAGTGGTTTTTTTTTCTTTGAAATTTATTTTAAGAAATTATCTGGTGTTCTCTACAAAAATAGTGCCATAAAATGATGACTCAGGTAGCAGTGATGTTCGGAGAAGGTCTCATTTCTGGAAAGATGATATAAATAGTGCACTCGTTATCAATTCAATTATCGACACAACCTGGATTCAAGGACTGGTCTACAAAATAAGGAACGTAATTCACGAGCACCTATGCAGAAATATATACAGCTATCTCACCAACAGGAAATATATCATGAAAATAGACAACACTTTTTCGGAAACATTCAATATTGCAGCAGGAGTGCCCCAGGGATCAATACTCGGACCAACTTTATATAATATTTATACAGCATATATTCCTACTCCTCCGAGTCAACTAAAAATTATTACATACGCTGATGACATCACATAGTAAATTCTTGACCATGAAAACTGTCATGAATGTCGGACACCCTCTACAATTATTATAAAACGTTGAAAATAAAGATAAATATAGGAAAATTCCAAACAATCGTAATAAAAGGAAAAAAGGACAAATTTCCCAACGTCTCAAGGAACGGCACAAAAGGAAATATCACCATCAAAATCAACAACCAGAACGTAGAATACAACACACAGCTGAAGCATCTCGGAGTCCTTTACTATGTTTTCATGCAGAGTTCAATCCGAATTGGACGCGAATTAATGCTCATGGAAACGAGAATTGAGTGAGTTTCGTTCAATCCATGTTAACTCGACGAAATCAGTCGAGTTGAGTTGGGTTTTGTGTATGTATTAGTTAGAATAGTGCGGAATGGGTGCCTTATCCAACACAAATCTGGCTACTTTGTATGAAATATTTTATCGGTCCACTCAACTCAAGCCGTTCATGGAAACAGCATCGATTTAACACAGCCAACAAAACTTAACACTAACTCAATCCTAACTCTTCTGGCTCATGGAAACACAGAAGACCTGAAATTCAACAAAGACATATCGGAAAAACTGAATAAAGTCAGCTATGAATTCGGATCACCTGGAAGGATACTTAAACCTACGGAATCCATTCAGAACAATAAGAAAGCCATCTGCTACAAACAAGTCATCAGGCCAATAATTGCGTATGCATTCCTCATCTGGTTCGACATCAACTCAACACAAATGAAAAGAATCAGATTCTTCGAAAGAAAATGTCTGAGATATGCTGTAAACCACAAAAGATCTGAGGAAAACAACTACAAACATATTAAAAATCAGGAACTGTACGAAAAACCCAACTTCATGTTAAACGCCGCAAAAAAATTCCTAGATGGATTGATACCAATACCGAACCCAATTATAGAGAATTACTCTTCAAAACAAATGGAAGAGATAAAAGAAGTAAGGAGCTCCACCCATTATTTAATAAAGCTTTTTTTTTTTTAAAGGGACTGTCCTTTTTATTAACCCTTCCCTCAATATAATTTTGTTGCACCATTTTTGTACAAAACAAAAAAAAACTAAATTTCAAAAAACCAAAAAACAATCACACTAGGTTTTTTCAAAGATTATCTTTACAACAGGCAATAAAACTTGCGTGTATACCAGCTCCTTTTCAAGAAACAGGTAAAATTTATGATTGCGTCATCATTTTGTCGGTTAATGTACCTAGTCACAGTAACATACAAGGAAAACGAACCCGTAATTGAACTTTGTAGGAAATGCTCGATCATTGCTTTACTATTTGTAGACCCCTAAAGACTGGCTAACTGCAAGTGGGAGAAGATAACGATTTGAAGTATCTTAACCCATATATGCCCCTTGGGTCGTTACTGACCCAAGTCGTTTCAAACAGATTTTCTGGTTTTGAGAATTACACAAATTAAAATTTCAAAGCCTACTACAATGTTATAAGTGTTCTGAAAAATAATTAGAATAGTGCAGTGCGTATTTTTTTTCAATAGTGAATAAAGTCTGCAGCAGTGAAGTGATAAAAAATATTTATAAACACATTTCAATAAATGTAAGTATACCGTTATTCTATAAATATATATTTTTTGTTTTTTTTTTATAATTTGTTACAAAAGAAGTGAATTAAATGGAAAAATAATAAAAGTATCATATTTATAAACGCGTTTGCATTTTAGAAACAAAATTTTCGCATTGGGTCGATTTCGACCCAATGGGGTAATGTGTTATCAGTCAATTATAGGTTATCTGTGCAATATAAAACGGAGTATATATTTAGTTTGTATTTTATATATAGTTTTGTATTTTATATAGAGTTTGTATTTTATATAACGAACAATAATTTTATTTATTTTTTTAGTGTACCGTTATGGCGCATTCAAAAGATTTGAGTACTTTCGAAATCTTAGAATAATTGGACAAATATGGTGATAATGATGCTGTTGGTGAAATTGACATTTATATTGAACCACCTAATGAGACAGGAGATATTACTGATTGCGATTCCGGTGATGAAGATTGCAACAATCCTGATCGATTATCCAGTCGTCAATTGACCAGTATAGTATATATTGTTATAAATAGAGGAAGAAACGAGGTGTATAATGAGGTTGAAGTTAGTGTATCAAACAAAAATAAAAAATTGCCACTTAGAAAATGGACCAGAGGGCAAATACATTTTCCCACTAAAGAATGGATACATCCAAAACCACGTCACGTTCTAAGCTTAGCTGCAAGTAGCCAGCCTATTAAATTTTTTACCATTTTTATGACAGATAGGATTATTCAACATATTGTTGATTACACAAATAAATATGCTGCTACCAATAACAATCCCACATTTTGTGTAAGCCCACAAGAAATTCGTGTGTTCCTTGCAATATTAATTCTTAGTGGGTACGTTCCTCTACCTAGACGAAGAATGTTTTGGGAAGAAAATCAGGACTGTCATAATATTTTAGTAGCCAACTCTATGCGGCGAAATAGATTTGAAGATATTTTTCGTTATTTACATGTTGTCGATAATTCTTGCTTGGTAGAAGGTGATAAGATGGCAAAGATTCGACCATTTATAGATATGCTCAATGAATCTTTTCTTGATTTTGCTCCCGCAGAAAGGGAGATTAGTATTGATGAATCCATGATTCCTTACTTTGGAAGACATGGATGCAAACAGTTCATTCGTGGAAAGCCAATACGTTTCGGCTTTAAAGCGTGGGTTGCCTCCACAAGGTTAGGTTATTGTATATATGCAGATTTATACCAAGGCCGCAAGGAGAAAAGTGTACAGGAAATGGGGCTAGGCGAAAACGTGGTACTGAATCTTGTTGGTAAAATTCAAAATAAATACCCTGGCATAGAATATTCCTTCTTTACTGACAATTTTTTTACATCACCTCGCCTCATAGATAAAATAACTGAACGAAATTGCAAGTTGACTGGTACAGTTCGAGATAATCGAACAGAAAAGTGTCCTTTACTAGGAAAAAATGAAATGAAAAAGAAAAACAGAGGTGCGTTTGATTCTTGCATCGATCAAAAAAATAATATATGTGCTGTTCGGTGGAATGATAACAGCGTAGTTACCCTGCTATCAAATGAATATGGTACCGAACCAATGGGCACAGCAAAACGTTATTCTGTTGCTGCAAAACGAAAAATTGATATCGAGCAACCAGATATTGTGGCAAAATATAATGAATTTATGGGAGGTGTAGATCAAACAGATTCAAACATATCTAGTTATAGAATTGGCATTAGAGGCAAAAAATGGTATGTGCCAATTATGTTCTGGGGGTTTGATCTGATAGTCAACAATGCTTATCAATTGGCAAGGTCAATGGGCAGTTCTTTCGATAAATAAAAATTTAGAAGAGATATAGCCACGACTCTTTTGTTATCGTATGGACAAACACGGACCAAGCCCGGACCGAGTCAAATTCGGAATATAAATTTGCCCATTTCAGTACGTACACATAATGCTGATCATGTTATTCTTACTGGACAAAAACGAAGGCGCTGTGCTGTTTGCAAAAATAAAACAAACAAGTCGTGTAAGAAATGTGAGATTGCACTACACGATAAATGTTTTGAAAGCTTCCATAAATAAGTTTTTATACTTTTTTTTATTACTTTTTGTTATGAATGAATTAACTTTTTGTTATTATTTTTTGTTTGAATTAATTTTTTATTATTATTACTTGAATATAATTTTTTTTATGCATTTTCAAAAATGATGTATTTTTATTTATAATTTAAAAAAAAAATATTGTAGATATTTTTTATGACCAATGGGTCGTTAATGACCCGGTCCCCAAAATCTACTCTAGGGCCAAAAATTGAAAAACCCAAAACAAAATATTTTTTTCTACTTATAAGTAACATATAACTAAAAAATTATTAACATTGGATTAAAAAATAATTGTGGGCATATATGGGTTAAGACTGCAGTTTTACTGAATATGAGACATAGAGACGTATGCCATATTAGGGAAATCATCGCTTTACACCAGTCCTTTGGAAAATGTGCGAAACTAGTATGGTCCCCGTTCAATGAATGCCCTCATTTTGTCAAAGAAGAAACTGACTAGATAGTTACATCTTTCGTGAATTGAGAGAAATAGCAGAAAAAGAGATAGGAGCATTGGTAAAGTTCATCAATTCATGTGGCTGGTTCTAGTCATTTCGCACTCCCAACAACTTTCACTTAAGCTCTAATTGTAGATGATTTCAAGCTATTTCGGTAGTCGTCATTCTAATCTAACCTATTAGGATCTACGTAGCCTTAGACTATTAAGATCTACGTAGCCTTAGACTATTTCAATAAAATGTATTGAGACATATTTAATCATATTGTGAAAATCATTGATAAATTTACATGCTTACTACTGACCAATAAAATACCTAAGGGATGCCGCAATTGATTGTATTGGCTCTTATGGTCTGCTGCCTACCAGAGAAGTTCTAGTAGTCATACTAGCTGAAAAGGAAAAGTTAATGTACCACATGAGCTTGGTTAGTAAATAATTATGGTTACTGTCTTCCTCTTAATATCAGCAAATGTACTGCTATGTCTTTTCTCGACATCAGTTATATTTTAGATGGATGCTTATTAACTAGACTTGACAAAACCAAAGATTTGGGTGTCTTCCTTAATTTTCGGCTTTCCTTCGAGGATCGTATTAACCCAATTGTTTCCAGGGCTAATGGTACTCTGGGTTTTGTAAAGAGATGGTCAAAGGAGTTGAATGATCAATTCATAACGAAAGTCCTTTATTGTAAATTCGTTAAACCCTTTTGGAGTATGCTATTCCGATCTGATATCCTTTCTATGGTGTACAAATAAATCGCATCGAGGCTGTGCAGGCGGAGATTCGTTCGATTTGCCCTGCTTGGACTTCATTTTGACAAACATATTATTCTACTTCCATATGTTGACAGGCTTAAACCAAAAATAATATACTCTTTCCATTAAATTCTTTTGAGAATAGACGAAAAAATTCCAGAGTTATTTTCGATTTTCAGTGTATACCAGGAGTGATGAATTCCCCTCAGCTCATATAAATACTTAAATACTTTCAATATATCTGTTCTTGTGCGCTTCTTGAAGAACTTCTTTGTTGTTCCTCATCAAATAATAGATCAGCTTAGTTAAAGTTACTTTTCTTTTTCATTATTATTGTTATATTTCCTTTTTGTAAACTCAGTACTGCGAACTTTGATGAAGTTCTGAATAAATGAGTAAATAAATTAACAGAATCAAAAACTTATTAGAGCAGCTAAGCCTGTTTGTAAAATCCGAAAAAATTTTGTAAATAATAAAATTTATATTTCACTGTTATCTTATGAGTCAAGAAAGACCACTAGTTCTTCTTGGCTCAATGGATACCATACCGTTTTACCCGACAGCATGTAAATATTAGTTTCTATATTTTATTGTAAAAAAATTACCTTTATAATACTCTTTTCCATAAAAAAAGCTTGTTAGAGGCTGACGAATTAATCAATCCGGAGATAGAATCGATTTTCACCGGGAAACTTTAGATTGATTTTTTAAAATGTTTTAATGCTATTCATCAACAGATGACTCTGTTTAAGCTCAGATAATTTGTGATAGTTTATCTTAGCGACATCTGTCCACAAATTTCTTTTCCTTAATTTTTATCTGAAGGTCAGCGTAACTGATTACAACAAAACGTTTAAGGAATATAATTTAAAAAGGAATTGGGCTATAGTTCAAAATAAATTATACACTTGACAATACACAATGTTGTAATACCTGAATTTGTAGTATAAATGTACCAAACAGCAAAATAAATCTTACATCTCGTTAAGAATCCACCAGTGTAAACGTTAATGTTCACTTCAGCTCACTTGAAACTTTTCAATAAAACACTTTCCCGCACATAAATTTTCTCAACTAGAATAAACCACTCTCCCTCTCCCACTCTCACCTACTCTCTCTCTCTTTACGACATAATGTTCAACAACTCGATAAATCACAGAATTTTTCCAAAGTCAAAAAATTTTTCTTCCTTGTGTTTTTGTTTTATAAAATGTCAGCACTTTCCCTAAAACTTCGAAATATTCGCACTGAATTTAAGCGGGGCGAGTTGGCCTCTTCATCAAACACAAGTCTGCCGCTCCAACGCCCCCAAGTGATATCTAAGCAAAAACAATAAATCAATCAGCGGTCGTAAATCACTGGGGGTGTAAAAACACATTCCGCAAATACCACCCAACCCGCTGGGTTCAACCAGCCGGAAACCCTTAAACTTGTCTGCATCTCTTATTCGCGTTTCTATTGTTTTTGGTATTTTTCCTTTGGTGGAACAAATAGCACGTGATAGAGAAATGTGGAGGAGGATACATTCATCCACCACTATATACCACCTCACATTTTGGGGGTTAGCGTGAAAGTTGCAAAGAACTAAAAGAGGAGAACAAAAAAGAAAAAAAGAAAGTTGAAGAATAATATCTCCATCCTCCTTATTCAATGCCACTCCTCATATACAAAGGGTGTCGAGGGTGCAAATGTGGCCTTGCAGCACTATCTTGCGGCTATAGGTGGTGGCGCTGAATTCGTCGAATCATCCCAGTTGAAAAAGAATAGGGAATGCGTTGAAAGAGGACCATAAAAGAGATATACGGCTTATATGCTGGCAGTTAGAATGAATGGTATTTTGCTAGGAAGTCGTAATTCATCCACTCGCGAGCCTGTTTTTATTGCGATCACAAGCAGAACTGTGAGTTTAAATATTCCCGCCGCCTGGTCCGTCTACATAGATGGCGGCTGCCATCTATTTGAACCTAAGGGCATAGACTAAAAATATTCTAATAGCTTTGCATCCTTAGTCCTTACTTATCCATACATACATACATACTTACACAAACATGTAGTACATACATACAATATGAAGCATCCATCATCCAAGCCAAACACGTTGATTGTGTTATTAACAATGAAACGTGAAGATCTTTCCCTTATTGGTAGTCTCGACCTCGTACTGTTTTTGGTGAAGTATAGAGTGATGGGCGCGGCGTGCAGAGAGCGCCACACATATAAATTATGGATGATTCCAACACAGGAGCCCTCTCTTAACAGTCACCGTCGTCGTCGGGAGACATCTATTATGCCAGAAAGTATTGACATCTCGCCGCCAGACATCGAACTCATTGTGAATCAGCAGCGAAATAAAAATGAAGAAAAAATTCAATTATGTCCACTCGTACGAAGCAATTAATTTTCCGTCCTAGTATTTCAGTTCTATGTATAATACATGTGCACCGGAGGTTGGAAAACTTTTCTCCCGGTATATCCTGTCACTGCAAGTGACGTTCGTTTTAGCATGTTTGGTCCTAACTTTAGGAGGACTCCTGCAGAATATTCGCTCGTTTTTTTCTTCTACACTTTTTCAAACTAATTTATGAGGCTCTACAACTTAACAGAGAAATAGATAGAGAAAGAGAGAGAGAGAGATAGATTTATCTAGATATTGGACAGGATGCACCAGAGATATAATATCAGGGGTTTGCATATGATAGTGAAACACCTATGAATTTATCTATCTATCTGTCCATAGATAATTTCTCCAAGCGGGCATATACTATTTAGTACAAAAATGACCTTTTTTCATCGCCTAAGAAAATTATTAAAAAAAATATATACACAATGAGATTTTTTTTCCTTGTTTAATGAAACTATTAAATCGAACGATGCTCCCAGCCATTGACCATAAAGGAGTCAAACGGCTAAATGAAGCTACTTTTTCGGCATTTTCCTAACCAGATATAATTTTGTGATATGAAACTACGACGATGGCGACGACGACACTATAGAAAGATATGAGACGATGTATCCAACACGTCCAGATCCAATTCTTGGTGGCCTAATACACATATGGCCTTAATGTCATATCCAGGAAGAATAAACGATTGTACTGACTGTGGACAAAGTAACCATTTCCTGGAGATCTGGGGATGACCATGTCGTTTTGACAATCTGTTACCTCAAAATGCACATATCATGCTCCTCACATTTGAAAGAATGTGCGGACGTGAGCACATTTAAGTAATGTCGAGTTGATATGTTTCGGCTATGGCCTCATGTTACCCTTCCAATTTTAAGCATACTACATTTATACACATATATATATGTATGTATTCGCTGTCTGTAAAGGATATTATTCTTATCTTATGCTTTGATTGCATAATTTTGAACAAGAGCGAGCGTGTTACTTATGTTATCGGAAACGTTACATTAGAACAGTAGATGTAAAAGATATGAGAAAAGAAGTTTGCTGATAGCATGAAGTTAAATTTATACTAAACTGAATTTTTTAGTTAACTATCATACTTATGTTTAAGGCAGAAGACAAGCTTAATGCCGTCCTATAAGACTAACTTTATTTGCTTCGAAAGTAATGGAGAAAATAGTGAAAAGATACATCATACGCGGAGCGCTTAAACAACATGCATTAAGTACAAAAATGTATACCGAAAAGGGAAATCAACAGAGCTAGTCTTACTAAACCTAACAAATGTTTTAAAAATTTCAATTCACAGCAGGAAAGTTTCCCTAGGTTTCTTTTTTATACACATAGAAGCTACATTTGTTACCATCCTCCTTCTGTAGGGCATTGGTAAAATTATATGCTCACAATTGACTACGACAAATTTCAATTTCATAGTAAAATTAGCCCTTCCACTGAATTCGACAATGACTTTCTTTTTTTTAAATTATAACTTTAGATCGAAACCCTTATCAAATGAATCGGTTATCACTTATCGTGATTTTAAGTATGTTTATAATGTTGGCCTTAGTGCTGAGTGCCGCGGATTGTCTTTACAACAATTACGTTCAAATTCGAAGCTTTCGTTTTAAGCCATCCATATGTGAATGGTTAACTAGTGAGATTCGTTATGTTATGGCTAAAAGAGATTTTCTTTTTGGCCGATACGCCGATACAGACAGACGCGTAGTCCTGTGATGCTCTTCACGTACAAAAAGGTTCGCAAAAGAGCTATAACTTTATCTCGATCCGCAAAGAGAACCTATTTCAGAAATAAATTAAATACAAATCTTCCTCCTAAAGCCTTATGGACGAATATTCGGTGTATTCGGTCAGGAATCATTTGAGATAAATTCCGATCCAGATGAGCTCAATAAATGTTTTGCATCAACCGCAGCTTCTTCATCTCAGGCACCTAGCGTCAGTCCCATGATAGATGACTTGTCTGTTGATGGTTGAAGTACTATCAGCATTACATGCAATTAAAATGCTGTAGGATCGGACGAGTTACTACCTAGATTCCTTAAATTGCTCCGGAAATATTACGAGTTCGTACGCACATATTTAATTACTGTCTTACAAGTAGGAAGTAGGCTCTTGTTGTTCTTATTCCAAAGAAGTCGTCTGCCTTATATATGGGAGATTTTTGTCCAATCAGTCTGCTTTGCTTTCTAAGTAAAATCATTGAAAAGCTTCTGTATTTGCAAATCATGAATTATATAAACAGAAATTCTATGTTATCAACTTTTCAATCAAGATTCCGTTTTTCTCATAGTTCTGAGACAGCATTATTGAAGGTAACTTCTGATATACGATTACAAGAGTCCCTAGATGAGGACTGCCTTACATTACTTGTCTTGCTCGACTTAAGCTAAGCTATTTACTCCATAAATCGCTCATATTTAATAACAAAATTATCAAGTCAGTTCTTATTCTCTTCGACTGCTATTAAGCTGATAAATAACTTTTTGCAAGGACGTAGTCAAATTGATCGAATCAAAAATAACTATTCCAAGCCTGAGTTCCTTAGCTGTGACATACCCCAGGGATCCATACTGGGGCCTCTATTGTTCTGTTTATATATTAATGATTTTTCTGATGTAGTTCTGGATGCCTCTGTACATCTCTATGTGGATGATGTGAAAATTTATCTCAGCAGACCAATAGGATTAATGGAGAACTGTGTATGTCGAATTAATAACGATCTCCAACGCATTCACGAGTGGTCATTACTAAATAGTTTAGCTCTTAATTCTATTAAACATTCTATTAAACAGGGTAACACTTCCTTATAAGGATTCTGTCATGACGGGGGGGGGGGGGGCGTTGAACTTAATACGTAGTGCTCGTGTTGCAATCGCATTAAAAGGACAGTGGAGAATATATATGGCTGTTTGAGACAACTCTGGCTCAACTCTAGAAATTAGATATTCCACATTTTACATTCGCCAGCATAATAATGTTTCCAATTCTTGACTCAGTCGGAAAGAAATACTCGTAGCATTCAATGATGTAATTAGATATATTCACAAATTACCTAGAAATAGCCACATATTATTGTTGCAAGCTCTCTTTTAGAGACTCATTTCAGCTGGCTCGCAGCGGTGATATTCAACAGGATAATGAAAACATTCCTGTTAAGTAAGATAAAAGAGACTGATGGCATCAGAGGATCTCCACAGGATGGAGTACTATCTCTACTATTGTAATCCATGGTAGTTCAACAAAATAACCAACATAAGGATGATCTTGTGAATATCACCTAAGGCAAATATAAGCGATTGCTTTCTGAAATCCTTCAAGAAGCCGTTAGGTTTGTTCAGAATTGATGTTCTGCAGATGAATCTTTGGGGCGCATATTAATTAGTGTCGAAGCAAGGGGCATTTGCTGTGTCTTCTGAAGCTGGTAACTAAGCTCAGTAACTGATATCTGCCGCTCTTGAAGTAGTGATCTGTGTGGTCTTCAATGGATGTCGACCGTCACTTGTTCGGTGAGCAACCATATAGGGACTGCGCTGCTTTGCAGCAAGAGTCCGCGTTGACTGTAAGAATTGGTGGTCGATCACTTGCTTGAAAAGCGACTAGCTGGATACTGTGTGGTCTTGAAGCAGGGGTCGGGATTAGTTGTATAGAGTACTGCTCAAACATTTGTTCGATAAGGCTGCTAAGGGCCGTGTTGTCTTCCTTCTTGCCTGAAATATTCTTTTTGCAAGAAACCTGTTGTCTTTCTGAAGATTTCAAAGACCGGATGGAGACTGTGCTGTTTTCAGATCTGAAATATACTTCTTCACGAATGACTAACTGTTTTGCTGATGAATTGAAAGCCACTAAGGAAAGAATCGCTACAATGCTAATCAGGTGGAGGAATAGCGGCAGGTATTGTATCTCGGTCCAAATTTAACAAATCTTGCTCTAATTCATAATGCAAAACATGTACATATAATTCGTCTTACACAAATTGAAGTCTGATATGTCTTTTAAAAAATGTATTACTTATTGTTCTACTAGCGTTTACTATTTTTGGCTTACCGAATATTTTGTACATATGCTTTATCGGACCAAGGTACAATTCTGTCTTGTACATTGGTCTATCATTGTTTGTGCCTTGGTCCTATGAAATAAATTATTTCAAAAATAAAAAAAAAAAGAAACATCTTTTCATGTACCACATAGTAAATGGTAAATATATATAGACAAACTTAAATTTTAGTACTAGCTGCCAAAAGTAGACTGGAAACCGAATACTCTCGCTGTCGTCACCTTCAATATCTCCATCTGGTGTTTCCGCTTTATTTGCAATAATTTTTTTTGGTTTCTCCCTTGCGATTCTAGGCGCTGTGTACGGTTTTGATAAATTAGTCTCTTCATCTGAGGACGTTGAGTTTTTTAGAATTTTAAGCTTTGCAGATTTTGTAGCTTTTAGTCGAGTAGCTTTCTTCCTGTTCATTGCTGCAAGTACTGATTCTGGTTTCACAGGTGTATTGATAAGAATCCTGCTCTTCCCAATATTTTGACGACCACTGGCTTCCCTTGGTGCAGCTTTGGGAAACGGTGGAATTGGCTCAGTGGAAACAATTTCTGACTGAAGTAATGTTGAAGATATTGGTGACGATGGGCCTTGTAGATCTTTTTCTACTGGTTCACTAACTCTATCAGTCACGTCAATATTTTGAGTAGGGAATGCCTTAGGATATGCATTCCCAATTATCAATATATGCAATATCATAAATTGTCATGGACTTGCCGGGATTATTGAGCATCCACTCGTTTGTTGCCTGGTTATAATGTGTTTTAAATGCACCAGAAACTGTTCGATCCAAAAGCTGCAGCTTGTTGTCCAGTTGTTGTTGCTGCTCACCGATAGAGGAAGGTTTAGGGGAGTGTAGATGAATAACAAGAGTTTGTAGAAAATGAGAAATGAAACTAGGTAGGAAAAAGTGCAGGACCCGTCCACCACTCGGACACTAAAGCCATTACAGAAGCTCTAACGAAACACTGTAGGTTCAACTAACATACATTGGATAGATTACCAACCGATGTGTGTAGAGGCCATTATATATCTCGAGCAAGATGAAACATCGGAGCACATCTTCTGCGAATGTGAGGCAATTACACAATATAAATTTCAATTGCTTGGCTTAGACTTTTAAAGCTCATCGACTTTGAGAAAATTTCCTTCAAAAGGAGATTGCTCTTCCTTGGAAGAATAGGCCAAGAGGTGCAGAATAGCCTAATAAATGGATTTTGTGCGAAGGCTAAATCTGTGTCCAATGAGCCAGGAAAGTAAGTAGAGATGACTACCACCACATGTCAGCTCCCAAAGCTGCTGTAATTATATTTCTCGACATAACCTTCCGAAACAGAAAAGCTGGTCTTGAATCTTCATGATCATTAACTCACTTGCTTTTAGCTAGTTATCTTATTCGTAATCGATGGATTCAGGTTTCTTATAATCTCCTTCTAAGCACATATGAAGACTGCTTATGCTATCTTATTCTAGCTATGCCTACGATGCCATTTTGGAGTTTTTATTGTCTTCAGGATTGATTCGTTTAGTTCCGCTTTTATCTTTGAAATTTCAAGCAGTTGCCCTGGGGGAAGAGGTTTCGCTGCTGGAACCAATAGTCTTATCTACAGGAATTTTCCTCCATATGGAGAGACTTGCTTTGTGGTTTTAATGTTATGAGTGTAACTTTCCTCAGTTCCTTTAATGCCTGCGGATCTTATAATAATATTAATTCTGTAATCGGCGGTTTTTGAGGGTTTTGCAGAAAAATCTATTCAGCAATCTTCATAGACAGTCTATCTAAGGCTGGATTCACTCCGGACGTTTTAATCATCCTTCAGTCTTGAATCAGTCAGAACGTAACATAAATTTCCATGCATATCCCTCTTTACATTCACATGGGTAAAGCAAAATCGTTGAATAAGCAGCTTTGATAAATCATTAAAGCATGGTTAAAACGTCCGGTGTGAATGCAGCCTAA
Organism: Dioctria rufipes; assembly: GCA_963924295.1. Taxonomy (NCBI): domain Eukaryota; kingdom Metazoa; phylum Arthropoda; class Insecta; order Diptera; family Asilidae; genus Dioctria; species Dioctria rufipes. The sequence goes on along the minus strand of OZ002744.1, from coordinate 16,668,381 downwards.
CTCCCAGTTCTGTGGTTATTTGGCAAGATATAAAAATAAGAATTTGTGGGGTAAACAAATTTCAGTTTCGTTAAGAATTTTAATATTGGCGTCCTCTTAGTTTTTCAGTTCTATGACAATGCCATTCAGCTACACTTCCGTATCCTGATTGGAATAGATCAGGATGAATCTCAAATATTCAAGGAGAGAGTTTGGAGACTAAGTACATATCAAAATTTCAGAATAATTTTTGGTGAAATAAATGTTAAAATTGCTTTCAAATTTCCAAATTCAACTCACAGTTTTACTACAGTATCTGTCTTGTGACGACCAAGCGAACGGCTGATTTATTATCATAAGGTAGATAAATCTTAATTTTTCCTTAATTTAATTATTAGCGATTTTTATAAATGTTTAAATGGGTCATTTTGACTCCAGTACACTAAGGTTGGTATTAAAAATGGGGTGGTAAGAAGAAATGTTGATACATATATAAAACAAACAAGTTTCCTTTGATATATTTCTTGACCTTTCGTTAGGTTCTGTGCATTCGTTAGTCTGTCTGCATTGCACGAACGTATCAATGAGCAAGCAACCTAAAAGTTTTAGGACAGTCACTATCTTGTGAAAATTCTAGGATAAATCTCGAAAGCATTAGGCAACATATTTTTTGAGTTTCCTTAAAAATTAAAAAAATTTACTATATATCTGGCGACTGGCTAGAACACGGTGAAGTAGAGGGCCGACATTTTTTACACGGCGTGCCTGGATTATATATAAAATTTCAAAAATGAACTAAATATGGGAACCTCATCTTGGTGTTGCCATACAAAACTTGCGGTTTTCACTTTATTTCACTTTTACATATCTTCAACTAGCGTATAAAAATCATTATTCTTAATTTAATAGTAGAATAAATTAATTAATTGCCCTACGAAAATTGTGCCATCTAGCCTCGGTCTCCCCTACTGAAAATTTTTCGGTATATAAAAATCCTTGAAATTCACCACACCGGATAAAAGATGTTTTGCGATCATCTTAAAAGCAGATATGTGGCTATATTTATTGAACATTTCTTCTAGATTATTTCAATTATTCTCATCAACTCAAATTTAACGTTCTGCTGCCATGTAAACTATTCAATTTGCTGTTTCTCCCCCTTAACAGAAGTAAATCAAGGCAAACACAAGAGTATGTACCTTAAGTATATGCGTCTGTACAACAAATAACACCTTCTAACATTTAACCAACAGATGATTCTATGATTTATCTGAGATTGGACAGCTTCATACTTAGGTTTAAGTGACGAACAAAGTAAGTCAAGAAACATCCAGCATCCATCAAGCCATTCAAGACCATACATTTCTTCTTCAACTTCGAGACTCCCCCACGCAACTAGACCCACCCACAAACAGTAATTATGTTGATGTGTTGTTGATAGTAAAATCCAAGGGTCACTGAGTATCCCTATCAACAGAACGAACCCTCTAAAGTTAGTACAACCGATCTGAGGCAAAAGCGAAATATGCATCTCCTGACATTTCGGATTATCTTAATCCTTTTGTCGATACTCATTTGCGTATGTTGTTGACTCTTGGACTGGATATGGGTTGGCTGACAGGCAGATATACAGGTAAACAGGTAAATTGGAGGTCAGGTACGACTACGATGAAGACGACGACGGCGACGACGACGACGTAACTGGCACCTGGGCAGACAGATAAATCAATTTCTACAGAGAGCCACAGGAGGTTGAAGATGAAATTTACAACGAGATATATCTGTATTTTTGACAGGTTGACGTTTATCTTAATGATAAATGACGGTCGAATTCGGTAGCTTCAAATGGGCTTTAATTGCGTGTCTGAGGCGTTCTTCGCGGTGTTTTACATTTTGTGAAAAAGCAACAAAACATATTCCTGGGATACAGCAGTAGTATGGAAACGGCTTAGGTGAGGCATTATATAGGCACATGTCATCCGGTCACTCAGTTCATTTGGATTTGACGAGTTGTGCACATCATTGATGGATTAATGCTGGGAAGTCTCTATATATATACATAAGTTTGTATATATACCTATCTCTTTCTCTCTCGTTTTGCGTCTTTTAATGGTAATTTATCATATTTTCGACATCTTATGATGAGGGTTACTGCGTGATTGATTTGTCGGCAAGAAGCCACAAGGTCCAAGTGGTAATTATAGTTACAAAGATTAATTTATTGGACCTGATTGACCTAATAATGTCGGAGATTTCAAAAGGTTTTCTTTTTTTGGTCTTGTTTGGTGGATATGAACATCGAAAATCCATTTGTGACAAAAAGCATGTTGTTTTATAGAAAAACATCTAGAGATATGAGATATGTATGTTCAAGGTGCACTTAATTAGATTGTAAAAAATGTGTTTTACGTTGGCTTGCTTTTAAATTGATAGCTATGGGGATATAGTGATATTATAAATATTGTGTGGAGTGTTTTTGTTTTTTACAGAAGCCAAAATGTCTCTACAGTAGTTATTGATAATTCATCTATACAAGTGTATGTTACTTTCGATTTCAAGATAATAATCGTTCTCACATATTTGAAGGCAGGTAGCCTTTCCCTCGTTAAGAGATGACAACTTGGTTGCGATTTATATTAGCTGCTTAGAAAGTAGACTACACCGCACTAACATGTAGGCACTCGAGGAAGAACTGTCGTTATAAACAAATTATAAAAATCTGTCAACTATTCTCTATAAATATCAGAGTATTGCATTAGTTCTAGCAGCGATCGCAGAAAAAATAATAATTCAGGATCTCGCCTGAATTTTTGCTTTTATCAAGTCTATAGTTAAAAAGCATTCGACTAAAATATATCTGAAGTGAAAAGGAGGTGGTAGTGAACTTTCTAAAATTAAGGAAAAGCCAGTTGATAGAACATCATCTTATGTATAAAAAGTTTTTAAGTTGGCATTTAAAGTTTCACTTTTATTTGCATTAGAAACAATATAGATAATGTTTGCATTATCAGGGTGAAAGCAAGGAATTTTCGAATAAATCATAATCAGAGCTATGTTCTTCAGGTAAATCAGGAAAAGTAGTGGTCCCAGGTGGTTGCTCTGAGGAACACCAGAAGTATTATTTAAATAATTAGAAAGAGTTGCGGGAAATCTATCTGTATTGGACACAAAAAGAAAAAAACAATGCCAATTGAGAAAATCAGTAGAAAAACCCAGAACACTCAGTTTATAATTTAAAATTCTATCATTGTTGTGGTAGCAGTTGAACGAGTGGTTTGGATGTGAAGTCCGGACTATCAACCGAAGCTTATAACTCACTCTGTAATTAGCATTGAAGATGTAGGGCGGCACGCTAGCACTCCTCGGTTATTGGTGGAGACTGTGGGATTGGTTACGCGAAGAAACCTGCCGCTATCACGCACCATTTACAAAAAGAAATTCGTCCTTGATCAAAAATGCAGCACAAATCTGGTCCTGAAGGGACCCTTACACCACTTACCTTATAGTATGGTGAGGACTTGGTGACATCTCCTCTGATGCTACAGCCCCAGCCACTCTATTAGATGGCGGGCATCAAACTTTGTGCAATGCACTTGCACTAGCCTACAAGCTAACTGTCAATGTAATTTACTATCGTCACTTTAAATTTCGATTTAAGTTTTGTTTGGATTTATTTGGAGATTTTGTAATAGAATGTTGATTGCTTTGTAAATGGAAATATAATAAAAATGCCTGTCGAAGTTCATAATTCGGTGTTTCAACTATGCCAATAGTAAATTGTAGAGGTGAGGATGGTGTTGAAGAGGCACGTACATAATAAAATATTCGTCAGCTGTACAAGTTATTCCACGTTCCGTTAGCGTCTCATAAGAGTAAAGTTTATCGTCACAGTTATCGCAAAGATATATACCAGAAAGTGCCGCCTCAACCAATTTCTGTTGTTCTGTAGATTAAGACCGTGATTTCTGTCTTAGTAAATAGTTTTGATTTTTTTGTGCCTGATCACATGTTATATTCTCCTTCCGGAATGTTACCAGTAGCTTATTACTTCATCTATCGTAACGTGAGGTTCTTGAACTATGGTTATTAATAAATCGTAATGTTACATGCCCGTAAGCAGCTAGTTCTTTCCAAGATCTCCAGAGAAATATGCTTTTGTGTAACTCGTTATCTATAGAAACAATCATTTTCATTTTCTCATACCAATTTCCTTCGATTTTTTTTGTTTTGGTTTTACTACTGGAATTGAAAAAAGGGAAAATCATCTGGCCGTCATTCAGGCTCACTATAATCTACCTTCCCCGGAAGATTTGTGTGTCCTAGGGAACATTGCACCAGAAAAGAAATGAAATTTCTTAAGTGTGATTCTGTAAATTCTTCCAGGGAAATAGGATATCCGTTAGCGAAAAGCAAAGGGAGATTTGATTGATACCATATTTTATTGGACTTCATCGATATCACCAATGTTGTAAAACGTCGATTTCTCCAGGTCTTTTAGAGCCTATTCTTGCAAAATTGGTCAAAGCAAATCCACAGATGTCTTTTTGCGTTCACAATACTCTGGATCAAAAGAATGTCACAACATTTCAAAATTTCAGAGTCCTAGGGACCTTTTTCCTTAATTTCGTTCTGTAAAATTTTGGTAAAAAATTTATGATAATTTTTCGATGGATATTTCGAGGCGGAAAGTTTTATTTCAGAAACTTCTTGGTGCTGTCACTTTAAGAACGAGTATAACTCTTCTCTTCTTCTTCTTCTTCTTCCTCTTTTCGCTTTTTTTTCTTGCACCCGCCATTCTGAGTCTGCCAGTCAGATGTCAGGCATGTCATGTAGTCTGATGGGACAAAGCAGCACAGAACACCGTGTGGCTGCGTCTATATTACTGTCAGCCAGAAATATCGGCGGCGCAGTAGGTACGGTGGAACATAGCAGCATACTGAACTGTGTACGTTACGACCATAACATCATTGACTCGATCGAAAACTTTACTGAAATTCATAAAAGTGTAATCGACTTCTTGCTAAGCCTTTATTACTAGATATGTAAAAATTGCTAAAGAAATCATTAAAAAGATGGGTAGCCTCCAGGGGATTACCACTGACTCTGTGCTAAATTTCAGCTTGGTTGTGCTTAAAGATTAAAGTTTCCACGGCTGCTTAAACCTATTACGTGAAACTGATTTTATTTAGAATGGTTTTAAGAATTAGTCAAACTCCAAATATACTGAGTACGGAAATTAGAATGAGTTACATAATAAGTGTCACCTCTTGAAGAGCAAAAGATTTTCCAAGCCTTATCCCTTAAATTCAATATATAAATGTGATTTGATGTATTTCAACATGTAAAAAAAACGATCCGTTTTAACTGACCCTGTCACCATGGAAACATCAGTACACAATCGAAACTGGAAGTTTAAAAAGTGTTATCTATAATGTTTTCCCAAATAATTAGTAATATTAACTTTATTTTCTATGTAACTTGTAACCTTTATAATAAAATAAAATACCTACATAAAGATAAGAAAAGTGGCAGCCACATATGTATACTTTATGTCTGACGTAATATTTTGGTGATCTTGAGCGAGAACTGAATGAGACTTAGCTTCTCTGTATTGTTACTCTTTTGTATGTAAATAGACCTGAGCCAGTTCAGGTTACTGAATAAAAATGTTACTAATGTATTATAAAATGAGTTATGAAAAGCCCGAACAATGTCGCATTTACTACCAGTCTAAAGTGGATACCCATTCTTAATTGTTATAAGCAGCATTAGAAGCAGGAATTGCAAAATTAAGAACTAAATATGTTTTTAAAAGCAGAGGGCGCAAGCCAATTGAGATTGGAGTGAAATACCATTTTACCAAGTCATTAGTTTTGCTGCTGGTAATCTTACGAGAAGACTACAAAGACGGAGTCTATAGCCTCATAATTTTATTTCACTGTCGAACATTGGCAGTGAAGCTTTAATGCATCCAGAATTAGCATGTAGTCCAGTCCAGAGTTCGCTAAGAGGAGCTATCGAATCAAGGATATAAATTGTAAAGTATTGTGTATATTTATATTTTCCATATAAAAGAAACCTGAAGTCTTTGGATTTCATTAGATGTGGTTAGTAGAGCATTTAGGGGAGGGAGAGCAGGAATAGCGGTCGATCACCCTCATTCGTATACATTTTCTGAAGAGTCGCATTTTGAACAGGTGATACATACGCCTAGACAAAGTAGGTGCAGATATACATTAGGAAATGCATCAGTTTCCTCACGATTGAATTTCGAATTAAATAATGTTGAACTTTATATTTTGAATCGCTTTTCCAGTTAACAGAGGCAGAAAATTAAAAATGAAAAAAAAAAAAATTAAAAATTCAATTCAATTCAATTCAATTAATTTTAAGATAATAAAATCTTTTTCCGTGCTTAACTAAAGAGGAAGTATCTATACCTATCCTACATAAATGAAAGCAAAACAAAAGCTATAAATATTTAATTTTAATTTAAATTTAAAATATAAAATTCAAATTCAACACAAATCAAAACGGGAAAGATAAAGTATATTAATGTAATTGTAATTAAGATAATTAAATGGCTATAAGCCATGAAGAAAATCAAACATAATGAAAATTGAACAAAAAGAAATTAAATTACATTCACATACATAGAAAACTGCTGGAAACCAGACGCAAAAAAAAAAAACGCAAAATCAATCATCAAGTGGAAAATACAGAAAATTAAGCCTGTTAAATCTCTCGCATCGCTCGTTCTCTGAATAACCGCCGGAATTGAGTTCCAAAGAAGTACAACTTGAACAAAGTAGGAGTTCTCATAGATGGAATATCTATGACATGGAAAAGATATGTTTAAATTCCTCGAGGAATGCAAGAAAGCCAGTACGTCACTGAGATATAACGGCTTTTTGTTGTGAATTAGCTTGTGTAAAAAGATAATTTGTTTTCGAATTAGCATCGTATTTAAGGAGCAACCAGACAAAGCATATCGAACACGTGAGATATTGTCATAACGTCTCATCCCAAATATAAATCTCGTGCAATCATTAAAGGATGCATTTAACTTTTGAGCGTATGTAGAATCTAAAAGCGGGAATACTAAACAACCTGCACTAAAATAAGGTTGGAGTAATAGTATTACAAGCTTCATCGGCATAGATCTGTGCAGTACCTCAGCAGACAACCACAGGGGTCCAAGTCCCATGTAAATTTTAACAACGGTACCATTGACTTGGTCATAGCAACTCATTGAGGTATTAAGGAGAACTTCAAGGCTTTTAACCGTATTGATATAGGTCAAATTGACAAAGTTCAGAGCAATAGGGGGAATGTCGGTTGTGTCCAAGATCTGCCTATTTAGTGGGATTTAGTGGGATTTAATTGTAAGAAATTGTCTTCTGCCCACCTACCAACTCTATGCAGATGCGACTTTATGCGGTCAGACCTATGGGTCGACTGAAGTATAATTGAACATCATCGGCGTAAAGATGTATATTACAATATTTAATATTTTCAGGAAGCTCGTTAATATATATAGACTGAAAAGAAGGTGACCAAGTATGGAACCCTGTGGTACCCGCGAATAATAAGAAAGTAGACTAAAATTAAAAAATTATAGCTAAAATACACAAAATAAAAAATAAAAATATGAAACAACTAGAGATTGAAAATTATGAAAACGTCGTGAGTCATGAGAATAATGTGAAAATGGGGAAAATTAATTAAAAGTGTGAACCCTAATGAGAACCTTAAATTCAGCGACAGATCGCGCATTTTGATAACTAGGGGGAAGACTATTCCAGTGACGGGCTATCTTGACATAACTAATTTGTGAAAACGAAGTATTATCACATTCTGATTACGTTCCAAAGCTGTATGCAGAAAAATTCACGCAGATAATACGGTTTGTTTATACATAATAATAAAAGTGAATCAATCTTCTCTGCTTGAAATCATCTCGGATTGAGAAACCTAGCAATTTTGTGCGGTAAGGTGATACATGCTCAAATTTTCGTAGTTCACAAATGAAGCGGATACAATAATTAAGGACAACTTCCGTCTCCGAAGATAAACGCTAACTAGTCTAGGGTAAATTAAATTGCCAAAGGGAAAGTAAGGTAGAATTACGTTTTTGATTAGTTTTGAGCGGATTTCGAATGATAATGAGCCAGCTGAAAGTCAGAGCCTATGAACTAGAGCATAAGCCTTACCGATAACTAAGTTCGTGTTGTCGAAGCGCTTTGGCTCAAAATAATGTTTAAATTTTTAATATTATGTAACAAATGTAAAATTGTACCATCCAAGACCGTAAGAGGTAAATCATGAGGATCAAAAGTAGTTCATAATGCCACAATGCATTAGGACTTTCCAGGGTTTAGCTTTAGGCCGTTATCTTTGGACTAAATATTGATTTTTTCCAAATCGTCATTAATGCAAGTAATACAGTCCTCAAAAAAGTCAACAAGTCTGCTTAAATAGTCCGGGATATCGTCAACATATATGTGCACACTGATGTCCCGAAGGGTTTAAAGGAGATCATTTATAAACATTTAAGCTAAACAACAAAAGGCCCAGTATTGCGCCCCGGTGAACGTCAGACAGTAGAAGGAGAGAACTCGAAGTATTAAGATCCACTTTTACCACTTGCTTTCGATCGGTTTAGAAAGTCCCGGGTAAAAGCAACAACGGAGGGACTAAAACCAAAAGTATGACTGTAGTATTTGTTCCATCGATCTTCAAAAGGTAGAATATGAATATGAATATCTGCCATCAGAAATATGTATTGAGAACTCTTCGTAATGCTTCATTCACTTTTCAAGAATTATGCCCAGAAGTCCTGCAAATATTTTTAGTTTGCATTTCGACACCTTTATAGTCATATCCGGGCGACTGGAGCTCCCCACAATTTTGTAATCATCGGATCTCAGTAAGGTGTCTTCGACTACTCTGATTGCTACCAAAATACTAGTACTTCTTAGGAAAACCACTGCTGAAACAATTAATGAATACTATCTCCCAGATCTGCAAATACGTTTACAGAACTTGCTAGGATTTAGTGCGCTACTATCACTGGGTTATTTTTATGCTCAGAGGAGAGAATGGAAAAGGGGAATGCACATTTTAGGCCCGACATCATCAGACATGGGAGGTGCTTTAAACGATGCATTATGATACTCTGAATACATTTTATTAACAATGTTTATTTATATTAAACGAAGGAAGGTCTGGGGGTCAAAGTTTGATCTAGTACATTGTAATAAATCTAGTACAGAATCTTGAGTAGAAGTTTGAGTGCCCATACTCATACGCATTTCTCTCTGAGGTACTTGATTTTTCGCACCTTAGATCGACTCTAACTCAGTACCTACGTTTATGTCCGATCGGAAAACGGCTCATTCCCAGCTACAATTCGCGGAAGAAAATTTTTCTTTGCATACTTTTAGGGTGGTATTAGAAACCACGGTGGAGGGGGGGGGGGGGAAGGTGGTTCCAATACAGCGTGTTGCATATCATATTAAAGGTTTTGCTGAGTAATATCCGGTAGTGTACTTTTTTCCCGATTCAGAAAACATGGGACGTTTTTGTTGCCGAAAAATTCGTTTTCATGTATTTGGGTCACATACACACCAGTTACTACATTTCGAATATATTTTTGCAGTTTTTTCTGCCATGACCATTAGTGCTCTATTGTGAATATTTTTTTTTTATAGGAAGTCATTCTCCACGACGCACCAGTTCCGCGCAATAACGAGAAGTAGAAAAGTCAACTCTTTCACCCAAGAAAGTCACTGAAGCTACATCCGATCGAGAAAGCTTTCCCCCGCTTAATTGAAATAAACATTGTTGATAAAATATGTACGGAGTATCATAATCTCATGTTTGTTCATGTTGGGCCTAAAATTGCATGAAAAGTGGGCATATTCTAAATTAGAAGTTCCAACCACACATTTCACTGTTATTTTCTATCTCTCTGTTTCATCATTCGGCCATCACCTAATCCTATGAAACCAGATCATTTTCAGTCTTCGGCAAAAATTTACTCCATTCTCTGTTTTAACAATCTTCTGAGTATCCAACTAGAAGTATTTCTTGTAAGATTTTTGAAACGTGTTCCTCTCTCATAATACATCTAGTTTTATTGCGGCAATGAAACCCATAATCTTTGTGCTTAGGCCGATAAAATTTTAATCGGTTGCGGTCTATGATGCTTTCCTTACAGATATGTTTTGACATCCAAATGTGAATTGATTAATTTCTGATAAAATGGACAAAAGTTTCTTCAGATGTAGAGGGGATGGGGGAAACTGAAATTTGGATTCTAAGAATGAATAATAGTTTTTCTTAAATTCAAACAGCCTAAGTACAACATCCAATTCCACAACTTTTAACTGAATTGTAAATGCGGGTACACACTGAGCAAACAAGCGCAAACACATGTGTTTGAACCCTTGTTTTTGATTAGTTTACGTGTTGCAAATTCAAACGAATGTTTTTATGCCCTCTACCCGTGTTTCTTGCCAAAGGTACATTTGCAACAAATTCGTTCGTTTCGAGGCAAACAAATGTGACACTTGGGTATATATTTACAAGCAAGAACCAGCAAAACATGCTAATCCGTATGTAAATAAATTTTTGGAGTGTTTATGATCGTTTAAAAAAAAAAAGCGAATGTATTTATTGAATGTGCGCAATTACCAGTAATCAACTTTCCGTAATTAGTACAATTTGCAGGTAAACCACATTGAACAATATGTCTTGCCTCCTCCCGCCCGGGATTTTATTTCATCTTGTTTTTGCCGCTCCCTTCTAAAAGATGTTAGAAGCGAATTCATCTTTCTTTTCACTTTCATATTATACCCTAGATGAAATTATTGACATCTTCAGTGTAACAATAGCTACATTACGATTAAATATTTTTAGATGTATTGTCTGCGGCTACTTATTTCAATATTCGCAGCTAACCAGATATTCGTGTATACATTTATTCTACTATATAATAATTGTAATAATAAATTTCTTGTTTTAGTGAAAATCTAAAGTTAGAATTGTTCAATTTAAACTATTATCATCTTGAATCGTCATCTCTTAATTACTCCAATTAGTATTTCAGTTTACTAAGTGCAAGGCCAATTTTGTTCTCTGTGTTCGTCAGCTCTTTGTCGATCTATATCCAACTAAAGTGAAAACCCAAAGTTGTGTAGTTTTGTTTTAATTGCCCCATTTAGTCCATTTTTGAAATCATGGCTGACGTGTAAAAAAGTTCAACCATCTATGTCGAAGCGTTCTCAGGCAGTATCCCCAAATATATAGTGAAAAATGAAATTTTTGTATGGGAACCCTACGAAGGAGTTACTCGATTTGTCCTGTTTTCGAAATCACAATAAAATACCTATCTAAATAAAAATAAAAAAAAATAAATTTTTAGCGCACCCAGGCGGATAAATTCGAGCTAAGTTTTTTTTTTAGTCTCACTGGTGGTGTAATCGCTATATACATAACAACAAACTAAATTTAGCTTAATATCTTAGTACTGATCTCGATAAAATTCAGGATAAATTTTCGCCAATAGCCCTTCCGCGCTAAATTTTCATATAAAATTTAGCTTAACTTGGACCGCTTTACTCAGAGAAACTAAGAAATCTCACAGTAAATCCGAAGCATAGACGCATGCTGTTTCATTTCATTGTAATTCAGAAATCAGAGAAATGCAGAAATCTCGGGCAAAATGCGGAATTGTTTGTTGTGCTGAACTCCTTCTTTGCCTCTCATTCGTAACAGAATCAAAGAAACGAAGGAATATCGGGGGTAATTCGACTTTCTCATTTCTTGCTTAAATTGGAGATTACTTCGAGAAAGCAAGTTCTTCGCTAAAATGTTTGTAGGGACGCTGCTGCAAACAAACAATACCGATTGTTCACAGCCAAATCGCTTCACTCAAATTTCAGATGGAACCTAGATAAGCCCTTGTAAATGCGTTCGCCCAGCTGATACAACTTAATACATCAGTTCTCTGAGCATTATACCCGCAGTAAAGTTATACTTCTCAGACTCATTTCAAGGAAGTGTTTTTGAAATGTAGAATTCTATGACCGATTCAGTTCTTTGAAAATTGCGTAACTAACTTTCGAACACATTCAATTCTATCTTCAAAGTGAAAGTGAACGGTTTAGTTTTTATTCGTCATATATGTCATTGTATCCTAAGAAGGCCTCAAAGAAGACATCTGCTGTCATCGAATAAAAAACCTTCCTTCTGCGGATATGCCAATATTTAAAGAGATGTTGGATTTTAGATTCCTTCGGAAAAAAGGCTTCTTCATGCATGTTGATGTTTGTATGTTTCTTTTATTCGCTGAGAAAATCTTCCGTATTCATAGAAGGCTTTTTTGGTCATCGTACAAAACCTTCCTCCTGCGGGTATGCCTATGTTAAAAGAAGAAATGCTAGAAGGAAAATGAATGCTACAAACCTTCTAAAGAGGCTTCAGTGATGCCTTTTTTTAATTTGTCCGCTCCCAAAAATCTTTTTGAATACGTCGCTGCTTTTGAACAAATGTATTTATGTTTATTTGAGCAGTGTATACCCAGTTTAAGTGGTCGCAAAGTAGTATCTATGGATATTGACTTTGCGCTATGATAAAATCAAAAGACGAAGAAGAAGAATTACCTAGAGAAGCTGCGAAAATTTTTCCCACCATTGCTCAAGGCTCTGCAGTTATAGCTTACAATGGTTCGATATTTTTGTTTTTGCCTGGACTTGGACAAAATTTTACAATGCAAAGTTGATGAATTATTTACAAAATCTTCTATGTATCCTGGCGAAAATATAAAGCTGTCAGCTGTCAGCATACAATTTCCTATTTTTATGCAAGTGATTGATTGACACTTGGCGGTCAAATTAATTTTTTTTGAATCGCAAGATTATCCACCGTTGAATTTAATTTTTAATGAAAACCATGAATCAACAAAAAAAAAACCGTTGAGCCTAGTCGTCTTCAAATTAGATAGACCGAACAAGCACCGCTTGCCTAAAAGCTTTCTAATGACTCCGACATGTGTGACTAATTAAGGCCTGAGTGCAGCCACCACCATTTCCACTGCCACCAATTTTTTTTCTTTTATTTTCAACCAAAAGTCGATTTAAATTGACGTCGTCGATGGATTTTTCTTCTTCTTCATGATGATTGGTGACTGCCTACATGAACCTTTGCCACAAACAATTCCCGGAATGATTCGGGCAATTCTACACTGCGTGCGATTCATACATAATCACGATGTATCCTTCTTGACTGCGCAGACAAAGCAAATGTTCGCGTCACGTTTTGTCATTACGCCCAATGAATTTCTATTTTCCTGATGCTTCTTCATTGCTTCCCCACTAATAATCATCATCCCTGATGCTCTCCTGGTCGAGTTTCATAAATTACACGATCGCTTTTGTGATTATGATTTCACTTTTTGTTGTCCACGTTCGACCTCAGTACGGGAAGGGCCGGGCGGTGGTAATATACACGAAATCTGTCAGTTCATGGCGATAGCAAGAGCCGGGTAAATTGATGGTAACCTGTCAAGTTCAACAAGATTAATGGACTCTCCGATTTCAAGCTTGATTCCCCGTTACTGTCTTACTGGATATATTCTGGGTGCCCACACGTATTTGTGTCCCTCACGTATTTGTGTCCCTCACAACCCCATATATATATGTATAGAGAGAGAGAGAGAAGGGTGATGACTTCTAATTGTGTGTGGCTTGTCGGTGTGGAGAATTTTAATTGACGTGTTGTGGCATCCGGAACGATTTGAATCTGCTCACTTTCTACCGGTTTTCTTTGGTAGTTCTATGGACTGATGACATGTCAACTTGGAAGCCAGCTATTGACTCTATCCTTTCATGGCTATGCATTTACTGATAATTTGAAATCTTTTTAATGTGTAGGCTCGAAGGTAGTTTTTTTTATATACATGAAGGACATTTTTGCTGGCAAACATATTTTATGGTAATTTTAAAATTTCTCGAACTATTTAAGAGTTTCGAATTGGATTTGTTAAGCTTGCAGAAAGAAAGAGAAAGAGAGAAGAAATATTTCTCTGCTGCGCGTTTTTTTTACACCAGAACTTATTTTCCATAGAGGTTTTAATAGTAGTTTGAAAAATATTTAAATTAGTATAATATCTCTTGGGCTTGATCCATGAACTCAACACTCATAAATAGGTGCCACCTAGGACTATGCGGAGCAAGGTGGAATCGGTGAATTGGGGAAAAAAATACCTCCTGCTTCTAACTCAATCTATATTTAAGAAAGAAAATGTTCAATTGAGGTTACTTCCACAAATTTATCGATAGATGTCTCTCTCAGAATGCCATATTTAAAAAAAAAATCAGAACAACATGGTTGAAAAGAATAATTAAAGATTTAAACCATAGATAGTGTTGTTCGAGGGAAAATATGCTAGTTTGATGTCCAATGTACTTCGGGACGAACTATTGTCCAGTAAATTAAACTCACTTTTATTTATCGGCTTTTATTTTTCAGACGTGCTGACAGTAACAAAAATGTACAGACATCTTGACAAAATGACAACTGACTTATCACTTAGTTGCCCTCTATCTGTGAGATTATCTAGAATGTTATGTCAGGTTAAACTAAAGTCAAAAATACAATGTGTATCCTGGAATATAATAGCTAAGTTTTCACAAAACACCATGTATTTGCCAAAGTACAGGCTATATGGCCACCGTCAAAATCTCATTATTGTATGCAGAACTTCATGGCCTTTCCACCAACTGCTCAACCAGATTTATAATTCTCTCCCCTTAGGAGTTATGGTGGTATAAACTAAAAATTTCAGATTTTCTAAATTTGTTTTGAGTTTGTTTGCACTTTTTGTTTTACACAAAGGTGGTTAACAGTCGTCTAATTTCGGTATGACTTGAATTTGTTATGAGCTAATAACTCTTTAACGGTTACAGTTTGCAAATAGGCCAAAAAAGGAGGAGAAGCCTTGTTTACAGTTTTTATGAAAAACTTATGTAAAAAAAAAAAAATTAGAAAATCCGAAATTTTTATTTTATTCCACCATAACTCCTGAGGTGAGAGGATTATACGTCTGGTTGACTTTTGACGGTGACCATGCACCCTATACTTTTACAAATGCAGGGTGTTTTGTACCCTATAACTCTAAAACGGTTGATATACCCCCCCCCCCTGCGTAACAATTTTTTGTTTGTTTAGGTGAGTACTATTACCTCGCACTGTATGAACCACCATGGAGGAAACACCCCTGTATGTGAAAAATCATAATTTTTGTGTGGCAATTCTAGGAAGGAGTTGCCCGATTTAGTTTATTTTTGAATTTCTTCCACTTTTCATGTATAAAATTAATGTACCCAAAATTAGAGGTTTCAACTAGTATCCAAATATACGTGGAAAATCTGAATTTTCGAATGGCAATCTTACGAATGAGTTGCCTAAGTCTTCCATTTTCGAACTTCGATTTAGAATTTAGGATAAGATTTAAAATTAAATCCTACGGGTTTTCATACCTTTAAATGTGTTGCCAGATTTCGCCATAGTATATCTATGAGTTCACATCTAGGTTAAAACAGATTTATCCCTGTCTAAAGTTTCGTAAATTTATTGTATTCAATAATATTAGTCACCTCTTTAATTACCGGAGACCCGACTATATGAACACTGGCTCCTAGAATAGGATAGTCTTAGTCCTGGACATCATTGAAGAAGCTACTTTTAACTGAACTCCTACATATGTATATTAAAACCAGTATACGAAAAATAAATTTTAAGTATTCAGGCGTTCTAGAAAAATAACTCTTCTTATTTTACCTTGGTGTAAGTAAGGGTGGTTCTTTGATTTACCTAAATGCGGTAAAATTGCTGTTTCTTCGTAAATTAATTTTCATCGGAAAATTGGAGTTTTAAACGTGGAGCACCGTTACCTTCTAATATGTATTATAGTCGTAACGCATGTATGCATGTATATGAATGAATACGATTAAAGCGAAAGCAATTTTCATTCATTTCACTGCACCATAATTGAATTCGGAGTCCCTAGTTAGCAGTACGTAAAGGCTGTTATAGAAACATACATACATAGGTGGTATAGGATAGAAACACTAGTGCAGCCCATAATCATCCAAACATAAATCTAACAACCGTGAAGCTAACTAGCAAGTCAAAGCCATTTGGGGTCACCTTAAAAACAAGGGGAGGGGGTCACGTAATATCAGTTCAGTTGGTTCATTAAGCTGCAGGTCCCTAATAGCCTCGAATTTTGGAATAGTTTCACGTTTTCTACAAGTGCTTAATACTCCTGGTA
Organism: Dioctria rufipes; assembly: GCA_963924295.1. NCBI lineage: Eukaryota > Metazoa > Arthropoda > Insecta > Diptera > Asilidae > Dioctria > Dioctria rufipes. The sequence goes on along the minus strand of OZ002744.1, from coordinate 16,652,063 downwards.
TTAGTCTGGTATTTATATGGCATGCCCTTCCTTAGCTTACGTAATGTAACTATATCTACAATCTAGTATATGTTATATCCTCCCCCCCACCCACATACGCTTCTCAGATGTGATGCTGAAACAGGGCTTTTAGTTGGTGGTATATATGGCAACCCGCCCATATTCAATTCTATATGTAGGTACTCTCTGGTATGTAGTATGTACTTAGAGCTACATATATGTTGTTGGTATGCGGTGGAATGGTGGATCCGAACATCCCCTATACACATGTAGCGGTTGTATAAAATGTTCCGACAGCATGGAAAACGATATAATCTTCTTGTGGTGGTGGAAACAGCTTTTGTGGAATTTCCGTATTATTACCCCCATCCTCCCCGAAACATACCCATATGCGGAGTTGGTGGCTGTGCTTGAGTATGTGGCCAATTTACAGGATTACACGAAATAACTTTTCCCCAATATGAGATTGAGAAACATTTTCCGAAACGTTGGGTAGCGTGTTTCAAAATGATTATAAAATGTCATACGATTACCGTTATTCGGTGTGAATTACCAAATATTTTTCATGTTATGTGGGAGAGAGAATAGCAGTAGCAGCACATAATGAATTTTGCTGGTTTTGCAAATGTGAGGAAAAATTCCGATTCACAGAGAGTGTGGAAGAATTCTAGAATTTCCGAAATGAAATTTAAATCCAACCTTTTGCGTTGCTTGGTGTAAATTTGCAATTTTGCATGCGTTTGCAATGTTTGCTAACTGGAAATTGTTTTCAAATTATTTCGACATATTTTATTGGATGGCAAATATGAAATACATACGCACGCACACACAAAGGAAGTGAACTAGATACCTACCCTAGTAAAGAAATGTGAATGTAAAATATTTTATGATTTTGATGTTGGATTTTGAGTCTTGTAATTTAATATTTCTTTTAGAGTAAAATGGGGGAATTCTATTTAAGTGATTTTGTCTAAAAGCTCCTTATAGTTGTTGTACTTTTGATTCGTGAGAGGAGCCAACTATCGGTACAACTGAATAGATCTTCTAGAGATGTCAGTTAACTATGCACTATATTTCCTCCATGGTGGTCCATAAAGCGGGAAGTAATAGTATAGCAGGGGGAGGGGGTCAAATAGGTCATTTCGTAGTTACAAGTTGATTAAGAAATTATGCTAAGATTTCACAAAACACCCTGTATCTTAAAAAGTACAGGGTGTACGGTCACCATTTTAGGCTGATTATATGTAACTTTTTACGGCCTTTCCAGCACCTGCTCAACCAGCCCCGTGAACCGTGTTATGTTTGCCTTTATGCTGGTTGCCAATGGATTGGCAGATTCGCCGATGTCCATATTCTGCTCATGATTAAATTAATTAATTATTGTGCCGACCTCAATATTTATGAAAGGCAAAGAAATGAAAATTACCTATGGATCTGGCTGAATGCCTCAATCCTTACTTGATATTTGGCTGGAGTGCCTCAATATCTCTGTGAAGAAGATATCTAGCTAAGCCTCTATATCTTTAGGGAGGGGAATGCCTGGCTAATCGCCGCTGCGTTCTGAAGAATAAGACTTGAAGTTTACCAGCCAATGGGCAATTCTTTATTCTCGATTTCTTTCTTATTGCTAAGTCAGTAATTTACATTAATTTCTTAAAGCTACCTACAATCGATAATTTTCCCACCTTATCATTATGTAAAATAATGAAAGAACGGTGACCTCACGTGAGTAACATATTCTTTGTTGCTATTGTGAAATTTGGTGCACTGTACATACATAATTTATTTTTCTGCTCGCGCTGTAATTTGATGCGCTTTTATTTTACTTATTCATAACGAGGTATGAATGATTCACACAAAAATGATTACATACAAATCCGTATGTATGTAAATTGTACTTTCATTTTTGTTTATTCGAGGAGTTAATTGAACTCCGAGTTTTACCTTTTGAAACGATTTACAAACTTTAGTTGTAATCTTGGTTTCTTATTTCTCTTATGGAGATGTACATATGATTTATATGCAATTACATGGTTTAATGATGCATGATTAGAGATGCATTACAACCTCGCCCCTCAGGAGTTATTGTGGTTTAAACTAAAAATTACGGATCTTAAATTTGACCTATATTAATAATAATAAATATAGACTGCAGATGCGCCTCTTTAATTTAACCTATCACACCTTATGTGCTATTTGTAACAGTTGTAACGCTAGGGTTGGCGTGGAGGCGCTCAGCGTCCATAAGTCGGAGGTTGGATAGAAAAAAAAATTTCCGGCAGATTTCAGTTCAATTTAACTAAGGGAAAAGCAGCGATTACTAAAGTGCACTGGGCGCCAGGTCCTGTAAACAAAAGAAAATTCCCCATTTTAAGCTATGATCAATAATCAGAGAATAGGTCGTACGTTGCCCAGTCTTCCTAAACCTCCTTTTTCGATGCCGGCTAAGACTCGTCGGTGGGCATGGGAGGAAGACCGAGTATTATACTACGAAGAGAACAATCCACGTCCACGGTTCACATCTCACATAACAACCACTAATCTCAGCGACTAGCTAATATAGCTAACACAAGCCGAGACTGTAACCCCCTAACTTTAACTTAATTCATCGAACAATCGCCCAACCACTCTGGACGGGGGTAGTCAGTACGAGGACCGAATGAGGCGAGCACCATCCAACTAATATTTACTTCATCAGTCAAGTTCAACTTTGTTTATGCGCAACCGGTTCCCCGAAATTGCGTACCCAATTTTCTTCTGAATAAGTATGCTCATCCTATAGCTGTTCACGCATGTAATTATAATTAGATGTATACCCAGACAGACCCTGCACCCCATGAGGGAGAAAAAAAAAACAAAAAACAAAATTTCACTGAGGCTTTAATTGATTATAATTATATTATTAAATGTATGTCTCGCATCACAATTCACATACGTATTATCGCTGACATGCGTACTCTAAATGACTTTCCACAGAAATGCACCAAAAAAAGAAGACTTGTTCCTCTTACGACTAATGGGGCCGATTTTTGTTTTTTTTTCTCTACACATATATATATACATATATTTATATGTATATACACCATTTAAATTCTACATTATAATAAAAACAAGTAAAAAAGCTAGAATTGGTCTTAGACCAATTCTTCTGATACCCCAGATGAATGCCCGTATTAAATTTCGTATGGTCACCGATCTATTCAAGTATTGATTTTGAAATTGTTTTTCGCATATATTTCTAGAACGGTTTGTCGCACAGAAAAATTGATTATAACCAATTTTATAGGATTTCATATTCTGCAGAGGTTTTTAGTACAATAAAAATGTCTTGAACTGATCGTTTTCAAAGTATACGTAAAAAACCGAAATTTTTATATGGCAACACCAAGAAGGAGTTGCCCGATTTAGTCTATTTTTGAGATTTTATTTGCTAATGCAGTAGAAACATCATGTACGAAATTTCAGCTCTCTACGTCGACGAGTTCTCAGGCAGTGTCCAAATATATATCGGAAAACGAAATTTTTATATGGCAACCCCACGAAGGAGTTGCCCGATTTGACTCATTTTCGAACTTAATTTTACTTTTTTATTCAAAGTCCGTGTACAAAATTTCAGCTCTCTCGGTATACGCGTTCTCGAGTTATCGTGCGCACGGCGGACGGACGGACGGACATGCAAAAATCGAAATAACTTTTAATATTATGAGTGGGTGTCCAATCCATTTTGCTCTACCATCATTATTTTGAGGTGTTACAAACGGAATGACAAACTATGATTTCATCTAGGGTATAAAAATATATAATAGAGATAATTCAATCAAAAGTACTCCCCGAATATCCCCAATTGCGCAAGTGGTGATGACCGGCGGCTGCTACAAAATCATTAATAAAAAATTTCTTGATTTCGCGGTATCTTATACTAAGCATGCAACTAGGTCGACTACGATTACTAGGTGGGCCTCATATAGTGACACGTGGATTCATGCACTGTACCAAAACAGCTTGAGTTGGACGTTATTCAACGCGGCGTAAGGAGACTTCTCCAATAGCCTGTTGTGGGGTTTTTTTTTTCTTCCGGCCAAATGTGTTTGCTTAAAGCACCCTGCCGATTTTTATTTTCTTGAAATTACTCCAATTCTGGGTATTGTACTTTCTTGCCGGCACAGTACCATGGGTTTCCTTGGGGGCTTCTTGCCCTTTCGCCTTCTTCTGTTTCGTCTTTTCACCTCCTTTTTGTTTATTTTAACTTTCATTTGTTTTTTTTTTAATTATGACAAAAATTTCCGATTTTTATAACTTGCTCACGTATGTAATCTTTATTAATATACATACATCCACCGTGACTTTTGCAGCGTTCTTGTGAAAATAATCTCGGTACCGAATCATCTGATCGCCGTCCTATTAAGTCATGCTATCTCTATTGGCAGTGAGCTTGTTGCCAAGCGGTCAAGTATACTAGGTTCCGGCTAGGAGCTACCAGATGGCTTCCTCATTATACCACATAGAATTATAGACCAAATTGTGGTTTTTTACTCGTTCAATTTTAGATTCGCTATACCCATAAAGAGTTACAGCCTACTCTCAAAGCTATTCTCAAACTAATTTTCAAAGTTAATTTGTTCCCATAGTGACTGAAAACTCGTCATTTTAAAAAAATATTGTCTAATTTCGGTATGACCTAAATAGGTTATGAGCTAATAATTGCTTAACGGATACAGTTAGCATATAGGATGTATGTAATAGGGCAAATTAAAGAGGAGAGTCTACAGTTTTCAGATTTTATTAAAAATAGTTATGTTAATGACTTTTGAAAAAAAAATAGAGGTCAAATTAAAAAAACAGGAAACATAAATAGAAATTTTTAGTTTAGACCACAATAACTCCTGAGGGGAGAGGAGTACGGGGCTGATTGAGCAGCAATAAAGTTCTGCATACAATCAGCCTAAGATGATGACCGTACATCCTGTACCTTTTAAGTTATAGGGTGTTTTGTGAAAACCTACCATAATTACTTAATCATCCTGTAACTCCGAAACGGTCAATATGCCGCCCCCCCCCCCACACGCGTGCGGTCCACCATGAAGAAAACACTTTGTACAGGTAACTATGCAATATGGAGATGGTATGTGTTAGATCCCTAAAAATGCATATTTTATAAATCACTATTACCCCATATTTACCTTAACGGTATTTTTACCTTCAACTTTCTGTTTTCTTATCTTAATCCTTTTCCCGCAGCCGACAATGGAAGATTTCATTTAAATGGAGTATTACACCCTGAACCTCCAAGTATCTCCAAATGTAATGCTTTCTCACATCTCAAAACCATCTTACCCCTAATTAGCTGGTATTACTCTTAAAATTGGTTTTTCCAAAGCCGATCTCTAATTAAATTATCATCACTTTTAGATCCCTAAAAATCGTAGATTCACTCATATCATCAAATATAGTATTTATGTATTTCTCGCATTACAAGGTGATTCCTCTCCATAATATAGCCGAACGGGTGTCTGGTGATAAGGCTTCATGTAAAGAACCATAAATCGTATGGGTGGAGTTAAGTCTCCTGAGCATAGGTCAAGCCATAGCCAACTGAATGCCCTCCAAAAATTCCTATAGGACCCAACCGATTCTGCCATAACACTTTTCAAGATGATCGTAGGGGGCCACCAGCATTCTAGTTAATAACTATTTAAAAAGGATCTGTTAAATGGTAGATGGACGATTCGAAAATGGAAGGTAGTGCAGGCATATATGGACCTCATTATGAGGCAGAAATCAACACCATGAATTCTGCGCTCGCGAAATCATTCATAAGAATATACGTGGACCAAAAATATATGTAATATTGGTCAGTCAAGCAGCACTCAAAGTGATAAATTTGTTTATGTTTGAATCTAAGTTAATTTTGGACTGTATTATACCAACTAGCTGCAACAAATAAGGTTCGGTGCCAAATAGGTGCCAGGACATGAAGGCAATAAGAGCAACGAGATTGGGGACCGACTTGTAGAGGAAAAAAAAATCAGATTTCTGTTTATTTGCTCTGAGTCAGTTTTTGCACACTCAAAGAGTCACATTTCGGCACAAGTCAGGCACAGGGAGGACAAAATAAATTTCGCACTCTGGGAAAATACCCAGCGGCTGAGATTTTTTGGTTTTTATAACTTTTTCAAGTTTAACTAAAATTATTTTGGAAAACGTGTAACATACTTTTATGTTAAAATTTGAAAGCCTCAAGTCTACGCTTTAGTTTGACCTAGGACACTTTATGCCGAAAATGCAACCATTGCAGTGTTAAATAGTATTGTCAAATAAAAAATAGAATATTTTTTAGCTGAGACATTTGAAAGGGTTAATTACAATCTTATCGGTGCCATTAGCTCATACAATATTGATCTGTTTAACGGCACATAACTCTTTAACGGTTGCGTCCTGGACAAAGAGTGTTCAAGGTAGAATGAAAGCGAAGACTTAAAGCTTTCCGATGATCGAAAACTTTCAATACTCCATGGGGTGGGATATTTTTTATAAAGTTCTCAGGGCCTCCAGCATTATCCTCTTGGAGAACAATACCACATAACTCTTCGGCTCTTTCAAATGAATGAATTGTTGTGATCATGTCAGATCGGTCCTGGGAAAGGTCTATTGTGGGCTACGCAGGCTCTGGTTGTCTACACAAATTCTAGGTTCGAACACCAAACTAAAGCTTTAGCTATGATTTTGCCACTTTTTACCTTTGGGAGCCTGATCTTCCCAAAATTAGACTCTACCTGCCTGCGCAGAATCAACGTTGCTTTCAACGATTGTGTGAGATTCGCCTTCGGTCTTCGTAGATTAGACAATGTTTCTGGCTTTAAGACTAGGCTAGTCGGATATATTCTCGATATATATTTAAAGTGCAGGTCACTTTCCTTTCTCTATAAGATCATTAATACGGAACAACCTTACGAATAACATCCAATTTCTGAATTCGTTACGCCATCGTAATATTCTAATTCCCCGTTATTGTAGAATGGTTCAGGCGGGCTCTTACTTTCTTCAAGTGGAAAGAACCCGAAATTCTGTACCGTACTCTATCAATAGTGTGAAAGGTGTGGATGCATTCAAGAAAAAATTATTAACTATATATAATGTGTTGCTATCAATAAACTGCTATTTTTTCGGCTTATTCTTTTTAGTTTTGTTTGTTAAAATGTACACAATGAACATTTGTAACATCAGTAACTTTATTTTGCAATTAGATTTACTCCTTTTGTTTAGTATATAATTTAAAACTTAATTGCTTTTGCCTGTTACTTTTTCTATAATCTTTCAGATCTTTTATCTCTGGTGTATCCATAATCCTCTTTAGCTGTATAATCCATCTAATTTCAATATTATTTATTATATCGCTATGTTGTACAATCCAACTTAATCCCTACACCTATTTATACGATATATGTACTACTTAAAGGATTTCTATGTAGTTAGGTAATTTGCACACTGGAAATAATTTATTATTAAGACTGAAACTATAGCATTAAAGCAAAAAAGAGAAGTAAAAGCAAACTAAATAATAAATTATACAGATTAACAACGAGAAAGTAAATAAGTATTTATCAACTAAAAATAATAGAAGGAAATACAGGACTAAAAAGCATGAGAAGAAAAAGATTAAAATAAAAAGAAATAATACGAAATAACAGATGAAAGAGTGATCAGTAGTAGTAAAAATTAAACATTATTAGTAAGATGATTGAAAACAATACGTTTAAAGCTGTCAAAGGTGCCCGACCATAATGAGTTTCAATTGGTAAGGAGTTCCAAATACTGACTGCTTGGACGAAAAATTGTCGATCGTCACCAGAAATCTGTTGGTAGGTAGTATAAGAGTTAATGCTCTACTTGATAGTAAACCTACCGCAGCCAAATAAAGTGTCAGCAAAGGGTGAATCGTGGTCATAGCGCCGAAGTCTAAAAATATGCTTGTTGATGGAATTGAAAGAGACCAGAAGCTTTCTCTCCGATATACTATCCAGCCCATTAGAAATTTCACAACCATATAAGAAAATCGGTGCAAGTAAAGCTTGTGCAAATTTTAACCGAGAGTCGCTAAAAGCCCAAAAGCGTCGAAGCCTATAATAAATTTTTCTAACCACAAAATTTATATGGTCATCCCAAGTCAATCTATTATTAAATATAATACCTAGATTCTTAGCTGAAGTAACAAGCGGAATTACTGCACCACACAGTCAGTACCTAGTCTACTTATAATTAAACACTTAAATTTACTTCCATTTAATTTGAGCCCATTGTTTCCCAGTCCATTTGGCAAGTACATCAAGATCGTCGTTAACAGAGCAGTTTCCATCCTCGAACAATCTAATACGCCTAGAAATATAAGCTGTACGTCGTCAGCATATAAATGAGCCTTGCAGTTTTTAATAACCGTAAATACATCGTTTATGTACAACGAAAATAATACAGGGCTGAAAAGTGAACCTTGCAGGACGCCTGCCAAAAGAGGAAGAAAGTTAGAGTAACGGTAAAGGTCATGGTAGCAGTGAATATAGACCAATAAGTATCTTACCATTCTTCTCCAAGGTCACCGAAAAGATTATGTCCACACAAATTACTGATAATGTTCGGAGTAACAACTTATTGAATTGCTGTCAGTCAGGATTTAGAGCTAAGTATAGTTGCATTACTGTTCTGCTCAAAGTTTCAGAGGACATTCAACAGGCCATTGATAAGAATTACATTACATTTGAGCTTTTATTGGATTTCTCTAAAGCCTATGATACTACTAATCATGGCCGTTTATGTGTAAAGCTCGTTAAATACTTTAAATTTTCACCCCAGGTATCTAGGTTAATTGCCAGTTATTTGAGGGATAGATTCTGTACATATTAATGGAGTATTTCCACATACAAGGAAAGAGTATTAATAATATACGTTTGCGATGAGATTATAAATTTAAAAAGGATCCTGGAAAATCGAGGGTCAATCTCATCGCAATCCACGGCATTTTCTTTTATGCTTAGTAAGACACGTGCTACATCCTCACAGTTCACCCTAATAAAGTCAAGGGGAACAATGCTATTTGCATCTGTGACCTCAGAAACATTAGACCAACCAATATCATCCGACCCCGCGGTTAACGCAAATTGATTATTAAGTTCATCAGGATGCGGGAGATCACCAGCAATGGTACCACTTTTCAAATTCAAATCATTTAATGGTTAAAAATATCTAAGATCTTACAATCTTTTGATGATACAAAACATATTTGGTAAATTTCAAAAGAAAATACTAAATTCATATTAATATTAAACTAACAAAAATCAAAAGAAAAGACTAAAGCTAAAAAAAATAAAAGAAAAAAGTATAATCATAAGAAATAAGCAAAGCAAAAATAGAAAATTATAGTAAGGAACAAAATAGAAATTAAAAACCAGCAAAAAATTGAAGATTAAAATAAGCAATAGCGACAACTAGTAGCAGTGCAGGGAAGGAAAGAGCATACAAAACCGGAAGACATAAGCGATGGAAGTGATTAATAAAAATAAAAACGAAAATAAAAGCGCAATACAGAGTGTAAGCGCAATATAGAGGTTAAACACAATGTCAGTCCGCCTGACCATCATTTGATGACAGATGACGAGTCAACAGTACTCTGAATGAACTGGCCGAGCTCGTGCGTTGCAAAGCCGCTGGAAGACTGTTCCAAAGACGAGCAACATGAACAAAGCGAGAGCGTTCCAAAATTCGATGTTGATAACGGGGAACCCGCAGCATTAGGTGCCTGTCAGTGTTTAAAGAGCTGATGTCGAAGAATAGATAGCTGGGGCGCCTGGTGTAGATGATCTTATGAAGAAAGAGCAAAATTATCAGTTTCAGACAAGCATCTAGAAGACAAACCCAGCAGAGAATTACGGAAGAGAGAAACGTGATCGTATCTTCTCAATCCATGAATAAAACGAATGCAGTCATTGAAAGCGACATTCAGCTTCCGCCTACAGATCGAATCCCAGTGTAGGAACACAATACTTCCACTTGTGAAATAAGGCAAGAGAAGAGTATTCACTAGCTTGGAGAGAGAATCCCCGCAGACAATCACAACTTTAAATTTTACCTAATATATTTTTAATGTGGTCACAGAAAGTCACAGAAGAGTTGAGGATAGTTCCTAAATTTCGAGCAAAGGTAACGTAAGGTAAAGTGGTGAAATTCAAAGTTACAGTTGGAAACTGTGAGACATCAAGCCTCTCGCGATTTAAAATCATGTAAGTTGATTTATTGGAATTTAAAACTGAGTCATGGCTCTTGGACCACTCGAAGATTCTCTTTAAGTTTGAGTTGATTCTCTCGACACAATCCTCAATAAGGCCAGAAGATTTTAAATTCCTCCACAAGACCTTAGCGGGTTGGTTTATGTCTAGTTTTCGTAAAAAATATCTTTCTTTATCTGTACAAATAACATAATTAATATTATTTCTTAGCTCGCAATAAGTGTTCCAATATTCTCCAATTCGATATCGCTTTCATAGTTTATAGGCTTGCTCTCGCACCACCAGTATGAGTCTTCTAATAGTATCTGAAAACCAACGGCAAGCCGGGTTGCCAATAACCCTGGTTTTTAACGTAACAAATTTTTAAATGGAGATTGGCAATATACTCATTAATTATATGGATTTGAGAGTCTACATCAGTAATGTCACGTAAGATATCCCAATTCAGTCTTAACATTAATTTTCTAACAGTTTATCTATTCTGACCTCTTAGTCAATTTCCTGTATTTTAAATTATACTTCAAAAGACTGTAAGTCTTGTATACTCTATCATAGTGTTTTCGAATAAATCGAATTGAATAAACTGAATTGAACAAACTGATGCACGTGCTCACGAAACTAAGACATTTTGCTACTTACCTAACAGATTTTCTACAAATATCAGAAATATCAGAGGATATAAAATCAACAGAAATATTTTTCACCCGATTTGAAGACAAATTTACTCCTACCAAGAAAATTATCTTGAAATATGGCAGTGATTTTATGAGAATTTCGCTCACTGTATATATTCAAATCAATTTCTTGCACTCGGAAATGGTCGATTCATTCCATTTTATCAAAATCCTTGCCCCATTTTTAAGATAAAATTGCACAAAAAAAAAAAAAATGAAGAATTATTGCTCTTTCAAGGGTATTTTATTTGACATGAAGAAATTAATCTTATTTATGAAGTCTTGCAGAAATGCTGTAGTCATCATCAGGTTAGAAGTTTCTATGAAACGGGTTATGAACTCTTGTTATTTACGTGATTTTACATATTTCCTTCTGGTTAACAATCTGTCACCAAAATAAATATCTTCACAAGCTATTTAGTTTTTTTTTTTTTTAAATACTTCTTTCATGCATTTGTGATGTTGATAGCCTTCATGGATAATAATCAATTTTTATTTATTTTTTGCTTCAATTTGGTAATTCATAAAAAGCTCAAGCATCAACAGATCTGACAAGTTTTAAATTAAACCAATTTCACATTTCAAGATATGATTAATGACCTGAGCAGAGCGGATCATTGTGTGCTGATTAGTGGGGGTGTATTCAGTTAATAATATGAACCGGAAAAACTTTTTTTCTTTTTTTTTTTTATTATGACGAAGGAGTCGATTTCTTGATTTTCCTTGACTTTCGGGTAAACTTCTAGTTCATAATTTTACGTAAGTATTCTCTTCCTCTTCTCTTTTTCCAAATTACTTGCTTCCCCACATATTGGATTGATTATATCCTGAACTGATAGCCTTCATCTTGGCGCCCCTTAGCCAAGGCTCTCTACACAAGAAATGGATTATTAATGAAATGTTGTTAAGTTCTATATGATTCCATTTACTCGGTCCGGGAATGAAGTGTGTATGTAGAATTTGTAGGGGGGTGATTGATGATCTCTTGTAGGTGACTTGCATGTTGCATGTCGGTCGTTAAAAGATGCCGCCATTAAAAACGGATAAGACCAGCATGAAAAATACTTCGGCAAATTAACACCGAAAATAGTCTAGAGTGGTTTTTGCAGCTAATTGCATTGTTTCCAAAACGCAATTTCTCTGCTTTCTTCATAATTGATGAATTTGGGGTCTTTTAATCCGGGAGAGGGGAGATATTTGGCATTTTTGTATCATCAGCACTAAACTAAAGTCTTCAGTAAAATCATCATAATCTTGTTATATTTATAACGCCATCTTAATGAACATTTTGAAGAGGTCTTTCGATGATAGATACTTGAGCATGTTTCTGGGTGTTAACGTTAACGCCCCAATGCATGTCGCAAATTTTCACTTAAGGCTTTAACGATTTGAAATATTCGCCAATAATAACAGGCTGAAAAAGGAAGGAAAATCAAATTTTCAATTATCGTCATTGTCGTTGTCGTCGTCATCGTCTTGTCAATATTGTTTTGAAAACTCAAGTGCACTTAAAAAGAGCGCACTTGTGATTTTATATACTTTCATTTCTTTGCCTTGCGTTTTCATAATCAGATCCGCCATTCGAGTAGTACGTATATGAAAATTGCTGCTATGTATATGTAAGTCCGAAGTGCATTTTTGTGACATCTCAAGTAATTCCAGTGGAACTCATGGAATTTATAATTAAGATGAAAATTATTTGATATTTTTTAAGTATTGTATTTTGATAGTACTTGTAGATTTATATCTCTGCTTGCACGAGATGAATTTTAGTTGATGAACATCATGTCTCTTGACAATAAGCTCTTATAACAACAATATCTTGAATTGTAAAAAACTTCAAGTAATACGTTTAAAGTTAAGAGTTTATATCTTTGTGAAGGACTTGCAATATTAATTATTATTATCTTTCTACAATTTGCAAAGCTCATTGGATTATATGGATACTGTACAGCTCTGGTGGGAATTTATATATATCTCTTAGCATGTACATAATATGTAATTTGGAAGTAACTACTGAGACATAAAATAAGGTATAGATATACAATATTTATAAAGTAAGTGTTAATAATGTCAGTAATCACAAAACTGAGGAATGTACAGCTGGCCCGGAAATAAATAGATGTACCAACTGTATGAGACAGCCCGGCAGAAAAAATCAGCTAGCGAACAGTAAAGTATACTAAAGTATTGTTTTATACATGATGAACTGTCTATTCCTAAATATAAGAAGCCTCAGAATTAAACTCGAAGAGTTGCAATTAATAATTACAGAAAATTTACAACTTCATGTTATTGTACTTAATGAAACATGGCTGAACCCTAACGAAACCAAATATTACGAACTAGATGGATATGATTCATACTTCAACTGCAGGGATGAAGCAAGAGGAGGAGGTGCTGCAATTTATATAAAAAAAGGTATAACGCATTCGGTAATAGAATTTAAGAGCGAGTATAATACAGTGTTAGTCGAAATTACAAGTACACAGAATAAGAAAATTAAAATATTAACACTATATAGAAGCCCAGCGGATACCATTAATGATTTCCTCGAATATCTCGATGCCGAATTAGAAAGACATACCAACCTCCTACTAATGGCGGACACAAATATCGAATTACTTAGTACTCAATAATGTGTACTAAACTACATGGACATAGTACATTTAAATGGCTATAAATACAAATCAATACATATAGCGTCACAAGATTAACGCCTAATTCGGCAACGATTATTGATCATGCATTGCCTCTAGCTTTGAAATAGGATTCAAAATTGAAGATATCCCGTACTCGGATCACAGAGCTTTGCATATAGGCATAAAAACGTGTATAACCTTGCACGAACCAATGAGATATATATACAGGAAAAAAACGGTAGTGGAAAAATTGAGGAGAATGGTTCAAGAAAAAAATCGAACTGCGCAGAACATGAGCATGGAGTCTTTAATGGGCTTCATAAAAACAGCTAAGACTGCAAGTTTAGTGATAAAAAAAAAATTAGAACTCACAGGAAAAATTGGATCACACCGGAAATAATTGAACTAATGAAAGTCAGGAACAAGTTTTACAAAAAGCTAAAAGCAAGCCCATTGGATATGGAATTAACCAGAAAGTACAAGACTTATAGCAAGATGGTTAATAAATCTAAAAAAATTGCCAAACAACGACGCATTAACTTCAAACTTGAAAAGACTGGAGGTGACTCAAGGAAATTATGGAAGGTTATAAATAATGATATAATCATATTGAATGAGAAGAAAAGGAATGATGTAGTTATTGATAAATTATGTTATAAAGGGAGAAAAGGGCTAACAGTAAGTGAAAACGCAGAAATCTTAAACACTTTTTACAATGAAATTAGCCAGATTCTATCCTCGCGGATTCCGTTCAATGAGCGAACTAGAAATACCATAAGTGAACTCTCTATGTACTTAACTCCTGTCACTTCCCTGGAAGTTGAAAGTTGAAAAGAAACTCAGCACCTGGTGAAGATGGCATAACAGCGGAAGATCTTCAAATGGTATTAAATTTAGTGAGGAACCCACTGAAGGATCTAATAAATCAAATTTTCGAAACTGTAAATTACCCGAACTGTCTCAAAAAAACTATAACTATACCAATATATAAAAGTGGTGAAAGAACCAATCCTGAAAATTACAGGCCTCTTGCACTGATTAGCGTATTCAGCAAATTAATCGAAAAAATGATTGACAAGCGCCTTAAACAGTTTTTACTTAAGACTGGTGGTTTTGATAGAAATCAATTTGGTTTTCAAGAAAAATGTGGCACTGATAATGCTATAATAGAAACAATGAATGCAATAAACACTTATCTTGACCAGGGTCTATACGTTGGAGTGGTTTTTGTAGATCTTCGTAAGGCATTCGATACTGTAAATTATTGTGTGCTATTGCAATTTCTTGAGGAGAAAGGAGTACGTGGACTAGTCAATCACTTATTCAGATCTTACTTGACAAACAGAATTGTCAAAGTGAAAATTCAGGAGGAACTTAGCCTGCCTTTAATTGTGAAGGAAGGAGTACCCCAGGGATCTATACTAGGGCCACTGCTATATCTAATATATATATAAGTAATATGAATAACGTGAAACTGAAAGCAGAGTACAAAATATTTGCGGACGACACCAACCTGTTATATAAAGCCTATAATGGTGCTGATCTATAGGAAATAATGAACTCGAACTTGAATAAATTTAAAGATTGGATAGCTGGTAATAAACTGTTAATACTAGTAAAACTAAATATATAATATCCCAGCAAATAAATAAACTTGAAATACTAAATGTAGAAGTGGGAGGCTTATCTCTGCAAAGGACAGATAGCATCAAATATCTAGGGCTCACTATTGATACAAAACACAATTGGAACAAACATATACAGCTAATCCAAGACAAAAATACACTTTTAGTAGGGTCGTTGAGAAAATGTAGTAAACTGGCAAGACATACAGCGAATATTATCTACGAAGCATATATATTGTCGAAAATCATATATGAAATCTTAGCGTGGTCTCATACGTCGAATAGTATTATAGTAAAAATCAAAAGAACAATTAGTAAAGCGCTGAAAAGCTTGTACAAATTACACTGGAGAACACCAACAAAAAGAGTATATGAGATATCCAATCGCTTCAACATCGACCAAATAATTTATATGGAGAAGCTCAAATTCATTTTCAAAATACTACATGGACTCACGAAGACAAACATAACATACCTCACTAACTCGGACATTCAACCAGAACTGATAGAGGAAGTCAAAGCCTGGTCAACAGCGCTGCTGCATTATTCAATAATCTAAGTGACGGCATCAAAAACATCAATATGTAAGCAAAATTTACGAGAAGGATAGCCACGATCGTCTCTTCAAACGGAAATGGTGACGCAAGTTAATAATCGGTCAAATTAATTAACAAAAGAAAACAATAATAAACAACACCTCTTATACCTAATAATAGTAGTCTGAGGGTAGTTTAAGTATAGAAGGCATTAAATTAGGAAATGTAATGTAATTCGGTTGAGTAAGTTTAGAAACACGCATTAAATAAAGTATATAAAGTTTATAAAGTAATATAATATATAGGGAGTAAGAATAGTTCAATTGGTTACATGCTCTCAAATTATGAATGTTGATTATAAAAGTGAAATGTACAAGTGTGTATATAGAATAATAATAATAATAATAAGTTCTTAAAAACCATTAAATTTATTAAATCATTTGACTAATCCATTATTAGCTGCCTGCAAATAGCTACTATTAGTTAAATGATCCCAAGAGAGCCCTTTAAATGTGCCAACAAGCACTGTGCGTTGTATGTCCACTGGAACAGAATTCCACTTAACAGATATGTAAACAAAATAGGAACATTGTCCCATGACTGTAAAGTAAGAACGGGGTTCAGAATATGAACATGTCTACTACTACTCAGGTATGCGCGATTGTTAGTGCTTATAAGACGATGTAGAAACGTTAGCGATTGGTAGGTACAGAAGGAAATCTTTAATGGGGTAGCCAAGTATTGAGAATATGTGGTAAACGCATTGGAGTCCAAGCACGAATCCTATACATTTATTAACTTCTGCAAACAGTAAAAATTCAAACTAGAAAAAAATAACTGTATATAGGTAAAAAATGAAACAGCTAGAGCTTTGACAGCTTCTGAGAGAATATACGGAAAGAACAAAAGTTTATGAAGTGCGCCATTACCTTTAACATTTCCCAAGATGCTGTTAACATATTCGTAATAGGTCTTGCGAGAATTCAGCATTACTCCAAGATTTCTAGCTCACTCTAAGTGAAGTAGGGTATTATTATTTAGAAGAACCGGGGGGGAAAATTCAATGGATACAAATACTATGGAGTAACTTTTAATTTGATTTTTTAGAAAATCTCAAGGCAAGATCATTTACCATAGACTATTCGGAAATGTGCTCCAGATTGTTGTTGATTTTGAGGAGGCAATCCTCGGATAGACTAACTGGATAATTTGGACATCGTCTGAATACATAAGTATGTATGTTGACATTACGTATGACATTTGGTAAGTCATTTAGGTATATTCTAATCAATTATAGTCTGAGAATAGCGCCCTGTGGTACTCCGCAAGATAGGTATATGGGGACTGAGAGAAGGTTGATATTTTTCACTTGTTGCATTCGACTTGACAAAATACTTTTCATAATCTCCATTTAATCTTTATTACGTGCCTCCGGAATGTCTGTAGTAACTCTTAACAAAGCCATTTCACAACGATACGATACGATGATAATAAAGCAATATTCTTAATATAATCAATCATTTGATCTGCTAAGAGCTTCTGCAGAGTTTTCAATAAGAAGTACAATTGTCTAACAAATTGAAAATAAACCGTACGTTTTGGAGAATTATTTTTTATGATGACTATTAATTTTCCAATTTGTTAAATCTGAGTTCAAGATATGCTTCAGAACAGGTAGTATTACAGGCAAAAGTATTTTTAAAAAGTGTCCCTGTATATCATATGGTGGCATTCGATCTAGTTGCGAGAATAGCCGATACACCTCTATTGAATCCATGCGTCGATGTAGAAATTGCATTAATTTTACCAATTTATTTGTTCAGCAGCTTTAGCAGCTTATCACGTCAAAATTCCATTCATCTTGTGTAGCTTGCTGATTCTGCTTTATCGTGTGTACTTTTAGGCGTATCTTTTTGTCACATATTTTGACATTTTACCATAAATTTGTGGTACTTTTATATGCACCGTGGTTCATTTTAATTTATTCTTTTCATCAACCCCAAACTGACCTAAATGAATTTGCAGTGAATATACGTCAGAATATACGCCTAAAGCTTATGAAAGACATGAGGTAGCTGTACCCAAAAAGAGTACCCCTGACACACAGGTTACTGTAACAACCCGTACTTTAACATTTAAAATTTAGTTAATAGGTTTTTAAGCGTAAACAAGATGGACATGGCCGAGATATATACAGGCTAAGCGGCAACAAATAATTGAAAATATTCGTCAAATTTAAGATTTGAAGTGAAAAAATAAAAAAAAAAATTGTTTGATTCTTCTTCTTTTTTTCGCTTTCTTGGTAAAAGTCATATTTTAGCTTAATTTGACACATTTTAATGATATTAAAAGCAGCTAGATGGCGCTACGCAAAGTAAGAAGTACCGATAATCTGCTTGTATCCAGTAATATTTGAAGGTATTGATATCTCTTCTAGAGCTACTAGTTTTCCAGGTATATTGGGAGTATTTGATGACACGGATGGTGTATAAACGGGGTATTCCGAATATCTAGGTATCGATACCTCATGTCTGTCATAAGCATAAAGTATGGCAAATTATTTAACTGTTTTAGAGGGTGTGATAACAGGTTTTTATTACTGTGCTAGAACACTTAAATGTGCTTAAAATCGAAAAAATATTTTTGCATTTGTAATACGAAGTGCTATTTTCAGTTCATTCTATGTAATGCAAGGCTAGCTGCGCTGACTAAAAGGACGAGAGAAGCTGTAGAAAAGTTCATATCATTTTGTCGTATATTTTGACAAAAAAGTACGACAAAAGTTCAGAATCAGCATCTTGATCATAATAATAATAATAATATATATATTTCATGTAAAGAGTACACAAGATCTACAATCTTACAATAGTACTTCAAAATAACGGAACTAGTTACAGTATGTATTAATAATAATAAAAATAAAACAAAAGGATGAAAGCGTAAAAAAAACAACTAAAAATAAAAACCAAAAATCTACAAAAGAAAAGGATGAAAGCATAAAAACAAAAAAAAAAAGAGAGAAAAACACTAAATATCTATATTAATATGCAAAATTGTTTGCCAATAAACTGTGGTGAGAAAATACACTCATACATCATTGTAAAGAGGGTGAAACCGAGAAATGCTCCTTGAGTAAGCTCTTGAACATGCGCAGGGAACCAGCGCGCCTTGTATGTTAGTTGGTAAATTATTCCATAAACGGATTGACTGGACAAAATAAGAACCTTCATATACAACTGTGCGAAAACGAGGAGGCAGGAGATTGACATTTCTAGCTGAACGTAAGTTCTGTAAATTGCATTCGATCAAATAGCTTGGAATTCTCGTTTTGATCAGGTTGTATAAAAAAGACAACAAATTCATTTCCAAGTATACTTTAAGTGAACAACCCAACAGTTGGGAACTGTAGGGAGAGATATGGTCAAATCTCCTAAGCCCAAAAATAAATCGAATACAATCATTATAAGCAACATTAAGCTTGTGGGAGCAAGCACTATCTAGCTTTGCGTAGATTATGTTGCCAGATGTGAAGTAAGGTAATAATAGGCTCTTTACCAATCGCAACCGCATATCCCTCGACAAAATATCAGCAGTAAGCCACAATTGTCTAAGTCCGCCATAGATCTTACGAAGAGTAAATTTGATGTGGTCACAGCATTTTAAATTAGAGTGATGGCTATTCCTAGACTTATTGCAGAGTTGACTAAGGTCAAAGGAGAATTGTCAAGCAGAATACTGGGAAAGTCATTTGCGCATAGCTTGCTGTTATGTATAATCAAGTAATGTGATTTAATCGGATTCAGACTTAGTTGGTTCAATGACGCCCATTTGCTTATTTCGATGAGGTCACTGTTGAAATATGAGAAGCAGTCCTCTACTAGATCATCTCTCAAAAAATCCTTTATAAAACTTTTAGTTAGAATTGGTGCGTTATGGTTTAACTTTAAGCGATGTTCCATCTGAAACTTTCCACTTGTCCTACTTTTTGTTACTTGTTGTTAATTTCGTATAAGTGAGGTTAAAGTAGTTAAAGGTTATAGACAAGCATTTATCTTTTAGATAATGACTCGATGTAGTTTGCGAAATATTCCAACATCGTATTAGGTGATGTATAGATGCTTATTATCAATATATTAAAAGTCGCTTCAAGCGGTGCGATTTAATGTACCTAGAGTAAACTCTTATAAGGACATCGACAAAAGTATAAATTCACATTATTAATATCTTCCTGATACAACTATTTATAAGGTCCATCAGATAAATTCTGGACGTGAAAAAAGATTCATTCTTCTATAATAAATCTAGTTATACCAGGAAATTCGATTTGGTATTTCTTGGAAATATTTTTATTGATTTTATCTTAAAGGCGGTTTATAAATTGTTTTGAACTTTTACTTATCTTTATCTAAATAGAATATTTATGACACACAGTTGTTCATAAATATTGTTATAAACTTATATGAAGAAAGGCCAAGGTTAAATTTTCGAGGTAAAGAAAGATACAATTTTACCTGAAAAACGGCATCAAATTTGTCTAGTACATAATGCTCCGTCAGGTAATGAATTTATTAGAAACAGTAACGCTTCCTTTCACGCAGCCTACATTATAATTATGGAATGAAAAAATTTTTAATTTTTTCTGGTTTCGAAAACTTATTATTACAAGCAGATTATCTTCATACAATTAAACTATTTTCCGCTTTCTTCGATTTCAAAATGGCTCTCCTCTAAGTAATTCTAGGACTACTTATGTTCATATCTGAGACCGGGTCTTCTCTCTGAAGAAGTGAATTTAGGTGCAGTATCTGGGTTAGAGTTCCGATCGCCAGTGATCAGTTATTTATTCTTCTTGTATGTCTGATCCTTACAAATTGGGAGCTCCTTCATTAAGGAGAAAACCAATTGAAGTCCATAAAAACCAATGAGAACTGACGAATTGTGTCAGAAGCGGATTTCAATTCAACCTTTAAAAATTGTATTATGATTTTCGGTGATAATTTTTTTACTCTGCCAATCCGAACTAGAATTTTTTCCGTAAAATTATACTTTTGTCTTTTTCGACGATTGTACGACTTAATACGAAATTGTACTGGTATTATTATTAAAATTGTATTCACATGTGAATTCAAAGGTGCAGATCTACAGCAATAATTATAGTACACTCTGAAAAAATCCATGTAATATTAAACAATATTTTTACATTATCGTGGAATGGCGAAAACGACTTTCAATTCGAAATCTGATACGGCAACATAGAAGGATCCAAAAATTTCCGTACCAGCTACTCCATTTTTTTAAGGCCTGGAGAGGCTCGTGAATGAACATATTAAGAAATAACCTGAATAGGTTCTCCCGTATACACCTTGAAGGACGCAAGCCGAAGAGGTAGATTGACTGAGATGGTCACGGTCATTGAACGGGCATCAAATCGTAAATCCTGCCCCTTGAGGCCTTTTCGGACACTTTGACAGGATCACTTCTGATTCGCTGATACGAGGTAGCTTCTCGGCATGTTGTTGTTAGTACTATCGTGCGATGATTCGTAGCTAGTTGGACGAGCCTCACTCAGTGTGGTTTCTATCTTAAAATAAATTAAATATTTTAGTACGAAAAGGCCATTTATTTGAAAAATAACTCCTATCCCTGGCAACCTATCAACCAATCTAATCCATTCTTAGCATGGTGGCGGGCGTTCCACAAAAATAAAGTGAACACAAGAATTTAATTCAACATCCTCTTTCATCATTAAAGATTACGAACGTTCCTTATCTCTTCCTCATAATGCCAGTCGTCAAAATATGCAAATGTAATAAATCCTGGAAATCATTCGTTATCTATCATCCAATCCAACCATCTGATTTATTCTTACCAATTACCATGCAACATGCATATTCAATCAATAAACTCCACTGATCTATCAGAATCCTAAAAAAAAGAATCTCCTTTCTTAATTAAAAAGAAACGTCTCATATTATAAGACAGTCCATCCAAGATATTCCTGCATAATCTGAATAAAGCCACAAAATTAGATCGAGTACGAGTCCGACACTGAGCTTTGGAATTTATTCGATTAAAGCTCTACCAGAGGTGTAAGTTATTTCTGCGTTTTGTTCAGCGTCCCATAGCAATGTACATATGTAAACCCTTGCATGCATATGCGTCCGATCAGTTAAATGTATTTAAATTTTTTCGTTGATCTTGTTGTTGCAAAGACGCTGCCAAAATTTCAAGGGCTCTGGTATAGACGCTACAAATATTTCAGCACCTTAGTCTCTGATGTATACATATATTATTAAATGACAGTAGGTTTGGACAGATGTGCGATGTTATGTTGGATGGTATAATAGTGGGTTGTGAAAACGCTATATTTTGTTAAGCGTCCCATAGGAATCTACACATTTACATGCATGTACATTTTTTGTTTTTAGGAGAAAATTGGTCGTTTCATACAAAAATTTTCCCCGTATTTAGTGCTGCTGGAGGATGAACAATTTTCAACTTTTTAGAATAATTTTTTTAAAAATATTCTAAGAATTCTAAGAATTCTAATTTGTCTTTTATTTACTGAGTTTTCCATTTTGTCAAGGGAAGCACTACTTCCTTTGCTTCCAACGACGAACTGCCCCTGATTGACTGTGCTTGGAGCTCTCAAGAATTACAATTTCTGTCAATGAAAATATAAAATCTATCGGATAAAATTAGTATGATTTTATGAAAAAAAAAAAAAAAATGCAATAATGTCTAATTTTGACAGCACTTCCCCTTATTTGGGTTATACTCTATTCTGATAAATTGTTTTATGAAGTTTCAATTTAACTTTGTTTAAAAAACGAAAACTAATCATTATTTTCTCGTCAATGCGTGCATTTTACCTACTTCCGCACCACCACCGCACTATATAAAAATTATAACAAGCAGCAATTTAATATTCAAATCTTTTATCTTACCATGATACTTGGTATGTTTACATTTATGTTGTGTACTTTTACTCGTTATCGTTTTATACTAGACGACCCGCCCGTATTTGTACAAGTTCTCCAGAGCAGATTTACAAACTTAGGTAGTAATTATTTATCCAAATATATCTGTCTAATGAGCAAACAATCAACTCAAATTATATTACTTGAATAATACCGGTATCACATAACGTTGTAAATTTACCACGTATGTGTAAAGTTAGCAAATTTAGTTTAGATAGGTGTAGCCAAAAGCTTGCTTTCAGTTGAAAGTATGAAGTATAGAAACATACAACCTACGTGGCGTAGACCTTAATATATGCTGCGTAATTGGTGCTAATACACACAAATCCACTTCTTTTGTATTATTTAACAAGTATTAAAGCATTTTATAACATTTTCAAATACATATCAATTTGAAAACTCAATTCAATTTCGTTTGGCCATAAGAAACTTCATAGCTGAGACACGTATGTAATTCCCTTCATGTTTTGAAATAAGTCAACACTTGACTGTTCCTGTCATAACTCGCGTATAAACATAAATATTAAAAAAATTAATTACGCTTGATAGGAGTTTATGTCTTGAAAAGCAGTAACAGTCAGTTATATGGCATCCATCGGGAGATATATTTACGCCCCATAACAATATTTCATGCAAGTGTAATGGGGCCCAAAGCTAGCAATCAACGTTCAAATAAAAACTTGAAATGACACATAATTCATGCTTACGAGACAAGGGGGCCCCGTATATATAAATTTTCATAAGTTTATAACAACAACTGTACAAAACCGACGAATATATACGAACGTGAAATGTCTGTAATTTACGAGTTGATAGATGGCTGTTTGCCACGAGATGGCGGACCAGTCATTATTTTTCGCACGCTAAACACAACGGGTACCCACTCACTCTATTTTACAAATAAAGAGAAAATATAGTTTCTGGTAAGGAAGAAGTAGGGAGGCGGCGAAAAGGGTTCTCCCTTCTTGCCCTTAACACGACGCTTACTTCTTTCACATAAAAGCAGCGCAGCAACAATGTGAAGTTCTGTTTTTTGTTTTTTTTGTTTTAAAGCTGACGTGCAAGAAAATTGATGAATAAATGTCGGCGCACTTTTAACGCCCTTGAAGCACGCAAGGCGTTTCTTGTGCTTAGTAAAAATGTTTCATGAAAGTCGTTTTGCAAAATTACAGCATGCACACTGGCATCGAATTGACCAGGGGACGAATTATGGCAAGTCCTTAAGCGCGGTGGTGGTTGGTGGAGTCGTTTTTAGTAGGTATATGTTCTTTTGTTGCGGAAATTGACGGATCATTTGGAAAACGAGTTAATGTTGTCGGAGTGGTTGGGTGCGGCTTAAATCGTGGGAAGTCATTTGAATGATGATGTGATGAAGGCAATATTTTACATTGAATTGCAGTCTTAAGATACCAAGTAAAGTAACAACTTAGAGAATTTATCAAAATGAGCGAAACAATGTTGGCATAACTATTTTATGTGAATGGGTTTTTATCGCTTTTGTTTTGTCTTGTATTTTCTCACACGAGTGTGTTATTATTGTAATAGTATAACAGTATAAATAATGTTACAGGAATTTCTATACAGTGCTGACTGAGGCTATAATCTTGAACTAATTTTTATTGTCATTGTATAGGGCATTCATGGAGGTATAAAATCCGAATATCGATTGCTTTGATCTTTCAGATCCAGTGTTATGTAGAAGGACCACAAGGATCAATTCTGGGCCTACTGTTTTTTATTTGTAGCTCAATGACCACGGTACAGAGATTATAACCCATATTCCACCATTTTGTCTGGAGAGACTGGGCGAAGTGAACTCCTTTACCCACTAATATATAGAAAAGTAAGAAAATCTCTCTCCTCTTTCTGTCTAATTTAATAATATGTCAGAGATTTTCTTACTTTTCTATACATTAGTGGGCGAAGTGACGTCAGCTCCAATGTGTCAAAATTTAATGAGAATACCTTGTATTCTCTGTACCGTGTCAATGACAAAATGTTAGTCCCATCATATCGCATAACTTTTAAAACAGCTAGCCTTCAAAACAAGCCTTATCGATTTGCTGGAAATTCTTCCTTACCTTAGTGGAAATGAGGATGGAAAAATTTGCGAAAGCTCAAGGATGACGTTCATACCTACCCCCATCACTCTACTAATGACCGTTACTCCGCTTTTCTTGTATTTTTCTGTCCTTTATATCAGGGTATCTCTTAGATTAAAGAAGACAAAATTGTTTGGTGTCCTATCTAGTTTCGGATTTTTCAGATATAATGCAATCCTGGAAATGTTGGCAATTCATCTAAATCTCTTTCTACGTAGATTATGATATTAGAGGCATAGGAAGTTATAATAGCTATACACTATAACACTATATAACACTATATGCTACATGCGATGATGTGATCTTTGTATAGCTCTCACGTCACTCTAGGTCTGGTCTACCTATATTTCTGGAATCTTGGTTTCTCCTTGAAGAAGTGAGGTTAAGCGCATTATTTAGGTAGGCTTGGTTTTCGATCATCGCGTCGGTGATCAGAGTTTTTTCTGTTTGTTCTTTTAACTGTCATAATCATGGGCATATGAGCCGTTCCAGGAATGGAAAGACGTCCATTTCCAGCAGCAGGTACAGGACGTATAAAACCTACATTGGAGGGCAGATGTTGCTTTAGAACTTGTAATTTGTATCGTTCATGACCGATTTTGTTTTAAATATGACCTGCTAACTAAGTACAGAGAAGAGCCTAACTTATATAATTATTACTTTTATTTCGTTACGTTGAAAATGCGTGGGCGTATAATTCACAGCAACGAGTCTGCACTATTTTACAGTAGTTACTCTTCTTCAATTGCCTTACACATCTCGAAGGACATAGGGTAGGTGGACAAATTCATCCTAGCAGGTGCTGTAATTATATGTTGAACTTTATATGGCCACTAGAAAATATCAGAGCGTTCTATTGACAACAGGTTACTCAGTATAAAGCTATTGGGAGCATGTAATAATATCTTGGTAGGCGATTCAGCACCTAACTAAAAGTAGAGAGTTTTGCTATGAAATAAATTCATAACAAATTTAGTCAATATGAAATTGATCGAGTTTGCTGTCAAGTCCGTAGCTCGAGAATTGAGTGAAAAAAATTGTTTTACAAACAAAAAATCTGTAAAAAAAAGATATTTGTATGCAAAATCAGGCGTTTCGTATCAGCAGAAACCGTATACTCCTATGTACGGCCTGGGTCCTGCCTGCCGTATACGCCAAAGTAACAGCCAAGCTGACTTCATATGTGCACTTAAAATAATATTTAGGTGTGAATTATATACGAGGCAAAATACTAAGGTTAGCCCTATGCCGAACTTGCATTTCATAGAAAGTTTTGAGGTCAGTTTAGCTGTTCACTTTGGTGTATATGGAGGCAGGAACTAAACCGTACTGATGAGTATACGGTTCCTGGGGTTACAAAACACCTGCTTTTGCATAGAAACTTCTTTTTTTAGAGAGATTTCGTTTGTAAAAGATGTTTTACCACCTAACTTAAACTTTAGGTTTAGTTATATCTCCTGCGGGATATAAGATACACCGATTCGAAGAAGAGTCTATCTCTCACTACTGGTACATGAGATTCTGCATATTGGCTGGAATTAAGATGATCCAATCTATATCACAATACGACCCAGTAAGTCTTTTCAAAATATTGACGATGAACAAAAGATAAGTTGGGTTGAATAACCCAACCCTGGAAGTTTACATGCCGGCGATTCCAATTTCCTAGTTAAATATTAGAAAAAATAGTGTAATTGAGTCCAAGTTACATTTCTGTAAAGTAGGTGATTATCAAGTGCTATCTATGCGGCTAATATCGTTGATATTATCCCTCCGAATTTTTATAACTCCGGATTTTCAAACCATAGGCTTCGAATATTTTTTCTTGAAATATCTGAAGATGTTTCTTGATAATCTTATAATAAAAGCTCTTCAATTGAACTCATCACAAACACAATATCCTAGTACCAGGAATCTATTGATCTATTTAATGCACTGGATTGCAGTTTGTTCACTCTACGCACATTTCTGGATAATGATGAGTCTTTAATAGGATCAAGCATCGGCATTAAAATTTAAAGTTAAATCATAACAGACACCAATAAGGTAGTAAGCAATTGGTTGATGAAAATTCGTTGAAATATATTTTGCTATGCTGTTGACATATATATTCCTCAAAATTAATCTCATAAACTACTCGACTAGCCTAAAAGTCGAGAATTCCGTATAGACGTAAAAAGCTACTTTAAATCATTGGGAACACTCTAAGGGAGGAGTGATAAGTAAATTTCCCCGTCATACTATAAGCGCATTCACATAAAACGCAAGAGAACGTGTGCTTAGAACCACTGCATACCAAAATAGGGCGACAATTCCGGAGTTAGCAGCAAACGTCAGACATGAACATATTTATGTTCATAGTACAAAGCAGGCTAGAGTACTAGATCTGTACACCATCAATTGAGGTGTATGTATATCTAGATATGTAGTACACAAAACATACTATAAACATCCTCGTCGTATGGTGTACTGCGATAGTCTGCCTGCATGAAAGACATTGGTAAAAGAGTTCCCAATAGCAGAAGACAACTGAACGTGACAGTAGGACATAAAGACGTCACATAACTCAACGTGATTAACGTCTCGCAAATATAAAGCACACAATACACAAGTGCCATTCACATGCTCGTTCCAATACACACCGGTATGCCCCACAGCATCATACGTCTCGAGTCAGATGTCAGCCATAGATGGATGCGAATCCGAGTACACCCCTAAAAGTGTAGGTACTATGGCGGATATGGCGGCTAATATATGGGTCGAGAATTTATTTGCCAGCAAACATAAATTTTCCTCCTTACGACCGCAGTTGCTTTTGCTGCGGTAACGAAGTGTGCTCTTCTATGTCCCGGATATCAAGGACTCTGTCGGTGCCAGGAATTCAATTAAGAAAGTGCCACGAGATGCAAATACGCTGATTAGACTAGGGCTTAATGGCCTGTTACAATCTACTTTCACGCATCGTTGATTAAACGTATGAGTTGCGATTAACTTCGTTTTGTTATAAATTATTTAATTTTTGCTAAAGAAAGACAAAAAAATTGTAGAACTTATGAGACAACTGTGTATGGGTCGGTGTTAGAGAGATTCGTGTGTAGAATTAAACTTTTGTGCTTATACCGCAAAGCTTTAATGAATGATTTGGAATTAATTGCGATTCGATCAAATTGGATACGAACTTGTAAAGTAGAAATAACATAAACTGGTCGAACTAGACGTCGAATTCAAAAAGCTTTCCTAATTGATTAGAAACCTTAAAAAAATCATACATAGTGGGGACACACAAAAATAATTGATCTGATAGTCTTAGATAATGGTGGTATTCCATGGCTACAATCATTATTCACTTCACCAAGTGTTCGACAAGTCTTCTTGTAGTTGTAGGCCGTAGGTTTCCATAATCTTAAAAGGATTAAACTGAAAGTTAGTGATCTTCCATCGAACAGTGAAACGTTAGCATCGGATCGACTCAACTTCAATTTCAACTTTGATTTTTCATCCGACTCCTGAGAAACTTCTTTAATCAACAACATGCCATCCGAAAATTGTGACTATACTCGTACTGACCTTTAGCGAAACTTTAGTACTAAGGACTTGTGCCCGCAGTATTTATGCTCCTATGAGATATATTATTATGAAATTTCTTTTGCTGCAATTTTTGATAATTGAACATTTTGTTGAATATCTTCGAAACCTTGTTGCCAATTTTAATTACTGCAATTGTCAAAAGTTTTCAGATAATATCAGTAGCTGAGTGGTTTTAATGGCTACTTTTCGTCCGCTGGATTTAGTAAATTAGCAGTAATTGCATCCTTCAACTCAACTGTACTCTTTGATCGAGTTACAATTGGACTCTTCAGAATTTTTACACAGCTTATTGGAAACCAGTATCGGTTTCCCAGCAAAGTTGGACATTGATAGGTCTTGCGCACCTTACTTTTTTTCACAGCTTTATCATGAACATGAAACTCCATCTAACCTTGTTGCCTTTTTATTAGGGGACATTCTATAGCTAATAAATAAAATTCTCAAAAACAAAGGGTAATAAAATAAACTGTCTTGTTTCGCAAAGTAACTTATACTCGAACCTTCGTCATCTATTGATAACAAAAAACTTTGGGCTTTGTGACGACTCCTTTTTATACCCTAGGTGAAATCATAGGGTATACTAAGTTTTTCATTCCGTTAGTAACGCACAGAAATAATGATGGCAAAGCAAAATGGATTGGACACCCATGTAAAATATTAAAAGTTATTTTGATTTTTACATGTCCGTCTGTCCGCCCGTCCGTTTGTCCGTGAGCACGATAAATCGAGAACGCATTCACTTAGAAAGCTGAAATTTTGTACACGGATTTTAAAGAAAAAAAGTAAAATTAAGTTCGAAAATGTAACAAATCGGGCAACTCCTTCGTGATGTTGCCATATAAAAATTTAGGTTTTTTACATATACTGTGAAAACGATCAGTTCTAGACAATTTTTGTTGTACTAAAAACATCTTTAGAATACGAAATCCTATAAAATTGGTTATAATAATTTTTTCTGTCTGACATGTTCTAGAAATAAATGCGAAAGCTACTTCAAAAATCAAACTTGCACATAAGGGTGACCATACGAATTTTTTTACGGGCATCAATCTAGTGTACCATAAGAAGTGGTCTTGGACCAATTGTAGCTTTTCCACTTGTTTAACAAAGTTAAAGTTAACCAAACTTATTGAAATTTCATCTTGATGCAGTCATCAATGGCCACTGTGTTCACCATGTTGGTGGCTACGATTATGACACTTCATCACCGCTTTTCTGTGGGGTGGCTGCGATGAATTCTATTCCAGGCATTAAACTTGCTTTATATCTCTCATAACAAAATTATTTAAAAAAATTTATCTTAACCAATTGACTACTATTCCTCAAACAAAAACTCTCATCTGAGTAATAACTGCATATGTGAATGTACCACTATTGCATCTGAGAGTTATTGAGCGTAAAATGGTAAGGTTACTTTTTAATCAAAACTATTTTATTATTTTGGTAAGTAAGGTATTTAGTAAATTTATCCCTTCCGAAGGTAAGGAGTAAGCTTAAAGTTGCTGGAAGACTATTTACCTGTGCGGATAGTAGTTTAGACTCTACAGGGTGTTTCCCACTAGGAGGTCAGTAGAGCGGGAGGTGATAGTACTCTGATAGATGATCAAAAAATTGTATGGCAGGGCGGGGGGGAGCATATCAACCGTTTAGGAGTTACAGGGTGATTAAGAAAAAAAGCTAGTTTTTTACAAAACACCCTGTATCTTAAAAACTACAGGGTGTATGGTCACAGTTAGGAGCTCATTGTATGCAGAAGTCCGTTCCACTTGTACCAACTGTGGTAGACAATCAGAGATAACCACACTGATGAGTCCCCTCTGATCGCTGGGTCGAAAAGTTCGATATTTTTTCTGCATGTCAATTCATTTTGTAAATTCATTCGGGAAAAATCATTTTTTTTCCAATGAATTTCAGTCTAATAAAGACGAAAAACTTCCAACTAAGAGATCTCATTTTGACACACGTAAAAAACAATAGTTTTTGGGTTTTCACGCATCCAAGAAAGTTTTATAAATGATGAAAAATCTTCGTTTCGCTGACAACCCAGCTCAACTCTGATTTTTTTGGAAAGGATTATATATTAGAAAAAGTTCAATGCTCCACTTATACTTTCGGTTTAAAAAGAAACTATGAATCATATGGTGTAGGAAAATTTTACTTGTATAAATTATCCGCAAATATCCTGATGTTGCAAAATGGTGCGTTACGGGTTTCATCGAATTTTTATTGTTGATTTTAATTTTTTATTTTTGTCTGACAATCTTCTGTTTAGTAGGCTGCTTAATGGATGGCTGATAGTGCCACTCTCCGGAATTTATTTCTGAATATTCAGATTAGGTAAGGCTCGCTAGTGTCATTTTGGTACTACCTGATATGGCACACCTGTCTTTACTGGTATTATTAGTCATCCGTACAACACAGGCGACTGGATTGCTGACATCCAGCTAGTTGCTATTGTTGCTTTTTCTTCATAAGTTTTATTTTATTATTGACCCCGAGCGTATGTTGCGATCATGCGCTAAAGTTCATTATAGCTGATTTCGACATGAGGCCTAGCTTTGCATGCTAATAGCAGTTTTTGCTATAGCCGCATTCAGTATGGGTGACCCTACGAGTATCCTATCGATATATATATATATGCGATATAGATAAGTGACTAATTAACTCAAATTAAGAAGAGATACATTCAGTTAATGCTTTCCCGTTTGTGTTCGGTTTTTCGTCCTAAGCTCAATCTTTTATATTTTACGTTCCTAGCTGTGAGTTGATTTGACTTTAAAGGACGCATCCAAACACACACACGTACACACTTTCATACAAACTTCTATCATATTCATAACTTATTGAAAAATGAGTTTCCTGTCAACAACTTCTACAACTCTCTTTCTTCAATATTGAAATTATGCCAAAATTCTAGATCACTCAAATGAGAAAGAAGAACATGTTTATAGTAGCCTCGAATTTTATACAACACCGGTTTACATTATATCTAGTTACGGAGCAATGCAATTACTGCTTTTCCATTTGCCGCAATCAATCAAAGTCTTCGTTCATTCTCGGCTATCGAATTCCTTACCGTATTAAGTATTCATCTATCAGTGCCTATTCAACTATAACTCGGCTGCCCATCAAGCAATTCTTCTGTCAAGTAGTCATTTATAATCTCGCATAACATAAATTTTACAACATGCACTGAATGCACTTAAATCGTTCTCGCTCGCGAGAAAATTTATCTCGTCAAGACGTCAGTATTTCAGCGAATGGCTAACTTTATTTCTGCGTGCCATGCTGTTGGGAATTGTTATGGGCCGGGGCGGGTTGCGGCAGGCGTATACTACATACCTATACTACATATGTTCTTGTTCTGATAATATGTAGGCTTTGAAGCCAACTACTGGCTGGTGGTGGTGAATCGGTCGAATTTCAACACGCACGTACCGAACACAAAACCGCCAGCTGATAAATTGTTAATGCTAATTAACTGACATTAATTACGCGATTCAATTTTAAAATGGAAACGGTGTAGTGATTTTATGTCTTAATTGGGAACAATATCAGCAATCTGCGGATGGATTCATACAATATACGCGCGCTACTGTTGCTCTCGTTCACTTATTCGGTACGGCTCGTGGTTATCAGTTTACTCACTGTTTGTAATCTGTGTTTACACAGAGGAATTTGTTTTATTTATGGCTTGACATATGGGGATGTTGGTGATGATTGTCATGATGGTCATAATGATGATTATTATGAATCTCTCTCAATCCATACGTTCGATTGAGATTTGATTTTTCTCTATTTGTTGTTGCGTGTGTAAATAGTCTTTTAGAAATCAGTGTTGAATAGTTATGTATAACTCATAGCTCAAGGGGAAGAAATTAAGATAAAAGAAGTTTTCTAACTTGAGGAGCTCATTAGTCAATTTCAGGTTCAATACGGTTTCTTCTATGGCTTCTTACTATTGCATTGGTGTGGGGTTGTGTTTGTGGAATTTGTTGAGCTGCTGTTTTTCAACCTCATAATATTTAATACTCCTAACATATTTACTTACGTATGTAGTAAAAAGATATTCTCCTTCTAGAAAAACATAATCTACGTCACTGAATTATTGAGAGATTTTTATTGTCAACCCCCTAACAGTGTCGGGCATAATCAACTACATTTGTAATCAGATTAATGATCATTATTAAATCAATCATGATTACACATAAATCATGAATACGCATCAATCATTAATCATGATTACATCGAGTAATCTTAGGTAATCATTATTACAGGATTATTATTTTTTTATTACAAATGAAACTTTTCAAGAGCTTTTAAAATTTAGTTCTAAGGAAACAAAAAATTTGTGATAGTACGAATTTTTATTGTAGAAAACTCCAAGACACTGTTCAATTATGTATATTAATTGGAGTGAGTATAAGGAATGTAAGTGCTTCTAATGATAGAGACTAACAAAAAACTGATTATCAACTTAAATTCAATATCTTGCTGAGCATGGAAAATTCAATATTGCTTTTTAACGCTTCGATTTTGCCACACTTTTGCTAGTTAGAATGAATCCAGGGAGACTGCAACTATTGCAGATTAATGCAATGCGAATTATTCTGAAATGTAGCATATATACACCAATTAGAAACATGCTCGAAGTACTGCAATGGTGCAATGGTTAAATATTACTGACATGACAGCAAGAGTAAGGGTGAAAGATCAGATTCACTAACTACTAACTAACAAAATAGTACAGTATTGTTTTTGATATGATAAAGAACATTCTAACTCTGATAACGAAACCGTAAATGAAATGTTCCCTTTCTTAATTGCTAATAATAATACCGTTTACCAATCCACAGATATCAGATATACAATTACCATTCCA
Source organism: Dioctria rufipes (assembly GCA_963924295.1). Classification (NCBI taxonomy): domain Eukaryota; kingdom Metazoa; phylum Arthropoda; class Insecta; order Diptera; family Asilidae; genus Dioctria; species Dioctria rufipes. The sequence continues at coordinate 16,618,760 of OZ002744.1, read as the reverse complement.
ACACAGATATGTTCTTACAAACATTAGTCTATGTCCCACTGTCGTGTCCGCAGTAAAACACATACGTAAACCACATACATAAACTTTTATTATTTGATTAAATTAATTCTAGTAAGAACACTTCTCAATTCAAACTTGATAACTAGATAACCGATAAATCATGGCAGAGCAACCTGATGCACTCCCAAAGCCGTGTCCCTGTTAAAAGTGATTACAGGTGGAAGCGACTTTTATCTAGTGACCAGCACAATACCATGCCCCAAAGCATTACATTAATCACCACTGCCAGCTGGAGACCCCAATACTGTTAGTAAACAATGAGTAAGCCCAGCTGATCAATCCACTATGCGAAATGAATTACCTAACCATGCAGCAATGCTTAATCACAAACAGCAATGAATGTGACAGTTTATTAGTAAATAATTCGCAACCGCCAAACATTTAACTGTGCGAAGTAAAATGCTAAGTAGTTAGTTATTGCCAATTGCTTAAATATTCGTACACTTGCTGCTAGCTTACACTACACCACCACCGATTTCAGAATAGAAATACAACAAAGTATTTTAACTACAATTTTAAAACTGTTCCAAATTTGTAATCTAAAAATGTAATCATGATTACTTATTAATTGCCAAAAATAATTACTTTTCTTATTAATATTATCAATCTATAATCATGATTATGGATTGTAATCGTAATCATTAATCATCAGAAGTCTTTGTGGTTTTACGTGAGCACCTGCCAAGTATGGCTTAATCTCACGGCATTCTTCATGCTCGGATTAGTTATCGACAATCAAAGTCCTCATGTGCATAACAATGAATACCAGTATGCCAATAGAGCATGACATGACATCAACTTATTGGTTGAAGTGAGATCTATCCAATCTCTGTGGCTTTCGTAAATCATGACCATCAGACCATGAATACTACCAGTGGTATCACCATGCAAGATAACGGGACTGGTTACTCCGTTCGGGCCTAGATCTTATTAGCAACGGCTAAAATACCTAGCCTATACAGACAAGCACAGCCCTTAATAGGCGCTGTCAGAGGGGACCACGATATGCCCGCATTCAAGTCTGGATAGGGTTCAACACATAAGGTCTACTATAGCATATATGCATTACTTCCAATTTCATCAACCTTCGTAACTTAATTTCGTGTTTTTCGCCCCGAGCCATTCGGACTATGTCTGAGATATTGTTATTCTGATTATCATGAGCATTTAACTTCTTTGTATAATAACCTCCTTTCCATTTATACCCTACTACAGTACCCACAGAGCCAAAAATCTCAATTTTTATTTCACTAAGGTATAGTTATGTATCTCGCCGTGAGAGGCACTAATTCGTGCATATGATGGGGGCTTTCGGCAAGCACTGTCTCAGTGAGACAACTAAGACAAAACCTTGAGCAACCGTCTCAGTTGTCTCAGTTCAAAGCAATCAGCAGATTTGACAATTTTGACTTTTAAATAATTTTGAACACAGAAAATGGATAGTAATAAATTGAGGAAAGTGTTGTTAGTTTATTCAAACAGCTCACTAAACTTTAATTTGTAATTAAAATCACAAAATAACGAAACTGAGTCAACTGAGACAAGAAAATTCAGTTTCACTTGTCTCAGTTGCTCAGTGGTTGCGTTCGAAATTGGTAGCTCAATATGGAACTGAGACAGTTTCCGAAAGTGCAGCCTCAGTGAGCCAACTGAGAATATCTTACTTGTCTCACTGAGAATGTGCTTGCCGAAAGCGCCTGATATCTATCAATCATATTACCTTACTTTTGTACCTTCATGGGAGACGGCAACGCAATCATCTGTAATTCAAAAATATTCGTTAAATACAAATTTCTTCCATAAAGTATGCATACTTTCCTCTTATATGCTTTTCACCCTGGCAGCCGTGCGCTTCACAGTCTTCTTTTCCGCCGTCTCATTAATTATCAATCAGATTTCATTTTGGCAACACTGCCCCCTAATAATTAATACCTAGAAATGGCCCCTCCCACGTATAGAAAACATAACCTACGCCACGGAATAGTGACAATTTGTTGATTCTACTAGAAATTGTCTATATTTTATTTTTTCTTCTAATACTGGCTGTTCGAAATGCATTCTAAAGGCATATGTGCACTGAAGGGCTTGTACAGCGCGTGAACAGTATGCTATTCCTGTGGAACACTACGCATTCAGCAGTGAGTTGTTGAAAGCTTGGGAAAACTGCATCCTAATGTTGATTTTGAATGGGAGGTCTAGAATTGTCCTTTCTCCGACGTGTGGTTTTAATTCTACTCTAGATGTATTTCGTTTTCTGATCTCCAATCGGGAAATATATAAATGTGTTCGATTGTGATTGCATCCACTCTTAAAGTCTAGATGTGCTTTGGTAATAGAATATTATTGTTGCAAAATTTATTTTGTTTTAACTTTGCAAAAATGGAATGCGGTAAGAAATTAATGCACAATTAGCAAAGCAATTTGCATTATTTTTTAGTCCAACACAATGTGAGAGTATATATATGCCAGTGAAATCAATTCGAGTTAAGGAGGGTTTGCGGAATTTCGAGTTAAGAAGGGTGGGGAAATAACGAGGTAAGGAGTTTTCATTAAAGATGTTCTGATTTTCTTAATGAATTATTTATTATTATTAATAGAATTATGTACTGAAAAAATTGATAATTTTTGATTGTTACTTCTGAGTATAATTTTTTTTTTTATTGGAAAAACATTTAATGTAGTTTAGGGACATTTAAACTTTATCTGGAACGTCCGTTGTTGTTTGGATTGCATATTGTAAAGTTTTGATAGCTTCCTATAATTGGTTGGTATAATCATGTTATATACTTCACTTTCCGGTATTTCATGGTCAGAATCTTTATCGTTTATGGATTTAAGAGTATCGTCCTAAAAAAACTGACTTCTTAACACGTCTTCAATATAATCCGTCCAAATGCAATTGCCTAGACTATAGTCGTTTGCAATCCAATCTATTTCGTCCTCCACGTTACGTTCTACAAATGTAATGAGCTACAATTCATCTTCTTCATCCCAATCCATTCAGGAGCTTTAAAACCACATTTACGAAAGCAATTTTTTATACATCCATTGGCTGCACTTTGCTAGTCATATCAAGTGGAAAATATATCAGTTTTATTTCTTTCAGTTTAGGATCAATTATCTTAGGATGAATGAGCTGAGCAGTTGTCTATAAAAAACAATACCCGTCGTTTTCTTTCAAAAATTGCTTGTTTGTTTGTTTGGCCAACCATTCGCTAAAAAGATTTTTCTGTCTTAAAGGCCCGTTTATTTGCAGCTTATTTAACAGGAAGTATTTTGGCACTCCTCCCAGTTACGAATAATTTTAATTTCTTCGAGACGCTCATATTCGCTCCAGGTGACTCTTTCTTTGCTGGATTTACGATCAAAACACTTTTCACCAATCAATGCTAATGTTCGATTTGATAAACACTTGTAAAAAATTCCTGTTTCGTCTACATTTCTGTTATTTCGGTTCTAATTCGACAGAAGAGGTAACAGTTGTACATTTATCCATTGTTCGCTAAGTGATTCGTCTACTAAACCTTGCCTCAATTTAGATCTAGCTTTGAAGTCCTGATAATTTTTTTTCCTTGAAAATTCCAGGGCTTTTTGTTTTATTAAAGGCCCACTTATCGGTAAGTTGTTAGCATGAATAAGAGTAAATCATTCATATACAGCCACATCAATGTCATCGTAGGTACATACAAGACTTTTCTTGTTTATATCACTGAGAAAGAAATAAAATTATTTCTTACTTTTTAGTGCATTTTATTTACAAAAGTTATTTATTTTAAAAGTTTTTTTTATATATTTTATTTTCTACTTTTTAGTCATACTGTCGAGACTCGATTTTCGAATCTCAACTATGGAAACTCGACTATCGAATTTCGACTCTCGGATATCGACTCTCGACTCATATCACACACGGCCGAAATTGGACCCCATCGTAAAGCTCTATATTCACTCATTCTAATAAAAAAAACCCATGTAAAGCCATCCACGTTTACAACCGTAATATTCTTTCTTTCGTCACGAACGGCACTCCCAAGGGCTGATAGTTACCACTCCCACCCCAAAACTCCCAACACGTAAGAACCCCATCGGAAAGTTCCCCATTCACTCATTCTAAAGAAAAAAATACATGTAAATCCATGCACGTTTACTACCCTAAAAGTCTTTCGTCACGAACGGCACTCTCAGGCGTTAACTTTTTGAATCAGGGGTCTGTATTTTATAAAAAGTTATTAAAAAAAAATTAAGATGGCAAACTATTCAAACACGTAGGAAGGGTTTATCTGAATTTATTCGAATTAGAGAAGGGCGAATAGTAAAAAAAAAGCAAAGATTTCTGAAAATTAGTTCGACTTAGGGATGTTTTCGAAATAAGGATATTCGAGTTAGGAGTAGGGTTTTCTATGAAAAATCCAAGAGAGTGCCAAATTAAATGGAAAAATTTCGACATAAAAACAAATTCAAGAAAGAGGAAGTTCGACTCAGAGAGGTTTGACTGTATTTATTTTATAATCTAGCAGAGAAACCTCAAATCTCCCTTCATTTTACAGAATTGAAAAAGTGCTTTTTCGCTCTTCCTTCGAGCAAGTTTTTTTTTTTTCAATCGAACACGAAATCTTACATAGAGCAACTTGAAAATATTATTTGAACTAAAGTTCTAAGGTAGAGCAATTCTAGTGGAAATAGAGCAGCCATTTCGAGTTCGTTATAAGTGTATCAACAGAATGAAGCAATCAAAACAAACTTGGCACGCAAACCATGAGCAACTTGCAAGCTAACCTGTGTTAGTGGATACACCACCACGAATGATGCGTCCGAGCAGAGTGGATGCCGCATTCAGTCTTCTTGCTTGCATTACGATGTCATTCAACTAATTGACAGTACAATTCACAAAACAATTGTCTGTTTACTTCTGTTGATTATTGTTGTCAGTTTTCATGAAATTTTATCTCATTTTTCTATTGTCTATATAGTTTACTACACTCGATCTCGATCTCATACTTACATAGAATCGAGTTCCAAACTATGGGCTGACTACATGAATAAGAAACTTAAAAAGAGGAGTACGCAGAATAAATGGCTTATTCTATCTTTTTCATTAAGTTTTTTATTGTCGAAACATAATTTTCATTAGGCATAATGCAAGATGGCCATTTCATTTTTAACCCTGCAAATAAACTAAACTTTCTACCCTAAAACCCATCCCTACAGTTTTTCTTTTATGTTCGTATTGGCATCGGAAGCATAAAAGCCCAACAACAGAAATCAAAAAAACCTTACCATAAAATTTACTATTTTAATTACAGCCATCGAGAATAAATTCCTAATGAGAATGCACTGTACGTATGCATTTGTGCCAGGTACCCATATATGGTATGATGGCTGTCACTATCCTGTCATCCAATGAATGATATATTTCCAGCGACCGCCAAGATCTCATTAATATACGTCACCCTGTATATTGGCGGTGTCAATCAATTGTCGGCAAAATGTCCATCAATTTCAAGTGACTTTGTTATATGACATATGTGGTTCAGGTAGTGTTTCTGACGATATAATGCTTTCAGTAATTAATAAGTGAATCAATTATGACACGAACCGCTTTAATTGGGAGCAATACTTCAAGTCACATTCGATTAGGTTCAATTGAAGCTTGATGAGTAAGAAATAAGAAGAAATAATAATAAAAAGTACTGTTTACAAAGGGATTTTTCTTTTTTCTGGTGAGAAGGTTTTTACTATTTGCAGTGGCGTAGATACCATTGAGCCGGTATTTCTATGCGTTTTACAAAATTATGGACAAACTTAGTTTACACTGACTGATTTCATCAACAGGGTGTAAAATTGAAATCTAGATATGACAACACCTTCGAAGAGTGTGCAACACAGATTTCATGCATATTATGATCTCGTCAATGGTATAAAAGCAAAACAGTTTATTGGGTTCTATCTTGTGAAAGAACTTGCAGTGCTACATTTTCGCCAGTCGATTTTAGATTACTTGCTATCCGCTCCCCAGTACCGTTAGCCGGTGTGCAGGCTACGTTCAAGGCTTAGGGTATCACAACCGCTGCGATAATCAGCCAAGTTTCAATTGTGACTATCCCTCATATTAAAATAGGTGTCACCACTAGAGGATTCTGCTCGGTGGCCTTATCTTGGCCATTTCCATTATCACGGAGCCATGGCTCTCTTTATAAGGTAGTACCCGGTGTTGAGGGAACCGTAACTACAGAGCCAGGTGGACTGTGTGCAATCTTGTACACTTCGGCCTTTGGGTTCTTAGCCTCTGATTTGTACCTTACTTCCTTTGAAGCCTTACTCCTTTTGGTCTAATCTGAACCTGACAAATTGGGAGTCAATCCTGAAGGTTATCTTTTTGAGTCTTTCGGCTGAACTGTGGCCCACTGAGAGAGAGATTTATCAAACTACACTCTCAGTCGATTTCTTTAAGAGTTTCCACTCAGCTACTTTGAGGCCATAGTTTTGGGTGCCAACAAAATGTAGTATTTTGTCGGTAGTCATATCCAAGCTGTCGAGCAAGCAGATAAGCACTACTTTTGAGTTAGGAATATCACTTTCCTCTACTGCCTTTAGTTTGGCACCTTCCCAGGGTTTGATCTCACCCGCTATCCGTTTCAGGGACGCCTAGGTGATTTTATTAGAACTGGTTAGAACTAACTATCCTAGTCTTGCACTACATCTGAAGAACGAAAGTTAAAGCTTGTCATTCTTTATCTTGAGCATTTTTCCTAGGATCGCCGACTGAAATGATCTCATTATGGACCTACAGTGAACTTTTCTTAGGGCAGTTTGTCGAAAGAATATATTTCCTAAAATCTACAACATTTTGCTTGTAAGAAAGGGACTTTAGAACCGTATTCTCTTTTAAAGGCTTCTGCTTCCTTTTTACTTCTTGGCTTGGCTAAGTCCTCATCTTCTACGTCTGCGTATGTTTAGGCCTAAAGTTCTCGGATCGAATACGTTTGAGTAATTTTTCTGTGGTCTTTTAATTCGTTTTAGCGCTATCTTAAAAGCCGCAGCTGCGCACTATGGTAGTGCATGATTAGTCATCTAAAACTGTTTTTGACTGCTCCATTCATTTTCTGGCTTTGGACTTCCGAGTCCTTGTTACGGTCTTTTGGATCCACATAGGAATCATTTGGGCCCCGAGTGGATCCTCTTGAGTCCTCGTCGGAGCTCTGGACTCTTGTGCGATTATCGGACTTAATTTCATCGGGTATGAATACTATCGACCAACTCTACCAGAATCTTTATATACTTAGTTCCCCTGTGAGATTTGGTTGATATCCTCATCAGAAAGAAGGTAGTCTTCCCGCATCATCACAGCTAGACATTCAAAGACAACTTGTTTAATGAGCAGGTATTATCTACGTTTTGAGGCATCACTGCTACTTTTGGGTTTGACACATTGAGAGATGTATCACTCTCTATAATTTTATATAAACTCCATTTGGCTCCCACGATTAATGGAGCTATAAACAATTACCCGCGGCAGAGACCCGCATTACCACGCGAAGGTTAAGATAATACTAAAGGTGGGCTGGTATCTAGAGTTCCCTAATTAACGCCCTCTGTGAAAGCTGTTCCACCTTGGCTTGGTTGTTGCTTGATTCACAGTCTCTTAATAAATATATTCAAGACATTTTTGTTGTGCATTAAATTGAAAGTGGCATATTGGAGGGTGTTCCGAAATCTACCACCTACGAACCTTCCCATTAGTTAATAGCCAAGACAAAAAATTTAGATATAGTATCTCTTGGAAGTTGTTGCCCGATTTCGTATACCTTATGAGTTCATCTAGGGCGCAAAAATACAATTTTCAAGGAAAACCGTAAAAAGGGGTAATTTGCAAGTTTTAAGAATGTTGCATCATCAATTGGTTGGGTGTCTTTCTATATTATGTTTCTTTATACTTTCTATTTAATTGGCATTTTGGTAGGACTTGGCTATTATTTAGGGCTTCAACTATTAGAAATTGAAATTGAGAAAGTTCTAAACTGGGCCCAAAACGAACACATCTGGAACATTGAAAAAATTCTATTGTAGCATCTCTAGCACGTGAAAAGTATTTATGTAATCACTTGTATAGTCCTTAGAGGTATAACTTGCTTTAAATTGAAACCATTAATTACTAGTATTCCAGAATATATCTCGGTAGGGTTTTCTACCCTTCATACTTATGTATGCTCTATGCGTTTGTATACAATTATCTTGTAGTCAATCCACGGTTAAATTACAAAAGACGTAAAGGAAGACCCTCCATAATCTCACCCGGTCATTCTACTCGTTTCAAGTTGCTCATAGTTTTGCAGATATATGGATGTATGTGCCCTGAATCATTACGTTGCTATAGTCCATGCTCATATGACATGCAAATAATATGTCAAGCCGTTCTCTATTAATTTGACATCGTCATCACAGCATGTCAACCCAATTTCCATAATAATGATCCGCGCCGAACAAGTCCCCAAGGGGTTGCAAATCACTGCCGCGCCGTGATAGAAAATATGCATGCAAATACAGTTGACAGGCCCGGATTTGTGATTATGTCGCGTCGGCTGCAAAAGGTGAATGATGTGGTGACAGTAATCCTATTGAGCAGCTCTTTAAGCTAATAGGGATCACAAGCAGTACAAAGTCGTTTTTCGATAGCTAGTTATACGACGTCTGTCGTCATAGACCTGTTTGGTGTTTTGATCCAGACTTGTCAGAAACGTGTCGTGCAAGGACATTCTACTGTAACAGACCATGGCCACACTATGGCTAGTACATCTATACTATCACCACCACCACCACCACCACCACTAACGCCACCTCGAGGGCTGGGTGATTAATGGGTTTATTAGTATCCCGGAAAAGGGTAGCATGACATGCCATTTATATTCTGGGTGCTGTGTACTTGGTAAATTTTTTTCGTTGTTTCTTTTTCATGCTCATTCGTTACTTTTGTGACAGTTTTTGCTTGCCGTCAACATGAAACGATGATGGATGACTTGGAGGCTTGGGTATGCGCGTATACACTTGTTTGTGAAGGTGCTGGCCGGGAATGGAGTAATAAAATTACGTCTTGTCACCGGAGCCGTTTGTACTTTGTGCAAATTTTAAATGATGGCAGCTGAGTTATAGCGGGTAATTAGAAGACAAAAAATTGCTGGATCTAATTGGATTCTGCGCGTTTTTATTTGATAGCATTAATTTCCGACGGAATAAAGCTAAAATGCGTAAAAAAATCTAATGGTTTCTGGCTATTTAAGTTAGGATTGACAGATTGTATTTAGTTTGTTATAGTATAGGTATAGAATATTTGGGAATTTATTGTTAATTTAGGAGGATATGCTGGAACAGAAAACTTAAACCATAACCGTTTATAATTCATCCTTTGATTTTAGGCGAATATAGGAAAGAAATATTGAAATTGAATTTCTTAAAGGTCGCCTACGATTAGGAATAAAAGTATTACAAGAATTGCTTATGCAACTTTTGCTTTGACATTATTCGAATAGTATGTGTGTGCTAAAAATACCTAAAGAAAATTGTGGGAACAATAAAAAAAGTAATTAATGAAAACAAAAAAAAAAAAAATTATCGGCTATGGCAAACAAGAATCAACCTTATAACTTTATAGAAGGTGATAGTACTCACCTAGCCTTACATAAATTTGGATTGACATGGTTTTTTTTTTAGTTTTGTATAAAACACCGTGTATCTTAAAAAGAAGCTCATTGTATGCAGAACTTCATGGCCTTTCCAACGACTGGTCAACTAGCCCGGAACTATTTCCTCTAAAGAGTTGTGGGGTCTATGTTTTTTTTTTTTTTTTTTTTTTTTTTTTTTTTTTTTTTTTTTTTTTTTTTTTACAAAAACGTGTTTAGTAGCATACCTTTTTTATGATAAAAACTGTAAGCTGTGCACTCTCCTCTTTAATATGACATATTCCACCTATGTGCTAACTTAAGCGTTAGCTCTCATCCTATTCAGATCACACCGAAATTAGAAGATACTTTTTTTTATAGAAATCAGTAATGAGTTTTTTACTCCTTCGAGACCCGTACAATATATTAGTCTACAGGCCTTTTACAATCTACTGCTTATGAGCAGAGAAAATTAAAACACAAGTACCGACGTACTGTTAGTTTCTGGCCTGAAGCTTAAGTAAGATCCACAAATTCAATAAAGAAATTTTTTGAGAGTATAGAGACTGTGTGTAATGTGTTTCGATCAGCCGTAATAAGGCGATCTCATCAGGACACAAATGAAACCCTGAAACTGCCTGCAACCTACAATGAACTCAGATGCCAAAAAGTTGCTGATGGATATATTTAGATTTGATTAAAAATTCATTCCACACCTTCAAAATTTATAGGGAATACCAAAATAGCTCACCCATATATTTTTGGTTTCCCCTACCACTACTTACCTCCGCTCGCTAGGGAGGTTAGAAGTTTTGTGATTTTACTATGAAGCGCAATTTAAAAAAAAAGTCATATCTTGAGAAAGGAGCAACCAATTGTTCAGATTCAAATGCCGAATGAAGCTTAATAGTTACTTTATATTTTTTATAAACAAATATAGAAGTACCGAACGAAAAAAAATTGTTTTTTTTTTTTTTTTTCAAAAAAATAGTATTATTCAATAGCCTTTTTTCACTACTCTTGTTTTGAAGCTAGCTATTTGTGTGCATTGTTTTAACACATGTCATTTTGGGTTTGGATTGTTTTTCAAATCATGGTTCATAGTACATAAAAATCGGATGCTCCGTTCTCGAGAAATGGTTTTTTGAAAATGACGCTTCATCGTAAAATCACGAAATTTCTAGCTCCCCTAACGGGGGAGTGGGTGGTAGAGGCAAACAAACATGGAGGAGCTATTTTGGTATTCCCTACAAATTGTGAAAGTTTCATCCAAGTGGGAGATGTTCGGGTCCAAAACAAGTATGTTTTGATTGTTTTCGTGTGGAATGGCTGTATATTAAAATAAAACAAATAATAACAGTCTATTGTGCCGAGAACTAGACGTGTCTTGTATTTGGAATATGCATTTATGACTTCTGAGCAGAAGCGTTATTCAGGGTGGTGGAAAGGGGGGGGGGTGTCGTTCCTCCGGGTTATATAACCAAAACTGGCGCCTTCAAAATAATTTGTTCAGATGATATACGAATTTAAGCAAATAGAATATCTATCTTTATTTAATACTTAAACTCTGATTTTATCTCTGACAGATCGATTTTCTTCTAGGCACAAAAAAGAATTTTCGCTTATGCATCTACATCCTTAAAAAATAAGAAACTTCGACAAATCTTCATTTTTAACCATTGCAGAAGATATACAGAACCTTTACGGAGGTAATCTACAGAATTTTATTGCCGAGGTTACCATGTAGTGCGAGATGTCTAAGGTAAATGATGCGAATGATGGTACCTTTACTAATCCCTTGACTACGCAGATTTTATTGCTCAAACGATCCCGTTTTATTCAGCTGTCTGCGAGGAAATCAAGATTGACCTGACTACTCAATGTTAAGTGTTCACAGAAAAAGAGTAAAGGAGGACACTGAATTTATTGACAAGGTGTTGAACAATTTTGTTCTACAACCTAGACGCGTCAAGTTTTTATTCAAACAGTGACTTTTCGTAACTTTTTTTATTACTGAATGAAAAATTAATTAAAAAATACTTACAACAAAAATATTATTTGTGTAGTCTTTCTTCCAAGACAGGGGTGCAAGTGCCCCCCCCCCCCCGCGCACTTCAGAAACCATGCTGGGCACGCATATTTATAGAAAATGAAAGCTTCTCAAACTTGGTCTACATATGTATCACCATAGATGGCACAAGAACTAGATGTCGCATGCAGTACCAAAAAAGTATACAAAATTTATATGGCTGGGTGGTCCATTCCGGAATGGACCACAACATTTGAAATGATGTATACGTCAAGTGATTCATATTTTTTTCGTATCTTAAGTGTTGAGAAAGTCGATCAAGTGTATAAAAAACTGCTATTATAAAAAACCTTTGTTTTCGGCACGCTCTAAAACATGTTATGGTCCATTCCAGAATCCACTAGCCATTTCACAATCTGTATACTCTGGTTTAGTATGGCATGCGACATCTAGTTCTTGTGCCATCTATGATATCACATGATCTTTTCAAACAAGCTTTAACGGCATCAGCATGTCTCCCGCTTTGTATGACCGGCAATGTCTGCAGCTAATAAAGTTACTCGTCCCATGAGTTGATTTCATTTCTGAGATCCTGCAAAGTACAACGATCAAGTGCCTCGATGGTTTTCTTATGGGACATAAGACTACTCGTATCCCAAACTATTAGGCTACACTGCTACATTAATTTTTATGTAGCCTTTGTTCGGGTATATTTCATACAGGATTATCATTTGTTGCCATATTAATTTAAACGAAGAATGGACTATTTGGCCACCATCCAGCAAAATAGTCGCAATCATCGAAGATTCCATAGCTATTGCTATATACCCTTCTGATCGAAGGTTTACTAACAAAAGGTCAATACGGAAAGTTTTTCTAGTCCCACTGGTAGCGTCCAAAAACTAAAATCTTACCAGACTGGGATCGAGCACTCTTAATGACCTGATCATAAACCTTTCATTGGTCTGAATTAAGTATAAGTTCATTCCTTCTAGCTGTTGTGTCCAATTCTAATCTGTTATATTATGTTTCACTGATGTAGTCGTTGTCAACGGTTAAATCTATGTGTTGTCTTATCAGCAATTCTATGCCAAACCGATCATCTATCGACTCGGACCGCCTCCGATTTAGATGAAACTATTAAAATTAGTTAAGTATTAAAAAATATTCGACCCTTATTTTTTTGTTTAGCCTGCTGACCTCAAGTCTTAGATACAGAGTGACTCAAATTTGAACGTTTTCACTGTAGTCGTATTTTTTAATTTACTGATTACTTGGGATCAGGTAACTTGATTGTTTTGTGCGATATTTCAAATTAGAGAAGAGAGACCCCCTCCACAAATTAGACAATGTCTAATTTGTTTTTGATTTTGATGATTGCCAAGGTGAAAAGTATCATGATTAAATGTTGATTAGGAATTGTTTTTTATTAAGCGATGCAAAATATCCTCATTGCAAATAGAAATTACGTAAATGTCCGAGCCTTGTTTATAACTTGTGGCACCCTTAAACAGCTAATCAAAGAAAATGTCTCTTAATTCATACCTAATTATATTCTTCACTAGTTTTATTTTTCTTCTACTCTTCTCGTACACCCTTTTTTCCTTTTATACTTTTTGTTGTCTTACTGCTTATGACTCTGTTTCTCTATCTTTCTATGTTGTGGCTAGAGTTGAGTCCTTTATTACGAATTATACAAGGTTAGTTTAGGTAAGAGGGGTGCTAGTAGTAGTGCCTAGCCTGCTTCACTTAGACCTATAGTGGGTTCATTGCTCCCCTTAACTTCATGGGGTAGCATTTAAAAACACCATCCTGATTCCCTCAATCTCAGAATGCATCTGAACTCTTTACGTTGCAGCTCCCTCAGACTTGAAAAGAGTGTTATACCAACTCTGAGCTTTAAGACGCTTTAGGAAGTGAGGAGAAGACTACGTCTGTTACTGAGATACAAATCCTTGACAAAACAAGGGGACAGGAATGCTCTAGCCCCAAACTGAAAAAAAATGTAATACCCTTGATATGTGGACTGTCTCCATAATGACTTGCAATTCAGTCATTTCAAGGAAATGAAGATGACGTGACAGCGACCATGAATGAAAATTAGTTCATTTTGGATGTCATTGACAGTTCCTCACTGTGAGAAAAGATCCCGGCAAAATTCGATAATTTAATTAAATGCTGTCAAAAATTTTTTAAAAGTATTGCTGTAGTTGTAAAGAATTTCAATAAAAGAAATTTGTTGTTGTTGAAAGAACCCAAAATTAGAAAAAAAAGTAGTAAAAAGATTTCATTCATGATCAGCTGATGGCTGGTAGGTGCCAACTTTATAAAAATATCTTTCTACTTTTCAATAAATCCAGTTAATTTTAATGAATGAAACTTTTACTCCAAGCTCACTAATTTGCTCCATTTTAAATTGAATTGAAATGTTGCAAAAGGATCCTTGTGCAACTCAAATGTGTGATACTCTGCACATTTCGCTTCATTTAATTAAAAGTTAATTCATTATGGAGAGGGTATAATTTTTTATGCGCCTTAAATGAATTCGTAGGATACCATATACTAAGTTTATCATTCTTTTTGTAATAAATGCATACATAAATATAAATATGGATGGCGTTGGTTGATAATTGCGTGTACATCCGTCTGCCTGTCTATCTGTAAACTATCTACACAAGGTGTTGATTTAGAGATATACATAATCCTCCATAGTGTTTCCATACAAAAATTTATTTGCTTTTGGTAAACTGCTCGTTTATAAAAATCCTAAATAAGTGTTAGTTTGAAAACGGACAAAATCAAGAAGCTCTTTCGTAGGGTTGACATACTTACAAATATTCTAACGTTGCACGTATATTTTGTTCCTCATTGACAACACTTTAACCCAGAGAATTGAAACTTTTAAAAAAACTTTCACAGCCATAATGCAAACTTCGACGTTTTTACATATACTTACTAGCAAAGCAGTTAGTCCCAGACTATTTTTTAATGTTGTGTGTATTTATGATATTTTTAAACGCTCAAAACAACTTGAGGATTGTTGATATAGATTTGATTTTTTCTCAAATAAAAAGATCCGATTTTTGATTATTGAATCAATTACGCTCTATAAAAACAAAAAACTTCAAATTTTTTTGAAAGTAAAAAAATAGTTCCTGATGGTGAAAATTATCTAAAGCAAAAATAAAATAAAAAAGTTACAAATCAGGATGAAAAGCTCCAGAGCGGTACGTAGTTTTGTATTTTTGTTTCGGTAAAAATTACTAAAATGGCGGCTATCTTAGAATTGAGTATCGATTTTTTTTTCATAGCTATATGAAATTAAAAAAAAAAAAAACAAAAGGACTCCATATTGCTCTGACGAAGAACATGAAGAATGTTGTGCCCAAATTTGAGACTGATAGCTTGAAAATGATTGTTTTGAGAGCTTTCATCATTTTGAAAATCGACGTTTCGAAGAAAACGCGTTTTAATTTTCGAGTATTAGATTTTCATATCAACTGTGTGCTAATGATCAATCGGTAATGCAATATTCCTTCAGCCGCTTCAAATTGCTCATTATCAGCAGATTCATTTTGATCGAGTCGAATTCAGTAATTCGCCTCCAGGTCTCACACAGTTGGTCGAATGCTTTTTTTCTAAGACCTTAGACCGGTATAATTCAAATGTCGCAATAAAAATTTAACAGCATGTTTATGACAGTCCATACTCTTTGAATTTTCAAAAAATTATTACACTGGGATTGTCCTTTAGCTGATCTCTAAAGCAAATTCACAAGACAGGTCATCACCAAATTTTGTATACCATCAAATTTTTTCTTGATTTATTATAATATTATTATAATATATGCTAAAATCCACAAGATAAAATTTGTAACAAGCTTGGGAAGTGAAAAAATTTATTTAGAGATTAGATCGATCATCGGAAACGTGGAAGGAATTTCGTAAAAATATTTACTAAAAAAGTAAACAAACAAACAAAAACAACAAAATGCCTGAACTCATCTGTATGTCCGGCGTTTTCACTAATACTTAATTTCTACGTCATCTCCATAAAATATTTCTTAAAAACAAGCAACTCTTTCACTTAACTACTAATACCCGGCGCCCGGGGGAAATGTTTTCTATATGTACTCGTATACAACACAGAAAAGGGCAAAATCTTATTCTGTTGGAAATTTTCATTTTTGGACTAACTTTTGTCGAAAATAAGCAGCGTAATCCGAATTTCCATAAAAACGTAATAATTTCGTTTTAATTACCTGCCACCGCTACCGCTGCCATAGTATACGTCCACCGTGCCAACACCCACTTTGTGGTAGTAATAATTTTCCTGCTGGTTGAAATATATACGCGAAAATTTATGCCCGGCAATAATAAATTTCGGAATATGTTAGAACAAATCCTTTTAATTTCATTTATCATATGTTATACAGGACGAAAACTAACATTTATGGGAGTTTACTTAGAGATCTACAAGGATTTGTTCAGCACACCACCACCACTATCACCACCACCCCCATCATCATCGGGCCCGGAAGTTAGCTTCCCCTGTGACGGGTGGCTTTCCGGCTATATCATTGTAGCTGTATAGTTGCTCCTGGTGGCATATACATAGTTATATAGCATGCGAAGGTATGGTAGGTGGCAGAGATGACTGTGTTTAACTCTGGTTTATTGGACTTGGTGACATTTTAAAGTCCTTTAAGTTGTCACGATTTATGGCGGAAGGAATTAAGCTGAATTTAACGGCATGCGATTGGGGAAACGTTACACAAAAATTATTACCCAAGGGGTGAAAATAGATTTCTAAGTTTGCAAACTACATTGCTTTCCAACTTGCTCTGGTTGAAACCAGAGCAAAGACAAAGTTTTTTTTTTTCCTTAAAAAAAAAAATCGAAATAAAAGAAAACAGTCTTGAATTCTTCTTGTATATCGGAACTCGTTAACAAATGGCCGCTTGTTACACCTTGCCACACCTCGTTCATTCCACTAAATCAACGTGGAATTCACCACTGCTATATAGCTTAAGCACCACACCAATCTTATAGCATCGCTGCAACAATTTATAACTTTTGTGGCTTAAAGATTTGCAGCGACGGTGACGGTGGTGGTGGTGGTACATATCCCCATTCATCCATATCTTCTGCGCGCCATATCACCACACCACCACCACCACCAACCAAACCAACTTGTTGTAACTCGGCTCGGCATCTTGTTTACCGCCAGATCTTGTTCCTTCTTCGATTCCACCGCGGATAAAACTTATTTTGTTGAGCAGACAATTAATCACCTTAACATGCCCAGGCGGATGAGTTTATAATATAATTATCGGGCGGGATATTTTCACGCTGTCATGATATCATAATATATCGTTTGCATATTCAATCAGATAGTCCCGTCCTCATCCCGGCGCCCCCCACCAAGTGCATGTGTGGTGTTCCCATCTGTAGATTATATAGTTAGGGCTAGTTGTTGGTACATCCTAGCTATCTCCGGTGAATTAGGAGCTTGCTGATACTGGGCTATAGTATGGATGCATCATGCATGTGTAGGGAGGGATGCATTCTATAATAATTTATACTCCCAGCTTGTGGCCAGGTCATAAGAAGCTCCAGGAGAACTGAATTAGCGGAAGACGTATAAGATGAAAAGCGAATATCCCTGGTACGATGAAGATAAGTTATGGAGTAATTTTAAAGGATCGTTGTTTGATTAATCGCCTTTTTTAATGACGACCTTGCTCCTCAGTAATATTCTTCTTCGTGTTTTCTTCTTCGCCTTCTCGTTTTCTGATGATTGTGCTGCAGAAGCAGTGAAAACCTCTATAGATGGCCACCATACTCATATCCTTCGGAGTTACTGTAGGAGTGGAGGCTGATTGAGATGAAATATTACTCTTAGTGGATGGACCGAACATATGGCGTTGTTGTCTTAATGTTTATTGCATTGCCTTACATTATATTTCTGTTGATGCCGGTATAGGTGAAACCATTTATTGTCATAAATTTATTATTACTTTCAAGGAGTGCGCTGCGCATATATCTTTCCTGATTCTTTTTTTTTCTTCCTATATGAGCAATCAATAGCTTTTCATAATTAGGTGAAACTTGTTGTATATAAAACTTGCCAAGATTTTTAGGATAACATGGAAAATATAAAACCATTTCAATTGAATATTGTAGAAGATGTCGCGAGTAAAACTATGCAGTTAATAAATCAGGTACCGAAAAAAAACAGGTAAAAAAGCTAAAATTGACCTAAGACCAATTCTTATGATACCTTAAATGAATGCCTGGCCATATGTAATTTCGAATCGTCACCCATCTGTACAAGTTGGATTTTTGAAGTGGTTTTTCGCATATATTTCTAGAACGGCTCGTCGGACAGAAACGTGATTTTATAGAATTTCATATTTTGAAGAAGTTTTTAGTACAATAAAAATATCTACTACTGATCGTTTTCACAGTTACCGTAAAAATCCTAAATTTGTATACGGGAACACCAAGAACGAGTTTCCCGATTTAGTGCATTTTTTAAATTTTATTTACTATTGCTATGAATGCGTACCATATTTCAACACTCTACGTTAACACATTCTCAGGAAATGGCCACATATGTATATACTGAAAATTAAATTTTTATATGGCAACCCTTTGAAGGATTTGTCCCATTTTCGAACTTAAATTTGCAAAATTGCAGCTCTCTAAGTAGATATGTTCTCGAGTTATCGTGAGGACGGACGGCGGATATGCAAAAATCAAAATAACTTGTAATAGTATGCGTGGTCCATTTTGCTCCACCATCATTATTTCGAGGTGTTACAAATGGAATGATAAAGTTGGTATACCCTGTGATTTCATCTAGGGTATACAAATTAATTGTGTTCGTTAGTAATCGAATCGCTTGAAAATGGCTGGACCGATTTGGCTAATTTTTTTTAAATATTCGTAATAGTCCGAATAAGGTTTTTAAGGAAAGAAAAATTAGAATCGGCAACCACGTTTTGGTGTTGCCATGCAGAACTTGCGTTTTTAACTATATATTTTGACACTGCCTCACGCGTCAAGGTAGAAAGCTAAAATTTTGTATATGAGACTTTTTAAAATTAAAATTTTGTATATGGGACCAACCGGGCAACTCCTTCATAGGATGGCCATATGTAAATTTCGCTTTTTTTCGCCTAAGAACGAGTCGTACTTAGAGAGCTGCACTCTTACACACGCCCCCTGGCGCATGCCTACTGGTACCCGCGCACAAACACGCACACACACATGCACAAACACGTACAGGCGCAGAGTTAAACCCTAGAGTTCGGAATCGAGGCAGATTATAGCTTAGATATTATGAATCTCTAACCACCAAACCCTTTTAACCCCCACCCCTTTCAACCTACACCCTCACCTATCTAGGCATCAATATTATCGCCAGGTAATGCCAGCGGGTGCCCCTAATTTTAAATAAAAAACCAGAATAAATTATGATCGTGGAATTTAGTGGAACATACCAATATATTTCTCGTGGGACCTGCTTCGATCCCTTTAAAATTTTTGAAAACCTAACTTTAAAAAAAAAAAGTTTTCTAAAACTGTTATTTCTATCTATCTATCTATCTATTTCAAGTTAAAAAAAAACTTTTTTTCTGGCAAAAATAAAAAGCCAGCTTAGCTTTTTATTTTTTCGAGCTGGAAATAACAGGTTTCGAAGCTGGTTATTTTTTCAAGGCATTATACAGAGCCAAGTTGGCTTTGTATTTTCGTAATCTGAGTTAAATTTTTGGCTAGAAAAAATAAGTTTCTTTTCCATTAAAAATAATTCGGATATAGAAAATCTATTCGCTTTTTAAACATGTCGACACTACGATGCGGCAATTGTTTCACTGTAGTTGTGCGTTGATATCGTGTGTCGACATCGACATCTTTTTAAGCACTTGGGAATCCCAGAAGTATTCATTTCCTGTTCTATGAAATTTGGCCCTTACTTTCCACTCCGCGCAGTCCCCCCAATTCAAATCAGCGTTAAGAGGGGGTTTCAACCCTAAAAGTCAATTGACTAAAAATTTTTAAAAAATTCTTTCAATCAGTTACTAACCACTTCATAAAGTAAAAAGTCAAATTGACTTCTAATATTTGCTCGAAAAAATAGCCAGCCTTGAATCCTGAATTTTCGGCTAGAAAAATTAAAAAGCCGAGCTGGCTTTTTATTTTTATCGAAAAAAAGTATCAAGTTCACGCGCTTGCATTTCTACCTTCAAAACTATTATCGGTCAAGACTAACAAGTATAGTAAGATTTTTTGTAAAAAGTCTTGCGAATTAAATTCATTTGTAGAAGTATAAAATATTTTGAATATATAGAAAAAATTAAAAAAATGTCCATGACTTCAATCCTAACAAAATGTCAAAATAGAACGTTATAAGGTTTGGCAGGTTTAAGCGAGAAACACAGTGCTAGCTTGTAAAAACTTAACCCTCAGTATAACTCAAAGAACCTCAATCTTGTGAACTTCTGCAACTCACTATACTAACTTTGACAGGTTCTAATTGATAGCAATTAATTGGGCTGCTAAGCTTGAGCATTTCAGTTAAATTGTAATAATTTACTACAGGAGAAATAAGTTTTGAGTGTAAAAATTTTTTCTAAATTTTTTAAGTAAAACTTTTGAAAAGAAGTGTATTCCGTAAAGAATGCATGCACCAAATGATAACAAAAAGTTGTCTGCCAAAGCTGGCAAAGGTACAACAGAGTAGGATATAGACCTACTCCAGTTAACCTCAATCTGACCATACTCACCAACTTTGCCATTGATTTCTAGATAACGTGATTTCATAATAAACTCTGCAGAACTGTCAAAGTTCCTGAGATCGGCCATGTGGAAAAAGTTAACACTGGGTTTCTCGCTTTAGCGTTTTTTGAAGATTAAGCGATGGCACTTTAATTTTATTTTCTCTATAATTTTAAAACCTTTTCTAATTCTATGCATCCACCCTACAAATCAATTAAATTCGAAATTTCCTGTGCTTTGCAGTGCTCTGCACACGGAACAAAAAGAGAGAAAACAAAAAAGTTTAATTTCAACTAAGTCAAAGTGTAAAAATTAATAAAATAATTAAACTTAACTAAGTTATTCAAAAATATCATAAAAAAGTAATAAAATTTATTATACAGGGTGTCCCGTATATGGTCTTGCACCTGAAGGCTGTGGATAGGTCATGCTTAGACAAGCAACAATTTGTATGGGCTATGGGCTGAGGGGGGATCCTAACGCTTTTCGAAATAACAAGACTTTAAGATATTTGGGTATGTTTTTTTATATCCCCCTGTAATTTATTATGGTTGATGATAATTTAAAATTTGTTAGATAGATAAGCATTGGACCTTTCCAATGGTCTATAAATTTTTCCGTGTTCCTCTTCATTATGACTCAACAAGGTTAAAATTTCCGAATTTTAACTCGGTTTATTTATTTTGCTACTATTTTTATAAAGAAAAGAAAAAAAAAACCAAAATCTGAGTTTAAAATGAACTATCACACTCGGTACCCAAAATGTAAACGTTGCTGCGACAGCATTTAATAGACACACAATATTTGTGACACATTTGGTCAAAAGTGTCCGGACCACCTTTGGTATAGATACTACAAATATGTAAAAATTGCGAAAACATTATAAACTTTTCTCAGAAAAAGGCACCAATTTTTTTATATTAGTGTCGGATGAATTTCAGTTATCCTTAGTACGTCTTTAAAACAATGAGCGATGACAATGTTCAATATTTCTTAGAGAAAAAAATAATTGAATTATTTTTTAGGTCGTTTTCGACCCCGGGAAGTAATAAAGGGTTAAAAAAATTGGCCAGATGATTCCAGAGTCCAACAATGTAACTGAAGAACTAGCGCTTGGATGTCATGAAGTTACACCCAGGAACTATTGCTACTTGATCTAGCAGAATGTATTTATGTAATTGAAATGTAAGTCTTCAATTAAGTATAACCCTAAATTTCGAACAGAATCGAAGAATAAAATATTTCTACCATTCAGGTCAACGGTAGGTAAGCAACTTAGATCTTTTAGAGTTTTATAGATTATTGTATGCATTTAGATTTGTGAAATTTAGAGCAAGGTGGTTTTCACTAGCCAATAGTTTATGGCATTCAAATAATGATTGAGATGCTGGTAATATGTCATCCTCAATCATGCCAATAGAGTAAGCAACGTACAATATATATAATTGCACATAATCTTCATAGATTTAAGTCACCATAGATGAAGTGATCAAATATATTATCTAAAAACTAATTAAAAAGGAGTGGTCCCAATATAGACCCTTGCGGAACATCAGAATTAACTGGCTTAGAAGAGTAGAGCCTGCATTAGAGAATACTGTCTAAAATCGTCCACACAAACAATTATAGATCAAATGTGCCAAAACGCTTGTAAAATGTTGTTTGAGAAAAGAATTTTTTGATCTACAGAATTAAACGTTTTAGAAAAATCAAGAAAAATAATTTCGATAAGCATTTCATTATTTTTCATTATTCATTATTTTTTCATAATTTTATCTATGTTTTGAGATAAAAATAAGTCGAAATTCAGAAGGACTTTTAGGAATATCAACAAATTTAGAATACTTGAAAAGATTAGGAAAATGCGAACAAATGAAGATTTTATTGTAAATATTTGGCAATAGGAGTTAGGAAGTATAGATTAATAATCAACTTAAACCAATTTCGGATTAATTAAGTCTAAACTGGATGAGCCAGATTTGAAATACTTAAGATCCTCATCATCTTTTGAATGAGAGCTCCACACGGGATTGTGATGAGATGAATGTTGAAAACTCTAAGTTACTACTTACCTATGTAAGTGGCTATCACGATAAAAATACTGAATTCAATTCATCGAGAACAGTAGCGTATCTCTTATCTTTAGTTGACTTAATACCATTAATGTTCCTACTGGCAGACGTTAGCAGAAAGCCATATCACATTACAATATCATTCTCATCGATTTGTCTGTTTGATTGTCTTCACACATAAAATCTCTGATATTTCTGAAACAACTTCTTTGATATATTTTGTATTTTCCTCTTTTATCGCATTTGCATTAGGGGATACCACATAGCCTCTACAACTAATTCTGTTCCGAGGCTGTGGTTCAGTTTCTTGAATCGTTTTTATTCATTATTATCATAGATGTTGTTTTTGAGTTGAAGCCTCTGCTTATGGTGACACGGGGTCAAATTGACTCTAGCTCTCATAAAGTGACCTCAAACTTCAACAATTAGTTCTAAAATTCTAAACAAATATTTAGGTATTTTTTAAGGTTCCCGGAATTAATTGTAAATTATCGGCGAAGCTTAGAGAAAGAAAAAACTTTTTTTTTTTTTATAATCGGACTTTTTATTTGAATTGAGTTCGATAAAAAAATTAAGAATCTATTCTTGAAACTTGATATTTTAATAGGAAAATCATTCCAACATTGCCCGTTTTAAAAAGTGTATTTATTTTGAAGATCGAAGCCACGAAAAATGTTGAAAAAAAAATGGCCTTTATGTCGCATGAAGAATCAGTATCAATGGAGCAATAATATTTTATCATAGACACATTTTTTTTACAAAATTCTTTTTTTTATGATAATGTAATATGAAAATGTAAGAAAGTAGAGTAGAAATACTTTTGTTTTTTCAATTTTCATCCACACACTCAACGCACATGTACGTCGCACATTGGGCGTTTACAATATGGCAGAAGTGTATGTTGTTTTTTTATCCTTGGCTTTTGTACAAATTTTAAAACGTTGGCGTTTGGGTAGGTATTGTCTTTCACCATTAGCGTGTTAGTTTTTTTTTTTCAAGATCATCATGATTCCATACCTTAAATTCACTCGCAAAGTTTTCATAGTGAGCCTAGCCTATCTTCCAACTGCGGTCGTAATAATACTAAAGCTAACTTTCTTATGCAATTCTTACTTTTATATTTTGGCCAGCTCTCAATTCCTGGAATTTAAGAACAATTCGCGCATTTACTGCAGCCTGGTCTAACATACCATAAAATATCCGCATGGGCCAAGAATGGCACAGCTTTTCGAAACAATCTTCACCCCCTTTAGTTGCATTATAATGCAATAATATGTATCTGGCTTTACATATTTGTAAAATGCGAGTAAGACGAAGCCAGAAGAACTACTTTTTTTGCGTATAGGACAGCAGCGTTATTCCAGTGGATAAGAAAAAGAATTTTTCATCTTGTTCTAATAATAAAACTCGCACGTGTCTTGAGCGTAGATTATACGCCATCTGCAAACAAGCATTAAAAACATATAACCACTGCACAAAAAAAAAATCATTTCGCTTGGAATTTCATACTTACGTTACAGAAAATTAATTTTAGTAATTAGCAGCAAAAAAAAAAATATAATTTTTCAGTCCATAATACGCTTTAGTCACACGGGGTCACCGTGACCTTACGATTTTTTAAGGTCTAGTTTGAACGGACGCTAGACGAACACTGATGATTCCCAAGCCACGCTAACAGCACAGAAGTATTATTTATTAGACGGATTAATGATAGATGGCGGTCCAAGG
The DNA here is from genome assembly GCA_963924295.1 of Dioctria rufipes. Lineage (NCBI taxonomy): Eukaryota > Metazoa > Arthropoda > Insecta > Diptera > Asilidae > Dioctria > Dioctria rufipes. Next base: position 16,594,438 of record OZ002744.1, on the reverse strand, counting down.
CCTATTTCCACGATTAAGGATCTCTACCAGAAGTTTTAAAAAAATTGGAGTCATTTTGACCCCCGGTGACATATTAGCGTTAAGCCAAGCTCAGGGAATTTCAATAATTAGAGATGCATCGAGATTCAATTAATCAGGTGAGGGTGATCATAATCTCTTCCGTTTTCTTTTATCCCAGCAAGCAAGCCAAGGAAGATCTTTGGAAAATGAATTATAATAAATTTTTTAGGACTGCTCTGCTGACCCATTTCATCTCCTGGCATATAATCTACCTAAATCTGGGTTTTTTCTATTAGTAAAAGTAAATTGTGACTTTTAATGGCAAGATTTAATTTACATGTGGTTTGTGAAGTTATCTTATGATCCGCGGATATACCCTTTAGATATTATAGATCTTTACCATCTTCAAAAATTATGTTTTGAACCTAGTTTACAAATTTCAGATTTTTGATATTTAAAAAAAAAAAAAATTTTAAAAAATTATTCTACCTACCTCGACTTAATATTTGCATTACAGGTGATGAATGAGCGAAAGAAATTTTACGGGTAAAATCATATTCTATAGTGTACCTGGTTGACTATGGTGAAACTTATGCAATCAATTTGTTTTGTGAAGTCATAGTGAAGAGAGTATTATAAATTGTAATGAAGCAAAATCAACAGCCAAGCGAAAAGTTGAATTTTGGTCCCTTTGCATCAATTCACAAGGTAGGTAGGTAGGAGTTATTTTGATGAAGGCTGGTGTAATTCGATGGATGTGTTCAAATTCATTGCCATGACTTGGAGCCTATTTGGTTCAATTTTATAAGTCTTAATTTGTGAGTAGTCAACACCTGAACTCAAGAGAAAAAAGTTTGGACTTTTTTGGGACTAATTTCAAAATTCCATTCAAATTCACAAACATAAATGGAATATATATGAGGAATTTGACTCTATATTATCATGGAAATGAGTTTACACATGCTATGTAAATAAGTAAAAATTAAGAACAAAGTAATATATTTACCTCAGTACAAAAAAAATCTCACCAAATTTGCATACGGTAACAATTAATCCCCAAAAACATTCCTAATTTAATTTATATTGTGCTCACTTCATTTAAGGACACTCCTAGATTGCACGAAAGCTTCCAAATATATATCCTTAGTCCAAAGAACTTCTTGACAACTTAATTACCGTGTACTTTGTCACTTTCAGGATGTCGTGCAATCAACGACAGGAAAAATGGAAAAAGTCTTAAACTTCCACTGTCGAGAGAGAGGAGACCCGACGAAACGATCTACACAAGAAAAAAATCCCCACATACACACTCCATTTCGATATATATGCATGTATATTATACATAGTCAACAAGCATAGACTTAGCCAACTAAAGGAAGGTGCAACCAACAAGCTCAATCAGTCACCACTTGTACGTCCTTTGGCTCCCCTGTCTTTCTATAGTGTCGGTTCAACAATTTATGTCAAAAACCCCCGACAGATGGCACAACCTTAAAAGCCACCCTTGATCTCGATGGCTGTGATTTATTCTCCTTTCTAACTTTCATTGCTACAAGCTATTCACACAGCACCCCACTCCGATTTCTATCTTAAGAAAGGATATACACCCACATAGAGGAGATATATGTAGTCTCTGTAACATTCCAAAGCTTTTATTAGATAAAAATGTGACTTGGCTAAGTGTGGGTTGATGTTGTTGGCGGGTGGTGGTGGATAGAAGCCATAGGAAGAAAGAAAGAAAGAAAGAGAAAGGTTTGAGTGTTGGCCATCGCATCGGTATCTTAAATTATGTCCTCATAAATCTTTTTCACTTGACATGGATGCGTTGTTCTTAGAAATTAATTTCTTTCCCTTGTTTTCGCAAGGCGATAAAATGAGCGAATGCCAGCACCACCACCACCCCCAATGGCCAGCTGACACTGATATACGCTTAGAAATCTCAGTCATAAAATTCCACAGTATGTGCATGCAATTTGCCCCACAAACTCGACTTTTCGTTGCCCGCAGCCAAGTTCTGCAGAAAAGCATAAATCACAAAATTTTATGGACAAACAGCTTCATGGGGTGCCTTCCAGGATGGCCCATACCTAATACACATATGTATATTCATGCATACCACCTACCTACATACATATACGTATGTAATTCCTTCTTCAAGGGTAGATTATGAACGTAAAACGGTAGACATATACTGACAGTCAGAAAGACAGACAGACAAACAGACAGACAGACAGAGAAGTTGAAAGGGTTTATAGGAGCATGCATGCATAGATTCCTGTGTTACATAACGAAAGTAGGAAATGGGAAGTCATCTATCATCGTGATTAAGGTCTCATAAATGATATGTGAGACAGGGCTGTGTCAATGCCATCTACTGGATTATGCATGAACTAAATAAGCATTAACCAGGCTGCTTCCTCTCTAGGCTTTGGTAACTTTTGGGTATGAATTTGTATATAGATCTGTATACATACCCACCAGAAGGGAAAATATTTTATGACCAGGCACTGTACATCGTCTATCACACTGGGGCCATGATTTACTGGAGTTTTGTGCCCGGTTGAGCTTATGAAGTTGTTGTTCAAGAGTATTGGATGTTTGTGTTACTGATATACATACTATATGTATGTTTGCCCTAGGCACCATATACCATACCTCTATTCTACTGATAAAACTGGTCTCCTTACCCACGGAGACTTATGCCCTTTTCTCTCTCTATACCCCTCAATGTATACTAGAATCTAGATAAACGACTGGGTGTATGAAATCTGTTTCGTTGATGGCATATTGATAAATGGCCGATATGTGAAATGGATGATTTAAGTCAAATTGAATTCCGTCGGGCCTTACTGAATTATTTAAGCAGTGATGCCCTGTCAGAAGGTATGTATATGTGGTTAAGCTTAAATTTTTATGGCCTTCACAAAATTGATTTATTGTTGGAAGAATGATAAATGATTTATGCTTTGTAATTTACTTTTATTAGAATCTTATTGTGGTTCACTTAATTTCAGTCGAAATATGTAGCTAGAGAAATTTATAGAAGGGTTGGGAAATTTACAAAGTTTTCTTAGATTTAATATATATTGTAAAATGTCATCAATTGCTATGCTTACGTAATTTAGGACTTTTCTATGAGAGTCTTACGAAACTTCTACTGTTTTTAATTACATACTTTTCTACAATTATTATTTTCTGTCAGTATAGAAATTATTGATCCGAAAATATGATTTGAGATTTACTTTAAAACCAATCTTCAAAGTAGGAATCGGATAAAACATTAAAAGCTTCAGATATAGAAAAATGTGTCAAGCATAATGAATTTGTGCACAAATTTCTGCAACTAAACTTTCCCATTTATCGCACATTTAACGTCCACATAAGGAATTGTACCAACACTATCATATTAAGAAAGGTGTCCCCCAGGGGTCAGTCTTAGGACCACTAATACATGTTTTTTGTAATTCAGATATACCCAAATCTGGTCCCATTATTTTAACTCTTTTTCGCGACGATACCCCGCCTATGTGCACAAGCGACTCAATACAATTTATAATATCATGAAAACTGATAATGATGATAAGAAATAATTGCAATATAAGAAAAGAATTAAACCTGATTCGTGAGAATGTTATGGGGCGAACTAATTCGCAGTCGAGTAAAAGCTCAACAATGTAGGAATCCTCGAGAATAGAAGTTATAAGTGGTGGAATGAAAAGGTTATATCGCCTGGTTGAATGCAAATGCTAAGTAATCCTGTTGAAGGTTATGCGCTAGATAAGGAAAAAGATTATAAATTCAAAATAAGGCTCTCCGCGTTTTAAGTAAGTATCCAAATAACATCTAAGCATCTTGATATTAAAGTGGGATACGTGGGATCAAATCTAAGTAGACACAAATCTTTATACAGTCGTTAAACGTGACATTGAGTTTTCAGAACAAGTCGGGTTAGCGCAATCAGGGTTTCATACTAGAATTTTATTAACGAACAGCCGATGGACTTATTTTCAGTATATTTAAACCTAATCCAAATTTCCTTATAATAACTGCATAATATTCAAGCAGAAGGACGCAAGTGTAATTTTATAAAAGTTGGTCTCATTAGTTAACACAAAGAACATTTTTCCAGCAACTACATATAAGATCGACGAAAAAAGCAGCAGTTTTCCTGTCCAATTTTACTACGTCCTTGCAATACGTTATTTATCAGCTTAATAGCAAACAAAGAGAATATGTATTGACTTGATAATTTTGTTATTAAATGTGAATGATTTATGAAGTCAAAAGCTTTCCCAAAGTCGAGCAAGACAAGTAAGTGACCTCGATTTCGCTTACTCTTTTGACACTTTTGCAGACTTCAGGGGTAATGCCGCATGTGTTAAATAAAAATGCATGACTAGACTATTGAATAAAGATCGTGAAGATATCTTAGCTTGTGGCACAGTTAATCGCGTCGAATTCAATGCGCCTACGCTCCAAATGTGTCTCATCTCTTTAAAACAAATTCATCACTTAACCACTCCTGTTTCTTTTGACGGAGCCTTAGTTGAAAACACTAACATCTGTTGGTTATAACAAATGTGTCGTGTTCGTAGAAAATACCTATAAAATTATCCCGTTTGCGCTGAAATACTTGCTTATCTCCAATGTTAAATGGGACTTTATCACATTTTTTTAACCTTTTCTTTAATTAACCGTGTGTTTACTCAATTCACGATTTATTCACATCCACCGTAACTTAGAACGAACTAAAAACCAGTCTTCTGGCTTGGCTATTACCTACATCAGTAGGTGGTCGTAGATAGGTGAAATCAACTGTTTCTTCAAATATGTCTCCTGCATTCACGTTCTTTATTTAATTTTGCAGCTTATCAAAACATTTTCGAATAACCTCTTCAGAAACCATTTCTCTGGCTTTAGTTCACCCTTCGGGAACTCGAGGTATATAAGCTCTGGATTGCATTTCAGGAAAATGTTACACCATTTTCGTCCTAGTCGCCCATTTTTCAAGGATGTAGTCGTGACATGTAGTCGTTCGCTAAAATACTTTGTGCTTATTGTACGCCTTCAGAATGTCCACCAGACAATTTATCCTGCAATGATGGTCTTGAAATATTTTATTTGATGCTAGCTGCTCTTATAGAAAATTTTACAGGCTTAAGCGATATGTAATACCGCGCCGCCAGATGAAGCGAAACATGAATTAGCGCCGTCTCACAGTGAAAAAACATAGATATTTGCGCCGGCGTGAACGTGTTAAATCAGACAATTTATAAAGACCTGCTTGTAGTCCGCAATTTGGTGCAAGATAAAAAATTCAGCTCTAATTTTCTATCCCTAGTAGGTACACGCAATCTGGCTCATGATACGTAATAGCAAGGTCGTATATATTTATTACGAATGAGAAGAGTTAGCCTAGTCTACACGCTAGAGACAAAAGAATAACTGAGAATTAATGTGAATAATCGGAGTTTTATGGATATTTAATATAATTAATTTATTTAGCATATAATTTATGATGACATTCGAATTGAATCGAAAAATTCTATTCATTTATAAGATGTAAATAATTGAGTTCACGGTAATTCTCAATTAATGGTCCGTGGGTCTGCAGGATAAAACTTCCGAAATTTCCAAAAGGTATGTTTGAAAACATGTTGCTTAAACCTATTTTTATTACATATATTTACATTTTAACATAAAAATATAAAAGAAATATAAAGGTCCACATTTTATAAAAAAAAAAAGAAAAAAATACAGAATTAGATTTAGTAAAAGTAAAAGTATTTCATTCATTTCAATTTTAACATTTCGGTGAACGCTTAGCAGGGCAATTTTATTGCTGGGGCACACAAAACAAAAAAAAAACAATTATAACAAATTAATAAAAATAAACATTTTATTTTGTAGAAAATTTTAGATATAACTTCGAAATTATCTAAAATGGCCTAAAATATTAACAAATAATTTTTTAAGCTATTTAAATAAAATCATCGGATGCCTATAGAAAATATTAGTTACAATATTATAATTAGTTATAATAAAAGTTGTTGTATTAACTACAAAAACAAATTAGACTTAACCCCTGATTTTACGTAAAAGAAAAGAGCTCTTATCCTTTTAACTGGGCTGTCAAAGCCCATTAGCAGAAATTGGTATTTTTCCTAAAGAGTTAAGAGATTTCAGATGTCAGCTGATCTCTTAACTTTTTCGGAGATTTATTTAAAGAGATTTGCTATTCTAGCAAGCATAAATAGTTGTCAAATATTTCTTAACATAAGAGTTCTACATCGAGGAAGAGGTTATATTCACAAAAATTGTTTTGTTTCAAATACCGAAATTTTGGATAAAAATGGTGTGAAGTAAGTACATATTTATATAATACGTATACAATATAACATGAATCTTAAAGTTACGGTCTTACGGCAAGCTTTGGGTACACTAGAATCATTTTTAGTAGGTGAAAAGAAATTTTTCGAAACTGGATTTCTTGAAGAAAAAATTTTTTTTTTTCCGTAATCTAAGAAATATTGTAGCAAGTGTTATACCATTTTAGAATCCTTATTAAATGCGTCAACTTTTAAAGTTACTTGCCAAACTGGCGTAGTACATTTGTTTTTCATTACAGTCAGTTAAAGTTGGGTGAAATGTTAATTTTCTATTCTTGGTTCGGCAAAATGTGACATTTTTTTCCAAGCTGGAACAGTTAGCTTAGACAACAGGTTACATTAGAACTATTCGGGATTACATAAGAATACTAAAATTGAAAAAAAGTAAAGATTTGCAGCAACAGGAGCTAAAAAACCATCACAGGGTATACATTTTCCCGAAAACAAAAGAAATGTCTATAAGTTGAAAAATACGTGCCTTAGATTTTTTTTTAGATATTTCTGGTAACTGTTATGATTTGGTCTATCACCCGGTTCCGGCTTGACGTCGACTTACGGAACACCCTGTATATTACATAAATAATGTAAAAGTTTGTGAAATATAAAGTTATTATACTATATGATCCGTGCACCGAGGATAGTTTTGAGGAATATGACGGACGACGTGGATCCGTTTGCGTGATAGTAATCACTAAAATTTATGCGGTCGTTCTGAAAATTAACTTAAATTTCAAACAATATTTGAAATATAACTACTTAAAAAGCTTTGTTTTGATATAATAATGGAATACAAAAAGCAATCCATTCCCTCTTAAACTTATAGCATTACATTGAAAGAAAAAATATATACATGTTTTATTGCCGACTCCTAATAAATTGTATTCTAATGACTGAATTTTAACTCAAGAATCCTGTTGCTCACTGTAAGGTTAGCAGACATGAGGATATGGAAATATCTGCATTTTAAGGAAAATACGTCATTTTATGGCATGTTATAAATGAACTGGACGAAAATTGGGTATTGGACGCGAATTGATGCACTTTACAAGATTATTATTTAATACGATTACTCGCTTTATACAACCCTTATATAACCAGAGCCGAACTAAATTATATTTTTATATTTCTCTCTCAAATTATCTCCTACTCTTTAATAAATTTAATCAACACCAAACCATTAATTTCCAAATTACAATAATTAAAATAAAAAAATTTCATATTTATTTTCGATATCGAATTGAACAACTTTTTTGATTTATTATTATGAATGTCTACATTGAAAGTGTTCCTGCTGTGTGCAGTGAGTGAATTCATTCATTGAATACATTACATACCTACCTACATACCTACCTACCACATATACGTACATATTTTATTTATTTTTCCTTGACCACCACTCTTTGGATGATACTCATGAACTTAATCGGCGGCGACTCAATTTTATGTCTGACAGTTTATCTTTTTAATGGTCAGCTCTCTTTTGATAGCGGTGTCGCCGTTGAAAAAGCATAGCTACTAAATTATAACATACACGTCAAGTCACTCGACTTACACACATGTCAGCTGCCGCTGAGATAGAGGTCTGAACTATGTCTTCTCAGACCCCTGTGTTATATGTAGGTATGTATGTACAACGCATATAACTTAAATCGTTCTTGAAAACATTAAAGTGTAAAAAAAAAAAATAAACAAGAATAAAGAAAAGTATAAGAAACTTGAAAGTTATGCGGCAACAGATTTATCATTCCAATCAAGGTATCCTATATGCACCTTTAAGATGGAGTGGTTGTAGCCATCATCAGGCTCCAAAGGTGCGCGATAGCAGCAGCAACCCGAGAAAAGAGTTGATGGGATGCTGCGGTGCTGCTGTAATTTTTCTTTCAACTCTTGAACGTTTTTAGTTTAGTTCCTTTTATTTTATTTATTTTGTTGTTTTTTTTGTACTTTAATTTATATTACAGATTGTGATTAACAGGGGAGCAATTAATTCTTCCGTAATAGTTCCGAACCATTTACGTTCCCCAGAGTTGTCATTGGCCTTAATGACACCACTTTAGGTGTTTGCGATAAGACATTGATTCATTCGTGGTGATTAGCTTGCTCTTCAACGAGAAGATTTCTAATGGCATGATTTTAATGAATTCTTAAGTCATGACTAGAAATAGATAAAATGTCCATAATGGGTTTAGAAAGATTTAAGTATTTTGCGTCGTTCGTGTTATGTTGTTTTTTTACCCGCTCCAATATGGCATCATATATGTAAGTACAAAACCCTTCATAAGTACAAAAACCTACACATAATAATGAAAAATTTCCTATTTCAGCGCATATCTCCTTATCTGATTTCAATAAATGTTTTCGATATAAATCAAATCTTGAAGATGGAGCGCAAAGAGCATGACTAATGAACGCAGGTCGTCCGACAAGTTAACACTTTATGCACCACATGAGCGAGCACATTTCACATCCTTTTATGTACTACATGTGCATATATATACATGACAGCTCTAGGCCCCCAATAAAAGCAAAAAAAAAAAAAAAATAATAAACTGAGAAACACCATAGGCCCTAGCACAGAGCGCCCATTGTAGATGTCCGTCACCGTCACCTCCTGCCTGCACACAAGCCCTGGTTATCTGCCATCTTTAATGTTATCATCATCATTCTTCTTGTTTATGGCAATTTATCATAATTATATGAGCGGCATGTATTTATTATAAATGCATCACAGAGAATGGACGGTAAAAAGGAGAGAAATCCATTTAGAGTCAATGGTTAACTTCAAAAGTTTTCTTCTTGGACGTCTTCTTTGGTCAGACAAGTGGTCATAAATCATTTTGCCCTGTTTGCCAAGCAAACTAACCAACCAACCCAGCCTACCTACCTACCTGCCTTACCTACCTTGCCTACCTATTTTACTTTACCTCTGGCTCTGATACCTTTCAGTTGTGTTGAGTTGTTGCAGTTTGTAAATATCGTGCCTCCCATTTTACCTTTTGGCTTGTACGTCGGTCGGTTAAGCTTGTCCGGTCAATTTTATTTCTGAATCTTGGTAGATCAGAGTAGCGAATAAATGTGGCATAATATAATTTATCGGACTGAAAGGAAATTGACTCAACTCGTTTAAGGAGGAAATGAAGAAGGAGTAAAAATGAAGAAGAGGAAGGAAGAAAGATAGAGGTCTAAAAACTTGTTTCACTCAAATTAAGATTACGGCGAGCGAAAAGGCTATAATGTATACGACATAAATCTTGGCCTTGTTAAATTGATGTAACTACCTTAAATTGCGGTACACAAGTCTTTTCTGTTTTTGTGCATGCATTTGCAATTAAGATTTTTCTCTGTGATGACTCTGAGTCACGAAGAAGTTTGATTAAAAACCATTTGAATAATTTATGTTTGTTGTATACCTACATAAAATTAATTCATTTTCATGTCAACAAGAGTCAACAATTGAACTTTTTGATAAAGACTTATATGCATGTTTACATCAAAAGAGTTTCAAAAGATGGTTTACATAGTGATGGAGGAAAACATTGTAAAATTATATTGAATGTATTTGCACCTACGTATAAAAGGGAAAAACTTCTTCAATATGGATGCCCAAATAACATTGGAGGTTGAATATCCTATCATCGAGGCCGAACGATTTATTTTGGTTAAAATTACGTAAACTAAACTTAAGAATTTAACTTTAAATGCCACTCTCCTTTGAGGTAAATTTGGAAGGAAATATTTCTTAAGAATTTCTTAATTAGGCCTTCAAAGTAATCTTAACTTTGTAATTAAGAATAAGGAAAAAATAATGTAATAATTCTTTTATAATTTACCTTCCAGCAATGAGGAAAAATAGAGAAATAACAAGTAAAAACGCTAGAATTGACTTAAGACCAATTCTTATGATACCCTAGATGAATGCCTGTATGAAATTTCGTATTGGCATCTGTGAAAGTTTGATTTTTGAAGTGGTTTTTCGCATATATTTCTAGAACGGTTTGTCGGACAGAAAAAATGATTATAATCAATTCTATAGGATTTCGTGTTCTGAAGAATAAAAATTTCTTGGACTAATCGTTTTCACAATATACGTAAAAAACCAATATTTTTATATGGCAACACCAAGAAGGAGTTGCCCGCTTTAGTCCATTTTAGAAATTTTATTTGCTAGTACAATGAAAACACCATGTACCAAATTTCAGCTCTCTATATCGATGTGTTCTCAGGCAGTATCCAAATATATAGTGGAAAACGAAAGTTTTGTATGGCAACCCCACGAAGGAAGTGCCCGATTTGTCTCATTTTCGAACTTAATTTTCCGTTTTTTTTTAAAGTCCATGTACAAAATTTCAGCTCTATTAGTATACGCGTTCTCGAGTTATCGTGCGCACAGACGGACAGACGGACGGCCATGCAGAAATCAAAAAAAAAAAAATCTTTTAATATTATGCGTGGGTGTCCAATTCATTTTGCTCTACCATCATTATTTCGAGGTGTTACAAACGGAATCACAAACTTAGTATACCCTGCAGATTTCATCTAGGGTATAAAAAGGGAAAATTTCCTAAATCTGTGTTTAATTTCCTAACTTTTTACCTAAATTGTGCTTAACTTTAAATTCAAATTTAAGAAAATTTATGGGCTTTGTAGTTGGACGTTGGACCAATTCCTAAATTCAAGGTAGGATAACGTAAATATTCCCTAAAGTCCGAATTCTCAAAAAAGTTAACCTCAAGGTAAATTAGATTAAATGGACACGTTTAGCGAATTCCCTCATAGTTGAAATTACGTAATTCTACCTTCAAAGGCAATTGAAAGAAGGAAGTTATTTCATCATTGGTAAATATCTCAGGAATACTTCCAAGTTGTCTTAGTGTGCAGTTTTATTGTGGAAAAAGACATTTAATATGGCTTCCAATTTAAAAAAAAAAAAAAAAAACGAAGCATTATCGACATACAGTGCGTTGCAAAAATGTCACTCAAAAGCTCAAAATCAAGTTGGATAAAGTATATTTCGTGAATGATAAAATATTTTTAGAGATTTTTTTCTATGTTATTTTTTATTTTATTTCTAAATTAAATTATAAAAGAAAACAACAATAACTCAAAATTAAAAATAAAAAAAAATACATACATACAATTTTGCACCCGTTTCATTTTAAGGATAACATATTAAAATTTGGGGGCACAAAAGCAGAGGGGTACAAGTACACTTTTCAAACTTTTGAGATATAACACTTTAAAGTTGGTTGGATATCCAAAATTCTGTGTAAAGTCTTAATTTTATTTAATTATACTAAAAATAAGTCGGATATTTTAATAACTTTTTGTTGTGGTTAAAATAATGTTCGACGGTCTTTGGTTTAGTAAAAAGGTAATAATTTAATACTTTGCAATAACTTATACTCAGTTTCCTGTAAAAAGTGTACGTATATCCGTATATGCCTTTGCAGGTTTTATTCAAATATAAAAACGAATATTTAGTATTTTAACAAATTATTTATTTAAAAAAGTACAAAAGGAAAAAAGGAGTCCAAGGAAAATACAGTAGTTTCTAAAATCAGAAAAAGAAAATTAATTCAATATTGAGTGTGTAAAATCTTCATCTTCTCTTTGTGTTATTATCAAGTAAACACAATTGGGACGACCGGCGACAACTACAAGTAACAATCACTGTCAAAAAATTAAAACCTTCCCTTTGCTATCCTATCGAACACAATTGCGACTACCGGCGATGATTACATTTTCGCTCATCGCTGCTATTGGTAAAATTTCTAATTTAATCACCAACTGCAGGCCTGCCAACTACATAATGTTGAACTTTGGTTACTTTTATAGCTATTTAAGTTTATCGCACTGATTACTAGCCATTTGTGATTGAGTGGCAGTGGTTTGGCTTGGTCAAGCAGGAAAAACGCGGTAAAATAAGAGAAAGTTAACAAACAAAAAATGAGTTTTGAAAAGCGGTTGATTGAGTGCGTGCGTCCACACGAATATTTATACAACTTAAATCATCGACAATTTCGGAGAACGATAAATAGGAGAAAACGTTTAAAGATATTTCGCAAACTTTAAACTCAACAAGTAAATAGAGAATTATTGAAAAGTGTTGGAAACTTGTTAAATAAAATTATATTTCAGCAGATCTTTGTAAAAAGCACTGGAAATGGTTGAGGGATACATATAAAAGCCTGCGAAAATACGATTCACTATCATCAGGGAGATATATCTTCATTAGATTCTTGTACTTAGCTAATTTAATATTTTTACAGCCCTTTCGTACAGTGGAGTCAATTCATCATGGGCTGCTCTGCGAGTTTTTTTTTCATGTCAGACTATTGAACTGGCATATCTGCATTGACAGTTTCTTTATAGAATAATGAGAAAGGTGTAGACTTCAAAATGCAGCCACTACACTTGTCGTATGCCTGATATGTTATCTTTTATGTGCACTGTCATTGGTTGAATTGGTTCAAAGTCCCTTTGCTTTAACCTAACTACCGTATATTTCCGGCTGGATTTCGATTTAATGGTACACCAGTTATCAGGAACAAAAACGTGTGAACATTTCTATAATGACAAAATGTTGGTCGCACTCAATGAAAGAGTGGTCAGATACTAAAAATATGTGATCAATGGATTTAATAGTGGTGTTTTTGCCTACGTAATACCAAAATTTAATGATGTTTTTGTTTTTATTTTGTCCGCTTGCACTGTCGCTAAAGGCATCAATGTTGGTAATTGTGGATGGAAGGTTGATGATACGCCGCAGGAGACATGACATTATTTCCTGAGGGCCTTTTGACGCTTCATTTGCCAGTCACATCAACATGATTGCCGATCCGGACACTAGGTTGTAAATTCCGAAGTTATATCCCACACAGCACAAATGTGTCCGTGGTATGTTACTGGTAAATCCTGTTAAGATATATAAATTGTCGGTGGGTAATCCCGTCCGGTCCCAGTTAATAACTTAGGACATCCCTGGGAGTGACGAATGTCCGGGGTTGGGATGTCCCTGCTAGATTCCATGGCCTTCCCACAGGTTTTCCTTTGGAACAGTTCACACATTAAATAATGTAAAATTCCCGCTACAAGAGTACCTAGGACGTCTTACAGAAATCCTAAATTGCTAGCAAGATGTACGGGGGAATATCTGAGGATATTGTTTAGTATTTTCTGGGATTGTAAATTTTTTTTATGGGTAAAAATTTTTACAAAAATAAAAATAAATACTGGCTTGAAAGTATATGCCAGAGATGGATGCACTTGCACAAAACATAAATCCAATAATATTAGCACAGGAGAAGTGAATTGAAACTTTACCAAAACAAGAGTAGTATAGCTTCACGCGTGCAACTAGTTTCAACAACTCAGTTTCCAAATGGCTTCTTTCAATACATAGTTTTTTATCATATTTTTTTTGCACCAAAAACTACACACCAAGCAGCAAATTAGTGCTTTCACCAGAGAGCCAAGCAAACCATCAGAATCAGAGAACAAACCGAAATAAATTCTGGAAGGCGAAAAACGACTTTCCCATGTTTTTCCCAAAATTGTCCTGCACATCTCGTATGTACATATTTGTCTGCAAAATACTGAGAATGTTCCCATAGAGAGTAGTTGTGGGATATCCCAGGGAATAACTTATGGGAAATTTTTAATAACTCCTAGAAATAAGGTCCCGAGTACATACTGAATACTTCCTGTTTATCCCGGGAAAGCTATGGGATCTGTGGGACAAGAATGGAATATCCCTGGGTAAATTTGTGCTGTATGGGATGTCCACAATTCTCTCAGGTAATTGCCTTTACCATAAGTTAAAAAAGGGGTTGGTAGTGTCCTTTGCAAATCAAAGCAAAATTCTGTACGATCTGAAGACTTCCTCCATAGATCTTTAGCGTTTTTCTTAGCTGCTATCGCAGCATCGTCTTTTCTGAAGTGTATTTCCTTTAATGTAGTGGAAATTTTTTAATATTTTCAGATGTTGCGTTACTGTATTATTAAGTCTGTCGTCGCAACTATATTAAGGCAATAGAGTGGTCGACGACAGACGGCCACTGCAGATTCCTAAATGTATAATACACGATCCATGGAGAAAATTGATCCTATTACTGTAATAGTTATTGGCCGTCGCAACTGTGTTTAAGACTTAAGGCCAACAATAAAGGGGTAGAAATGCACTTGTACCTTTTTGCCTCTGAACAAAAATGCCTGCTTGAAAGTCATTAAAATAACGGCTGATATAAAACAACACGTGATAGGGTGATAGGAATTTAGTACCATCCCTTTGTCATAAATATTTTTGGTATATCTAATTTGTATTTATTATCTCAATTTTTAGCATAATGTTACTTGTACCCCTCTGCTTTTGAGCCCCTCAATTTTAATATTTAATCCAATATCCTTTAGATTTCCTGAACTCCTCCATTCGCTTGCGCATACTAAGGTACAGATTTTCAACAATAGTACCTGGAATACTGCTCCAAACTTCCTGTGTTCGCTCCCACAGCTCATTGACGCCTCTTGTAGGCTCAATATAGTTGGATAGCTGGCATTTTACATAAGCCCAAAGATTATCTATTAGATTTCAATCCGGACTTTGAGTGGGCCACTGCATATGCTGAAATTTTTGGTCAGCTAGCCAATTTTTCACAATTTTGTCGGTATATTTTGGGTCTTCATCCCACTGGAAAATGACGTTTTCTTCTGTAATTCCAACTACGTTAACAATAGAAGGCAAATTATCCTACAGAATAGAAAGATATTGATCTTTCTTCATAATACTTTCTATTCTAACAAGTGGGTCGACTCCATTTTTTGTGATGGCTCCCCAGACTATGCTGCCTCCTCCTTCCACCATGCTTCATGGTTTGTTTAATCATTCTCGGTTAGTGAGTTTGAGAGTCCATGCATTAGCATCCGATTCAAATCGGTTAATTTTAGTCTCATCGGACCAAATAACCTTTAGAAAAGAGGTAAACTTACATTCTTATAAAAAATCACAATGTTATAATTAAATTATACCTGGTTCCAATCGGCAACTGTCTAATATTTATGGTAGCTTACGCCAAACTGTTCTCCAATTTTTCGAAGGGCATCGCCTTTTTCCAGCTGATTTATAATATTTAATTTTGTTTTAACTCTTTATTAAGATAACGGGTTTCGGTTGGTAGACTTTTTGCAACTAAAAATTTATTGATAAAGTAGTTTTCCATCAAATACTGACATAAAAACAAGTTTTCGCAATGTTGCCAGATGGTGCAAAATTATCACAATGTAATTTCACCCGAATTATTGTCTCTAATTTGTTTGATTTTTTGTTTAATTGTGGATAATATAGTTTATTTTTATTCTAAAGAAGTCAATATTATTAGGCATATTTTTTCATACCAAAACATTTATAACAAATAATTTTTATTCTAGTAATCTCGTTCATGTTATATTGTATGACATTTTTGCAGCATACTGTACATGTTTAGGGCTGCCATCTGTAAAATCATTAAACTAGGACAACAAATTCGAAAGCCCCGGACATTTTAGGTTGAAACCCGGACATAAACAAATCTTCTAAAAATTAAAAATTCAATTTTACATTTACATTTAGTGTGACATATAGCTTTCAAAGTAGCTTCATTTTTCGGGAAAGGTGAAGCTATGTATTCAAGAGACTACTTTCTCGATCTCTGGACACCCAGAGACCCATGCATACACTTTAGAGATGCAAAAAATCTCTAAATATACCAAATTACTAGAAATTATTTTGTTCTCCGGCTCCGGTCCCCCGTCGTGTGTTTCAAAATCAATCGGGTTATCATACTCGGTCTCTCGTCTTCGAAGTTTGCTCATTTTTCATCTCTAGTTTTCCGGAGACTATTTTGTGTTCTGCTATTAAGTTTACTGTGTAGTGAGTTTGGCAAGGCTTTTTGTTAATTTTTATTTAATTTATCATAGGGTAATTCCATTGAAAATCGAACAAATTTAACACTTTCCCAACGTTCTTCTTTTACAGAAAGTTAAATTTTTTTTTGTCGTGCGATGAATATTACCTGAATTATACTAAATTTAAACAAACTTTGAAGCCCTTAAAATTTTCTAATTTTTGGAATGTGTAGTTACTACACGTACCTGAAAGTTATATTTAAAAAATGTTAACTTTGAATCCAAATACCTATCACCGAGGCACAGTCTTTAAATTATTTCAGAGAAAGTTATATAAAGAATGCCTTTTATAATAAAAACAAGTAAAAAAGCTAGAATTGGTATAAGACCAATTCTTATGATGCTGTAGGTGAATACCTGTACGTAATTTCGTGTGGTCACCTATCTGCACAAGTTTGATTTTTGAAGTGGTTTTT
This sequence comes from Dioctria rufipes, assembly GCA_963924295.1. NCBI lineage: Eukaryota > Metazoa > Arthropoda > Insecta > Diptera > Asilidae > Dioctria > Dioctria rufipes. The sequence goes on along the minus strand of OZ002744.1, from coordinate 16,577,694 downwards.
CGCAGCGGTTTTTCGCATATTTCTAGAACGGTTCGTTGGAAAGTATAAATGATGATGACCAATTTCATAGGATTTCATATTCTGAAGAACTTTTCAGTGCAACTAAAACGTCTAGGACTGATCGTTTTCACAGTATATACGTACAAATCTTAAATTTTTATATGGAAACACCAAGAATTCGTTGCCCAATTTAATCCATTATTGAAATGTTATTTACTATTTTTATAAAAACACGATGTACATAATTTCTACCTTGACGTGCTCTCAGGTAGTGTTCAAATATACAGTGAAAAACTAAATTTATGTATGGCAACCCTAGTAAAGTGTTACCGGATTTGTCCCATTTTCAAACTTAAATTTACTTTTTTTTTTAAAGCCCGTGTGGAAATTTTCAGCTCTTTAAATATACGCGCTCCCAAGCTATCGAGCTGACGGACTCACGGACGGCCGGACAGACGAATAGACTGAAGTCTCAAGTTGGGGTAGTAATGGCTTTAAAGAAGAGAAATTTTTTTGTTAATAAGGGGCTGGTAATTTTTGAAAAAAAAAAAAAAAAAAAAAAAAAACAAAAATCACACTTTGTTGTGTTGTCCTTTATCCCGTAAAATATTTGCATACATTTTTTTAAAGCTTTTTCACTTTTTTTCTAAAAATCTTTTTCTTGACAATTAACACAGATTTCTGGAGATCAAATATAAATTTCGTGTATACACTTCAAGACGTGTCTCTAGAGACTTTTTCTTATAGTCTTCAGAACCTAATTTTTTGATCTGATACAAGAGTGTCTTGCCACGTAAACATTTTGGAGATTTTAGATTCTGTAAACCTGAGACTAAAGAGCAAAGGCCTCTCACCGTGTGTCATTTTTTTTAACAATGTATAAAAATCAACACAATTAAAATCTTTAAAATTAAATTTTGTTTTGATTAGTGACGAAGCCGTTTATATATTCAGCGAGTTTCTTTCTTTCATCCAAAGCTTAGAAATTGTTAAAACACTCTATCTTCGTCGGGGTAGGGGGGGGGGGGGGCGGGGATTCGGTACATAAAACAAACACAGGTACACAAGTCAAGTTACACAAGCAATTGTCGTTACTGCTAGCTTCGTTACTGAGCTAAATAAGACTAGCTGGGACCAGAAGAGAGAACTTGAGTGAGAGTCGGGCCGGTCTGACTGTCGGCATTATCAACTACACCGTACATACACACAAAAATAACATTTTTATTTAATTGGTTTCCAAAATTTTAAAACCCGGACAATATAGAAAACCCCGTCCGGACGCTCCCCGGACGCCCTCAAAACTAGGACAAATCCGGGGAAACCCGGACGGATGGCAGCCCTATACATGTTGCTCTTTTTTACGATACATTTTATATTGGATCCAGTCAAGCTGTGGAATACTGTTAACTGCCATCTTATAAATTATAAAAACACTCGTACGACATGAGCTTTGATGATGTCCTAATAAGACGAAACGCGTTGGCGGTTACATTATATGTAAAATTAAAAAAAATATATATGTACATTGTGGAAATAATAAGAAGTGATTTTTATCTTTTATAAGATGGCAGTTAACATTAGTCTATTCCACCAACTGTTGTCAATAAAATCTGCGCAAATACACGATTATTTGTTTACCAATCATGCGGAATATACACATATTCCACTGCGTTTGTATTCACCCGATTTTTAACAAATTCTGCTTGGTTTACCATTCTTATGATGTAAATGAAATACAGAAATTAGTAATATCTATTTATCCTTACCTTACTTAACACGCACTTTTTTTTCCAATCAATTCAATTCTGTCAATTGTCAAATCTCATTTACCTATTTAATGCGAAATTCCATAATTTAGGGCAAAATGCCCTATTCTAAGTCGAAATTGCTTTCTGAGAAAAAATTATCATTGCCTTTGAACACAAAATTACCTAAACAGGGATTTTTGTCCTCAAAGTCGAAAATTTTGTAGTTCGCCTTGACATTCAGGAAAGTCGTCATATAAGGAAAAAATTGAAGTTAAACTAACTTACAGGTCGATAGATGTAATATCCGCCATATTTATTTAATAAAACATAGTTGCCATATATTAAAGGAATGAATACAAAAATTGCATGACACATTTTTTTTTTCATAATTATTGCAAAAAACACCGGAATAACTGCATTTTTCTTAATTTCAGAACGCCTAAAGATAACTTAAATTACTTTCAACCTTCTACTAAATGGCAAACCAAAGAGTAATTTAAAAAACTTTAAAATTGTTATTTTTAATGTATTCAATATTTTTAAAGCGCGTTCATGTTTTTCGAAAAATTATTTCCATGTTTATCAATAAAATGTTTGTTGTTTTAAATTGAGCTCTTAAAGGCTGAAAAAATTAGCATAATTTCTGTTTATTTATATTAAAGCAATACTTCTCATAATCATTCATATTAGAGTTGTGCTTTGTTTATAATATACATATTAGCTAAAAATATACACGCACACAAACGTTAACAAGAATTAAACTAAGTACAAAATAGGTCGAAATTAAGGAAAATTTACTTCAAATTACCGAAACGAGGAAATGTGTCCTAGGCGCTATAGGGAAATATTCCCCAATTTCCTTAATATCTACGTCGGCACACGTCGACCATTTACCTAAATCGAACGTAAATATTAAGTAATTTCAATTTAACCACAATTATTCGCTTACGTTGAATAGATGAAAATTCTACCTGAAAAAGAGGGGAAATTTTGCCTAGGAAATGTAGATTTTGTTGCATAAATTTAGGTAATTTTTGTGCAAAAATGCCATATAGTGTTTAAAAATTGTACTTACAATTTTTAAAAAAATTAAATTTTGTTACAATTTTACATCAGCATTTCCGCCGTGGTCCTTTTTTCCGCTAATAATCCTATTAATTACTAAAGGACGATTTTTTTGCGGACATTTTTTTACTGAAACTTGCCATCCTTTTCGTTGTAGTATGTTTCTTAAGACACTTGTTTAAAAAAAAAACATATTTAGGTGCCTGAAATTTAAGAAAATAATTAATTTTAATTAAAGAATTTCCTTTATTATCTAATGCAGACAAAAAACCTCAAACACCGAAAGTTCCGTATTTTTGTAAAAAAAAGGTGAGAGGGGGGGGGGTACGTTTTGGTACGTTTTGGTCTTTATAACTAACTCGTAAAAAAAAATTTAAATTCTTGTTTTGAATTTCTTGAAGGTAACCATTTCTTTCAAACGATATCCCACAAGATAAAAAAAAAAATTTAGTTAGGGTGCCCAATCTACCTCTATTAAAAATTAAAAAAAGAATATTTAATAATCCTTGTTCAAATATATGTAAAAACCTCTGTGACAGACAGACGGACGAAAGCGCGAGGTATCTTATAATGATGTACTAAAAGTTAGAAGGTATGTAATTATGGGTCATATAATATACTCAGCGCTTAACGAAGGGATGGAAAGGTAAGAAGAATTTAACTTAGTTTAACTTGAATAGTAGAGGGTAGGTTGTTTGAATATTTTGAGACCCGTATAATATGCGAGTCTAAGTGATTTTCTGCCTACTGTGTGAAATTTTTAAAAGACCCGTACCGAGTCAGTTACTGGCGTTGTAACTTATCTTTATAAGTATATCCACAATCAACTTTTGGACTTCTGACTTCATTGTAGTGTAGACAGCAGGCAGTTCAGGGCTTCATTGTTGTCCTGATGAGATCGCCTTGCACTGCTAATCGAAACACATAGTATGCTCTCAAAATCTCTTTATGAAATTTAATTTAACTTGCTAATGTCAATTGTGCAGGCCAAAAGGTATCTTCAGTAAATGACGAAAAAGAAATAGAGTGCTTTTCGTTATTCATTCCGAATATTAAGAACGCACCAAAAGTGTTTATTTACCCATTCGAAACATTACGGTTAATCCATTCTATGTTTCCTTAATTGCAGTAGTGTATTCTGAACGTATTCTGGAATAAATGGCATACAATTTGACAAATGGCAAACATCACTCCAAGAAAATGGAAGTCAGCAACAGCAGAGGTACGAAAAATTGATTTAATTTTGTAATTAAAACGGGATATTATATTTTCAAGACCTGAAAATTGTATAAGATGGGCTAAAGGTGATATTATATTGTGCCTTGTGCACAATTGTGAAATGTTTATTCTTTTCTATTTACTTAATAATTTCTGGTCCAAATATTCTTGTACCACGTAATAATTTTAAAACAAATTGAGATCGTGTGCTTTTCTGGGGAGAAATTCATTGCTTGGTAATTTAAAAATATATGTAGAGGGAAAATGTTCTCCTTCTTAAACCGATCAAAACAAAAAACAAATTGTCTCAATCCAGTTACGTTCTAAGTCTGGATTGATTTATTGAAGAGGGTAAGATGGGGAGACTCAAAAGTTTCATTGTTACAGAGTGATAAATAAATATTCATTTTTGAACAGGGTCGCATTAATATTTTGTTTAAAGTAACACAACAGCAACTCTTTTCAATCTACCAGAATCGAACCCTTTATTTTTTTTTTTATGTTTTTTTTTAGTAATTATTAATCACTTTTAAATGGAACAGTGGGAGGACAGGTACCTACCTACCTTGAATGGAATATTTTTTTTTCCTTGAATATATTACCTAGTTTCACCTCAAAAGTTCTTTAGTTCATTCGCTTTCCTCATAAATGTAAAATGCCAAAAATTTTCGCTTAAATCCGGCATTATCATGGTGAAAAAATTAAAGTGAAAAGAAGCTTGACGTGTTCGTTAATTACATACAACCTCGAAGAAAAACGCCTCACCTTGTGCAGTTAATCAAAATATCAAAATTAACTGTCGTGTCTGTTGAGCATAAATCAGCGTCTGCAAAATTTATGCACATGTCAGGTTCTAACTGTTGTGTGTTGATATTATTGTGTGTAGAGCAGCATGCGCAGCTCTATACATTTTTTCCTCGTGTGCGTCAATGCATTTTGAAAATACATACGAGAAAGCACGGAATGCAAAATATCGCAGCAACAACAACATAATAAGAAGAACTTTTTCAATGCATAAATTTCGCATGCGAGGATGGATAGATATGTTTATGCGCATAATTGTTGCATAAATTTTAACAGCGAAGGCTTTGAATGTTTCGTTTTCGTGTACATGCGTTTCTCCTAATGAAAAGTGCTGAGCATGTCTTTAGTCCGGATGATGTGGGCGGGACGATATTAATTTCATTTTGCCAACAAGAATTGCAACAAAAATCGCGATGTTGTATAAGCTAAGGATGATGAGCTGATTAAAGTCGGTGTTGATATGTGGATGAATTATGGGTAACGAGGAAATTTGTGTTGCTTTATTTTTTTTTTCTTGCTTTCGGTTCGTTGCACCAATTAAGTACTTAATTAGTATTTGAAAGAGTATGTATGAGAGATGATGATCTCCAAATATCCAAGAAAAAAACTCAAATATGAGCTTATTTGAAATTGGAAAGTTTTTCTTACTTTGGTAGAATATAAAATTCACTGTAAAAGACATAGAAAATAAAGGAACAAAATTAAACCATTTAAGGGCTAAAAAATTAGTAAACGCATATTACTGCGACGTATTTTCATTAAGTTCTTTGTAAAACCTTTTTCTAGGGCTTCTAGTGCCAAGGTATATCTCGATATTTTCACCATAAAGATTCACTTAATGGATTGATTTAATAAAATCATTGATGTGTATAAATAAGAGTGGTTGAAGAATTGAACTCTGAGGCACTTCATAGTTACATATGTTAAAATGGGCTTGAAATATAACCATTACTCAAGACAATTCTCTGGCGATCAAATAAGTAGTATTAAAGTAGTAGAGAAGTGTAAGAAATTTCTTACAATTTCACAATAATAACCAAAGAGTTTCTTATGAAAATTCCAAAGCGATGACGAGATGAATGAGGCTATAGATAAGGATTTTTGATTTCGAAGTTACAAGAAAAACATTTTTTTTTTAGATTTTCATGTTGATAGATATTGTACGCCGGTCATGCATTTTTTTTAGTGTTTCGTGGCTGGGTACGAGACATCCCAAGGACAAGGCGGCCCATTGAAAAAAATTATAGAAGTCGACCGGAAAGTAGGTATGATGAAATAGCGCAGGACCGTGTCTAGGTAGGTGTTACAGCTCCTAAGGCTGTACGTAGAAAGTTAATGAAAATGAAAATAATAAGTGAAACTGATTTAAACGATTAACCTGCCTTTAATACGTTTATTGCGTTTTCTTACAACTAACAATAATCATTCAATGATTCAAAAGGAAAATAAAAACAATGTTTCTATTAATAAAATAAGAAGAAAAATTTTATTAACTAAAAAAAAAAAAATAGATCTTAACTCTTACAAAAAAAAAACCTATGTAAGTAGAGCGAACTTTTAATAGCAACTCAAATTTTATTGGTTTAATTTAATATAGTCAACCAATTAATTAGTATGTATCAAATGGGTTAGTATACTGATCCTATTATCCCGGATGTAACCCTTCACTGATGCGTGGTAGGTGTATTGTATTTAATCCCTTTGGTATACCAATCTCTGTGCCCGTGATTATTTTTGGTAACTCCTCAGCATTGAATCCCTGAAATTGTTCCAAAAGGTTCAATGCCGATCTATTTGTCCTACCTAATCCTGGAATTTAAACCAAATAAACAATAAATCTCTGGAAATATCCCAAACGGTTTTAATACTGACTTAGCTCAGAGCTCGAATCGATTTCTAAATACATATAGCATGGAAATCGCCAAATATTTGTTTTCTGATTAACGTGATGGTTGAATAGAGTTCCCTAAAATACTTCACCTAAATATGCCCCAAATGAAATATTATGTGAAACCCTATTCTGACGTCAGTTATTTGGCTGTTTCCCAAATTAATATTGTTGAAAAAAATAATAATAATTGGTCTTATAGAATTTTATTCTCAGATTGCTAATATCCCAAATTTTTATTATTAATCTTTAATCACAGTGTATAATATAATAACATGAAAATAATATTTTTGGTAATATCCCAAAGCATTTCTCTTGAGAAAAAAAAAAAAAAAAAAAAAAAAACGGCCTGAAATTGTAGAATCGTGTTCTCGATTTGGCAATAGCTTAAAAACTCAAATTTATTCCAAACTTCAGTAATTATTAAATTGTAAGTACAAGTGGGTTTTTAGATAATATCCCAAAAAAATTTCTTGTTTCTGATATCGCCTACCTTTATAAAAATATTCAAGAGTTTAACGCTTGAGTAAAAAACAAAAAGTCAAGTGGAACACATCCTACTAGATAATCTTTACTGGTAGTAGCCCGAGCAAAAGGTGATTTTCTCCTGGAATTGCCCATCTTATATATGTTTGGGGCCTGCTGGCGCCTATTGTTTGTTATGTATCCGTCGACAGGAATAAAAGTACGAACTTGCAGAACTGATCAAGTACTGTTAAAATAAAAGAAAAATCTCGATTCGATCTGGAAAGTGGGACCAATTAAATCTACGTATAGCGTTTCCTAAGGATGACTCGATTGTTGCCGTTTTGCTAGTAACCCAGCGGGTCTCTGTAGCTCCGGTTTCACCGATTGGCATATTGGTCAACAGACTTACATACTTCGCTATATCTTTCCGCATCCCTGGCCAGTAAAATTGCCTTTGAAGGCGATCGTAACATTTTTGAATACCGCAATAATCTGAAGTTTCTTTGATATGAGCATCATACAAAACCGATGCTCTTTTTTCTTTTGGTACCACTTCTTTCCAATAATCAGAATCCGTAGCTAGTGAAGGATATCTAACTCGAACGTGCTTCAACGACTAACCCTACATAATTTGCCAATCCGGATACTCCAACGGGTTTAATTTTACTCTCGTGCATATCTTGTTGAACCATTTATCAGTGGAATTAATGTTTGGAATAGGCTCGATGAACTATATAGGAGTGGGTACGGATTTCGACAGAAATTCTGGAAGGACGTGCTCTTTTCCCTTCCAATGTATGATGTCAAAATGGTATTGCTGCATTCCTACAGCTTATCGAGCAAGGGGTCCAGTTGGGTCCTTCAAGTTGTACAGCCAAACTAGTTAAGGAAGCGTAATCAGTAACGACTACAAACCGAGAGCCTTACAAGTAAGGTCTTAATTTTTCCACAGTTCAGAGAACGGCTGAAATATGCAATGATATTTTCTGTATCACCTTGTTGTGCATGGTGAAAGGTAAGGCAAAGTTAGGACACGTAAAGTATTGGAGCTTTTACTAATTTATCTTTGATCAACTGAAATGATTCCTCACACTCTTCAGTCCAAAGGAACCTTTTATTCTTTTTAAGCAATCCTGTTATTGGTGCTGATAGCGACAAAAACGATGGTACAAAACGTCAATACCAGGCGACAATTCCTATTAACCTGTTGATATTTTATTACTCTTTGGTTGCTGGATATCTAAGATGCTCTTTATTTTATCTGGATCCATCTGCAATAAGTAGCTTGTGTTATACGAACTTCACAGCACGAGATGACGAAATTAAGTCCATATTTCGTGAATTTTGGGAAAGAGATGTCTATTTGCGGAGAAAATGTCAAGTCGTATTATTTCTGTGCGTTACAAAGGGAATGACAAACTTAATACACCCTATAAATTTCATCTAGGGTGTAAAAATGGGTTAGACACCCACGCATAATATTAAAAGTTATTTTGATTTTTGCGTGTCTGTCTGTCCGTCTGTCCGTCTGTCCGTCAATCATTCTGTCTGACAGTCCTCACGATAACTCGAGAGCACGTTCACTGAGAGATCTAAGGTTTTTCATACGGGCCTTTTTAAAGTAAAGTTTTGTTTGAAAATGGAATAAATCGGGTAACTCTTTCGTAGGGTTTCCATACAAAAATTTCGTTTTTCACCATATATTTGAACATTGCCTGAAAATGCATCGATGTAGACAGCTGAAATTTCGTACGCGGCGTTTTCATAACAATAATAAATAAAGCTTTAAAAATTGACTAAATCGGACAAACCTTTCTTGGTGTTGCCATATAAAAATAATTTAGTTTTTTTTTGCGAATACTGTAAAAACGATCAGTCCTAGATGTTTTTATTGTACTGAAAAGATCTTCAGAATATGAAATCCTATGAAATTCCTTATAGTAATTTTGACTGTCCGACGAACTGTCGTAGAAATATATGTGAAAAACCAGTTCAAATATCAAACTTGCACATACGAAATTACATACAGGCACTGTCCAAGTTTTTAAATTATGGAAATCTCATCCTGCAAATATTCAGCACACAGGTGGTATCGACACATTTAGGAGGTCAATGTGGAACATGTTAATAACAAATAATAAATATTGATAAGAAGATAATTAATAGTTGTGTAATTATTGTCTTCACTCTGACTGAAAACAGGTCGAGACTCCTCAGGGTTCCTGGATGGTAGGCCACAACAAGACCCATTGTTTACCATCCAGTCTTATTAGCAATTGCTCATAGGTCCCAACTAGACGCTCTAATAAAGCTCAGTATTGACCCTGAACCATTCTTGACTGTTTTATGCAGTTCGTTCAGGAGGTGTGAGCCAAGAATTTTCAACGCCTTCTTGAGGGAGCCGGACAGTGATAAAGAAAATTGGCTACATTTGCTTTTTTTTAATAGTTTTCCTATTCTTTGTAATTTTAGTTAATTTTTATCTCTTTATTTATTTTTATTTTACTTTTTCATTCCTCTTTAGTACTTAGTTCAAAAAGTTGTAAATCTTGTGTAGGTACGAGATTAGTATAAAAAAAATTGAATTGAATCCTCCAGTAAAGTCACATAAATACGCTTAAGATTTTTCTATTAAAAGATTTTGCTCCATGTTGATTCAGAAGTTACTACATACCGCTTCGAAAAGAGAGCAGTTATTTTTTAGTGAATGGTAAAAGCTGAACTGAAAACTGTGAACAAAGTAATTTGTCTCAAAAAATCATCTTATGCTAATTGTTGTGGTGAGGAGAAACTTATTGTCTACATCCACCATACTACCAATGTTATGAAAAATGTAAATTAATCTTAATCTCTAAATCTTAGAGCTGCATAACAATTTAATAAACAAAGCCGATCAAAATGTCATCAAATCAGTAGCAAACAATAGTGAAAAATTTAAATTTATAAACACAATTTCCAGCTCTTTTGTGGTATAATCATATAGCGGCATAAATTTTATTAATTAAAATATTTTCAATTCAAAAATGGGGAAAATAAAAAATAAATTACTTTTTTTTTTGTATACCATTGGTACCAGTCACTGCTGAGACTAATTTTATGTCTTAGAATGGCATAAATCTACGAAAAATTTATACAGTTTTAATTTTTATAAGATTTTACAGTCATTTATTACAGATTATTGTTGAAAAAAAAAAGAGCCAAAAACAATAAAAACACACTTGATTCAATCAAAGCAAAAGTAATTTTTTTCTCTTTTTATATAAAATCATTAATGAAATGTTATTGTTATACAAGTTTACCTGAAAACCAAGAGAAAATCTCCGAGGCTTTACATTCATAGTAAATTTATATATAAAAAAAAAATTGAATTATTCAAATCGGCTCGGTTCCAATGCCAGAAAGATTAATAAAAGACATCAAATAGCATAAATAAAATACACAAAAAGCCGAGAGATAAAATATTAAACTTTTTCCCATAAAATTTTTCAATTTTAAGCTGAAAAGGGCCCACCAGGTAAACAAGCTAATTAGCGTACCAAAAGACTTATAGATATGCAAATCGATTGCCTCTTAAAAAATGGGGTCTATCGGGCATATCGGCCCATTAATCTTTATCACAGAATATGCGGGCCCCATTATCGAAACTGAATTAATTCCATACTTAGTCGAGCGGAGTGAGTGCTCTTTTTTGTTTTTCGTGTTTTTTTTCCGCCAGATTTTTTTGTTTTGGTTTGTCGTTGACTGTCACCTATCAACCCAATCGAGCCTCAGATAGGCCCAAAAATAACAGAGCGACAAAAAGTAAATTTCCCCTCTACTTTTGTCTCTTGTCGAAAAGCAGTAAAAAAAAAAAAGAAAATGAATTAATTAATTACTTCAGTAATTCGTTAGCTGGTAACTCTATGGGGTGTCCCAAGAAGGGCGGGCAGGGCAGAAGGACGACGAATTGTGTGTCGAAAAAATCTCCATGAAACATGGAATTAAAATAACCGACGAAATCCGAGAGAAGAGATAAATCGCATGTTGAAATGAAATTTATCGCTCCGATTTACATACGGGGCAGATGGTTCGCAGTTGACATTTAAATTTGTTACTCTACCTCGGCACCTATCTACATAAATATATATATATTGATGGGAAAGTGGCCTAAGTGGCTGCCTGAGAGACTGGTTGTTGGATATTAGGTCGTCGGTAAGATGCTCCTTTTCGGCTCCGAACTTAATTGGCTCTGCTGAATGTGCGGTGTTAGTTTTATGGACTCATAACACGACTACTGATTTTTTTATCCATTTCTCTTAATTGTGTCCCTGAATTGTGTTAATCAAATGCAAATTTACTCGAATTTTAGTGTTTTTAATGGCCACCAATTTTACGAGTCAGATTTTTTTATTTATTTATTTAAAAAAAAAAAACAACACAAAAAGAGTTATGTACATTCATAAATAGGAGATTTGAAATTTATGCATCGAACTTAAGTGATAACTTGCGATTACACTAATTTAGTAGTTTCTCTCATTTATAAAAAGTTGCAACATCATCGGAAGTCCATTTATTTTATTTCCATTTTTATTAAGTATTTAACTTTTTTTTTTTTATTATAAATAGAATTTGCAAGGTCTATGAGAAATGTTAAGTCTTATTCACATGAAGAAAAAAGGAGCAGCACATTATGTTGAAAAAGAAGAAGGTCACATTTAAGATAACGTGAAAAGTTCAACAAGCTTTTCTCTGGAATTGAAAATGTCTAAAGTTGATTTAACTCGAAAATTCGAAAATTTCGAAAATGAAAACAGAACAAAATGATATTGGTACGAGCGTGACCTTAGTTCGTTATTAAAAACACAATATTTCAGATATGAACTCACAAATGTTTTGTATTCAACTCTACTGTTTATTTTTACAAACTCATAAATAACCCTACATTAATTATCGCTAGTACTGTACCTAAAGTTATCGCAATCCAAATAGTTTCTTACGTTCGCCTCACTGTTTAAGACAAGACTCACTCCTGGCGGTGACAAGTGCCGTATTTATATTCTACAGACCTTCCCGAAGATTTCATTCGACAAATGTCATACCTCTGAGCCCAAAGTTGTTTATATCCGTACTTTATAGATCAGAGCAAGTAGCACTGAGTAATAACGGAGCTAATTTTGTTTTCTTTACAAATCTTGATTAGTCAAACGTAATTTAGTTCAAGCGTTTTATTTTCGACATTTTTATGGATTATTAAGCCCGACACTTCCAGACATGAGAGATGTCTTAAACGATGCATTATGAAACTCTGAACATATTTTATTAGCAATATCCTATATAAATTCCCGTACATAATTTCGTATGGTTATCCTTCTAAGCAAGCTTGATTGTAAAATTGGCTTATCGCATATAATTCTTGAACAGTTCTTCTGACGGTCAAAATGAGAATAACAGATTTCATAGGATTTCATATTCTGAAGATCTTTTCAATACAATAAAACCGTCTAGGACTGATCGTTTTCACAGTATACGTAAAAAACAAAAAACAAAATTATATGGCAACACCAAGAAGGGGTTGCCCAATTTAACTCTTTTTTTAAATTGTACTTTTTATTTGAATGAAAATGTCGTGGGCGGAATTTCAGCTTTCGCTGATGCGTTCTCAGGAAGTGTCTAAATGTAATGTGAAAGACGAAATATTTGTATTCCAAATCCACGAAGGAGTTGCCCGATTTGCCTCATTTTCAAACTTTTATTTACAATTTTTATTATAAAAGGCCGTGTGCAAAATATCAGTTTTCTAAATATAAGCTTTCTCCAATTATCGTGTAGACGGGCAGACAGACATGCAAAATCAAAATGACTCTTAATATTATGCATTATACAAACGGAATGAAAAACTTAGTACCTATGTACTTATGCCCTATGATTCCATATGAAGACTCTACTAACCATCTATCGTCATCATTGGAATAGGCTAAAAAACACGAAATTATAACAATCCCGAGATATGTTCGGTATAAATACAGTAAATTGAGGAAATATTTGAAAATATTTATTTCAAAAAATTTTACAAAGGAATTTTGGTAAGAAAAAGCAAAGACCTGGCTTTAATTTATTTTCGTAAAAATCGACAATTACTGATCCTGTTGATGACTTTGCAGTTGTTGTTTCCTCAGTTGGTGATGAGCCTATTTCAGTGGATGGTTGGACATCGTCTATTAGTTGAGAGGTTGAATAGGCAACAAATGCGATGGCAATAAGTACAATAAGTGAAAACTTCATCTCATTAGAAATAACTGATCGTCCTGTTGCAGTTCAATTATATTTCTCTTGGCAAATGGCTTTATGTCTATGATTTTGGTAGCGATTTGATTTCCTTTTATACTACATATCATCGATTGGTAGTTATTGGCATATCATTAAGTTTTCCAAACTCCTTTGTTTCTACATCTGCGTCAACAGGAAAAATATTTTTTCGATAAATAAAATTTTATTTTGAAATTTTGACGAACGTGTTAAGCCAAATTCGCAGATCAGGTGATTATTTGTGTTACTAATGACGCAATTAAATGTAAACATTTGTTGTTTTGACTAAGCTGGTATTAATAACTAAAAAAAATAGCAGTTGTTATAATATAAACCCCCTTGTAGAAGTTTGGAATTTACGTCGGACGCACTGTTCCATTATGAAGATTTACGCATTTTCAGTTACCTTGATCAATTTAATTATTTTTTGGAGATATTTTACGCCGTGGCATTTGAAAAAGAAATGTAGATATACGTGTTTTCAATAATTGCTGAAATTTAGCCATCCGATTTGATTGTGCATTTAAACAAATTTGTGCAAAATTACACAATCTCACTCACACATATACGGTTTTGGTGTCAAAGTAAAGAAATTTTGTGCAATATTACTCACATTTATATACAGTTTTGGTATAAAATTAGATAAAGTATGCTTAAAATTTAACATCTATATTTGCAATTCAATAATCTATAAATATGCTTAGTGTAAAATTACACACGCTAATTAATATTCAGCAACTTTTGTGTAATATTACATTGTCGTCGACAATGTCAATAAAACTACAATGTTAAACTTGTAGTTGTATATGTAGATTAATGTCAGACAAAGAATCAGTTAAATTCAGTCATCGTGTGGATGGACGAATATTTAAAAATTAAAATAACTTTTAATATTTCGGGTGTATGGGTCTATCCATCTTATGTATTACAAACGGAATGACAACTTAGTATACCCTACAATTTCCTCTGGTAAATTAAGAAAATATTTAAAAATATTTATTACAGTTTCACAAAAACATTTCATAGATCAAGAACACGCGGGCAAAAGAACTGATGTAAGAAAATGCAAAGACCTGGCTTTATTTTCTCTTCATAAAAATCTATAATTGCTGATCTTGTTGATGACTTTGCAGTTGTTGTTTCCTCAGTTGGTGATGAGCCTATTTCAGTGGATGGTTGGACATCGTCTATTGGCTGAGAGGTTGAATAGGCAACAAATGCGATGGCAAGAAGTACAATAAGTGAAAGCCTCATCTCGTTAGAAATAACTGATCGTCCTGAATCTATTTGCAGTTCACTGATATTTCTCTTGACAAATGGTTTTATGTCTATGATTTTGGTCGCGATTTGATTTCCTTTTATACTACATATCATCGATTGGCATATCAATTAAGTTTTCCAAACTCCTTTCTTTCTACATCTGCGTAAACAGGAAATATATTTTTTCGATAAATAAAATTTTATTTTTATTTATTTTTAAATTTTGAGGAATGGGTTAATCCAAATTCGCAGATCAGGTGATTATTTGTGTTACTAATGACGCAGTTAAACATTTGTTGTTTTGACTAATCTGGTATTAATAACTAAAAACAATAGCAGTTGTTATAATATAAACCCCCTTGTAGAAGTTTGGAATTCACGTCGGACGCACTGTTTCATTATGAAGATTTACGCATTTTGAGTTGCCTTGATCAATTCAATTATTTTTTGGATATATTTTGCGTCGTGGCAATGTTTTCATATATGTATGTATTTATAGACTCGATGAACAGAGTCGAAGATATTTTTAATAGTCTTATAAAGGTTAGGTAGAGTAGGTACCAATATTCCATCGTATACTATAATTTATTATCCTTAAAGAATTGGTGTGGACTACACAAGCATGAGTTTTCCTAAAGACTTTTAGGCCATCGATCGACTTGAATTTCAATTTTACTCAGGTTTTTGTTGGACAATATCTTCCTCACCCTTCCGTCTAATTTTCCAAATAAGTAGGTTTCGAACATTTTGAAGAATTAGTTGGACAACATTTACCGATTGCTTTGGATCTGCTTTTGAACAGTTTGGAGCGATTTAATTTTACCTTCATCATTGTCATTGGCAGAGAAGAGTTCTCTTGCTTGTACAATATTTCATCTTCAATTTTAACTGCATGCTCTTTTTCTGGAGTGTTTTCCGAGAGTTGTTGCATTATTTGGTATATAATGCTTCTATTTTCAATATTTGCTGACAATTTGCCTCGTCTGCCGGCGTTTGTCATGTGTCATGTTAGACTTGATTTCACAGCAGAACCTACCGTATTAGTTTCTAATATCATGTCGCCTCTGAGGAGAATCGCTAAGGGAGTTAATGCTGCTCCTGAAAGCTCATAATTTTTAAATTATTTCCGTATATTAATTGCAATCCACGCTTAATGGTCGCTTTTTACGTGGCATGTTTCACTCACCATAGTTTCGTTTTTTTTCGGAACTTATTTCTCGTTTACCTATACTTACATTTTCAGGAATAGTCAGTTGGTCGACATTGTAGCGAACTCCCACTGAATTTTCTTTACCGCTACGACTCTCTGACGTAATTTGGCTCCCCGAAAATTTGGATGTTTTTCAATATTATTCTCCATAGTTGAGAAATGTCTACGTGGTTTATTCGATGGCGCGTTCTTTCATCAGGTGAAGCCTTTTTTTTTTTAATAAAGCAGCCAATGAAAGTAGTTGTGAGCTGCGTACGTAAAATCACGAGAATATCATTTTTTCTGATGGTAGCTGTGAACATGCCATGTTGTCGTAAGGCATGTTGAAAGTCGGTCTTTTTGTTACCTTTCTAAGCATTTATATCCCCTATTAGTTATACGATATCTTTTCTACGGAAATTGAGTCCTATCCTTCATGGACAGAAATATTTACTTGAAGGATCTGGAGACTTGCTATAATAACACTAGATCTAACTTGCATGGTGAAAAGTATGCAAACGCCATTTATCTGCATTGACTTTAGCTGATACCTTACCAGAGTATAGGAAAGAAGCTATATGTACTCTAAAAAAAAATAAACATGTTACAATTTAAATAGTAAATCTTACTACATTTATTATAGTTTAATTACATTTTGAATTCTACACGTTTGAAGTGTAAATAAAAAAATTACTACAATAAATTTGGTAATTTTTCTAACTTGGTTTATATTTATCGAAATGAATGCAGTAAATTTACTTCACAGTCAAAATTTTACTGGTCTGAAAACAGTCTCAGCTTCCGTGTTTGCGTCCTCTGTATACGTCTTACCCTACAGCCGAGAAGGGTATATTTACAGTGCTAATGAATAAATGTGATTTTTGTTACTTTACTGATAAGTATATTACGTGTACAACAAACATTTATATTTTCATCGTAAATAAAATAACTCCAATTTTAAATGTCTTTGGGAGAAATGTGAAAAAGTCATTCTCCAGTTATAGCAATTATCGTGTTCACTGGCATAGATATCACTCCCTTACAAATGCTGAAAGCGACCAGTGATTTTTAGCACTGGTATACGATTTTATTATATTATTTACATATATTATAGTGATTTTAATTATAAATACTGCCTGAAAGTTTTTAGTAATAAATTAACTTTTACAACACATATATATTTAGAAAACATAAAAATTCTAATGACTCATGAAAGAGTCCGCTCTTTACGATATCGGAATTCCGAAATATTATTGACATCACAGAAAATCTGTCAACATTTTTAGAGTAAAATGTTACCAAAATCTCAATGTAGTAAAATTTACTACGTCTGAAAAAAATGACTGAGTAAAAATTTGCATTTACTTTTTGGTGTAAATTTACTTCAATAATATGAGGTAACTAATTTTCCATCATTTTGTTAGTAAATTTACACTAAAACGTTTTAGAGTTTACCCATACAAATATGTTCTCCTAATTTATGCCATATGGCTTTCCTTAATCCTATAACCTCACCTCATGAAAGACTTTATTCCAAAGTTATATTTCAAGCTGTTATGCTTTAAGGTGCTCACTGGACCGACATAAATACATGACATCCAAAATAAGATTCTAAAAATTATCCTAAATCTGCTTTGATCTGTTTTCACTAACTTTTCTCACTTCCTTTTTGTTTTATTTACTTTTTTCTCTCACTTCTTTTTTTTTTTTTTTAAAAATTAAGTGAATCGGTTTGAAAATAAATTCCTAAGCTCAATTTCATAGGTGTGTTGAACGATCCTATGCAGGAACACTGCTGCGAATTATTTTCATAGCAAACATTTTCGTCCACAAACGTAAGAAAAGGTAAAGATCTCTGCTTCCCTGCCCTTAAAGCGCGAAGTTCGTCAAGGGTCCATCGGAGGGTTCCCTACTCAGGTTTTATAATTCTTTTATTAAGGTTTTGAAGTTGCTGAATAGTTTTATGGTGATTATAAGTCATGCCAATTGGTCTTCTAGAACAATTGTTTTTATTGTGATGTTTTAAAAACCTCCTGGAGAGTAGTAATAAAATTATTTAGCATTTAAGTCCATTTGTACTTATAGAAGTTTTATGGCAGTCATCAATTCAACTAGGATAAAACCATTAAGCACCAAAATAGGAATTAAATACTACTTGATTTTATTAAGATTTTATAGCATGCCCTAAGACTATTGTATTAAGCTTTGATAAAATTTAAAAATAAGACTCATGAAGGTTATATTAGGAAGCACGGATGGCTAGTTTAAGTCAAATTTAAGGAACAATTTGGGCTAGAGAGCTACTGGGCTTTGTAAGAATCAATTATAAAACTAATATACATAGAGGTTTTAAGAATGCATTTCAAAATTCTTTCACAAAATCATTTTAAGATTAAGAGACTTAGTCAAATGTCGTATAAACCTAGTACGCCTTTCCAAGTGTCTTCGTCATGTGACATGCAAGAATACTGTATTCCATTCTAGGTCTGATATAAGATTTGACAGGGCGAAATATTTCTTACACCTTTTAAAAAATCCAAGATATTTCTATGCTTCTTTGGCAACAGAAAATATATTATCTGTCTAGCTTAACTTACTGGAAATATTAATCCCAAAAATGCTTAGTGACGGTGAATCAGAAATTTATGCTACATTCAAAAAAAGAAGAAAAAAAGGAAAAAACGGAAATGGTTATGTGATGATCTTGCTTTAAAGAGATGAGACAGCTTTGTGATTATAGATTATAAATTAGATTATAAATCGTTAGAAGTCAAGAAGAAATCGACAAGTCGAAATAAGTTTCATCGCAGATACATATAAAACTAAATAGATTTATGCAAGACCAAGTAACATTATTTGAGTCTCAATAGACTTAGATCAGTTTTAACTGAGATCAAATAGATTGAAAGATGAGCAAACAGTTTTATTAGCAACTAAATTAAAGTCAAAAAAAATTTATTTTGCCTTTATAAATTAAAAATTTAAAAATTCTCCGAAATATATAAATTCAAATTCGTAAAAAATGCTTCGTACGAACAATGCATATATGTAGGTATTATTAGCCTTGTAAATAGTATATAAGTATGGTAAAGGCCAGAAGCAAGATTTATGTGCGATTGCAAATACATATACAAACATACAAGTGTCATAAGTACGGTAAGTTTTATAATGCGTTTATACAAAACTAAATCGTTTTATTTAATAGGAAATGGCATTATATCAGTCTAGGAGAACTCAGAAATGTTTTACTTAAAACCAAATGGATTTACAATAGAATGAATTCTTTTAATCGCAGCCATCCTAAGATCAAATTGTTTTATTACGGCTGTACAAGTAGCAAATAGGCTTTAATGTGAAATCGTCAGTTTTATTTTATTTTTATTTTTCAATTAATTATTTTCAGGAATTTTCAGACGTTTCAGAACTAGGAGATATCATTTTCAAACTTTTTTTTTTTTAATTCAGAACGTATTTAAAATAATATCAAAATTAAATACAGTCTAAATAAAAAAAAGAAAATATTTTACAAATATTTATAATCTGTAAATTTTCAATCGCCGTAAGATTTGCTACGTTAAACTGTTGCAACTGCACTTAAAATAAAATTGAATTACATTTCAACAAACTAAGTTATTATAAACTGGAACATATAAATCTATTTGGTTCTATTACGGTAATTATGTAATTATGGATTTAAAAATCACTTTTATTTTGAAGTTTCAAGTCTAAAAGGTTTGCTGAAATAGTATTTCCAATGCCTTTTTATCTTAAAAAAGGATTGAGGAGTAGTTTTTTGTTAACTTTATGCGGATAGGTGGATGAGTTCAAATTACGCTTTTAGTTTTATGAAAGGTTTTATAGAGGACTGCAAATCATCACAAAGAGTAATCCAGATAAGACCAATAAAGTTTTATATAGTTTTAAAAATAGACCCTCACAGCTTATTGTAACCTGGGTCCTTTTAGTTTTGTAAGAGGTTTTTTTACGGTCATATTATTGTTGACTGGACCATATAGCTTTATTACAAGTTTTATGAAATAGTATAGACAACGTTATGTAGGCTATATTAAAACTAAAATTGTTACTTGGGTACTGTTCAGCTTATTTATTAAAGATCTGCCGTTGGTGATGCGAGGTGCGTGTGTTCATCTTTATGCAAACGACTTGCAAATATATTTATTTGAAGACTGTATATTTCATTTATATTCCGATTTGGATAGAATATATGCATCGTCCAATAATAATGGGCTGCTGCTGAGCCCCGTAAAATTACAATTTATCATTTTTAACAATGGCGTACTCAATAATCTCGATGTTCCATTAGTATTTTTGAATGGTTTTCCAATATCTAGGTCAAGTAAAGCTAACAATGCGATTGCTCTTAACTAACATATACGACGATCTTCCCTTATAATAGTAAAAGCACTGATCATGCCTCATTTCACCTTTGGTACTCTAGTCTTTCCTAAGCTATTAGCCTGTGCTCTCGTAAAATAGAGATAGCTTTCAATGATTGCATACGTTATATATTTTTGGTCTTCGGAGATTTGACCATGTTTCGCCTTTGCCGTTGCGACTACTGAGTTCTTCTCTGAACTCATATCTAATGCATAAGGGTTTCTTTAGCGCATTTGTATCGTTTGCTTCATTCAGGTAAACCTGATTATATCAGAGAATTTTTTTAACCATAAAACATCACAACGCAATAGAAACCTAGTTATATCTCGATTCCATAAATCAGTCATGGAAAGTTCTTATTCCATCAAAGTTATTCGTATGAGAAATGGGCTTCCACACAATATTCAGGCGGTGGCCACCTTTGGTGCATTCAGGAACCTGTTTAAGATCATCTTTCAGAATATTATTAATAGTAAAACTATTTGTGCATTGCGTGGAAATATTGGAAGTGTTTTTTTTTCTTCTTATATCTTTTTCCATAGGTCGAATTTTTTTGTCACTGTGCAATTGTATTGTTTAATCTTCTTTCGCATATACAGTCTACCACTTTTCTTATTTAGTACACAAAAAAGATTGTAAATCTTTTGTATTTTGGTCAGCAAATATGTTATTATTATTTTATGAGGGTATTAAGAAAGAATGTAAGAGATAAATACAATCCATTTAATATTCTTGAGCCACTGGTGATAGAAGTTTTGCGTATCGATAACTTTTCATATTTAAATAGGATTTTAAAAATTTTATATTTCTCTCACTTTTTTTTTTATTTTTGACGTATCTATCTATTTCTCAGAAAAGTCTCTTTTAAATTGCTTTTGGGAAAGAAATGTAGATATACGTTTTCAATAATTGCTGAAATTTAGCCATCTGATTTGATTGTGCTTTTAAACAAATTTGTGCAAGATTAAACAGTCTCACTCACATATGTACGGTTTTTGTGTCAAAGTAAAGAAATTCTGTGCAATATTGCTCACTTTTATATACAGCTTTGGTATATAATTAAACAAATTATACTTAAAATTCAACATATATATTTGAAATTCACTAATCTATAAATATGCTTAGTATAAAATTACACACGTTAATTAATATTCAGCAACTTTTGTATAATATTACATTGTCGTTGAAAAACTTCAAAAAATCATTAAAACTACAATGTTTGTCTCAAATCCATCTTATGTGTTACAAACGGAATGACAACTTAGTATACCCTATAATTTAATCTGGTAAATCAAGAAAATATTTATTGCAGAAAATTTGCGGGCGGGCACAAAATTGTCAATATGCACCTAATCGGCTTAATTTTCTTGTCAATAGATTTGAAAATGCGTATTGCTTCGGATAATATGGATGGCTCTTCAGTTGTTTCTTGTGTAGCTTCAGTTGGTGATTGAACTATTTCAGCTTCTGTAGAGGTTGGCTCCTCAGTTGGTGATGAGTCTACTTCAGTGGATGGTTGAACATCGTCTATTGGCTGAGAGGTTGAATAGGCAACAAATACGATGGCAATAAGTAAAATAAGCGAAAATTTCATCTTGTTATAAATAAATTATCGCCCTGAATTTATTTGCAGTTCACTGATATTTCTCTTGACAAGTGGATCTATGTCTATGATTTTGGTAACGATTTGATTTCCTTTTATACCACATATCATCGATTGGTATTTGTTGGCATATCAATTAAGTTTTCCAAGCTCCTTTGTTTCTGCATCTGCGTCAACAGGAAAAATATTTCTTGGATAAATAAAATTTTATTTTTAAATTTTGACGAATGTGTTAAGCCAAACTCACAGATCAGGTGATTATTTGTGTTACTAATGACGCAATTAAATGTAAACATTACTTGTTTTGATTAAGATAGTATTAATAACAATAAAAAACAGCAGTTGTTTTAATATAGACCCCCCGTGTCGAATTCTGGAATCTACGTCGGACGCACTCTTCCATTATGAAGATCTACGCATTTTGATTGACCTTGATCAATTCCATTATTTTTTGGAGATATTTTACGACGTGGAAATGTTATATGTACATATTCGATTAATAGAGTCGACGATTGTTTTTTATAGTAAACAGCAAAAGTTAGATATTCCGTCGTTTGCTATAAGATTATTCGATAAGAATTAATTTGACGTACACAGGACGAACATTTTAGAAAACCCAGCATGACGCCTTCTAATCCTTGGGTCAACTTTAACTTGAGATAGATTCAGAGAAATGTTTGCAGGAAAATTTTTCCCTGCTCTCCCATCGAATTCTCTACGGGAATGTACAAGTGATCTAAATACTTTCAAGGATTGGTGTAAATTTACTTTCCATTCCAGAATTTAATTTTACTAAAGGACTTAGATCTTTTTTCTTTAAACTGATTTAATTTTTGCTTGTCTAGTACTCTGTCATACATTTTGAAGTCATGGCGTTAAACTTGGTAGCGTGCAGTGGATATTTTTTTCTGTCCGAAGCATGGAGGGTAAGGTGGCCAATTATGCTAACCTACTAAGTAGTAGAAGCTATAAAAGAGGAAAAAGTGTAGGACCGTGTCGAGGAGAGAGCCCAGCCCACGATCTCTGAGATGGTAGTCAGCACGCTTACCAAATGAGTTACAGTGGCCATGAGCATTGTTCGAAGATCTATTTTGGGTGGATGTGTGAGCTAACGCACTCCCTATCCCCCCTTTTTCATATTATGTTCAATAATAGTAGCGAAGAATTACAGAAACAGCTGTAGTGTCGGCGAAACACCTAGCAAATCCTGGCGTGCAGACCCAAATGAAGTCTACTGGTTTGGACGTTATGCTTGATATAAACTGCCCAAATTAACTAAAAATTTAATAAAAAACATTAAATTAAGGAAATATTTGAAAATATTTATTTCAGGTAATTTTATAAAAAAATTTCACAGATCAATATTTCTTATTGTCCTTGCAGATAGTTAACTGCCAAATATAATTACAGAACACCCATTTTATTGGCTTTCCGATAAAATCGAAAAGGCCTGGTTTTTTGAATGGCTTTGCAGTTGTTGCTTGTTCAGCTTCTGTAGGGCTTGCTCCTTCAACTACTGTATAATATGCTTCCTCCGTTGGTGATGAGTCTATTTCAATGGACTGAGAGGTTGAATAGGCAATAAATGCAAATGCAATAAGTATAATTTTTAAAAATTTCATCTTGTTAGGAATAACTTATTGGATTTCCAGAATTTGATTTCTACATATTTGTCAATAGAAAAAAATATTTATTAGATAAATCAAAGTTTTTTTCCCATTGACGAAAAGCTTAAGCTTAATCAGGTGATTATTTCTGTTCCTAAGGACGCCTTCGATCTACTTGAATTTGAATTCTTCTCAGGTTTTTGTTGGACAATATTTTCTTGTTTATATAGAACGCGATAATCAATCACACTTACTTTTGAATTGAGTGGCGATCGGTTTCAGCATATCGGCTATCATAAGTAACTGATAATCTTCCTCTCCCTTCCGTCTAATTTTTCAAATAAGTAGGTGAAGCTGTTTCAAAGATTTTGAAGGATTGTTTGGACAACATTTACTCATACTTTAGAATTGCTTTCCTCAAATTTCTTTACCGCTTTGACCCTCATACGTAATTCGTTTATACCACTTCGGATATTGTTTTAATATAATAATCTGCAGTCGACTAATGTCTACGTGGTCTATTCGATGTCGCATTCTTTCATCCGGTGATGCCTTGGTTCCCTTGTATATCATTTTTTTAATAAAGCAGCCATTAAAAGTGGTTGATATCTGCGTACATTGAACCATGAAAATATCATGATTTCTGGTAGCAGTTGCGATCACGCCATTTGTAGTATGGCGTGTTTAAAGCCTTGTCTTTCTGCTACCTTTCTAAGCATTTATTTTCTCCATTAGTTAAACGATATCTCTTTTAGGGGAATTGAACACCTCGTTCATTTATCCTTAAAAATTTGTCCTATCCTTCGTGGATTGACATATTTCTTAATCTGGGTTTATATGTAAGCATATCCTCGTAATATGAATTGGCGACTTGTTATAATAAAACTAGCTCCAACTTGCGAGTTCCTGTGACGTGGGAATAACTATATCAAGCATTGGAATAATTCCAAACTATGTTTATTTTAGTTCGTCGAAGATATCTCAAATTTTAATATCCGCATGGTTATGCTAGAAACCTCAAATTAAACTACCATAGAACGTCTGCGTTTAAAACGAATATATATGAAATATTTTTTTTTTTTTTTTTTTTAAAGCAACTAGTTTTTAATGAACTGTTATTTTCCATATATCTCAAAACCACACAAATTCCCATGAGGAAATATCTCAAAAATGGATATTTTTACTAGAATTGTCATCTAAAATCAGTGAATATATTTTTTGCTCTTATTGCAAGGTGAAAATTGTTATAATCGAACGAAAACACAAATATAGGTAAAGGATATATCTTTTCCATGAATGAAAAGTGTGTTTGAGAATTGTTTCAATGCGCAAAACTACAAATCTGAAATATAGAGTTTCGAGTCTTCTCCGCTATCAGATAATTTCTTCCGATTCTCACATGCATAAATTAAAAATATAGTCTCTCAATACTAGCTCACGATATGCTTAAAACTGTTAATGGAAAGCATCTACTGTAAAAGAAGCATCTGCTGTAAAAGGAGCAACGGCCCTAAAGTAGAAACCTGAGGAACTCCATTTCACAGAAAACTAGAAATAATAATTCAAAAAAGTCAATTGGAAGCATTTAAATAGCTACAAATCCATTACCATCCATCTACTAATATGTTGTGTTTTTAATAGCGGGTACTTTCTCCGTTGGCTTAGATAACCTGAAATATCTTTATTAGCATGCTATTCACTAATCTTTTATTCAATTCACCATGAGAACTTTGAGCACAAGTTGCCTCATCTTTGGCATTAAAGTTCTCTTCCATTTGTATAGACGTGGCTAACTAGTATTTCTCTAAGATTTTCTATTGCATTTATATTAATCAGGACAATGTGCTGGCCAATCGAAAGTAGTCATCTTTTTTGCTCTAAAATCACCATGTTGTTTTGCAAGGTCGTTATCCAAACGATAAGTGTAATCTTATGATTTTATTCTTGTAGTAATCCAGCCGATTTGTGTCTTGGCTTGACTTCAAAACATGGCCCATACCAATATTCTATAACCTCTAAAATTGTGTCTGATAGAGATTTCGATATACTTTCTTAAGTCATGCTAAGGTGCAGAACATGTGAATTTTAGCCAACTGGAGTCTTCTTCCTTTTTTTGCAATTTGCTTAACAGAGGTTTTGTTAGCACTTTGTTCCATTTAGGGATTTTACTGTTATTTAAAATCTCTCGCCGCTTGTTTTGATAGAGTTCCTTCTTTGTTAATTTTCCCGTAATTTTTGCCTAAAAGGAGAAAATTTTTAACGGTCGTTATGTGTTCTATCGCTTCTAAACTCTTCTGAAATTTGTAATAAACATTTCAATAATTTCCACTTTTTTCATCTTAACATGTTGTAGCAAGATAGACTAGAGCCACACACGAGTAATAACAGATAAGCAAGACCCATAGTCAAATGTGATGTCACTGTTGTGTATAGAACAATCTAGTAATTGCGAAACAAAGTTTGACTCAAGTTACTTGCTGTATTGTAGAGGCAGAGCTGCAGACAAAACCATACTGCTCGCTCTCAAATTTACGAACGATGTGTCACTTATAGGCGTAAGGAAAGGATGCAATGCCAATATAAAATCAACGATGCCTCGACTTGATGTAGCGAAGGGCTCAATTTTTCTTAGAAATTTACTGGAAATTTTTTCCTTAGAATTTTTATGCATAATTGAACAACTGATGCTTGGCTTGATAACAATTTTTTTCTTCTTAGAAATTTACAGAAAAATTTTCAGTAGAATTTTTATTCGTTTTGGTGGCCCGATATGTGTGATATTGTCGGCCTCCAATAATGCATAAAACTTTCCAGTAAACTTCTAAGAGGAAATTTCCAGTAAATTGCTAAGGAAAAACTAAGCGCTTCCCTACATCAGGCCAAGCATACTTTCGCCCATAGGCTCTGGATATCTGTTATTACTTGTCTGTACTAGAACTTTTTTTTAGACAGGGGACAGGAGACCCTATCCAAAAGTACGGAAGCCATAGCGAGCGGCCCATTGTGCTGTCTTGCTAGAAGCCCATACACCAAAATCTTCCTGTCCTCTTAATGAAGCGCATAAGTTTTTGGTGAGGATGGGTTTTCAGCTCATCCACAAATAGAAGAATAGACGCTAGAGTATCCAGTCTGCTCCGGGCGAAGGCCGGACACGCATACAAAAAGTGTTTGGTTGTCTCAGGCTCTCCCTCCAGGTAGGACAGACACTTCAACTCTCATCCTTGTTAGATGAGCGTGAAGTGAGCTGTGGTCGATGATGATGCCAACCACAGTTCTACATTGTTTCCTTCCGAGCCCCATGAGAAAATAGGAGATATTCCAATTGGGCCCATCAAAAAACAGTTTTGTACACCTCAGGTACTCAGGTTCGCCCATCTCTGCTGATGCTTCCTATGAACGCCCGCTTTGATGAGAGACCCGATACTCGAGGTGTTAGCACCTATTGCGGGTTCCGGTCCGAGGAATGGAGAATCAGAGCCAGCCCAGTAGAAGGTCAACCCTTACATTCCCCAAGATCCCCATATGATCAGGAACACACAGAAGGGATGACTACTAGAACTTTACACAGCAAGCTAAACAAATCCAAAGACAATCTCACAAACGAGACTAAATAGGCCAGAGAACGAGAAAATTCTTTCTTCTCCTTCGTCACATTCCTTTCTGTCAAAACGCAAAGCTCTGACATGTTCTATCTTTAGTGGAATTATAACAATTTCCACGATTGATGTTCAGGTCAAAAGCCAAACTGGAACTGACACAGCTGATAAAACAAGTAATCTTAACAAACATCAGTTTTACAAAGACTTTAAATAAAAACGATACTTTTGCTTCTGGCACCTACTGGTTTACAGATATTCCTTAACATTGGTCTTATGTTGTTTTTTTAGTTTTTGTTAGTGCAAAAGTCATTTTTATCGAGACAGGGGTACGACAGATCCTAAGGACGTAGGCTAAGCTGTAATGCAATGACCAGGCATGTACTGATTTTCGATGGGCCAGATCCTAATTTTGATAATAAATATGTCGTCAGCTTACTGACAGGTTCCTTCCAGGCAAGATTTTTATTTGACTTCAGAAAATGTTGGAAACTCCATAATGGAGGAATATGGACACCCCCATGTACGGTCATTAAATTAAATATTACAATAATTATCCAAGATCCCTTGTTGAAACCAATATTAAAAGACCAAATGGAAGTATATTCGTTCAAAGGATTCTTATTCCAAGTATTTCTATTTATCGAAATTAGATGGGGAACAAAAGCAATACACACCCACCTTCAAGCTCGTCGATAAAGCATTC
Source organism: Dioctria rufipes (assembly GCA_963924295.1). Lineage (NCBI taxonomy): Eukaryota > Metazoa > Arthropoda > Insecta > Diptera > Asilidae > Dioctria > Dioctria rufipes. Next base: position 16,549,859 of record OZ002744.1, on the reverse strand, counting down.
TTTTAGTGGAAACAACAATTGACACATCATGGCTACATTCCACATTAACAAAACGGGACACAATCCAAATGGAGAAAATTATATTGTCATCGATGAAATTTACGCAAATCTAATGTAATTAGATTAAGTCATCTTTTCAATCTTTTCAGTTAAATGTAGCTTTTAAAAGTCACAAATTAAGTAATATTACAATAGGCATCCTATCGTATAATTTGTATTCTTAATTACATTACTTAGGCAAAATCCAGAGCGGCAACACACATACTCAGAATTGGAGTTGCTACGCATAGCCTCTAAGATCAATGCACTATTGTTGCTATGCGTAGTTAAGAATTGTTAGATGATGTCGTGTGTAGAGTTACTTGTTGGTGTCGTGCGCAATTTAGAGGCAATATAAGTCGCAGGCTAACTTAAATCTCTCTCTTTTTGCATCCATCACTTATAGATAATTTATCGGAATCGACTTGGATAGTGGTAATAACTTAAAATTATTAACAAATTTATTTTATTCTGGGAAACGACTAGAATAAAGTGTTCTGCCCGTAGTTAGAGCGAACAGGCAAATAATGAAGAAATATGATGAAAGTTATAACCCTGGTTCAAAGTCAGTGATTTCGTAGCTTAATTTTTCCGTTCACCAAGCTTACTACACTGTAAATCGCACTCCAACTAGATTTTTTAAAATTCAATAAATGCTATAATTTGTAATTAATACATAATATATATGCCTGATAATATTATTTCAAAACCACAATTATAATTTAAATTTATCTGTAAAGTTAAATTTAATATTGAATAAATGTGAAAGAATAAGTAAGATTAAATTAAATTTATGTTTAGAAAATTTTATTGTATCTGACAATTTACTCACCAGCTCAGTATTAGGCACTCGATCAAATTGGTTTTCTAATTTATTGAGGTTTGGAATTGGACTATTCTTTATTCTAGTGGATATACAGAATAAAGTGAGGTTATTAATTCTGACTGCAGTCGATACCCACAGAAAGAATCTTTATTCGGTCGAGACCCGTAATAAAGTGGTTTATGTTAGTAAATTTCTTATTCGGTCGATACCCGTAATAAGAATCTTTATTCGGTCGAGACCCGTAATAAAGTGGTTTATGTTAGTAAATTTCTTATTCGGTCGATACCCGCAATAAGAATCTTTATTCGGTCGAGACCCGTAATAAAGTGATTTATATTAGTAAATTTCTTATTCGGTCGATAGCCGCAATAAGAATCTTTATTCGGTCGAGACCCGTAATAAAGTGATTTATGTTAGTAAATTTCTTATTCGGTCGATACCCGCAATAAGAATCTTTATTCGGTCGAGACCCGTAATAAAGTGGTTTATGTTAGTAAATTTCTTATTCGGTCGATACCCGCAATAAGAATCTTTATTCGGTCGAGACCCGTAATAAAGTGATTTATATTAGTAAATTTCTTATTCGGTCGATACCCGCAATAAGAATCTTTAATTTAATCGCTATTCAAAATAAAATCTTTAATCTAGTCGATACCCAGAATAAAAATAATTATTTGAACTGTCAATTAAATAAAGTATTTAAACTGTTAGTAAAATTTATAGCACTTGGAAATAACACTAGGAACTAGAATACCAACTTGATCACTGCACTGCCAAACTGCAAAAGAGAACGAGTCAAGTCAGATTCCGATTTATATAGCCACGGGACTCATGGCACCAAAGAACGGCATTCAAAGGCGCATGGCAAATTGGCATAGCAGCTGCACTTCGTTTTCTATTGTTTAAAATGCAACAAAAGAAAAAAAAAAAAAAATTTGTTTGTAAATTCTATTCAGTCAGAAATATTCGTTGCCTACTGAATTTTTTCTAAATAGATTTTTATTTTCAACTTACCAAGTGCAAATCCATTGTACTACCAATGTACAGTTGTTTCTGGATGGCTCACTTCACTGCAGCGTTGATAATTTGAACTTTTGTATTTGTTATAATTTAGACCTAAAATATTTATTTCTTTAGGTCGGTATATACATGTGTCGACATGTAGTTTCGCTACTATTCAGGATTCTTATAAATCCTGAACAAAAGAGTACTAGCATAATTACTTTATCTGGGGTCTCGACTGAGATGAAGATATTTATTCTGGGTCTCGAATGGAATAAATCTTTCTAACCAATTCACTTTATCTTGGGTACCGACGATGGTATGGATATTTATTCTGGGGCTCGACTATAATAAATTTTGTTAACTTAATCACTTTATCTTGGGTCTAGATTGAGATAAAAATAATTATTCTGGGTATCGACTAGAATAACAATTAAAAATATAAAACCTTTATCTTGGGTTTCGACTGAGGTAAAAATATTTATTGTGGGTAGCGACTAGAATAACATCTTCTAATCTCAAACTTTTATCTTGTGTTTCGACTGAGATGAAGATTGTCATTATGAGTAGCGAATAGAATAACAGTTACTAATCTTAAACCTTTACCTTGGGTCTCGACTGAGATAAAGATATTTATATTGGGTACGACTAGAATAAATACTGATAATACAACTTTGTTTTGGGTCTCGACTGAAGTATCTTGTTCCGGGGAACGACTAGAACAAGAATTTTACTAATCACTAACTATCTTTTTACCAACGCCATAAAGTCGATTCCACATTTTAGACTTGTTAAACACGTTTTTGATTAACCATTTATTATATATCACACTTATGAAGTATATTGATACACATATCTACATTTATATATTGGTACCATTCTTAAAATGTCAAGTCTCTAAGATATTATCTGAAATTAGCATAAGTTGTTTCAGTTAAGTTGAAACATACGTGAAATTTTATTTATTAAGTGACTTAGTTGAAAGTGTAATTATCTTAAGTTAGATTAGTGATTGTGAAATTTGGAATAGTGTATTAAAATTAGACGCATTCTGAAATAAATCACTAACTTTGAATGTTCAGCGGCGTTATCATTTATAGTCCCCATCCATATATTATTTTTTTTAGTGTTCTCGTGCAGAACATAGTCTTTTTCGTGATTCAAGGGCTCTCTCCACAATATTAGCGATTCAAATTGCTGATAAATTTCTTCTCACGATGCCTATCGTATTAGAGTTATTCTGCAAGTTAAAAAACAAAAAAATAAAAATACGTGTGGCACCCACTTTTACTCCTGATTACTCACTGCAAATCCAAACTAATGCAGATATGATGTTTTTAGTGATTCCGTAATAGGTCTTCCTTTTTTTTTTGCGAATATAAATTATCCACAAAAGTAACAACAACGATCGAAACTGAATTTACACAATCTGTGAGACATTTTATAAAAATTACAATACAAAAATCTTCTGCCAAGCAAATATACGTAATTATTACTGCTGATTTTCCCCTCATATAAAACGGAGCCATTTTCCCAGAACTATTTGCTTATATATTGCTTACAGTAAAAACTACAATAATAAACTGTGAATCCAAGTGGTCAGCGCGGTTAGACAAATAAAGAGTAACGTTCGTAATAGCAAAATGTGACGTTATAGAAAATTTTCAAATACCGTTTTAATTAGTAGAAGGTAACTGGATAAAAATATAACGGTTTCATCTGAGGTACATAAAATATGTAAATACTTTGTAAGCCAGTAACTGTATTTTTTTTGGTTCGAGAAAAAATAAAATAAGCAGCATCCCTCATAGAAAGAAAAATAACCCAGATAAAGAAGCTCTTTGAAGCCGAGCAAGAGAGAGACTTATTTTTCTATCCATCTTACAGAAAAACCACAAGGAGCGCAATAATCCGGCAATCCGATCATTAAAGTAAAATTTAATATATAAAAAAATTGAATACATCACATAATCTGGCAAACAAACTTACATAACCTAAAACCATATAAGCTTAGAATAACCCTAGTATTCTACTAGTGGCTTACAAGGCCGGCACATTATAAAACTAAAGGGTTTTCCAATAAGAGGTGTTATTTTAATTAGCCCGCTATTTCGGTCATTTCGGTTTTGGAGCTGTCATTTTTCGACATTTGACAAGTAGAAACTACGCCATTAATAAAAATGGAACGATACACGATTCAACAACGCATTGAAATTATTAAAATTCACTATAAAAATGGTGAAAATGTGGCAGAGACTGTTCGTAAAGCTCGAACATTTTTGGGTCGTCGTGAAGCACCTTGTCGGACCGCAATACAGAAATTGGTAGAAAAATTCGAGCTGTCGGGACAAGTTAGTGATGTGAAGAATAAATCCCGTGCACGTCGCTCAAGAACAGCCGAGAATATTGCTGCTGTAGCCGAAAGTGTTGAAGAAAACCCAGGTTTGTCCATTCCTCGTCGTTCTTTTGAATTAGGCATTCCACAAACGTCATTACACCGTATTTTGCATAAAGATTTGGGTCTTAAGGCTTATAAAGTTCAGTTAACACAAGAACTCAAGCCGGCCGATCATTAACAACGTCGAGTCTTTGCTGATTGGGTCCTTGAAATGCATGAAAATGATCCGGAATTCCATCGAAAACTCATCTTGAGTGATGAGGCCCATTTCCTCCTCGATGGCTTCGTCAACAAGCAAAATTGTCGCAACTGGGGCTCGGAAAACCCAAGAGTTATTGTTAAAAAGTCTCTCTATCCTCAACGTGTGACTGTTTCGTGCGGTTTATGGTCCCGCGGGGTCATTGGACCTTACTTTTTCGAAAATGAGGCTGGAGCAACAGTTACGGTGAATGGATTGCGCTATCGACAGATGATTAATGATTTTTTATGGCCGGAATTGGATGGTATTGATCTGGACAACGTTTACTTTCAACAAGACGGCGCTACGTGCCATACAATCAACGAAACCATTGATGTTTTACAGGAAAAGTTTCCGGACCGTGTTATCTCTCGAAGAGGTGATCACAATTATCCACCGAGATTTTGTGACTTAATACCTTGCGACTTCTTCCTTTGGGGCCACGTGAAAGAGAAGGTCTACGCCCAGCGTCGATTCAAGACCTCAAAGATGGAATTCGTGAGGCTATCGAGGACATAGGGCAGTCACTTTGCGATTTGGCTATGGAAAATTTCATGAATAGGATATGATCCTGTAGGCGTGGTCTTGGTGGTCATTTGGCTGATGTTATTTTCCATTATTAACGGCATACCTTCCTCTTTATAATGAAATAAAAATCCGATCATTTATCTAAAAAAATGGCATTTTGCTTTGAATATCAAAATAACACCTCTTATTGGAAAAGCCTTTATAAAGCTATAAAAATGAAAAAAGGAACTAGGTAAGAGGAAAAGTGCACCCACGCAGGTATTGTTTGGCGATATGCCGATTTTTCACAAAACTTTAGAAAATCCTGGGGAGCAGACTCGAAATGAAGAATGATGAACATATGAACTTACCTTAAATGAACTGTGCTTATTGTAAACTTCCTAAATTAACTAAAAATGTGACGAAAAACGGTACCTAGATTAAGGAAATATTTAGTTGAAAATTTTCAAGGATCCATGCTTTATTTTTATTAATTTTTTGTTTTTTACTTTTTCCTCCTTCTTTTAAAAAATTCTTTTGATAGGTTATCGTATGCTTTAATGGCAGCTAGTAGTTTAGTAGTTCATACTTAAGTAATTATATTCTTATTTGTATTTTTTCCCCTTTATTAATTTTTGTTTTCCAATTACATTTATGTATAATTTCCACTGTTAAGTATGATGTATGACATGGAGGTTGTTATCTTATTTAGAATGGAGCAAATAAATCCATTGGAACTATATTTTTGTCCTCACACCTATTTATCTCAAAATGATCATTACAGTACACCATTTTTTTTGGCTTTTCAAAAACGTGTTTCACGGTTGGATTGGCTCGAGCTGCTTCAGTTGGCGATTGAGTTACTACCGTTTGTGTATAGTTTTCTTTCTCAGCTGCAACTGTAGAGGTAGCTTCTTTTGATCCTGTAGAAGGCGTATCCTCAGGTGTTGTTGAGCTTACTTTATTAGATGGTAGGCTGATGATATATATTGGCTGAGAGGTTGAATAGGCAACAAATACGATGGCAATAAGTACAATAAATAAAAACTTCATATTGTTAGAAATAACTGATCGGCCTGAATCTATCTGCAAGTTCACTGGTACCTCTCACTGATATACTACTCTTGACAAGTGGATTGATACCTATGATTTTGGTAGCTATTTCGTTTCCTTTTATACTAAATATCATCGATTGGTAATAATTGGCATATCAATTAAGCTTTTCAAACTCCTTTGTTTCTACATCTTTGTCAACAGAAAATATATATTTTGGGTAAACAAAAATGTTTTTTTTGTTTTTTTTTTTTTGTTAATTTTGACGAACGGCATAAGCCAAATTTGCAGATCAGGTAATTATTTGTGTTATTAATGACGCAATTAAATGTAAACATTTCTTTTTTTGGCTGCGCTATCATTAATAATTATTAGACACAGTAGCTGTTATACTATAGGCCCCATTGCAAAGTATGGATCTATTTCGGACGCACTTTTCTATTATGAAGATTCACGCATTTTGACCTGGATCAGTTAAATTATTCTCTCGAGATATTCTGTTCCGTGGCAATGTTTCCACATATGTATGTACATATTCGATGAATAGAGTCGACGATTATTTTTTATAGTAACACAAAAGTTAAGTAGAGCAGGTATCGATATTCCAGCGTTTGCTATAAGATTATTAGATACGAATTAATGTCGGCTACACAGGGCGAAGCTTTTAGAAAACCCAGCCTGACGCCTTCCAAGCCTTGGGTCAACTTAAACTTGAGATATACTCCGATAACTGTTTGCAATCCTTTGCGGGAGGTTACAAGTGCTCTCAATACTTTCAAAAAGTGGTTTGGATCTTCTATCAGTTAGTTTGACAAGATATAATTTCACTATCGGCATGCTATTGGTAGGATTAATTGTTCTGCGTCAGTTATTAATGTTCTTTATGGAGATGGGGTAATTTTATTTAGTGAAGCGGGCTATATTTGCACGCTTGGCTGTTCTTCAAATTGTGACAACAAAGTTCTAAAGAAATGATTTTTCCATCTAAACAGCTGTTCGTAATCTACCGGTATACAGATTTTCTTCAACATTGGTCTCATTTTTCTTTTAAATTGGTATAATTTTTGTTTGTCTTCTACTTTGTCATAAAGCAGTTTCGTTCTAAGCACGGAGACACGGAGGAGTAGTAGAAGTTAGAAAAATACGAAAGTCGAAAGAAAAACAGATGGTACCCAAACCCATGATCCTTGGGATGGTCGTCAGCATACTTACCAAATTAGTTAAAGGGGCTGTAAGCATTGCTTAACGATATATTTTGGATGGATGTGTAGTTACCACACTCCATAGGGGTGCAGAAAAAGCTATATTATTTACGAAACAACTAGAAAATCTTGCGGAACAAACCCGAAATGAAATCTACTGGTTTAGATCTTTATCCTCAACACAGCGTGCACTAATTTTTACGATATATGCTTGATGTAAACTGCCCAAATTAACTTAAAATTTAATAAAAAAACATTAAATTAAGAAAATATTTGAAAATATTTATTTCAGAAAATTTACAAAAAAAATTTCTCAGATCCTTATGCCTTATTGTCCTTGCAGATAGTTAACTGCCAGAGTCCATTGCAGGACACCCATTTAATTGGCTTTTCGATAAAATCGAAAAGGCCTGGTTTTTTGGATGGCTTTGCAGTTGTTGCTTGTGCAGCTTCAGTTGGCGATTGAGTTATTTCAGCTGCTGTAGAGCTTGCTTCTTCACCTTTTGTAGGGCTTGCTTCTTCAGCTGCAACAGTAGAGCTTGCTTCTTCAGCTACTGTAGAAGTTGCTTCCTCAGTTGGTGATGAGCCTATTTCAGTGGATGGTTGGACATCGTCTATTGGTTGAGAGGTTGAATAGGCAACAAATGCGATGGCAATAAGTACAATAAGTGAAAACTTCATCTTGTTAGAAATAACTGATCGTCCTGAATCTATCTGAAAGTTCACTGATACCTCTCTTAACAAGTGGCTTGACGTCTACGATTTTGGTAGCAATTTCTTTTCCTTTTATACAAATTATCATAGATGGACAGTTATTGATGTATCAATTAGACTTCCAGAATTTTTTTTTTCGCCATCTCTGTCAATATAAAAAATATTTGTTAGGTAAATTATGTTTTTATTTTCCTTTTTTCTTGTTTTTTTTCTTATTTTGACGAATGGTTCAAGCCAAACTCCCAGGTTAAATGTTTATGTTTGTTACTAACGACGTACAGAAATGCAAATATTTGTTGTTTTGATGATATCGAAGCAGCTTTGTCTAGTTAAATAAGAAATTCGTAAATTTTGTTTGTTTGTTTTAAAGAGCATAGGAACAAATGATATAGAATAACCTCCTTGACTTAACGTTGACTTTTTAAAATTCAAGGACATTTGAGGAATAGAAAATTTGCCTTGACTTATATTAGCGCCCTATGAAGTTTATTCTTGTTTTTAACTAATTTCCTTTTCGCTTCTCAAAATGTTAGAGTTCGGGTCGTTTTGGTGGAATGCTCACAAATAGTTTTTTGAAATTATATTTTACCCACTAAATATTTTCTTGCATATTTTCAAACTTGATAGAAGTAGATATTATGAAGACCTTTTTATAAACGTACCTATATAAACCTGAGTTTATTCATTTTTTTGTCGTTATATATATAAAAAATGTGAATAAATAAAATTTTGACTTCCGCAAGTACCTGGAAAATGTTAATACTCAGGCTGCAGTATAACGACGTTTTTTTTCACATAGAACAAATATTGAAACACTGCAATTAAAAAATCACTGCCTTGGACTTATGTTCTTCTAAATCCGCCAAAATTTCTGACTTCGCTTTCATAATCGGTAATCGTGTTAGTCTACCATTCTAGGGGTCGTGGGTCGAATTTCATTCTGCACTTTTTTCCTGCGTAATTTCTCTCATTATACTACGTTATACCTAATAGGTAACAAATGGAGACCCCATTATTAATAATCTATTGGGATCCACCGAAAATAGTGAAAAAATATACGATTCCTGGGAGCTTGTAAGAAACAATAATATTCTAATGAAAGTAACTATCATAATTTGACGTATGGACCGGTACATGAAGCAGTAGTACGTTAGTAATTGTTAAAACGTGAATTTGATTGCAAAGTTCGAAGAAACTGGGACGATAATGTATCACGCAACCTTTGTGCGTCATTGTAGTGTGAGAAATAGTGAAAATATTGCCAATGTGAGTGAGAATATTGCTGAAAACCGAAGAACCCCAAGAAAACATTCAAAATATGTTGTGCTGATAGAGCCGTAGACTTTGCTGAAAAGAGCCTTGGTAAATTCGCAGATAATTATACGACCATTCAGCATTACTTCAAGATTCCTGACTCCTTCTATGTACGGTAAAGAAAAGCGATTCAAAATTAGCGGAGATACGTCATTTGCATAAATATCATTGTCTGTTAGGATATATTTGAAGGTCGTCGGCATATAGATGTATTTTAAATTTTAAACAATGCTAGGGAAATAATTAATTTATAAACTAAATGGTAGTGGTCCATGAATCGAACCTTGAGAGCCTCCGTAGACTGTAATAAAAGCTTAGAAAAATAATTCTTTAGATTCACTTGTTGGAACTTATCAAACAAAAACTTTTTTTGTATTTACAATGACTGACGAAGAAAAGTTATACACAAAGGAAAGAGATTTTGTAGCTATTTAGGATAATTCACATTGTCAAATGCTTTTGAAACGTCCAGCAAAAACAGGAAACCTGTTTCAACTTTTTCGTGTGCAAATCGATAGTCTGAGGTCACCTTTATGAAGGCTATCTCGCGGATATGCCTACGAAAAAAAAACAGATTACCTGAGTAAGTTTTATTGTGATCAAGCATTTGTGATGTTATTAAATTTTCCAGAATCTGTAAATAACAAGTCAAATTTCTGAATCTGGGGCTAGGAAAACCCTTGTATGATTTATGAAAAGTCAGTGTATCATTAACCAGTCTCTGTTACTGTTGCAGTTTTTAAGAAGATGGCGTAATAGAGGCATTTGTTTTTTAGTCAGTGTAAAAATGCTGTTACCGTAAATGGCGTTCATTACCGTTACATTAATACCAAGCTTTTTGACACCAACATGGAAAAACATTAGCATCGCGAAAAAATGGTTCCAATGCACAAGAAATAATCATTTTACTTCAGCAATGGTTTTCTGTCAATACAATCTTACAACCTAAGCAGACCGTCAATTAGCCAGCGCCATTTTGTGATAGAACGGCTTGAAACTTTTTATACCCTGTATGAAATCAACACGATATATAGGTCGAGAACGCGTGTAATTAGAGAACTCAAACTTTGCACGCGGGCTTTTAAAAAAAAAGTAAATTTAAGTTTGAAAAAGGGACAAATCCTTCAAGGGGTTGCCATACAAAAATTTCGTTTTTCACTATATATATTTGGATATTCACTATATATTTGGATATTGCTGAAATTTGGTACGAATTCATAATAATAGTAAATAAAATTTAAAAAATGGACTAAATCGGGCAACACGTTCTTGGTGCTGCCGTATACAAATTTAGGATTTTTTGTGTAAATTGTGAAAACAATCAGTCCTAGACATTTTTATTGTAATAAAAACTTCTTCAGAATATGAAATGCTATGAAATTAGTTATAATCATTTTTAGTGTCCAACGAACCATTATAGAAATATATGCGAAAAACCACTTCAAAAATCAAAATTGCATACGGGCATTCATCTAGACTCTAGAGTATCATACCAAAGACCAATTCTAGCCTTTTTACTTGCCTTTTATACGGTTTCGGGAATATATTTTTTTTTATTCGAAACAGAAGAAGTCATTTATCCTACATAATTTTCCATAATTCTAATCGGAGATTACAATCATAATAAATAGAAAAATAAATAATCATAATCAAGTCAAAAATTTGTCACTCTAAAAAAATTCCTCAAAATTTGAACATTAAACATAAAACTTAACCACAATATATAATTGTTTTCATGTTTTTTTCTTTCGTCCCGTAAAATGCATTTACATACATATAAATGGAATTCGTGAAGCATTAACATGCATTTAACGTGTTTAGAACATGTTTTTCCATCTGATTACAGCGTCCTACACTCTACATAGGTCTAGTGATAAATTTAATCCGAGAAAAACAGAGCTCAATTTTCGTTGATGTTATCGATAGGACTTTAGAGAATTCTATGGGACTTTTTTGTTCTATAGTCACAGTGGTTTTTTGTATACAAAAATAAATGCTCGTCGCGTCGTGTGCATTCTAATTAGTTTTGCATGTTGTAACCTAAATAACATATAGAGAGAGAGAAAGAGAGCGGTTCTACATTGAATTAAAATCAAAATGGGAAAGAAAGTGAAATATTTGGTTCTATTCGGTAGACTAGACTAGCTACTGTCTTATGGTGGTAAAAATTACTTCTACCAAATTATACTTAATCTACAAAGAGTTATCCTGGTATCATTAAATATTAACACCATCCCTTCCCCCATCAATCTGTAAAAGGAGATTTATCTAATGTCAGATGAAAAAATAATTTATATCCCCAACATTTATGGGCACTCGTACCGATCAGTATAGGCATTATCGCATGGGAAAAAGGCGATTTTATAAGTATCGTGAAATGCTAACCCTAAAACCTGGCGCTGAAGACCCTTGCTTGAATGTGGAACACGAACAAGAGTCGACGTTTTAAAATCGATGAATAAATAAAATTATCTGGGGTGCTATTTATCATATCCTTATGTTGGGTTGTTCACAAAACTGTTATCGTTTTACTGCTGGAGAAAAAATATTGCGCTTATAGATTTGTGTTTATATATATTGAATGTAGGTGTCTATAGTAGCAACAGTGCTCAGTGAATATGGTATATACTGACAGATTTCGATTTCCTAGACGGGAAGATCTATGACTGGGTTATGTAACTAAGTCTATCCTCCTAACCTCTAGACTATAAAATCCTTATCCAAGAGCACAATGTTATATTTCCCAACTCTACCAGTGTCTTTTATATCGATTCCTCTGTCTATATAGTATTTCCATAGAAGAAACAAAGCAAAGACAAGAGACGATGATTCGAAAAAATACTCATCCTCCCTGGCTGGATTGGATTGTATATTTTCTATCTTTACAGATTTAAACTGGCATGACGGGCGGCATGAAAGTAACTGCAAAAGCTTACAAAAGAAGAATACTCGCGAAATTTACACGATGCTCTAGAAGTAATAAATTTGCTCCTGTAACCCGTGAAGATTCCGATAAGGAGAGCCTGTTAAGTGTGTTATTATAGACAATTCAAAGGTTCAATAAATTCTCACAATGAAAATATATGTTTGTAAGCGTCTCGAAGGAGTGAACGGGAAATGTTGTTTCATATAAGATTTATTTGGTAAAATTTCATTAGAAATTATTTTAACTTTTTTCCTGCCATGTTTCGAACGTATTTGCTCGACTAGACACCACGAAAGATTTCTAGATAAATTGGATGACTCTTGAATTTCTGCAGTTATACTTTAGAATCAAGGAACATAATTATATGAAGCGGAAATTAATAGGAGTTCAAATCTGTTCCAAGTAATTGAAAGATAGTTATATTAGGAAAAAATTAATGTTTTTTATGTGCAGATATTACATTTCTTTGGCCTTGAAAATTATCTACTGGATACAGGAATTAAGGAGATTTTTATTCAAGGTTCTATGAAAGTCTGGTACTTATAAATTAAGACATAAAATAAGCTGAGTATATTAAAGAAAAACTAATCTATATGTATGTAGGTATAATTTGACACCTACTACCCAGGAAAACGTTGCTTTTCAATATTATCCCTACTGCAATTCCATGGGTATAAAGCTACTCATCAGTGAATGCAACATGCTGTCTTAGTCAGAAGTATATTCCATGTCTGATGTACAAGTAAACCATTCATACATGACAAATATGTTCATTTACGTATACAAAGAAAACTAAGAATTAACTATTGTTCCTGATTGATTTTCCAATGAAATTGAAATTTTAATAAGCTGTTCAGAAAGTCTAAGAGATCTGGATCTATTGTAGACAGAAATCGATATAAAATGGTATGAAATCTGCTGTGGTCTAGTTTAAGACAATTTGGAGTAAGGTATGCCTTCCTACGGATTCCGACATGAATCCTGAAGATATTAACAAAGTTTTTGTGTCCGATAGATCTCAACTAATACATTATAATAATTCTATAAGAGGGGAATTCCCATTTTAGGCTCTACATGAAAAGACATGAGATATGCCTTAAATGATGCATTAAGATACTCTCAACATATTTTATTAACAATCTTTATTTCAATTAAGCGAGGGAAAGCTTGGAGGGAAGGGTATAAAATTAATCTAGTACATTTTGGTAAATCTAGTACACAGTCGAATTTCTTAGGTCCTGACAAGTAGTTTGAGTACCCATGCTTTTATACTCGGAGGCTTAAATAGCGATCCCCATACTCACGTTTTTAGTATTTCCCTCTTTTTATTCGAACTGACGTACTAGATTTTTCGTACGTTAGATCGGCTTTCACTCACTGGGATTATGTTCGATCGGAAAACCGGAGAAGAAATTTTTTCTCTGGATGCCTTAAGGGTGGGAACGGTTGCTAGGAACCCCCGACGGGGGGTGGGGGGTTGCAATACGGAATGTTGCATATCAAATGAAAGGTTTCGCTGAGTACTATCTGGTGTTGTACTTTTTTCCTGATTGAGAAAATTTTCTCGGTAAGTTTTTTCCGCCGGAAAATCCATCTTCATGAACTTGGGTCACCTACACCCCAGTTACTACATTTCGCTTATATTGTTGCAGTTGTTTCTGTCACCGCCATTAGTGCTCTGTTGTGAAAATTTTTCTCATATTCAATCGCGCATCAATTCCGCACAATCACAAGCGGTAAATATGTCCACTTTTTCAACCATGAAAGCCGCTCAAGATACATTTGATCGAAAAGCTGTCCCCCGCTTAATTCCAATAAACTTTGCTAATAAAATATGTTCAGAGTATTATAATGCATCTTTGAAGACATCTTTCATGTCTGGAAGTGTCGGCGCGAATGTTGTATGAAAAGTCGGCATTCGTCTTTGTGTTATCGGTTATTTCTCTTATTTTAGGATACTTTCCTTAAGGTCTACTGAGTTAGTTGAACCAGACGATCAAACTGCTACCTTTGATGGGATATCTAGGAAATTCCTAAATAGGTTACTTCCTACTACTATTTCGCCATATGTATTGTATAATCTTAACATATGTGTGACAACTTTCGGCTTCCCTCGATTGTGGAAGACCGCAATTCTAGGTCCCATACATACCTAAAGAGTCAGTTTCCCAGAATCAGGGCGAATATCAACCTAATAGCATTTTGCGTTCACTTTCTAATGGCCTGGAGAAAATTATGGGAAATGGGATCACTTATGTAATTCTTAGTCTAGCTTCCGTAGATTCCACAACGCAACTGCGAAGCAATTCTTCTTCTGTCATTGGATCACATAAATGTATTAACCATGGCAGATTATTCAAAAAATTTCGACTGTATTCAACAGGACTTACTCCTAAGAAAACTTCAGTTATTCTATCATTTCGATCAAGAGTGTGGACTTTTATATCCAGTCCCCAGACCGTATTGTAATCGATGGAGATATAGATAAGCTCTAGTTAGAAAACCTCTGGAAAGCATCATATGATTTACTGGGGTATGTTGATAAGAGGAAAGCAAGATGGTACGATTTCAGATTTTATACAAAGAGCAGTCGAAATTGTCTTTGGCTACGGTCATCAATCTAGGCACTGAGTATTAATCCCAGCAAAACCATTATTATCCCATTTACAAGTGATGGATAATTTATATGTATAAAGTCATCACCTTTGCATGGAAGAACTCAATAAAGAGGTCACGTATCTGGAGATCATCCACGATCAAAAAATCAAATGCAACCAGCAATTGGTGAAGAACATTCAGTTAGCCCCTAAAGCATTTTGTATATGCAAAAATAGAATTACCCTTAACGCCCAGATATAAGCTAGCAACAGCAAAAAACCGAGAAACTTATAGTCGGCCATCATAATTGTTTTATGAGTTTCATAATGATGATAATTTGCGATCTCAGAGATAATGCCAAAAACTTGGCCACCTTAATTAAGTGATCATCGAAGATTGCTAAAGCTAGAAGAATTGTGGACCACAAATGCTACACAAACTAGTCTGATATATATATTAAGATCAACAAATTGAGTGCATGTTGGATGTTGCTTCTGACCAACTGTTTTTCAAGCATATATCCATGCCATAGAATGTTCTGTAACTGACTTAACCTAGTACACATTCACTCTATAATTTAGTGAATATCAAAATATTGAATTTTAAAATATCATATCCCTTAACAACGCTTTCTTCTTTCGCTGACCTTTCTCTAATCTTTACTTTTAACTTTCTCAAAGTGCCTATGCACGCATGTATAACCTATATTATAACAATAATCCTGTTATAACGATGCCATTCACTCAAATCAGATAAATCCCATCGATGGAGTAAATCTATAAATCAATTTTACCAATCAAAGCAAACAGTAGCAGCCGGGGCAGTGAGTAATCATTTAACAGGGCAGTAACAAGGAAACGTAATAAGAAAATGCTTAAATCCGCCTTAATGTACAAAACAAATAATTTATCACATTATCAAGCAGTCAAGTGTTATTAAGTGAAATGACGAATTACGCTAAGATTAGAGGAGGAAAAATCAGATTTGGAAAGAAACTAAATAACTACAGCAGAGGGCCTGTCCTCGTCACCATTATATGTATGACAATCGAGCCACCGAAAATAGTATTAAGTAGGTACGAGCTGCGTTGTTGTTATTTTTGTTGTTATACTGCTACATATTATTACTGAAGCTCTAGATACCAAGGAGTGAAAGTCCAAATTAGTAACCGTCATCAAGGCTCTGATAAAGTTGATTAGTTACCACATAATCCATCAGCCATCAATCATAATTTATTAATCCGACAGTGGCACTCATTGAATGTGACAGCCTGAGACCAACTTGGATCTCCGACGAGTCCATCAAGAGTGTTTCATGCGATTATTGCGTGCGGGGAAATTTTTTTCTGTGTAAAAAAGAAAACGAAACAAAAAAAGAAAAACTTGTGTCGCCTTTGAGATATTATTCTCCTGATAACGAATATTAGAAGTGCCGCTAATTGGGGATTAAGCTTTATGTAGTTGCCTAAAAATGTGTTATTGCTGCTTTTTTATTTGATATTCGCGAATAAGCTGTTTAAAATATTGTGAATAAGGATAAATTGGGGCGAATAATATTGATTTTTCCAAAATTAAATTGTTTTTGGGATATTTTTTTATAATGTTTAATATTAATAAAAGAAAATAGGAGAGACCGGGACAAAGTAGGCAAATGCTCGTTTTTTCTATGCCGATTTATGTTAAAAACATATGTTTTCATATGAGATTCAAATAATAACGTAAATAGGAGTGTTCCTTTGGTTATAAAATAAATTTCTGATCTCAGTAGCTTTGCTTCAGCAAAAGTTTGATGAAAAGTGAAAATAGTCACGGCACGTCAAAATTGGATATCGAAAAATGCTGGGACCAAGTATGCAGGATAAAGTTGTCACCTCGTTTTTAAGTTTGAATTTAGATGGTAAAAAAAAATGTTTTGTTTTATTTATTAACATTTTACAAAAAAATGTAAGAAAGTATCGTAGAATTAATATTCTGCAAATTACAAGAGACATTTTTAAAACTTATACGTCCTGCTTTTTGAACTGCTTTCTGAAAAGTAATTTTTACAAACGAAAATGTGTCAAAATACAAACAAAAATTTCCACTAGTATCAACCTTTTATTTCCAATTTCCGCCATCTTAATTTTAAGTTTGGCAATTTATTAAATAGTCAGTACTACCTTGTCAGAAATCTTACCAGTACTGACTAGTTAGTAAAAAATACTAATCAGTAGGGTCTACACGAGCTTGTGTCAGTGATCAGTGTCCAGTTCTTCTGACTCCTGTAATCCCCGGGTTAGTGGAGCGTAATACCACCAAGGCAGATGACAGTCAAAAAAAAGGCTGTAGATGCTTTATGTGCTGATTGAACACAGGTACTGTGAATTCTGATAATTATGCGTGTCCAGAAGGAGCCACCGCATACACAACTTAGTAATCTTGTAATGTACTAGTACTTTGTGAGCTATAAGATTACAGACTGCAATCTCCAGCCTCTCCTAACTTAAGGGCGGATCTTAACCTTCACATGATCCACTGCTGTCACCTTGTGTGTTGCTAATATGAGTAAGCCCGAACGGAGTAGCCAGTTTCGTTTAAGCATAATTCATGGGAAATCCGCTGGCTTTATAATATAAGGTCATGCATTACGTAGCCATCACCATTTGGTTAGCCGACATTGCTAACATGCTACTATGGAATGGAGGAGCCCTGGGTTCTATCCATACGGTTGTAGGCCCCTTGATGGGAGCATCATGGTGGGTGTGATAGTCCACGTGAGAACAGAGTTAGACAGTGTCAGTGTCTAGATTATCTTGGCGCACATACTCTAGATAATGGGAGGAGTATGTCGCTTGCATAAACTGCGTACTGCAACTAAGAATTTCAAGTGGTTGCTTACGCATTGGATGTTTAGATATTTAGCTCTCGGCGTGAAGTTGTGCTAAATCAGCCAGGTGGTGTGAACGACAGATCGACAGAAAGTGTAGAGTTTTAGAAATTTAGCTTAGACCAGTAAGTTGATGTCAAGCATGCACTGCTATAACTCGTACTCTTAGTGGCAGGATATACTCTATCTCATGGGGTCGCTGATTGTCACGTTATAGCAAGTCCTTGCATTTAGACTGCCATGAGATTAAGGCTTAATAGACAGGTGTTCACGTTAAAAACCCCAAGGACTTTCTATTCGATCTTTATTATCAGCATCGACGGAGCTTCGAATCTCCACTGGTAGCCGGCCGCGATAGATTTATTTTTTAGAGGCCTGTTTTTTGAAGCGTTTACGGCATCTTTTTCTCGTTTCGATAATGTTTGTTCAGCCCTTGATTCTTTTTATTTTGGGCATATCTGTGAAAATATCATACTTCCTTTGCTCATGTCCTCTGTACTTTGCTGTTTTGGTCTCGAAGGTTTCGGAAAACGCTCAATATACATCGTCTGGCCTTATATTTGGTCTATATTTTTCTCTAGTTTACCGTGAGGGATCGATGAGAGAGTCAGATTATTTGTTATTTTCTATTTAGGGATCTGAAGATGCAATTGCAACGCTATTAAGTTTAAGCTCGTCGTTTACATAGTCCAGATTGGACGAACAAATTCCGGTACAATCAAAATCTGAAATAATCCTTCTCATATCATATGTCATGGCTTGTAGCATTCTATAATATCATATAAAGTAATTAATTTACCAGGATTATAGGTGATCCAATCAATGCATTGTTTCAGCTTAACAGAAACAATTTGATAATTTTTATTTTTCTTAACTTGATATAAGCCTCTGTGGATCACATAAGTTTGTTAAGTGATGCAATAGTTGTTCTTCATTGGCAGCCATATATAGATGATAGCGGAAGGTTTCTATCCAGTCCCTCACTCAGATTTAAAAGCTTAAACGATTCCATCTTTGAAGTAGCATTCATTTTTTTTCGGTGTTCCGTAAGAGTCTATCCTTTGTTATTTATTTTGTTGAGGATCTCCAATATTTATCAGTTATCGTTGAGTAGAGTCTTTGAATCTAAGTAATTTTATTTCTCACTTCTCCATTCATGATATCATAATTGCGCTATGTAGGTGATTTAATGCTCAGATTGATAGTAAACAAGCCTTATCACCAACAATTGACCATTTCATGGTGCAATAAATAACTACGGCAAAAAGGTTATTTATGTCAAAACGAAAAGCTTCAAAGATTTTTCGACCACCATGATAATGTGTAGTCAGATATTTTAGGGTATAGAGATTGCAGTTCGAATATTTTCCTCGTTAGATTTAATTTTCGATGGAGTTTCCCTTTGACTTTCGTACCACAAGTTAGAGGTGAAAATTAGATCCAGATTTTCTAATATCCGGATATCTAGATCTACGGGCAATCCCATTCCTAAAATCCGGGTATTTTGATAATTCTGATCCTAGTATACGGATTATTCGAATACAGTGTGGATCCGGATCCAAATTCGAAATATTCGGATCTAAGCTAAGAAAAGAAACTTTCCTTCAGATTGCATTGTTTCATTTGGAATATGGAAAGTTCATCGCACAATCTTCAAATAACATATACAGTAACATTTAACACCCTTCAACCACTTTTCCCTTACAAATAAGCCCTCTCCCCTTGTTCATCTCAAATTAAATTGGGAGCATGTGCGTTAAGAGGGAGGGAGCTGGAGGGCTTTTCTGTGAAATTTCCATTTTCGCAATGAAACAATATAATCTAGAGAAAATTTTCAAGTCTCTTTGGTTAGTCCTGGTCCGGATCCGGATTGTTCGGATCTATGGGTTATCCGGATTTAGGCTGCTCATTTTCGAAGCTTCAGAAGAATAGTCGAATATTGAAGAATCGGAACTTCCACCATCAAACGGAATTCGGGGGTGGGTGTTCAACAATTGTAACGCAATGTTTCCCCACTTTCTTTGAGCTAATGAGCTAAACTTGTTATGGTCGCAGGTAGACCCAACAGCAGTATACCGCTGCATGTAAACATGGCCTGCTGTCCCTATGTGACCAGTGGCGGATCCAGGGGGGGGGGGGTCGTGGGGGTCATGACCCCCCCCTAAATTTGAGAAAAAATATTTAATTAATTGAGTTATTTGAAAAAATAATTTTTTTTTATTTTATACTTTTTTTATTTATATAATTCAACTTAAAAAAAAACTTTATTCCGAAACTTAAAAAAATAAAAATTTGTTTGAATGAATGCTATTGTATGCATGTGATGTATGTGTATAGGTTTTTCTCGGAATTTGGGTTTCGGACCTTAGAGAAACACTTCCCAAGCCACGAAACAGACTCTCTCGCTACCACATCAGAGCCCTAACTTAACTTAGTCCTAACTCCTGTTATATTTCGGGGCTTAGCTTAGTCGAAGGCAATCACTGTACGCCGTTTCAGGAAGCTATGATTAAGACAACTCGCACACTTTTATTTTATTTATATATATTTTTTTTTACTTTTGCTTTGTTCACAAACTTTGTCTTTCACAAACTTCCTCTTATGGTTATTTTTACAAAACGTTTATTTTATTTTTTCTTATCGCAACTTTTATTTTCTTTACCTGTTTACAATTAGTGTTCAGCCTACCGCGGCGGACGATGGTTGAAATGAAATTTGATATTTTCATAAATATCAAACCATCGTCTTCTATCGTGCATACATTGTTGCACCCATAATGTATTCCGCTCGCGACAATTTGCTGAAAGGAGGCTTTTTGGTGAAGACTTGATCGTTTAAATCTTGACTGAGTAAATTTTCTGCGCCCGATATGTATGTAGGTATACATATATGTACATACATATCGTATTTTTATTTTCGACAAATCTTACTGAAGGTAAGATTTGTCGTGGGGCTTTTTTCTATTGAAACGACTTGGATTGAAATTTAAAACTTTTATTTGTCCCAAGTCGTTCTATGGGAAATACTTTTTGTTTTTAACTGAGGAATTTGAATCAATTGCTGATGGCAATTTCACACGCTCTAACACTCCTAACATTCTAAAATATTTGCAGCGTTCTTATGTAAAATCACTGACATTTAAAATATGGACTGACTACGTCCATAGAAATACACTGCAGAAAGTGGGCTTATTTCTATATAGCGTTCTTTTCGATCTAAGCACCAACTACTAATTCGCACGTCACATAGAAATGTGACCTAACTCAAAATTTGTCGTTTTTGAGTTAATTACACCATGAAATTGGCATATTTATATCTGATTGTTTTTGCCGCTAGATAGAGATAGTATCACTTTTCTGTTACTTAAGAACAGAGATATTCTTCATAGAACAGTGTGTCAGTGTCACTTTTTGACTTGTGACGATCTTTATAACAAACGTAAATATGTTTTCGACATTTTAACAGTATTATTTTAAATTGTGTCATTTTTCCACAAAACAGCAATTATTTCTACAAATTATATTATGAGTTATGACATTTTTCCACAAAGTTCAAAGTACGGAATTTAATTCTTAAAAATCGTATTTTGAGTTGTGCCACTTAAAAAAACTTGTAAAAATATTTATTTCGCAACAAAGAAAAGCGACACAACTTAAGAGGATGCGGGATTAACAGCTAACCTCGCCAACTGCGGTAACAAAATCTTAAAATTTCTTTTATATAAATCTTCAGAAATATATTTACTAACAAATTTAAGAGTTCAGACTATTTTTAGCAAACAATTACTACGTTAAGCTAGAATTAATTCTATGTACAGCTTTTCGTTTTTTCGCTCTCCTGAAAAGTTGCATTTTTTGAGTTGGGTCACTTTTCTATGTAACGTGAGAACTGAAAAAGGGCTGTAAACAATAAATAAATAAGGGGATTTGTCGAAATAAATGTTTTTAAATTAATTATTTGGGTTAATAGAAATTCGAGAGGTTTCACTTTTTAACTTACCGCCAATGGATTTTTCAATGTTGGCACCGACGTATGAACTATTTTTGACACAAAAAATTGTACCCGCATGAAACAGCATATCGAGCAGTGTGTGTAAAACTGAGAAAAGTTGGGCTTGAATGACTCCTGCAGTTTGCACCCTATTCTATTAAAAAAATTAGTTTTTGTAAAAAAAAAGTATACTAAAAAAGACACCGCTTAATGCGGATGTCCTAGTTCCAAATACTGCAGCAAGTACTGCAGTAGGTACTTGGCCATGCGAACCGGCGATGGATTTGTTTTTTTTTTTTTTGCTTGATGATTTAATTTGTAAAATGACCCCCCCCCCCCCTAATTTCAATGCTAGATCCGCGCCTGTATGTGACCATGCTGACACCTACTAGTCAAAACTGTCAATGCCACAGCTGGCACCACGCGGTGGAATGAGAGGAATCGGGGAACGAGAAAGGCGGAAAGGTGGTCAGACGGGGAGCGATCGAGAGAAGAGTGAAAAATAAAAGTTTAGTTTTTAATTTATAAAAAAATAAAAAAAATCAAAGAGTTCGAGCGTAATCCTGTAAGGAGCAGAAAAGGAAATCTTCGAGGGAAATAAGGAAATAAAACCTTGACAGATAAGTGACCAAAAACAGGATTTTACATATTAAAAAAAAAAAAAACGCGTCTTCGCACAAAAATTTGAGAAAAGACACTTTCTCTGAGTTGAACATTAAAAATTGTATTAAAAAAAAAACAAACAAACATGATTTATTAAACTTAATCCGGTCCACTGAGAGCTAAAGAGGAAAAATAAAAATTTGATTTTTTTTGGAAAATATACGTTAATGAGTTTGAAAATATTGCGAACAATTGATAAATAATTTGGTATCGTATTTACCGAGTTACCGAGCGTCATCTGGTCCACGGACACTTAAAAGAATTTAGAAATCATATTTCTTCGCCATGACCTTAACCAAGCTATGAACTTTCATAATGTAATTAGGGACATCTTAACCGAGCCGACAGGATGTCATGGGAGGCCGGGGACGGCACTGGATCAGGTCACCCGATCCGTAGGATTATCTTCGGGTAAGTGATGTACGCGATCCCTTCTGGATCATTGTGTGCTTTTCGTTGTGGTCTCCGCCTCAGGAAGACAGGCACGATTTTTTTTTTGTTCATGGTAAGGTGACAGCGGCAGGTATTTCGTGATACCCATCCCACACTCTCCGCCCATAGCTGAGGCGAACTAGCGTGCCGCCCTGCACTTCAACGCTGTTACCGAGTGATCTGTCAGCTCACGCTGGCAGTCTGGACTTTACGTCCAAGCCATTCACTCATCCTTTTGACTACCATAACAAACTTTGGCGCACTAATAAATCTTTCAAGGAACTATATTTTTGCACTGTTTTTTTTTTTTATGATATAAAATCAAGGTGGAGGCTACAAGATGGCGGACGTGCTTTAATATAATAGTCCGAATCAAATCAAAATCAATATTTGGGAGACTGCATGGATCCCGGATTACGAATTTTTTGGTAAAAATTTATAATTTTAAGATGGCAGCTATAAGCTGGCGAATGAATTTTGTTATTATGGTCCAAGTGAACTATGAATTATTATCGGTTGATTTCTGGGTAGCAGATTAAAATTTATTGCGTTGGAGATTACAGATTCTTGGAAAAAATTTAAATTTTTGTTTTATTTACTTAACTTTTCAGTTATGGGGTTAAATCTTTAACCCGATTGGCATAAATTACATAACCCCGATGACAAGAAAATATTTTTAAGATTACACTTTTCCGAAAGTTTGGAAAGGAAAAAATAGTGATAATAAAAACTTTTCAGATAAATTTTTTTAATAAGATTTACTGCAGATAGGTGCTACGAAGGTTCAAGTCATTCGCGGCTTGGAGTCGAACTCTTCGAATCATGAGCTTTGTTTCAATGCTTCAACGTTATTGAAGCATCTAAGTGTGAATGCATTCACATGAATTTAATAATAAGTATTGCAACTTTCATAACGTAATTTAAAAATGTAACTGATTACATTGTTATTATATCTTGATAAGATCTGTATATGGTATTATGTGTTTGATTCAAAACTTGTAACTCTGAGAAATAATTAGTATCCGACTATCCGTTTGTTGTCCGACTACACGATAACTCTAGAATGTATTTTTGTAATGGAAAAATAAATAATTTGAAGTTCGCGTATATGGACTACATCCTCATATGAACTTTCATCAAAATGAATATAATTCGAAACTTAGGATATTGAAATTACTCAAATATCAATTTTGAGTTTTCAAATTAACAATAAATAAAATCCCTCCCACATTTTTCTAAAAATCAGAATAATCCTGTAAATTTTAGAATTTTTTAGACGCATTTAAAAATTAATATTGTTGCAAAGGTGCTCTTAGTTCGTTATTCAAAACACAGGATTTTAAATATAATTCACAAGTTCTCTTTATTGTATCTTTGCTGTTTACTTTTATCAAATTCATAAACAATTACAAATACACACTACTTTAATTAACGCTAGTACCCACTCTATATTATATTGCAATCCAATACTTTAATCTGTTTACTACTTTTACTTCACTGTCCTGCCGGTGACAAGTGCGGTATTTATACTCTATAAATTGCTCAGAATCTTCCTGAATATTCAATTCCAGTAATATCAATTCTTCGAACCTAAAGTTGTTTACAGTCCGAACCAATTGATGTCGCTTTTCTAATATACTTAATACAATTCTCCGAACCTAATGTTGCCTATGTCTGCCCGTTCCAGTAGATGTCGCTTGTCCTTTTCTATTGCATGTTCAAATATGTAGCGCTGAATTTAATAATCAAGCTAAGCATAATTAATTTAATTAAAATAGGCCTACTGCACACCGTCAAGAGGTTTTGTATGTGTGTAAATTTTTAAGGCAACAGAATATGTGGAAGATTACAAATTTTAATTGTAACTAGCAAATGAAATTAAAATAAAAAAGGTTCGTAATCTGCGATTCCTAAGGCCTTATATATCTTATATTTTTAGACCAAAAACGATAGAATTTGCCTGCATTTTGGAGTCGCCATATTTAATTTTTATTTTATAAAATTTTAAAACTTTATTTTCATCATACTGTACCAAATTTTGGCTCAATAGTTGAACGTAAAGTGAAATTTGTGTATCGAAGCTTCGGCAAAGAGTGCATGCTTTGAAGTCGAATTCTTCGGTTAATTCGAAGTTTCAAATCACCTGCTTTAAAGGCTATCAAAAACCCTCAATCCAGATACTCGGATTTGGGGTATTGGATACTAATTATTCCAAATAGTATGAATAGCGACTTATTCGGATATTTTCAGTCCTAGTAAAGAGCATATCAAAGCTCAGATTTGAAACACGTGAAATGAAAAAATAATTTTTTTGTAACATCTTCTTGTAAATTATTCCAAAATTTTTGAAGAGAAATTTAAGGAAAATAGGAGGTTTTTCGAGGTTTTTTTTAACACAAATTTAATTTCTCACGTATTTTACTTTTTCCATCTTTTTTAATATTGGAATGAAATAAATAAATAAATAAAAAAATAATAAATAAATATGAATTAATTAAAAGGAGACCCAACCTTATGGATTTCGCTTTTTAACTACATATGTATTACTCCAGGAATATTTACTTTAAGAAAAATCATTGTAAATTAAAGTGCATTGATAAGGCGACTATTTAGTTAATTTTGAGGTTTTAGGCTTCATTCAAGCCAAAATAGTTATCAACAAATGAGATTACAATATAAAACTCGATCAAATCAAACAAAAAATAATCAAAGTCTAACAATTAAAATCTCTTTAAAATCTTTTTGTTCCTAAAAAATCGCAGCGCTATCAAAGATTGATTAATTCTTTTCAATAACATGAATTGCATCAAAATTCAGTCTCAAATCGAAAGAACAATTGCTTTCAAAATAATATTTTTTTTTTTTTAAATCTGCACTTTTATCCACTTGATCCTTGCATCTAGAAATTTTGTTGCTACCAAAGTTAAGACTTTCTCCCATATAAGATATTACCCAAATTTTGATAAATAATTACCAGCGAGAGTGACTTGTTATGAAGAATTTATTCGAAATATTGTTGTATGTAGGTTGAATCAACCTTACTTTTTTTTTCTAGCCAACATTATATCAATAGACATTTTTCTTTTTTGAGGTGCCAAATTGAAAACACTCGTCCAATCAGCTGTCATCTTGATATGTGTATCTTTGGCAGCAATCAAATCGATTTTAATTACTTGTTTCATTCTGTACGCGCAACTGTCAATCACTTTATGTGAGTCGTCGAGTCGTGAGTGAGGTCGATGGGATTTAATCTTGTCCATAAATCAGTTTAATATTTATTTTGTACATACATGCATATGTAGACTTGAGACAGATTTTATTTGGAAGCAGGATTGATAAAAGTTGTCAATTAAGCAAACATAACAGAAATGTTGTTGAAATTCTTATTATTATTATTATTAATTTTGATTGTTTTGAAATCTTTCTCTTAGTTTTGTTTTGTTTTTTATCTTGACAAGTCATTGACCGATCTTAAGTGGATTTAAGTGATTTTTTCGTTATCTATACTGATACATAAATATATATGTACAAAATAATATATGACATTAAGATTTCTGAAGTATTTTACTATGTAAACAAAATTCTTTTGGAAATAAACAATGAAGAATTTTAATTTATCACGAAAACGAATGTTCAAAACTTTTGAAAGAATGATTAAATTTAATTTGCAATTATGAATATGCTCTTTGAATTATCATTACTCAAATGGAAAATTCAATTTAAATAAGGAGCCTTTTGAAAAAATTCCATTATATGAGACTACCATAATTTAATAATTTGGATACTAATGTGGAATTTTGAAATAATAATGCTAAAAAATAATACATCTACATAGTCCCAAATACAGTATAATGAAAACTTGTGCGACCTTTTGAGAAAAACCTCCGAATTGCAGGAGTCACAATTTTGAAGGATCGGGAATAAAGCTCCGGATTGAAGAAAATAATTGCAATGTATTAGAATTCGGAGAGTCTAGCTCTTTAATTAATTTTAGAATTTTGATATCAATTTATCCGTTATTTGGAGTCAACGGGTTTTGTTCTTTCCAAAATTTTACCCTCTTACATGAATTAAAAAAAAAAAAGACCAATAATGTTTGTGCTATTTTAGTGTGTAATGGTTACATTTGAATAAGTTAATTTTTTAGGAAAATTAAATATAATACTCTACCAATAGATGAATCATTACCTTCTTTCATTGGATATATCTTCTTCTCGTTCCTTTATTGTCAGGACTGAATGTCTCATTGGAGACCTATTCAAAATCAAAATGCACAGTTTTTTTGGTAGTTAAGTGGAGGACTTAAAAAAAAATTTATACAAAAATGGAACGTAAATATAGAATCCCTATGATAAAAATTCATACAGAATGTAGTCAATATGATATTGACTGAGATATCTCCCAAGTCTGCAGCTCAAGAATTGAATGATAAACTCTTTCACAAAAGAAAATCTTCAAAAAAGAAATTTATTTGAATAGGGGCGTTTCGTATCGCTTGTTTCTTGCTTGCCGTAGACGCCAAAGAGAACAGAAAAACTGACACCATATATACACTTAAAAGGAGTCAGTACTCAGCAAAAGGTTCAATTTAGATACTAGCGAGCCAATAGGCAATAATATTTACTATATGTAGGTTTGCGTCATGAAAGTGAGGAAATTCATATAAAATTAGCCTAGACCTAGACCACAGACCACATTAGACACATCTAGCATAAAAAACAGAAACCCAACATGCGACAAAATTTTACAATTTAAGACGAAAAATGAAAATTTGCAGTTCAAATAATTTAAAAATTGTTAACGCGATTTAATTCTCCTAAATTTTTTTTGCACATAATTGTTAAATATACTATTTTGCTTTGTATTTCAACAACTTTCAACGAAATATTGCAATTTCTAGTCGTTGAAATATCGGGAGAAAAAACAAATATGTACTATGAGAGTCAATAATTAAAAAAATGGACACTAAAAATGAAAAAAGTCGAAGTTATTTGCTAGATGTAGGCTTTATCTTTCTAAAATAGTCACAATGTAAACTAATAAGAATACTTACTAACAGGGATTTGATTTGAAAAACTACAATTTTTGCAATTTTTTACAAATTTTCCCCCTTCATAACCTTTAATTTAAGGTATAAATCATTATTCTGCTACAAACAGTTGCTAGAAATTCGCATTGAAATTTGTACGAAATTTGCAAAATCTTGGTACTGACTCCGCTTAATTAAATTTAAAATTTATAATTTTTTTAAGTGTGAGTCATAATATGCGGCCAAATACAATTAGTCCTATACAGGACTGGAATTTAGTGCATTTATTGGGTCAGTTTCGCGTCTTGGCAGAAACCAAGCCTACTGAAGAGTATACGATTCCTGCTGATATGAAACGCACATTTTTTCAAAGATTTTTATTTTGTGAAAGAGTTTTTATCACAAGAACATAAATTCCTATAATTCGACAATTTTCGAATATTTCGAAAATGCCGAATGACAGTATTTTATCTGAAGTATGAAAAATTTTTCTCTGGTTGTTTCAAAACACTCACACTTAGTTGTAAAGCAAGTTGAAAATTTTCTGATAAGATTTTTTCCTATTTCTTAATATTCGTTACTCAAAAGTCGTGCGATTAATATTGAGTAAGATTTTTTCGATATTCGACCCTTTAACGTGAATTTTATGCATATTTCCGCCTCTCGAAACTAGTAGCCTATAATCGGCCCTAGTATCCTATCCGCCTGTTGCTGCCTACTAAGTACCTATATAAACCATTATGCCTTTGATATGGAATTTCTATGCAAGGATCTAACAATGCGATAACTGCTTTTGTATGTCTTCCTGCCATAGTCAGTTCTTATATTCAACAGTTTAATAATGGATTCTTTATGAGGTAAACTTATCGCTTCTATGGCAAAGATCTTGTAGGTGTTCATGTGATATAATTAATGAAAAATGCTGAATTTCAGGAGGTTTACGATCAAAAATACCATCGTCTCCCAATGCAAGTATAAAAAATTTTTCGTTTAATGGGTTCGAACAAGCGAAACTATATAATGATTATTCTAAGCTATCACTATGGTCTGTGAGGTTCCTAAAGGATCGATTCTGGGACCTATACTATTTATCTTATACATAAATGGGAGATCATAGCGTTATTAAGAATTTAAAAATATTTATGTAAGCCGACAACTTTCAAATATATCCTAACAGACAAATTGTTTTGATCGAGGATAATGTACAATGCAATATAAATATGACATTGATGTCAATAACATATCTCCTGTAAATTTAAATAGTCCTCGTTTATCGTATATGAAAACAGTCAGGAACCTTAAAGTAATGTTGAATGATCGTATGACCTATTGCAACTTTATCAAGGCACTTATCAGCAGAGTCTATGGCTGTATCAGCACAACATATTTGGATACCTTATTGGAGCTCTTGGATTTTCAGAAATATTGTCAATCACAGCGCCAATATTCTCAATATTTCTAAGATTACGATAACGCACGAGAGTTGCATGATCTATTACGTTCCCAGTTTCTTCGAATTTCGCAATCAATCTTCAAATCATGACTCATTTGGTATACTATCTCGACTGAAAATTCCACGTGTTCACAATAATAACGTACTATTGCTTCATGTAGCGGTCATAATCAAGGCAGTTCAAATTATCAAAGGTTCAAACCTAATAGAAAAAAAATTTAGGAATATTAAAGTCTGGCACTTTTATTGGGATATTCTTTTTCTGATGTCTTTCCAACCGCCTGGCTCTTAAACAA
Source organism: Dioctria rufipes (assembly GCA_963924295.1). NCBI lineage: Eukaryota > Metazoa > Arthropoda > Insecta > Diptera > Asilidae > Dioctria > Dioctria rufipes. The sequence goes on along the minus strand of OZ002744.1, from coordinate 16,520,314 downwards.
ATGGTCATTATTTGCTTCAGGAATAGAATATTATTTGAACATTTTCGGTAGACCCCAGTAGATATACTTCTAATGGGGTTGCAATCTGTTGACTTTTAGGAATAGCACAGCATGAAATCGAACTCTCGTTTTTATCTCAGATGTTTTAGATTACTTTTTGATAAAAGCAACTAATTCGTTTCCTTCGAAATATTCTCCATTTCCATGTGGTGTGTCGTAAAACTAGGTTAATAAGAAGTCTTGAAAATTCGAGAGGAATTCGCTAGAATGGAGTCAGAATGAAACTGGACCAACGAATCCTAGAATGGTAGACCAACACGTTTGCAAATATATAAGAAATTATTTAGTGGGTAAAATAAAAATTTCAGAAAATTATTTGTGAATCATTTCACCAAAACGACCGCAATTCTACACTTTTTTACGAAATGAAAGAATATTAGTTAAAAATGAAAATACAATCTTCATAGGGCGCTGACTGAAGCCATGAATCCGAAAAAAAATTTCAAATTGTCCTTGAATTTTAAAAAGTCAACGTCAAGTCAAGTAGGTTATTATACTTATATCATTTGTTCTTATACTTTTCAAATACAATAGAGAACTCTTTCCACGTTTTTAATTTATTATTTAACTAGACAAAGCTGCTTCCATTTAATAAAAATAACAAATATTTGCATTTCTGTATATCGTTAGTAACAGAATTAATAACTTAAACTGCAAGTTAGTTTTTACACCATACCAATATTTTTCAAAAAACCTTTTATTTACCTAACAAATATTTTGTCTATTGACAAAGATGTAGAAATGAAAATTATGGAAATCTAATTGATCCAACAATCGATGATAATTTGTATAAAAGGAAAAGAAATCGCTACCAAAATCGTAGACGTCAAGCCACTTGTCAAGAGAGGTATCAGTGAATTTGCAGATAGATTCAGAACGATCAGTTATTTCTAACAAGATGAAGTTTTCACTTATTGTACTTATTGCCATCGCATTTGTTGCATATTCAACCTCTCAACCAATAGACGATATCCAACCATCCACTGAGGTAGGCTCATCACCACCTGCGGAAGCAGTTAACACAATAGCTGAAGAAGCAAGCTCTACAGTTGCAGCCGAAGAAGCAAGCCCTGCAGAAGCTGAAGAAGCAAATTCTGCAGCAGCTGAAGAAGGAACTTCTACAGTAGCTGAAGAAGCAAGCTCTACAGCTGCAGCTGAAGAAGCTACCTCTACAGTAGCTGAAGAAGCGAGCTCTACAGTAGCTGAAGAAGCAAGCTCTACAGTAGCTGAAATAACTCAATCGCCAACTGAAGCTGCACAAACAACAACTGCAAAGCCATCCAAAAAACCAGGCGTTTTCGATATTATTACAAAGCCAGTAAAATGGGTGCTCTGCAATGGTATTTGGCAGTTAACTATCTGCAAGGACAATAAGGCATAAGGATCTGAGAAATTTTTTTGTAAATTTTCTGAAATAAATATTTTCAAATAATTCCTTAATTTAATGTTGTTTTTATTAAATTTTTACTTAATTTTCGCAGTTTACATTAAGCATAGATCGTGTGTAAATTATTTGGCTTTCTAGTTCACGCCATGTTGAGAATAAAGGTACAAATCAGTAGATTTAATTTTGGATCTGCTCCCTAGGATTTTCTAGTTGTTTCGTCGACGATATTTTTTCTGCACTAGCTCGCTACTAATATTAAAAATTGTAAAAATCTCGGGTAGAGAGTGTGATAGCCACACATCCACCGAAATTATATCTTCGAACAATGGTTACGGCCTATGTAGCTCATTTAGTAAGCGAGCTGACAACCAGTCCAGGGATCATGGGTTGGGGTCTCGCCTCTATACGGTTCTACACTTTTTCCTCTTACGTATAGTTTTTCTTTCGACTTTTGTATTATTATAACTTCTATTACTTAGCATGTTGGCATGATAGGCCATCTTGGCCTAAATGACTCCTGTTTGCCGTACAAAATGGGAACATTCAGGAGCCTTGGAGTAATTTTGAAAGATCTCGGAAAATCTGCTACGATTTTATTAACTGTTTGAGTGCTGAGGAGCTTCTCTCGATTTGTGCTAAAATTGCGAAGAGGGCGATCGCACTCCCGTTTGTTAGTATAAATCTTGAACGCATATATATGTAGTTGGTTGTGTTCACAACAAGTGTGATTTGGTTTATTTGAGTTTTGATTATTGTTAATATAACATTTAAATATAATAATTTTAAGTTAACTGTTGGTAAAATGTCAAGTACCACTTCAGTGCTGAACAATTTTCTTCGACTTATGCTAAAAATGCGAAGTACTTTATATCTCCGATTTGGATTAAACTTTCACAGTTTGTATGAAATATAAAAATGGCCCACCCACATTTTTTTGTTTTCCCGTACCACGCCCCAACTCCCCGCTACGGGGGTTACAAATTATGTGATTTTACGGTGTAATGACATTTTCAAAAAATTGTATCTCGAGAACGGTGCAACCGATTTTTCTGATTCAAATGCCAGATGAAGCTTAATAGTACTTTATATTTTCATAATAAAATATAGCTGCACCGAACGAAAAAAATCGTTTATTAATAATAGTATTTTTTTCAAAAAAAAAAAATAATAGAATTAGTACCAATTGAAGACCTCTATCACTTTTTTTTTTTATTTTTATTTTGAAGCTAGAAATCTTGTCTATCTATGTGCAGAAAACTGTGATGGTACTCTCTACGGATAATGCAAGAGCGAAGTGCATTTTTCCATTATAGTTTTTCTAAAAACAGAAAAATTCAACAAATTCAGCTTTTTATTTAATTCAATTAATTTTTCCAGATCATTTTCAATCATTTCAGCACATTTTTCGTCGACTGGGAAACCTTGACATCATTTCACTATTTTTTTTAAATGCCCATATTTTTTTTTCACTTTTCAATCAATCTGTAATGTTCAACAAAAGTGTTCCTTCTTCCCAGGCCTTTCCAAATATGTGCTTTGATTGACCAAATGTCGAACCCTGACGACACTCCCCTATATAGGCTTATGGAAGAACCTAGGTGAAATCTCTATGAATATTTAAGTTTACTTCTCTCTTAAAGTCACCGAAAGCATCTAGTTCCTTACTTTTGTAAAGGAAAAATCTAGAATTCCTTACCGGGGCGGACATTCAAAGGACGACCTCAGCTAGCTGATTCTGGATTAGCTTAAAATCCCAATAATAATTATGTAGCTTTCATGACTTTTATTCTCGTTTTCTTAGCTACCTTCCATTTTCGGCAAAAATCAAGCAGTTCTTATATAAGTCTCATCTCAGAAAAAAAAGCAAAAAACTAAAAGTATCCAAAACTCGTATGTAGTTCATCGTCCTCTTAAGTATAAACATTAATTACTATTTCCGCAATCACACCTTAAAAATCAGCTCTTTCCTGCGAAAATATCCCATTAACTAGCATAAAATATATTCAATACCTTTTAAATTTTCATCTCAACAACGATAAATTGGCCCGCAAATAAACGACCTTCTGCAGAGAAATCTTAGTTTAACACCTTCCTGCTAATGCTATCCCGAGCAGCACATTTTCCCAAAATTTACGGCCCTAGATATCCCCATTTCGTTGCAATTTCTTTCTTCATGGTCGTGGCTTTTCTTATATTATTTTCTTGTGGATCCTCGTAAACAAGGAGTCTGTGGCAGTATTGGTAGTGGTTGTTGTGGGGGGGATGGTAAATGGTGGTCTGCTACTACTGCTCCTATGGCCAGGGTGAAGGAAAAGAGGCCTTGTAAGTGTTTTCAACGTTCACCCAAAATGAAATATACCCTGAAGAGGTCAGACAGCAAAAACTTATATAAGTTCGCGACGGAAGATGAATGGCTCCGGATTTTGCGGAGCTCGTTTCTCAGATAAATTTTCATTTTTGTCGACACTTGACTTTTTGGCGAACACAAGTTGAAAAGGTTACGTATGTATGTAAAAAATGTAAAAAAAAAATTATATAAATAAAAAACTACATAAACGTGTGCATAAAACAGTATCTAGAATTTCACCTTATATTTTGTGCATCTGAAACAAAACATTTTTGCATCGCGCAATATTCTTGGCGGCTCCGAGATACATGGCCCTTCTATATTGCGTCCCATAAGAAAAGCTCCACCTGGCGTTGTCGGGCGGTTACAGACTCTCTACAGAGACTAACCCGTCGAGTTATCTGTCTATTTATCACAAATAATATTATTGAGGCCATTAATTCTGCTGCATAAGACGACATTCGCAATAATGCGGTCCTATGGGGTGTTCAGTGGAGCCCGTTAAATAAAAATTGCACCAATATCTCAGCCGGAGATAAATTTGCGAACATTTCTCTTCGGCAATGTAAGTGCAGAGCGTACCAAGTACATTTATCGTACGTTAAGAGTGTCCCGGGTGTAAGCTGAAGCAAGGATATACGGGTAATGTATCTCGGGACATTTATCTACGTAACAAGCGCCCTGCTGTATACGTTGACAAATGTTCACCATGGTCTCTTGGTGTTGGGAAACATTTCTTACTTCTTGGCTCGTCGTTTTTATCTTATATGCGCGCCCTTATGAATCGTAAGAATTTTCGGGAGGTCGTCGTCAGTTGGAGGGAAACTTTTATGCAACAAATTTCTATGAAGACTTAATATTGTAGGAGTGTCGAGGATTTGCAGAAAAATGGGAATTTATTTGAGCTATGGGATAATAAATTTCGAATTATATATAGTGAAGTTGTAGAAAGAACTATAAAATGAGTCGAAGATAGAGATGAACCCGATAGTTACTACGGAGGAGTACTCCTTTTTTTATATAAAGCTGATAGTTTTAGCAGGAAACTCAAGATGACATTATATGGAGAATTTTTATGAGAAATATAAACTTTGGCAATAATATAATAAAATTGACGTAGTGATTTTTATTAGGATAAAAAAGTATGCCGTTAAGGATATTTCCAGTCTCAAGTAGAAGTTCTCTTTAAAACTGATTTTGATTTACTGATAGAAGGTATAAAAGTAAATGCGGACGTCTATCGGAAAAGAAAATAGGTAGTGCAATATGATATATATAGGGTTAGATATATTATTAAATAAATGCATGCCTTACATTATCATAAACTGGTTCTGATCACCTTTGGAACTGCTGAATATCTTAAGATATCACTAAATTACAAATCATCAGGGGAAGGAAGAACAAAAGCCATCCGAGGAGTGGTCTCAAAATTAAGATCAATGAGATCCCTTTTGGGTGGAATAGGAAATGCAATGGATTACCTATTCGGGACAATGCTTCAGCTTTCGTTCGAAACAATTAACTCCCTAACATCTATGTCCCTTGACACCCACACTTTACGCCTTTCAGATTTCTTTTTTGGGACTAAGTTTTCGGATTTTTATTTTATTTCTTTCAGTAGTTTTTCCTTTATAGTAAAAGTGGAATAGATTTATGTTAACCATCTTATAAAGATAAGTAATCACTTTTGTTTTTTCCATAACGTACATACTATATTTTTCTTTATCTAAAAATACAGGGTGTTTCCCCATAGGAGGTCAATAGAGCAGGAAGTGATAGTACTCACTTAGATAAACTGTCTGTGGGGGGGGCATATACCCAGAAGAAAGTGGGGGGGGCATATACACCAGAAGAAAACTAGTTTTTCACAAAACACCTTTCATTTTAAAAAGTACTGGGCGCAGGGTCACAGTTAAGATATCTTTATATGCAAATCTTAGTGGTTTTGCCAAAGACTGCTCAACCAGCCCCGTACCCTTCTCCCCTAAAGAATTATGGTTATCTAAACTAAAGATTTCCGATTTTCATACATTTTTTTTTTTGGTTTTTTTTTTGTTTTTTTTTTGTTTTTTAAGTATAAACTGTGGATTCTCCTCTTTAATTTGACCTATTATACCCTATGCACTATGTGCAGCTGTTAAAGGGTTATTAGGTCAAAACGTATTCATGTCATACCGCAATTAGCCGATTTTTTTTTTTTAAATGACGTGTTTTCGGTCAGTAAGGGAACAAATTTAGAAAATAGAGGTTTCCTGTAACTCAGTGCTTCTTTTATTTGCCCATCGTTTTAAATGAATAGTTTTAAAAATGAATAACTTTGGGGATCATTTTGAGTCCTCCGTTGCCTACACGGTTAGAAATGTTGGTATAAATTTTATAAGTTTTCATATGAATATAGGTCCACTCGAAAATTCGTATAACTCTTATATACTTAGATCCTATAAAACTTTATTCTAAATGTCTTATACGAATTGCAAATGTATACGATTTGATTGCATTCTTATATGATATGCTGCATAAAATATATATAGTACAAAATACAATAAATAAATTTATCCGAGAAATGATATGCACTGAAAAGGAATCAAGGATAAAAGAAATGTTTATTCTAGTTATTACATATTTTTTATTTATTATTTACTCTCATTTTCAAAATACATTTTATGGTAATACATACATTTTGTTGTCCTTCCTTAATATTAAATAGGAAATGTAGCTTAAAGACTAAGTCTAAACTTTCCAGAAATGTGTGAGCAGATGGAAGTGGTATAAGCTGGCTGTCGAGGACTATGAAATATTGAGATATATCCGACGTACAGTCCCCAGTTGCTATAATATAAGGTGCTTGTTGTCCCGATCCAGCTAAAAGATCATTTTTGTGAGTCCTGGTTGAAATTTGAACTAAATTTGTATTAAATTCCTTACCTCTTTAAAAATAAGAAAACGATTAATTGCTTCTTCATCTGTCACAAGACTCAGTTTTTTGCTTCTGTTTGCTGGAGAAGGTAGTAATTTTAATAAATTTATTATTAAAAGCGTTATAGGGTCCCAGTCTGTGAGAGGAAAATTCAAAAACATTCAGATGTGAAGAAGTTAGCAAACATTTTTTTAACACTTACCGTTATTGGACAAAAATCCCGGAATACATTATGACATTCACTAATTATGCACTCTTCTCTGTTCAACTACCAATTGAAAACTGAACTCCGATAGAACAATAGGAATAATCACCTAGTGAATACATGTGCGTTCTCTTTTTGTATTGTTGGTCTTGATAGTTCCCTAGATACAAATTACAGTTAGTTTTGTCATAGTGTTTATATATATATAGTTACACAATATCAGATGCAGGTGGTACACTGACTTGTGAACAAAATATAGCTGGGTTTTGAATTATCGAAAACATTGATTATATAAAAGAAAGTATAAACAAAATTTCATTTATCTTAAACTGGTATAAGTAGACAGGCAATATAAGCTCAGTATAGATTTTATATGCCTGTCGTATTATTTTTATCTAAATTCCTATAAAAATTATGCCACTCCCTTATAATAGCAGTAAATATAGTTATTTCCTATAAATGTTGTAAAAAAATTCGGTAGTATATTTCCAAATGTATAGGGGTTTATACGATATATAGTATAAATTATTTACTAAATTTTTTGGAATAAAAAAATTCGTGAATTATACTAAAATTTCTAACAGTGTAGATATTGTAAAATTGATATTGAACTTGTGTAATTAATTTTTGTAGCTATTCCTTTTTGGGCAAATGAGCCATGCTTTTCTTTGATCCTTCTATTCTTTAGCTTTTAGCTATTGAACATTGCGAATTTTTCGGATATCTGCCGAAGCCGTTTCAAGTTGCCCATTCTGCATATAAATATATTCCTTAAAATTTAAAATATTAATTTGAAACTGAATAAAATGGGTTTAATAGAAGAAATTGATCGTTTATTCGAATCAATTGTTTTTTTTTTTTTTTTCTGAAAAGATAATTTTTGGACACAGACGATCGGTTGCAAATCGGTCAACTTCATTTACATTCGGTACAAGTATTCCACTGGCTATGATTAAAATACTATTTTTATTTGGGAAAATCGAATTACCAGTCCCGCCTTGGTACAGCAACTTTAGTGTATTCTCTACGCTCGTACATAAGAATGATACGTTTTCGATACTTTTTTTTTTAAATCAAATTTTCGTTTCAAAGCGGGATGACGACTGATGTTCCAAGTCAGTTCCAGTGTTTGGTTTGTGATGGTTTCAAGTGATTAATTTTGGTACTGTTTTCAAACTGCAAAGTGGAAAAAAAGTTTTTTTTTTTTTAATTTGTAAAATTGCTTACGTAGCACATAAAAAAAATTTATTTTTGGGAGAAAATTATATGTGGGTACTGGAATTTTGTTTTTTAAATTATTGTTTTACTTGAATTTTTTTATTGAGTTAGATTTCATTTTATAGGTATTAATTTTTGGTAAATAATTTTGTTTTTATTTCTTTTTTCTTTTTATTGAATAAGTTTTTATTTTAGTTAAGGGGTCACATGGGTTTCAAAGGCTAAAATAAGACATATTTTCTCTATTGTTTTTTTTTTATGTAATAAATAAATTATTTTATTCAAAATTTTGAGCATACAAAAGAGCAACATTCAATGAATGTTTTATAAAATTTTTAGCTGGTGGGATCCCTAAAACATATCATCGATTCCAGGGCATATTAAAATAAAATATTTAAGATAGGTGACCCTTAGAATGTTGTTTTACAGAATCTCATTTTATACTTAATTTAGTTTTAGTATTACGAAGGCCAGCAATTGTTGTATGCTCTGAAAATCTCATATTTTTAATTTTAATTAAAGCCTAAGATTTCGAATGCAAACTTGATTTTTCACAATGTACTTTTAGGAAAGCACTATTTGTTTTTTTTTTACAATTAATTTTCATTTCATTTTTATGACAACTATGGACCTATGGTCTAAAAAAAAGAAAATCTTCCATAATTCATCGTGTCGTAGAGCTTACTGGCCATAACAGACCTATGGCGAACTACGAAACTAATATCCGATACTCGTATATAATTTATCAGCAGTATAGTTCCCCCTTCCCAGCCACTCACCCTTGAAATTGTTCGCATTTTTCGTTTTTGGGGGATCATGCTTTTCACAGAAAATGTCGCAACCACCAACTTTTCCATATAATTAGAAGACATTCGTCATAGCTCTTAAAATTTGTATTTCACCACATTAGGATGCAATTTCGATTGATAGATTGTTGAAAAAGCTAAACATGTTTTTAGGTATATTTCTTACATAGGTTGAGTAGCTAAACGACCATCTCTGCTACGGAAATATATTATAAAAAAAAAAAAAAAAACTATTAATAGACAACAAAAACAAAGAGACCAATTCAAAATTCAATGAAATGAAAAATTTTGAAAACCTCTTATGTGTTACAACAATAACCAATAAATTGCGCTTTTAAAATTTCAGATCGAATTTATGACACAATTTCTTCAGAGGTCGACAGTATTTCGAAATTGTTTATGGCCAATTTCAAAAGTTTTGTCTTCATGTGCCGTCGTTAAATTTAATGATTTCCGATTTATCATCTCTCCCCAGACATATGAACATAAGTTGGAATGTCCAAATAAATTCCGATTGTTGATTGGCTTTAATGAAAGGTTGAAACGGGCACACAGTCTTAATTAAGATGTTAAGGCCTTCGGCGGTTCTGTTTGATATATGAACATAGGTAGTATAGCTGTAATACCAATCTACCATCAAGAAAGTTAAGTTGTAATCACACCGCCCAAAAGTGTCCTAGTAATACAATCTGCCGGAACAAACACTCACCGTGTGCGCAATATACTTAATTATTATTGTGAAATTTTATATTTAACTGAGAAATAAATAGCCAGCAGCCAGCCGGTTCGGTAACAAAACTTGTTTCTCCTCAAAAATACACCAAAGAAACTGGCAAGTTTTATCAATAAATATTAAAAGTAATAATATATTGACAAGATTGCTTGCCAGAACGAGTTCATTACGATCATAAATTATCGTTAATCAATTTTTTCGGAAAACCTCAACCGAAAAGTTAACTTTCAGCAAGCATAGAGGAGCCAGATTCAGGCTCGAGTCTCAAACAAACCCGATTCTCTTAATGGCTATAGGTAAGTATAGCAGCTCATATACCAGGTAGGTCTGAAACAAAAAAAAAAAAAGCAGTCAGAAATTAAATAAAATGTGCGTTAACCATCTCATAAATAAAGGAAAATTGATACCGGGGGCCATATATAAAACATCAACAGAACAGATGAAAAACAGTCCAAAACGACCTGAACTGAACAGCCTCACTTGAATTAGCGGCCGTTTCTCTTCTGAAGTCGCAGATTAATATGAACGGGTCGGTTCGGGTCCATTGAATCGGGCCTTTGGAAATTAAGGAGATAATATACAAATTTATTTATGCGTCGTATATCTTAACCGAAATAATTTATTATTGACGTTTCGCTGTTTTATTTCGAGCGAAAATTATTGTTGCATTCATACGGACGTAAAGTCATCATGATTCATGAATAGAAAGTTGTTTAATGCGGCGGCCCCGAGACTGTCGTCAACAACAACAGGTGAATTATGATGCATACAAAATTTGTGAGAACTTTTTGTTTGTTTTTTTTTGTTTTTTTTTTTTTTTGTGACTGCAGATTTGACTTTTGAGATGAGATTTTTATGATTCGATTGTTTATTTAAATATTTCGGTACCAGAAATGAAATATTTTTATGGTAATCATTGGTAATTATGAGCATTTGTTTCAAAATATTTGTATATGTATATATATAGGTTCAAATTCAAACACTAACCTTTTTCCATCGCAAAATAGTTTTTCGTAAGAAACGAAAACTTAGTAATCACTTATATCGCCAGAGCTCTTAGGGCTTGCGTGCGATACATCTACCGGATCAAACGGAACTCTCATACCTCACAAATGATACGGCTATTCACGCCAGGTCCTCCACTAAGTCCTTCAAACACCGAATCCTATGCTTCATCCATAAAGTCAGATAGAACCTATTTCCGGAGTATATCAGTGAAATGCGCTCTTGGAGTAGTCTCAACAACTGCAACAACAACAATACAATTATTCTTGTACAGAAGATTACAAAATCTTATAACGTATAATTAGGTGGGGAAAAAACAACATCAGTAACATTAAAATTAAAGCAAAATAAAATAATAATAAAAATAAATAAAATAATAAATAAATGAATAAATAGAGAAAAAAAAGGATATCCAAAGATGAAAAAGAAAAAGAGAACTTAGAGATAAAGGGCAAAGAAAAGAAAAAAAATAAAAATAAGTAAATAAATAAAAATACAACAAATTAAAAGCAAAATACAAGAAAATAAATAAATAAATAAAATCAAGAATTAATTAAAACAATTCAACAAGAATTTCAAGATCTGAAAATAAATACCAATCCACTATCTAATAACTAGTTGAGGTAATCTTTGACTAGCTTGGCAAAGGTCAGGCCGGAACCTGTACACTGAATTGCATTTAGAAGAGAGTTCCATTTTTGGGCAGCTTGGACGAAGTAAGAGCGCTCACCGTACCCAGATGTACATCTCGGGACAAGGAGTTGAAGACCTCTATTCGAGTGCAAGAACTGTAAGCTTTCGGATAGATATGCAGGGGATCTACTAGTGTAAATTAGCTTATGAAGGAAGATAAGCCTCCGACGAGTCAAATAGGCATCTACAGAGCTACCGAGTAGGGACGTAGCAAGAGCAGATACACGAGCGCTCCGAGGAAGTTTATAAATATAACGGATGACGTCGTTAAAGGCTAGAGTAACTCTTCTTTGCCAAATGGAGTCTAGTCTGCTAAAAATAAGGCTCCCATAGTTAAAATGGGGTAGAATAAGAGTCAACGCCAATTTCCTGCGAAAATCCACAGACAGGCAATAATAATAATATAAAAAAAAAAAAAAAAAAAAAAGGCAACTTGAGGAAATAGAAAGTTGACGAAGACTGCCATAAATTTTCCCCATCAAAGCGCTGATGTAGTCGCAACAACTAAATTTCGAATTGAGTTGAATGCCCAAATTCTTAACTGTCTCAACATATTCAAGCGTGCAATTATTCAACCGAACTGAAGGCAAATCAGATATAGGAAAAACGGTTCTATATACCGGCAGACAGTAAGACTTGTTTGGGTTAATATCAAGCTCATTACCCATTGTATTCGAGCAATACAGTCCTCGACCAGGCCTATGGGTCTGCTAAGGTACAACTGAACGTCATCGGCATACAGATACACAGAAGCGCTATTCACAACCGAGTGGAGGTCATTTATATAGAGGGAGAAGAGAATAGGGCCTAGAACAGAACCTTGAAGAATACCAGCGTAAAGGGACAATGGAGCGGAGATAGAATTCTGCAGTTTTACAACTTGTGCACGATTCGAAAGGAAAGCAGAAATTAATCCAACGGCCGATGAGGAGAAGCCATATTTTGTGCCAAGTTGGCAGATTAACTTGACATGACTCACCGAATCAAACGCCTTACTGAAATCGAGTAGGACCAGCACTGCTAAATGATCATTGTCAAGCGCCTTATGAATATCAGATGTGACCTTCAAGAGAGCAGATTCACAACTGTGACCTGGGCGAAATCCTGATTACCAGCCTGGCAATATATTCTCTGCCCTCACATACTCCATTATTTGCCTGCTTCCATTGAGAGGGAAATTGCGAAGTGGTAAGACACAAATTACAAATATGCGTTAAGGGACATGACAAGTAGATCGCTAGTAGCTTTACGAACTTGGGTGGTAAAGCATCAGGTCCAATAGAATTAGACTTAATGGAATACAGGGTCGAAGGAACCTCGGGGCCATCCACATAATGAAAGGAGAAACCCTCATGAGAGAAGTATTCCTGAAAGTTGTTAACAGGCGTAGTTGCAGCCACAGAGCTAGAAGCAAAGTAGTAGTTGTTTAGGTCATCAGGATTGAAATTTGCAACTGGTGGGTCCTTCCCATGAATACCGAGACTACGAACATTATTCCATAGCTTTTTCGCAGGAAGTTTTGGATCTAACTTGGTCCCAAAATAGGCCCATTTAGATGATCGAAACAGAGAAATAACTTTATTGCACACTCTTTTATATCTGTCTTGAGTTCTTCTAAATCGCTTAAGCCAGAAATCACGCTCAGCTATCGCCGGCCGAATTTCATCTGTAATCCAGGGACATTTATTGTCACGAATACTGGAAGTTTTAAGAGGTACATGCAGATTATATAAACGCAGAATGGTGTTGGTTAAAATAGAAACTGCAGACTTGTCCTCCACTGAACACTTACCCGAATCGGAGTATTTGATCGATCCTCCCTTTGGAATTCATTGCTAGAGTCCATCAGGAGAACGCATTCGACGACGCGGTTTAAGTTACTCTGTTGCATCTCACCAACCTTTGAAGGTCTCCCACCTCTTTCTCCCTTTTCCTAAGCAGCTAGGGTTTGCATCCTACTGTTTCCGAACTGTTATTATACCTTCAGTAGCTATTCCAGGACACTCTGTCTTACCTGGTTTCGTTTCATTACATTCCACTTAATACTACCGCATTTCATTTCATCCTAGTCTAGGTTAGTACTTTACGTTAGTTTATTGCATACTACTTAATGTTATCTCGTCTCATTCAATTCAATTTTGTCTTGTGTTATCTAATTTCAAGCGATCTAATAAATGTTCGAGCCGTTATTATATGTTATCTATGTATATCCAACTCGATGTACCTGACGTTGGAACGTAGCTTAACCTCAGGTTCTTTCATAAATGGTTTTTCTATTCTATTCTATTAATTCTTGTAAATAAAATGATCATATCAGTTTAGAAGAGAGGCGATGTCCATGACAGAAATAGTTTCATTTATACATTTAGACAACCGAGAAATGATTGAAAACAAATTTTTTCTGCCAATTCGGACAATGGTGGCAGTTTTGGCAGAATTTAAAAAAATCGAAAAATCTAAATTTGTAAATTTTTTTCGCAACATTGCAATTTTGCAACTTTGTAACTTTGGACTTTAGAGCTTTGCGACCTTACATTCTTGCAACTTTTCCACTTTGCTACTTAGCAACTTTGGAACCTTGCACTTTGCATAGATTCGGGCATTGGAGACATCCTGCAAATATAAACCGCCATTGATAGGATGGGTGCTCCCAGGAGCAAAAATTTAAAATAGGTCAAGATCACATTGTACCAATGGCAACTTGACAATACTATTTTCCTTTCACTGCAACACCAACCAAGAGGAGCACGAGGCTCTCGATGAGCTCACACCAGGTCAGTTCATATTGTGCCACTGATGGAGGGCAGATTGTCCCACTGATGTTGGTCAGGATGTCCCAATAACTCTAGCATCAACTGACCTGGGCGTATCGATTGTCAAATACTCTCTGTTAGTCGAGTTAGCTGCGACTCTAAGGGGCCTAAAAAAAAAATTGAAATATGAAAATAAAATTATCTGGAGGCGTTTCAGCAAAATATTCCTGGAATAGAATTTCAAATTCCAAATTTGCTAAGTTTGATAACTTGTTTATCTAAAATGATTCCAAAGCAACTTATTATATTTTTTTTTTCATTTGTGCACCCCTATCCCTGTATTTTTCATAATACTTATTTTGAAAATATATGATGAAGGAAGCATGCGTGTCATTTCATTTTATATCTCTCCAAATTACTCCACCATAAATAGCTAATCAGAAAAAAAGTCTTCATATAAGATATTTACGAGAAACATATAATCATGGCTATATAATATGTACCTTCATGAAAGTGTTAGTAATATCGTTAATCTTAGCACCGATAGGACATTTTAACGGGAAGCATCCCTCCATCCTGTCGAGAACAAATAGTCAAATAAAACTCAAATAGAATGGACATTGAGAAAACTCGAAAATTACTCGTCCGCATTGAAAAGGCAAAAGCGTTGTTAATATCGCCATAATCTAGACACGTGCAAATGGGAGTATAAAAGTGGTCATATCACCCTAATAAGATGTCATCTCCTTGCTTTTATCGTTGGGTCCAATAAAAGCAAACATAAACTACCCTCTTGTGCATGATTTAGTGTCAACCCAGACCTAATTCATATGGATGGGTATATTATGGATAGCGTATCATACTGAAAAAAAAAAAAAATGAAGGCAGAGCAATGCCTATACAAACATATATAAAGCTGCTAAATGCGCGTGACATTATACCCAAAGTCCATATGAGCTCCATTATGTTAGGAAGTGAAAAATTTTTTGGCACTTTGTTCTATTTCTTCCTCCTTTTATGATGGCACTCAAGCATCTATGAACGTACCTATGCATGTACACATAAATTTTTCATATTACATAATATTATGTACAATATATGTAGACATAGCATAACACATGGAACTTTGCTAGTCGATCGGCTGGAGGAACAACATCAGAAAATATACAGATATTTTTCAGATCCTGATATCATTCTCTCACCCTTGACTTGAGCTTTTATGGCAGTAGTCCTTTTTTCCAGGCACTCGATGTATACTTTCAGTATTGACGAGAGACTATCAGACTTTTTTAGTGGGTCATAAACACGGTGTAAAATGGAAAATAAATGACAGTTACCCGCTATCTTTGAGTACATATAACCTCTCATTTATTTACAAGTTCTCTTCAACATAGACTCATCATATGTACATACTATATATACGTGAATATTATGACTTTTGGGCGCTTTTTAAAAGGGTCGTATTCTGACTTATATGTACTATTTAAGGATAATGGGTGTTCTTTGTATGGGACGAAAAAAAATATAAATTGTGTCGTAATTTTCTTCCTCTTTTTTTCGACTTAGATATGGCATATCCTATACACCACGCCTATACCATGATATATCAGGACACTTTAACATAAATTCTTTCGTTAGTGGTAGTTATAAAAATAAAGCTTTGAACGCCTTTTATCCCTTATCCTGTGATTATGTTTGTTTTATGTATCTCATGGGAAACTAGAAGTGAAGTGAATTTTGCATAAATATTCAAAATGATAAAATTTTAAGACTCAAAAGTGATCCTGAAATTTTTTGATAAATGATAAAAATGGTTTGAGATTGTTTGCGTATGGATGTTTAAATGCTATTTAAAATATCTATTATATATAAGTATACAAAGATGATAGTCAATATAATATTGGGTCTATTTTAAATAAATTGGGTATAATTAGGATATAAACAATATTTTGTTACAAAAAGAGGAAACTCTCATCAGTTTTGGATTCCTCAATATTTATAATGACTAACCATTTTTTTTTCTACTCGAGAAAGAGAGAGTTTAATTAATGTTGTTCATCATTCTTGGAGATTTGAGTCATCTGCTAATAATTTGATTGATTTCGATTCACTGATTCATTAAGTGATAAAAAATCTGCATGCCTTCGGGTTTCACTCCTCCCTTCTTAAGTGGATTAACTCGTACTTAAGTAATCGCTCGCAGTGTGTAAAAATGGATTTTGTTAAATCTCGTAAATTTATTATTAAATCTGGGGTTCCTCAAGGCAGTCATCTTGGCCCCCTGTTGTTTATTATTTATATTAATGATGTGGTTAAACTATTTTCTTTCGCTAAATGTCTTTTGTACGCTGATGACCTAAAAATTTTCTTGCCAATTAGAGATCTAGCAGATTGTCTACATCTTCAAAATGACCTAGATAAACTTCTAGTTTGGTGCTCGTTAAATGGTTTGGAGCTGAATCCTAGCAAGTGTAAGAGCTTCAGCTTTTATCGTTGCATTAATCCTATTTTGTTTGATTATGTGATTAAAGACATTACTATAGGCAGACCTACTGAGATTAAAGATCTTGGTATCATTTTTGATAACAAGTTGAACTGCTCTTTACATGTTGACTATGTCACCTGCATGCTTGGTTTCATTAAGCGTAACTGCATTGTTTTTCAAGACCCTTACACTTTAAAAGCTTTGTATGTTTCACTAGTTCGCTCCATATTGGAGTATTCCTCTGTTGTCTGGTGCCCTTATACTGCTTTACATATTAAACGAATTGAATCTATACAAAGATCATTTACTCGCTATGCTTTGCGCAGGCTTAACTGGGAAGTTGGTCTTCCCTCATACGAGGCCAGGTGCCAGTTACTTGGGCTCCAAACTTTAGAGTCTCGTAGAAAGGCTTTCAGTATTATCTTTGTCAGAGATGTTTTCTGCTACAAGATTTGCTCACCCGAATTGATTGCCTTATTCAAAATTTATGTGCGTGGCTTTTCTATTCGATCTAGAGATTTATTGTATATTCCTTCTCATAGAACTTGTTACGGTCAGTATGAACCCATCACTCACTGCTCTCGAAACTTTAACGCTGTTTGTACTTTCGTAGATCTTACTGATGAACGTAATAGTTTCAGAAATACTGTAATGCAAATTTATAGATAATTACGTCTTTAGACATTCTTTACATTTCTTTCTTATAGAACATATTTATATCCTTTTGACTTAATACTAAGTTAGTTTTAATGCTTAGTCTGTAGGAGGTTTTTCTCTGTAGACCTAAATAAATAAATAAATATCAGCGGTGATACTGCATAACCGCGAGACTAGCAATATCATAATCGCGTAAATGAAGAGAGTAGCAAAATCCAATTTTGAAGTTAATGGTAACGTAGCTAAGAGACTACAACTTGATTTATTAATTTTATGCGTCAAATCCAAAAACATGATGTCCCTCGTCCAATCCTAGGGTTCAGTAGCAATAATTTTGTCATTATAATAAAAGAAAAGAACCTTAATGTCTGTTGAAATTTTGAATTTGAATTATTTAACTTACGCGGTAGTGACATTAGTAGTCTTGCGGTTATGCAGTATCACCGATGACATAACTTATATACATTTGTATGTATACAGGTGTTTCATAATTGGTGCACCTAGCTCAAGGGTTTGATAGCTGAGGTGGAGCCAAGCAAAAAATTATAAGGTAAAGGTGGAGGGAGGGGGTAATACGCGTGGTTTTGGCAGTGGGAGAGTTTAAGATTTTTAGTACTTCTTCCAATTTACACCCTGCAACGTTCTTGATATAAAAGCTACCAAGGTGAGATTCATCTCAGATGATAGCACACCTTTTTTAGCTTTCCAATGAATGCCCTGGTTTTCTGCACAAAGTTGAAGGATGTAAAAATTAAAAAATGGGAAAAATATTCCAATGTTTTTCAAAATTAAACGATTTTCCCGCCATGATAACTATGTATATAGTTTTATTGCAAGACATAGAAACACCGGAATGTTACCTTTAATTTGACTATGATCATGCATCTACCTAAATGCAACCGTTTTTGAGATATTCCCGTTTCTATGATTCTTAATTTCATTAATTTTACTACTGACAGTAGTAATCGTGCCTAATAATATGCAATTTCACGCAAAATTAGCGTCCTTGAACAGGTTTCTGATGCTATACACAACCTATCACTTCCTGGTGTAAAGAGGACAACGCATATATTTATTGAGAGCAGAGGCGGATTTAAGCACAGGCTGAGTACGCTGCAGACATCTAATTTTTTTGGGTGGTTGGGGGGGGAGTGTCCAATTTGTGATTTTACAAAAAATAGTGTCTAATATGTATATGTAAAAAAAAAATTATTTGAAATAAAATACCACAACATTTTGGAAAAACAAGTGCTATAACTATTACCATAATGATGTTGACGATGATGGCAGTTACAGTAAAAATCCTTTGCGCAGATACCAGCGTGACCACGGCGTCAATGAAGTTCCACAGTTCTTTAGGTACTCTGCCCCTTATTCCTAGTCCCCGATAAAACATGGTTTGAGATCTGATGTAAAATTTAATGAAATTGCTGTTTAGATAGCAGTTTTCAGCAAATAGCCAAATCCATTTCCGACTGACGGATTCATCTGACTCCAGATCAGAAGGCTGCATATTCAGATCACATCACTTTGAAATATATTAGGATTATGTTTAAAATGACTATCTTGGAATGAAAGAGGGTTATGTGTAAAATTATTCATATCTTTTATTTATTTATATCTGAAGCAGAAATTGCTTTACATAATGTTTGCCCTTCTATATAAGACTGACTCTTTTACCCATTCCATACGAAAACGATCAAAAAGGGCTTGTTTTGGACCGACCATATCCGATTTGAATGAAACTTTAAAACGCCCTCCAACCTCCGCTAGTGGGTTAGAAATTTCGTGATCTTACTAAGAAATATCATTTTTAAAAAATCTTATCTGTAGAATGGTGTAACCGATTTTTCTGATTCAAATACCTTTATGTTTTTTATAAAATGTTCGAAAACTTGCGATGGTGTTCGGCTTTGCTTTTAAGATATGAATTTTTAAAGTCACCGTATAACCAAAATTACCTGTATGGGAGTAAACCACCCCGACCCAAAATTTCGACTAAATTCCGATTTGCAAAATTCCTCTTGCTACTTTTTTTCTAATTTTTTGAGAATATTTTCTCTCCCAAATTCGTTACGAAAATTAATTTTACATTTCGAAGCCATTATTTTAATGAAATATCAATGAATCTAATTTTTAATTTTTTTATGGATGAAAGCTTATTATTATCTATATGAAATTTCAGGAAGATCAGATGACAATTATTTATTGAAAAATAATAAAAACTATAAAAATTCCTCATGTCCACTTTACGCCATCTAGCGATAGTCTTTGAAAACTCACGCACATGCAACTTATAGAGTCAGCAATCTACATATCTCCTCTATCGCTGGCATTTTTTCCTAAGTTTTGCGCTTTCGTTAAAATTCTGCACCAATTTAATCGCGAAACATTCGCAAAATAAAATTTGCAAACTTGAGCATTTTCCAAGGGAGCCAAAAAAAACAGCTACTTTTACTTTCCTCCATACCCCGGCATGCGGTTTATTTTTTGTGTTTTTGTTTTTTTTTATACCCTACTTTTCTTTTCTATGTTATTATAGGAATATTAACCCTTGGTTTTCCTGCTATTTCAAACTAAAAATATAAAAAAACAAGAGGTTCCCAATAAAAAAAAAAAATCTCCTCAGTGCAGTGCTCCCATACAGGTTACTTTGGGTAAATAAAACGAGTCAAAATTCCATAGCAAATTTTTTGTCCATAGATAGCTTAAAAATTTCAATACAAAAGAAAAGTGCTAGAAGTCCTCAATAGTAAGTAATACAATTTAAAAAAAAAAATACTATTATTAACAAATTTTTTTTCATTCGGTACAGTTATATTTTCTTTAAAGCATTGAGCTTCATTTGGCATTTGAATCTGAAAAATCGCTTGCTCCATTCTCCCACGAAATTTCTACCCCCCTAGCCGAGGGCTGGGCGTGGTAGAGGAAAACAACAAAATATGTGTGAGCTATTTTAGTATTCGCTACAAAGTGCATCCAAAGCGGAGATGATCGGGATCCAAGGTGATCGGTTTCGTGTGGAATGGCTAAATAATAGTATTGAACTTTAAGTCTTCCCACAGAATGTTTGTTGTGGTGAAGTAACTACAAATTTAACTTTGCAAATATCACTGACATCTTGAAAAAAAAACTGTTTTTCTTTTATAAAAAAAAACTCGTGGTGCCCACCGGCGTTTTCCGGCTATAATATGGATCTCTAAATTGGTGCGGGTTGTCTGGCAAGGGGTGGGTTGGATAGAGCTGCATAATATCTAAGCAACCATCTGACTCGATCGCGCGATGACATATTCTAGGGTTTAACTCTGTGCCTGTTTGTGAGTAAGCTTATGTGTGTGTGCACAAGTTAACGCGTGTAGGAGAATGTAGGGCCTGGGTCGACGCGTTCTCAGGCAGTGCCCATATATATAGTAAAAACGAAATTTTTCTATGGCAACCCTACGAAGAAATTGCCCTATTGGTCCCATTTTTAAACTCAATTTTTGCTTTTTTTAAGAAAGGCTCATGTACAAAATTCAGTTCTCTACGTCCACGTGTGAGGCAGTGCACAAATATACATATAGTGAAAAACTAAAGTTTTTTGTCTGGCAACACCAAGAAGAGGTAACCCGATTTATGCCATTTTTAAAATATTATTTACAATTGCTATGAAGAACCATGTCGAAAGTTAAGCCTTATTCGTCGACGCGTTCTCAGGCGGTGTCCAAATATATAGAGAAAACCAAATTTCTGTATGACAACTCCAAGAACGGGTTTTCACATTTAGTCAACTTACTCGTATTTATTATTGCTATGAAAACACCATGCACCAAATTTTTTCTCTTCACGTCGACGCGTTCTAAAGCAGTGCCAAAAATATATAATTAGAAAGGAGATTTTTGTATGGCAACCCTACCAAGGAGTTGCTCGATTGGTCCCATTTTTGTACTTAATTTATTTATTTTTTAACGCCGTCCACTAAATTTGAGCTCCCCACATCGACGCGTTCTCAGGCAGTTTCTAAATATATAGTGAAAGACCAAAGTTTTGTACGGCAAGAAGGAGTCGCCGATTCCAATTGTTCTTTGCCTAAAAGCCTTTGTCCTGACAATTACGAACACAAAAAAAAAAAAAATAAAAAATTACCCAAATCGGTCGAGCCGTTCTCAAGTGATGACATACATGCGGCAATTGACTTTTATTAATATAGATTTCAAAAATCTTGCAAACTTCAGCAAAATTTATTCTGATATTTTCCACAATGTGTTAAATTTGCAAATTATTTCGACCACCGCAGCAAAATTATTTGTTGCGAAATAACGTTCCTAAAAGTACAAATAATTAAAAAATAATCCAAAAGTGTTGCGATGGATTAATTTGTCTGCTTGATCATAAAATGCAAAAATTCTGAACTTCTATTGCAAACGTTCAAATCAATGTTCTTAACAATTTGGTAAATTGGCAACCTTAGACAAAGTCTGTAAACTTAAAAAAATGTATAAAAATTCAATTGTATTTTGCACTTTTTATATTTGTGAAAACATTGCAAAAATTTTTCAAAATTTTACATAGTCCTTCGATTGTCCCCCAATCCATCAGAATACAAATTTGCACTCCCGCTTCTATCTTCTATTTACGCAAATTTTGGGATTTTCTAATAAAAAATTTCATTTAATAAAACTAATGCAAAATTTTGCTGGTCTGCTTTGTGTTTGGGCCGCTAAATATTTGTATGAGTGGAGATAACCATTCATTTCTTCTCTTATGAAGTTACTGAAATTTTTTTTATCAGTTTCTTATGTTGGCCTAAAAAGTAAATCCAGATTCAGATGGGTACCCGGGCTGCACAAATTTTTAATGAGCATTCATTGCTTTAAGTTTGCAGGACCTTTGAATTTTTTTTTATAGACTTTTGTAAAAACTTTTTTTTGCAATTTTTTACATATTTCGGTCCTCGGCGGCGTTACAAAATTAAATTCATTGATTGTTTTCTTTTTGCCTCACCCCACTTTTCATACAACTTGAGATCCGAGACGAAAAAAAAACATGAGAGATGTCTTAAACGATGCATTGTGATACTTTGAACATATTTTATCAACAATGTACACCTTTTTTTTTCAATTAATCGAGGGAAAGCTTTGGCGATCGGATGCAGCTTGAGCGGCTTTCTTGGGTGCAAAATTGGATTTTTTTACCGCTCGTGATTGTGCGGAATTGGTACGTCCATGAAAATGACTCCCTATGAGAAAAATGTTCGCAACAGAGCACAAATGTGTATGGAAGGAAGAATTGCAAAAATACTTGCGAAATATATTAGCTGGGGTGTATGTGACCCGTGTGCATGAAAATCGGTTTTCTGGCTTCAGTACAAAAGCGCACCACCCGAAAGTACTCGGCGAGACCTTGCATTTGGTATGCAACATACCGTATTGGAACCACCACCCCGCCAGGATCTCGCACTCCACTCTTAAAGTATTCAGAGAAAAATTTTCTTCTAGGAATTTTAGCTGGTAATGAGCTTAGACGAACAATGAAACCCATTTTCCGATCGAACATAACCTTAGCGAGTTAGAGCCGCTCTAAGTTACGCAAAGACTAGTACCGCAGTTCGAATAACAAAGAGTAAAATACTAAAAAAGTGTACGTGGGGATAGCTATTTACGCCTGCGAGTATAGGAGTATGGGTACTCAAACTTCTTCTCAGGACCTAAGGAATTCGATTCTGTACGACTTGTACTTGGCTGCCAAGATAAAATAGATCTCGACAATTGGCACCAAATTGCTGATATACATGCCTAGATTCGTAGCCTAAATGACAAAGTTTACAAATTTACCTGCAGCTATGAATGTTTACAATCAACTAATGAGGTTATTCTCGAAAAGTCTGTGTCTTTACTTCATAAACTAAATATCCTAACTGACTCAGTGAATTATTTAAACTCCAATATTTTGTCCTCTGATCAATCTCAGCCTTTATCACTTAGGCCATTTCTTAATATAGTAAAGACTGACATTAATGACATTAAAAGGACATTTGTAAACTGACTTCTTCCAGTAATGAAATGAAAAATACTATAAATGCTGTTTTAACAACGTTAATTCACATAAAAATAAGTTAGACTCGCTAGAACCGTATGGCCAACAACATTAACTTCGATTGCAACAACAACTACTTAGAAGTCGGAATAGGAATAATGAGACGCACTCGTGGTGCCAACTTCATTTTCACTTGTCTCCTGACTCTAGAGACGAATATACGACGACCTGAAGCAGCATGAAAATTTGCTTCAGAGCTTGCACCAGAATGATAATTATAAGCTGCAACCTCAAATGCTGCAATCACAGATTGGAATGGTGCTTGGCCTTAGTGATCATACGATATCTGAAGATGTTTTGCTCGAGTATATTGCCAAACTAGATTCTATGCTCAATGCCGGCCCTGAAGGAATCCCTTCTGTCCTCTTAAAATATTGCGGGCATAATACTGTAAATCACTTGTCACATCTATTTAACTAGTCTCTGCGGATGGGTATATCCCCATTACCATTGAAGTTATCCTATATTATTACTATACACAAAAAAAGCAGAAAAGATGAAATAGCTAATTATAGGAATATTTACTTTCACTGCAAACATTTATTAACTACAAGGCAGCACTGTTTTTCGAATAAGCGATCAACATCCACTAACCTGGTTAAATTTATCTCAGCTTGTCTCAACTCAATGGAAAATGAAAGCCAAGTTGACTGTATCTTCACCGACTTCAGTAAGGTCTTCGATAAGATATCCCACAAGCTTTTGCTCTTTAAGCTTGGTATCCTCGGATTTCCTACTTTTTAATCAAATGGCTATAGTCATATTAACCGAATAGGATCCAGCAAGTTCTGTTTAGTTCGGCTCTCTATTGCGAAATACCTGTACCTCCCGGTGTTGCTCAAGGCAGCCATCTTGGTCCACTTCTTTTCATCTTATATATTAACGATCTGCCAAACGTTATAAATCTATCTGATTTTCTGATATATGATCACGATGTCCAAATTTTTAAGACGGTCGATAGCTCTATTGGTCGAAATCCGGTATTAACAGTTTCTTTATTTGCTGTAATAAAAATTGTATGTACCTAAATATTGACAAGTGTAAAGCCATTAGCTTTACCCATAAAAATTATCCACTTCTGTCTACATACCATATCAATGGCATTACTCTGGACAAAACCAATGAAGTCGAAGTCCTTGGTGTACTTTTGGACACCAGATTTAGCTTTTTACCACATATTGACAAGACAATTAAAAAGGCTAAAGCCGAATTAGGCTTTGCAAGAAAATGGACGCCAGATTTTTACGATTCTCTTACTTTAAGGACCTTTTATCTAGCTTTTGTGCGTTCTCTTATTGTTTATGTTATTCCTGTTTGATGTCCTTTTATGAGACTCATTATTCTAGTGTTTTTTTTTTAACTGTTTATTGTTTTTATTTTTTATTTACATTTGATGATTAAATTTTTCTGCTTTTTTATGGTCTTATGTTTTTTTTTTGCTTTCTATTCTTTTCTTTTGCAATAGTCAGGTGGAATTTTATCCTGTTGGCTCTGCTAAATAAAGTATCAAAATGTACTAGATTAAACTTTTACCCCTCCCCGCTTAATTGAAATAAATACTGTTAATACACAAT
Organism: Dioctria rufipes; assembly: GCA_963924295.1. Taxonomy (NCBI): domain Eukaryota; kingdom Metazoa; phylum Arthropoda; class Insecta; order Diptera; family Asilidae; genus Dioctria; species Dioctria rufipes. The sequence continues at coordinate 16,495,399 of OZ002744.1, read as the reverse complement.
GCATCATTTAAGACATCTCCCATGTCTGTTCATGGAGAGCCTAAAATGGGCATTCCCCTTTAAAACTTTTGAAATTAATTGCAATTGATTGTCTTTATTGATTGACCAATCATCGCCAATCTTTATCCTGAATCTTCATAGCCCCAACGCAATCTTCATTTCCCCCCAGTCAATTGAGCGTGTAAAATACGCACGGTGAAAAGTGTCAAATCGAATTTACCTGTGATGCTGAAATCTTAAAAAAAATTAAAATTACGATTTTATTTGAAAACTCTTATTCAATTTGGTTTTTGCAATAATTTCTAAAATCATCAACAATACTCGCTGTGATTGTGAAACAAAACAAACCTGTTCAAAAATATGTCACAATTCTGGAAGGGGCGGAGGAGGGTGGCGGTTAAATATCATTATTTTATCCCTATCGACAAAATTGTCTTTGAAGTTGTCAAGTCAGTTGATTGAAATATAACTGAGTAAGTGAACTATGGTAACAGACAGCATCGAAATAAACACATGAAACCATAAACTCACGACCTGAACCTCTACGCTTTAGGCGTTCGTCGCTGTCATTCATTCATGCACTAAATATACAAAACGTCAACATAAAATATCTCGAGCTCGAGCCAGCCAGAACCATAGCCAGATACCAGCGAAATTATATGCAAATTGACATTTGCACGCCCTGGAGGATTCTTTAGTTTAGCTGGCATGTTGACAGCAATGTCAGGTCATGGAAATAAATGCATGTGCCCAACTCGCTGCGAGACTGTTGCTTGCATTTAGATGCTACCAGAGAGATGGGTGATGCTGTAGCTGTCGTTGATATTTAACAGCAGGAAAAAAAACACGTTTTTTTTTCTATCTCTGTGTGAAGTTTTTCGTTTTTTTTTTTCGCTCAAAACTTTTCCATTTTCGTATTCAGATTTAACATTTGCAATGCCAGCAAATGTCTAGTTACTCTCTATCTCAGTGGGTGGTGGTGATGGTGGTAGGTGGATATACATATATATGTATCTAGACCGTATATAGAGGTCTATCCAATTCATGTTGCATCTCAGGGTGGCGATAATGAATGCAGCATCCAGAGTGCTTGGAGATTTCTGGTGCACGACACAATTTGTTCCTGCTTGATGTCATAGAGGAATAAGGACTAAGGACCAGGGACTAAAGACTAGGACTATTTTATAAACGAGCAACGCCGACGAGTAACTTTTATCTCAATACGAAGAACTGGATGTACTCCGCCTGCCTCATGTTGGCAAACAGTCAGATCGGGAATTAAAGCTGTCATAAAAGCTGCTGCCATGCAGTTGGCTTTCATTGTGCCGCCTGTCATCTTCTAAGTCCATTATTGTCTCTTGTGAGCTCCTTGTCGCCTGTTTGTTGCATGTGTCTATCTGTCTGTTTTGCCTGTCTTTCTGTCTGCACTTTGAACAAGTGAATGTGAATGTTGGTCCATCGCTTCGGATGCTGGGGGGAAGGCATTTCAGTCATTGGGCGGACGGTCGGGCGGACATGTAGTATACACGAATACTTTCTGCCAAGCCATGTGAAATATTTGAAACACGATGTTCTATGCTGACAGCTCTTAATTGGGGTTTCTCCTATTTTCTGCATTTCTATGGTAGCATCACATAACTTGTCGTTCATCATGTTGACTGCTGACTGCTATGCTATCTAGACCTACCATAGCAGCAGCATCCAACCAGCTGCTGTGACAGCATCCTTTTAAGAGTTCTCTGCGCGTATCTTAGGAATTTCAAAAATTTCGACTAAAGAGAAAGTGATTTGATTGATAAATCGCTGTTGTTGTCGTGAAATTCTTCGGATCGTTGCCGAATCATCAATTGAATCTTCTGATGAGACACGGTGGAATAAAAGACATGAAATTAACACACATGAATTAAGTGAGTCATAAAAATATGTTCAACTGTTAATTCATCATGATGAAAAACATTTATCAGCCGAGATAAGTAGGTATTCGTTCTTGTTAAATGTCTGCCAATATTTATCTATTCGGACGACGGATATCGAGATATCATCAATCATCCTGAAGGGATTTGACATGTCCAATGGATTCAAGTAATTTTCTCTTCGTTTACTTTGGTGATAATAATATTGATAAGAGACATTTATTTAATAGGTAGGTACTAGGTATGTGTATGTGCGATTTTTGTGATCTTATGACAGATTTTGCGAGGAAAAAAAATTGATTAATTAAATTGTATATTGATTTCGATTTAAAAATATTAAGACGACGCGAGGACATACACCTACTTTGAACAGTTAACTGCTTATTGGTTTTTATATGCAAAGGTTTGTGTACACTAAAAGAATTCTAGAGCTTTGTGAAGTTGGAGAATCTAAACTATTTTCAGCTTTTCGATGTTAATTCAATTGATTCTCATCGTGTGATTAGTTTTTATAATTGGCCCAAGCTGAATTTTAGGTCAAAATCATGTTGATATTTCTTTAGTATAAGTCAAGATTTTTGTTCGATCAATTTTTTATAGCGACATTTTACGTTAAGACTAACTCCGATTTGTAATTGTGGATAAAAACCAAAAAAAAAAAAAAAAACAATCAAGGTAATTTGGAAGTAAAAAATTGGGAAAAGAAAGCAATTACACTTAGTGGCTAAAAACGATGGATGGTTGGGGCGCTTTGATGAGAGAACTGATATTCCAGGTGACAACGTTTACAACTGGTTGTTGTCGAAAGAATAGAGAACGAACCGAAGCCAGACCTGGTTAGACGGTCAGCCTGCTCATTCTCCATGATCCCCATTTGCACAGGAACTCACCGGAGGACACCTTGTTGTGGAGGGATAAAAAATTATTATAAAAAAAAAAGATATCAATCTCTGCTAGTCCAGGAATCTACGGAATCTGTTTCTGTCTTTAAAATTATTAGAACTGAAGATCGACAGTCAGGTACTACTCATCATCTTTGAATTTTGATTGTACGGAAAGTAGTGATCCATCAACTATGGTTGGACATTTTTTCCCCGAGTACCGCTTATTAATTTTACTAAATGCTCCGAACAAGGCTATGCAATGGCTTAAACATAAATAAAAAAGGGATTGGCGCTGGGTTATAGATATACTGAACTTAGTGGTTTATGGTAGATCAAACAAATTTATTGTTTACAACTTTTTGTCTTAAACTAACTCTGAAAATTATTAATTCGAATAAAAAGATAATAATAATTCAAAATAATCAATTCAGTAAAAATAAAGCAAAATAAAAAGAAAATAATAAAAATATCGAAATGAAACTAATAAAAATATTAAAATTAATCCAAATAAAAAGCCCGAAAAATCCCAATAAATGCTACGTAATAGCAGCGTCAGTGTATCGTTGTCGCCGATTTAGTGTTTAAGAAAGAAATCAAATTTAATAATATTGTTAACAATTGTTTCTTTGGGCATAATGGGCCTCAGAACTGGCGAAAATATTTGATCGATTTCAAAACTTCTAGTTCAAGGCTTAAGCTGCAAAGTAAAATTTATATGACTTGGGCTTTTATATAAATGCCCGAAACTACAAACTAATACCAATCTCAGTACGATTGTTTTGTTTGTTATTAGCACAGTGCGAACCCACCCGTCCAAATACTCGTACAAGAGTTTGATTGGACTAAAATCAGGATTCTGGGGAGGCCAGGGGTCACTTTTTGACTCTATTTAGACTGAATGTAGTTTTTGCATAACAGCGACTAATCTCGCGAAGGGCAGAGGAGATTGCGTGGTGATGCAGAATGCTGTGACATCTCCTTTCCTCCATTATACCTACAATTTTGACTAAATCACCCACTGCACCCCTCTAAAGTAACCCAAAATTATGACTGAACCCCCTTCTGGTTCTTTTATGTGCTCCCCCAGAAAGCGACGGAATATCACTCGTTTCCATTGCTCAGGAGTTCAGTATCGATGACAATCTCTTCGTTTTATTTTGGGGCCTCAACAATGGTTTGCAGGCTACGACATACCCATTCAACATAGCTGCAACGAGACGTCGCTTGACGGTCTGTTACTTTCGACTATTCCTCGATTCCGTTAGTGCAACACATAATTCGCGAGCCTTTTGAAATTGATCCCGTTTGTTATTTACTATCATCTATTTGTCCTTCTATTCTATGGTCAATCGTGGTTGTCCGGGACGTATGCGGTCCGTGAAACTTCCTGTTTCAGCGTATCTTTTAAGGGTCCACTGCACGCCATCAAGGGAAATATTTCCTTTAGCAGATTGCAAGGTTTATACTGCCTTTCTCAAGGTGACTACGACAGACGCTTTCCGATTGATATTTCCTTCCTCGAGGCCATATTTTTCGTGTACTTTTATTGAAATATCAATTGAAATCCGTTTTTTAATTGACCTATATAAGGTGTTTCCATCATGCAGGTCTGTAGGACAGGAGATGGAAGTATTCAGCTAACCAAACAAAAATTTGTATGGCAAGGGCGTGGGCCAATTCAACAGTTTCGAAGCTAAAGGGTGATTAAGAGAATATGCTAGTTTTTCACAAAACACCCTGTTTCTTAAAAAAATACATGGTCACCGTTAAGAACTCGTCATATGAACAACCAATTCTTCTGATACCCTAGATGAATGCCCGTATAAAATTTAGTATGGTTACCGATCTATGCATGTTTGCTTTCTCAAGTAGTTTTTCATATATATATCTAGAACGGTTCGTCGGACAGTAAAAATTATTATTACCAATTTCATAGGATTTGATATTCTGAAGAGCTTCAGTACAATAAAAATGTCTAGGAGTGAACATTTTCACGGTATAAAAACCTAAATTTTTAAATGGCAACACCAAAAATGGGTCACCCGATTAATTCCATTTTTTAATTTTCATTTGCTATTAGTATAAAAACACCGTGTGCCAAATTTCAGTTCTCTATGTCAACGCGTTTTCAGGCAGTATCCAAATATATAGCGAAAAAGAAATTTTTGTATGGCAACCCCACGAACGAGTTGCCCGATTTGTCTTATTTTCGAACTTAATTTTACTTTTTTTTTAAAAGTTCGTGTACACAATTTCAGCTTACTAAGTGAACATATTCTCGAGTTATTGTGCGCACAGACGGACATGCACCATCATTATTTCGAGGTGTTACAGACGGAATGACAAACTTAGTATACCTTTTAGATTTCATCTAGGGTATAAAAATGTAACTATAAACTCTAATTAGGTCACTAATATTTAGGTACTCATTTGTATTACTGCATTACTACGATGCTATGTTTTATCATTCAAATGGAACTCAATAACCATAAAAGAAATCAATTAATATCCTACATAAAGGATTTGAAAGGTTTGAAAGAAAACAACTGTTGTCTTATATTTCGCTTTTATTTCCAATTATCATGCAGATAAGTACGGGAAATCCCATATTAAGGTCCATTCAAACTCTGCAAGTTACTTCCAAAATTAGATTGCTACATATAAGCAAGCTCATGTTCACATTCATCAATTAATTTTGCAGAAATTTGCCTGAACTAGAAATCCTTTTGCAGAAATTTGCCTCAAGTGAAACTAAAGGTGAATGTTAACTTAAAAACAGCTGATTGCTACCACTCCTTCCAAACTACATTAAGAGCAATATTTTCTGGAGATAGTTGTAAATGATTGCGATGAGCCTGCTTATCTTCAAGAATTAGTTCTCTAAGAAGAGTACTAGAAGCACTTAAGTCAAGTCCTGGCTTTATCCATTTTCGTACCCCAACACGTTTATTTTTTTTTTCGTTTAATATGTCCTCAATGTCGTCTTTCATCACTCCAGATATTTGCATAATACTATTATGGATCAAAGTTTTTCTTCTTATTTTGAGGAATACAAACTTGAAATATATTTTCTTTAAAAACTGTAATGCAAAGTTGACAGCTTCCACAAATCTAGTTCATGTGGCAATTTACACCATCGGCTATGTTTAAAATTCACATAAAATTAAAGTTTAGAGTGTGGACTTGCTCTAAAAAGTAGAATAGAGTGGAAGAAATTTCCAACTTGTCGTCGCAAATAAGCATTCGGACCTACGAGGGGTATAGGGAAATTAAGAGACTCTCTACTTGTGTAAGTAACTTGCAGAGTCTGAATGCGACTTAATACACAAGGAAAGGAGTAATCTTATGCAAACTTTCTATTTCAAATTCCAAGAATAAAATTGTTAAAGTATCATAAAAGCTACCAGACAGATTGTATTTATACAGACTTTAGTAAAGCGTGCGACAAGTTATCTCACTCTGTGAGACAACAGAACATACCAAATCTTATTTCGACATTTCATTTGGGACCGTTATTCTTTATTCTATCTATTGACGATATTGACTTTATTGTGAGGCACTGTAAAATCTTGATTTATGCTGACGACGTTAAACTTTTCACCCAGATTAAATCTGTTCATGATTGTGAACAGGTACAGAGTGACCTTCACAAATTTTATGATTGGTACAAAGGCAATAATTTAGTACTCAACACATATTATACCCTAGACAGACTGTGTCCATAATGTCTTAATTTGAAATTCAGTCATTTCAAGGAAATGAAGAACTTGACAGACTATGGACGAAAATTATTTCATTTGGAATGTCAGTGACAGTTCCACGATGTGAGTAAAGATCATGGCAGAGTTCAATAATTTAATTAAATGCTATCAAGAGATTTTGCGAGTATTTACTGTAGTTGCAAAGCATTTAGTAGAAGACAATTTTTGTTATTGAAAGAGACCAACAAGAGAAAAAAGCGGCAAAGAAATTTCTTTTATGATCAGCTGATGGCTGTCACTGCTAAACTTATTGGAAAAACTTTCCACTTTCCAATAAATTCAACTCATTTTAATGACGGTAGATGGCACTTTTACTGTAATTTCACTAAATGGAGTAAAATTTGGTTCATTTGAAAATCAATTGGGTCCTTGATGGACTTCATTTGTGTGACACACTGCACATATTACACCATTTAATTAAAAATTGAGTCATTATGGAGACATCTGTCTAGGGTTTTAGGTTATGACTTTCCACAGGAATCAGAAACCCATCACTTATGATTATGGGTTCTCGGATTCTTCGATTCGCCGTGTTAGTTCTATTTGTGATTTGGATGTCAAACGTGACCAAATATTGAATTTTAACTCCCAAATAAACTACATGGTATCAAAGAGTAGTTCTGTGTTGGGCTTTATGAAACGTTGGTCCCGAGAGCTCCCGAATCGTACCATAATACTGGATTTGTACACTTGCTTTGTGAGACCACTTCTTGAATACGCTAGCCGGGTCTGGTCTCCATTTTATGGTACACACATCGACCATATCGAGTTTGTTCAACGGAACTTCCTACGCTTTGCTCTCAGGCAACTACCCTAGATTAAATCATTGATTCTTCCACCCTTTGAGGATCGCTTGAAGCTTTTGAATATGCACTCCCTTTAAAACCGTCGCAACTTTTCTGCATCAACTCATAAACGCGAATGTTGGTGCTACGTTATTGTTTGACAAATTGTCTTTTCAAGATAATACGCATAATTGGCATGTTGCATGTTACTCCTCTAGGTCTAACTTTGGCATGTATGAACCTATTAATCGCATGTGCATTGCTGTTAATAATATGGCTGAACATTTTATTGTTGACGTTTCTACGCATGTTTTAAAAAAACGTCTACATAATACTTAAATTAGATGTTTTATGTTGCATTTAGAAATAGAAATATTTATTTAAGGTTACTGTACACAAGAGTTAATAATCTTTTTTTGTTCATTTGATATAAAGGTGCTGAGATAGAGTTTTTTATGCTAAACAGAAAGAAGAAACATAAAGATAAGTTTTTCCTAAATTATAAAAATTACAAAATTAACTACAACTATTAGATTTTAGTTTCATGTTAGAGTTATATTTAAAATTTAGAAACCTTACACATAAGTTCTGCCTTGGAGATCATGAATATAATTCATTATAACGATAAAGTAATATTATACGATAAGTGTTTCAATGTGCCGCTTAAATACACCGACATTGCCTGCAGTTTAGACAATCAAGGGCAGGTTATTCCAAAGACGGGCAATTTGCATAAGATAAGAACCTTCCATGTAAGATTTATAAAAACGTGGGAGCATTATATTCCTATTGCGTCGTGATATTTTGGACTGGAAGAATTCTCGTAAGTATCTAGGTCTATCGCAATTAATTAGATTATTCATATAAGAAAACTAGAGCACGTCACCGCAAATAAGGAAACAGTGGACAGCCAAGCACTCGAGATCGAAAAGGCCAAATATGGTCAAACGTGCGAAGTCGATAAACAAAGCGGATGCAGTTGTTGAATGCTACTTCCATCTTGCGGGTACAACAACTATCCAGTTAAGGAAATACAATACTACCTTAAGTGAAGTGGGGTAAAATTAAAGTTTTAACTAATCTGAGATTTTCAGTAGATAAAATATTCGCTGAGAGCCAGAGACTCCGAAGCCCTGCATAAACTTTTCTGATAATGTTGTTAACGAAGTTGCAACACTTCATTTCGCTGTATAAAATAATACCATGGGTAGGGACTTTGTTTAACATAGGCAGCCAAACGTTGTTTAAGACTGCTGGTTGTGTATCAGAAAAGTAAGTTTTTTATTCTAGAAGTAAATACAGTGAGACTTGACAGGATTTAAAACCAACTGATTATTCTTTGACTAGGCATAAATTCTGTTGAGATCACAATTCATTCGTTCAATGCAGTCTTCTAAAAGCCCAATAGGTCTATTGAAATATAACTGGACATCATCCGCATATAAATAGATATAAACATCCTGGAGAACATCAGGCAAGACTGAAAAGCAAAGGACCCAATATAGAGCCTTGAGGAACCCCAATTAGCAGTTGTAGTGCGGCAGACCACATCTCGTTGGCCTTGACTCGCTGTTTACGATCAGTCAGAAAATTTTTGATCAAATAAACGGCCGAATTTGCTAAAATTAAAAAAGTTAGCAAGTTCATCGAGGAGGATGCGATGATTCACGCTATCAAAAACCTTAGAAAAATCTAGAAGTACTAGGACCATGAAATTGTCTCGGTCTAGAGTGCTTCTTATGTCAGAAGTTACTTTCAACACAGCAGTTTCTCAGCTATGAAATTGTCAGAATCCTGATTGCCAGTACGTCAAAAGATCACCCCGGTCGAGATATTCAACTATCTGTTTATACAATAGCTTGGTTATAAAGCACAAAATACTAATGGGATGAAAATCTTCTGCAGATTTCGGAGAGGATTTTTTCGGAATGGGCGTGACGGTTTCAAGCTTCCAAGCACTGGGAAAAGAAGATAACATTAAACATATTTTCCTATAAACGGCAACAAAATTTAATGAACCGTGGTGGTAAGCTGTTAGGTCCAGTAGCTTCCGATTTTATTGAGAAGATAGCCGCAAGAAGTTCACTGGAATTTACTCACCTAAAAGATGAGGTATTGTCATTATTATGAGGCAAAGAGAACGATCTTATTGAATTATCTACAGTGGTATTAGAATCACTTAGCTCATTGGGTGCAATACTGGATGATGTAAAGAATATCTTTAGCTCTTCAGGGTCGAGGTCACTTTTAGAAGTATAATTACGCCTCCCAAAACCCCAGCCTGTCGTAAATTTCGCATTTCATGTCATTTTATCCGGTGTTCGTTTATGTTTATTTTAACATATCTACTAATACTAACATCGACTGAATGACGAAAAGCATGTATTGTTGACCATTTGTCTATTAAACATGTCACTACAGCGAGTTTGTGTTAACCTGGATCTGATAGTCATTTTATAATGCTTCTAGGATTAGTAGAAATCCTAAAACTCGTTGGGATCTTACATTAAGAATTTAAGAATATTCCGTACATAACGAAGCATCCCAAACTAGTGTTCCTATGAAATTCAATATATGAGAGTCAATTGGAGAAAAAAAACACCATCACTTCAACAAGTAATAATATTTGATACCCAATTCATATGGCGACACAGCATCCCCCTTGTAAATCCTTTTGTATCCAAATATCAAACACTTCACCTTCGGCTCTACTCCTTAACAAACAAATTACAACAGATTTCACCTCGCATCCCATCTCCCAACTCTCAGCTCTCAGTCACATTTGAAATCATCTGCAAATCAAGGGTACTTTCAGTCATCATCGTACACAATGCGGCTCTGTCATTTAGATTGAAAAGCCTAAATTGCTCTTCAGCTGCTACATTCGAGATATAAAATGTCCATTCAGGGGGCAATTGACCATCAACCTTCCCAGGTCAACAATCAGCACTTTAGGCTGTCACGGCGATCATCGTTCATATCACTTGCGGCTCAGCGCGTATAGTGGCGGCTTTTATTCGGCCCCATCAGTCCAATGTGCGGCTTAATCAAACAGCACAAAAGCGCGGTTCACAATGACCATCGTCACAAAACGTCAAAATAAATGAAGAAAAGTGGGGCTTTAATCAAAGTGAATTTTGCTTTGAGTGTGAGTGACTGCCTTTTTTTGTGTGTTTTTTGTTGTTGTGTTGCTGTTGTGTTTGTTTTTTGTTTTCGCTCAGCCATTTTCTTATGGGGCTGGTTTATGTGTGTATCTGTATGTGTGTATGTTGGTTCGAAAACCATTAAATAAATAAAATTATAAATTACTTTTGACATATGAGGAGCGTCAAAGTTATGGCGGTCGCTTTTGGTCTCCGACAACTAACTCTGATGGCGATGATGATGATGATTATGATGATGAATACATTCCAAGTGGCGATTACTGATGGCGCAGACTCGAATGGCTTGAACTGTGAAATGATGGTGACAGCCGCGTTGCGTCAATAAAGTATAAGCACACTTAAACTCGGTGACTTGACATTCTCCCGATGCGACTCGACATTTTGTAATTCTGTCGAGATGCGGCTGTTATAACTTCATTTGATTCTATTGAATGAGATTGTCAGGAGTGACAATAGAGCTGTTGAAATGGTTAAGAGATCTTTCCTTTGATTAATTGATTTGTGCGTCTTTCAATAATTATTATTGAAACCAACCACACTCTGGACATACACACACAATTGCAGGAAGGGAGAGTTTTTGTAATTTGTAATCAATTCAGTCAGCTCTCAGATTTTTTTTTTTTTTTTTAAGTAATTTATAGATGTGACATCAATTATGTAGTTTTATGCAAAATAGTATGAAACTGACTGGTGTGTGAAGTCAACACAAATTATAAATAACATTATTTAAATTTACGACTCGATTAGGTATTTTTCATTTTTCATGGCGTTATGCAAATGGGTGATAAATTCATCTTTTCGCCAATAATCGAACCAATCTGTTGATATTGAGTAACATGAAAATTATTAAGTGAAAGTTTGTTTTGTCTATTTTGGTCGAATAGCTTGATATATGTTTGAATATATTTATGTTGTCGTATTTTATGCATATTTATATAATCTTCAGAGTTTTCGGATGTTACGATTCTACAAGGTCAAAGTACAAAAGATTTTAAGCGTGCGAAAATTTTGATGCAAATTGGACTAAAGTATATAAATAAATATAAAATTTAGTTTAGTTTGAACATTTAAATTAAGACTTTTCCACAGTCGCGAGATCTGGACAATATAAGAACTTTCCATAACCGACTTATAAAAGCGAGGAATTTGTTTCTATTACGTTTAGATATTGTGAAACTGAAAAGTTCTCTGGGATATTCTGGTTTGCCCGACTCTAAAAGATCAAAGAAGAATATCAATTACCTACGCCGAAGGTAAAAAGTCACAGGGCAATCAAGTAATCGTGTCAACCCTGAGAAATCCAAATTCAAACCGAACGCAATCATAAACGCAATCTCCACTTTGCCAGTATAAAAGGAATCTAGCTTGGTAAAAAGTGTATCTACTACAATATGTAAAGTATGGCATAAGCATAGTGTCTTTACAAGCTCAAGTCGAGTAGTAGACATTAAGCTACTTGCATAGAGACAAAGTCTTCGAAGGCATAGACCTTTCTAATCAATCCACTAATATTGTCACAGCACTTCACATCTTAGTTTAAAGAAATAATAAGGCTTGTATCATGACTTACTTTTAAGAACCAAGTTGATACCATCTAAAACTGTAGGCTAAATAGTAAATGGCCCAATATAGACCCCTGTGGTATGCTGAATAGTAGAGATAATGATCTAGAGTAGTAATTATTTACCTTAATGCATTAGCGACGATATGAAAAAAAATTGTAATAATAGCTGAAGTTCTGAAATTAAAAGTAGTAAAAAGTTTATTCAGACGGATGTTGTGGTCAACGCTATCAAATGCCTTAGTGAAATCTAGCTATACTAAGGTACTAAAATTATTATGATAAAGAGCCAATCTAATGTCAGTGCATATCCTTAATACCGCAGTCTCACAATTGTGAACGCATCTATAAACTGATTGCCAGAGTGTGAGCAGATCATTATCCTCAAAATACTCAGGCATCTGGTGATACATTAACTTTCTCAATACCTTGGAAAACAAGCATAAAATGCTTATAAGGCAAAAATCAGTAGGAGACTCCGGGAGATTTTTTCCTCGCTATTATCCCTTTTTTATCTCTGCATTTAAAAAACACGGAGGAGTGCAGCTTAGCTAACTTGACAGATGGTTCGATTTTTGTAAATGAGAGTTTGACGTCCAAAAATCAGACTTTATTGCGAGAGGCGTTTCTGTTGCGCAGACGCGGCTGCTCAGAATGGTTCGTATGCATCAAAATTAAAGAGCATGATATACCGAAAAGAGCCATGGACCTAACCGAACTGTGTATAACCGATTTATCAGCTGCTGAGGTCGGCGCTAGTTAAATGGATAATGATGTTACCATTAGGGCATATTAATAACTCAATTGTCATTAGTTTAATTGTATATTCTTTATTTTGTAGAAGCTATTTATATTTGTTTTTAAACGTATTTGTTGTTGTGTCTCTTGTGCTCTATGTTTAGTCCCTGTCATTGTCGTGTCATTTTTGTCATTTTTGCCACAAATCTGAACGGAGTAAGAGTGTTGCTGAATATTTTCTGTGTGCAGGTGGTGGACTTTAATGTTTGTTTAATTAATGCCACGAGCTTTAGAACTAAGGTGGTTGAGCTTAGGCAAATTTTTTTCAGGGTCAGAGGTACATACTGTGCTGGTCGGTGAGTCTTGGCTGCAGGATCATATACCATCATTTCTTATTTCCTTAATGGCTATAAGTTATTTCGAAATGATCGCAAAATCAGAGTTGGAGGTGGAGTGGCCATTTATATCAAAGAGCGTTATAAGACCAAGATTATAAGCTCTTCATCTATGCAAGGGTGTGAATTTATGCTGGTGGTGGTCTGTACTGGTATAGCGAGGTGTGTTTTGGCAGCAGTGTATTGTCCACCTTGTATTTAGATCGCCGAAACCATCAAGGCTTTCGAGGAAGCCATTTCTCGCGCTACTCAGAATGTGATCGTAGCGATTTGCGTGCTAGAAAGTTTCTATCTGTGATCCAACATTCACAAGTAGAAATCGTTAACAGTTTCCCAACTATTATGAACTCAGCCAACCCTTCCTGGCAGGATTTGTTTCTTACTTCTGAAGCGGAGCGGGTCGTTTTCATAATCAGCTTTATCCACCATTTTCATGTGCTATGACCTACCTCTGCGCCCTCCACAGTCTCAATTTGAAAAATTCGAAACTATAATGGCGTAAATATACCGAAACTGGGAGATGAATGCAGTCTCTTGAATTGGAGGGACATTTATTTGAGTTCCTCTGTCAAACATCAAGTTGAAATTTTTAGTGCTTTAATTAAGCACCTGCATGTCCGACATGTCCCTCTGATACGTAAAAGATCGCAAACTCCTGGATGCCCTTGGTTCTCTCTCCAAATGCATCTCTTATATCTGAGCGACAACATTTTTATGATCTCCACGGGCGGGTAAGATCTGTCAGTACATACCAAGCGGTTGTATAAATCTGCTCGCCATCGTGTTATCTCGGCTATACAAAGAGCAAAAAGTCAGTTTTATAAAAACAAATTCAACCCTGGGTTGCCACCTAAGTTGCTTTGGCGCAATCTGAGGAGGACTGGTGTTAGTTGTAATAAGGATAGTGGTCCTACTTGTGATTTATGCCCCAATGATCTAAATAAATTCTTCACCACTACTCAGGGTATCGTCCAGGATTTGACGGATGATCGAGAACACTTTGTTGATTTTTCTGGATCCAGCTTCTCCTTCAGTTGTGTGGATGTTGACGAAGTAGTTATGGCTATTTTATCTATAAGATCTGATGCGGTAGACTCAGATGAAATACATCCTCGTTTCATTAAATTAATTTCGCCCATGATTTTTAGTCATCTGGTCTATATTTTAAATTCATGCCTGACCTATTCTATTTTTCCCCGTGTCCGAATGGTGGCAACTATTCTCGAACTTCCCAAAGTATCTTCTCCTAAAGAATTGAGCGTTTCCGTCCCATTAGTGTCCATTGTTTCATTTCCAAAATTCTGGAAAGATTAATGCATGCTCAGATGATCGAACATTTGAATGCAAACAAGCTATTCACGGAATGGCAGTCTGGTTTTCGCTCCCAGCATAGCTGTGAAACTGCGATACTAAAGATTACTAATGATCTGCTATTAGGTGTTGATAATAAACGTATGCGTGTCCTGGTATTGCTCGATTTTTCTCAGGCATTTGAAAGTGCAAATCATCAAATTCTGCTGTCCAAGTTATCTGCTCACTTTGGGTCTTCGTTTTCGGCTACTGTATTGCTATATAGTTTTTTATGGGACAGATGTCAGAAAGTTAAAGTTAATAATGTTCTTTCTAGCCTTCTACCTATCCTGTGTGGCGTTCCATAAAGTTCTATATTGAGACCTCCATTATTCAGTATTTTTCTCAATGATATCTCCTGATATTGTTGAAGATGTGAAAATTTACTTGTATGTTGACGTTGTTCAGCTTTATCTCAGTAGACCAATTGGACCAATGGAGGGTTGCCTGGCATACATTAACGATGACCTCAATAGGATATACCATTGGTAAATGCTAAATCAAATCTTTCTAAATCCGGGCAAGTCTCAAATACATGGTCCTTCATAACCATGCGATTTTCAACATCAGAGACTTTCCTGGGGTTATGATAAGAATCTGGAAGTAGTAATCAACTCTACTATGAGCTGTTGTGATCACATCAACCTCATGTTGAAGAAAATATATGGAGGCCTTCGTCAGCTCTCGCTATCAGCTGATATCTTATAGAGAGATATGCGTACGGGACTCTTCTCCTTCCTCATTTTAATTTTGGGAGCTTATTTCTTCGCAAACTCGATAGCTCATGCTGTAACAGGCTAAACGTTGCTTTTAGCGACTGCATCCGTTTTAGTTTCTATCTGCGACGCCTTGATCACATTCAACACTTGCGATCATCGTGCGATGAGGATGTTGGTCTTTTTGTATATTCTGACGCATTCTAGGACCCCACGTTATCTGTATGATCAATAACAGTTTTTAAATACGTCTCGAAATCACAATCTGCTCATTGCACGTTTTCATAGGACCATTCTAGAGCGTTCTTACTTTGTTCAGGTTGCACGCTCATGGAATGCAACCATTCAAGGTGCCAGTGTCATTCGGTTCCAGTTATGTTCGCCATGAACACTGAAATTTGTGCACATATTATTACAATTCTTGTCTTGTTGTGTAAAATTTATAAAAAAATTATTTGTCTTATTTTCTTCTTCTTTCTTAGCTTGTTCGAAGTTTTAAAGTTTCAATTTTTTTGTTTAAGTTTGGCTTCATTCACCTATTGAGTATACGTATGTATATTTGTTTTTTTACTTTTCTTGTATTATTTAGTTCTAATAATTTCTTTTAGCTTGTAAACCCTCGTTTTTGTTATTTTTGAATTTTTTTATTTGGTGTTGTTAGTAGTTTAGTTATTAGTCGATTTCTAGTTTGAAGGAAACGCTGATGTCGTTAACATGTATTGATTACATGAAGAATGTATGTACCACAAAATGGCAGCAAGACCGTGGTGACTAGTCAGACCTAACGGTATCAGCTCATTGAGTTGTTGCAAATTGAAAATTCATTGTGGTCAACACAACGAAAAAAAAAATGATTGGTTAGAAATTCAACCAATCCCAGTCAACTTCCTCCAGAATATCTGAGCATTCCAGCTTGACTTTGCATTGAACTTTGGTTTAGTGTTGTGAAACATGAGTAAAGTTCATCTAAATCGAATCCACAATCGATTTCATCTATCCCTTATTCACCAGCCTGTCGCAGGTTGTGCCATAAGTCTTTGGGTTGTTAATGTCCGTTCAATTTAGAACGAAAAGACTGGCGCTTAGCATGACTAGTGGCCGCGGTTTGTATATTATAGGTACTCATGGGAATCAGAAATTTTCTAAGCCTTTTGTAACATCGATATAAGAACTTCCATATCAAATCTTGGTATTTATTTTTTGGTATTATTTATTTAGTACGTATTTCTTAAACTAATGTAATTAACCGATATTGTGTTCCAATTAATACAAAATGTCATAATGAAAGTAAAATTATATGTTTTTCAAACCAAATAGTGATTTAGTCAGTCTTTACTAAGCTTTACCCCTACCCTTAGCCAAGTCAATTTAAAAATATTTCAGAAATTATGAAAAACATTAGCTAAACATCGAATTTCGATAAAAATAATCACTTTGTAAACAGTCTGATATTGCTCACGAGTAGTACTAGCATAAAAATTCAAAGTTCGAATTACGAAAAGGTTTATTTCGAACTCATTGTTTGAAAAAGTTTATAAGTTTACAAGCATGTGTTATTTTTTTTCTCGAAAAATTAATGTTTTCAGTAAAATTGCCATATTTTCGAATTTCTAGTATATAGGCCATAACTGAAAATGGGTAAACGTTGCCAGCCTCCTCTTCAATACAAGCCAAGTTCCAATAGTTAGTAGATGTGTTGGTGAATATCATCGATATTCGAAATTAGAGTTCGAAATTGATAATAAATTCTTGATTTTGGTCCAAAATTTTAAAGAACGTACGCTACTAATATCATTTTTGAACTTATATAGTTATGGAACAGTAATTTCTATAAGAAATGTCGAAATCCCTATGGACATCTATGTATAATTTGCCCATTACCATAAAGGGGCAGGGACAAGTAGCTACCGAATAACAGATTGAACCAAAACTTCACATGCAGTAAAGATGTTATGTTTCAAATCAAGATGCCTTCCAGTATATCACGAAATTAGATAAGTTATTGTTCCATGTAGCCCCCCCCCCCCCCCTCCCTCTTCACTTAGGAACTCTTTAGGAGCTTTAACTGTGTGAAGAACTCAACTGGAAATATACGACTAATAGCTGGTAAAAGTAGTTTCCAACGTTAGCGGTATTATTCTGTAGGTATTTTGTTGTTTTTCTTGCCATTTTTTTTTTCATAAATACATTAGATGATTGATTAGGGTATTAGAAATATTTATTAAGAGCTAAATCTACCACGCGCTTCAACGGGGTAAAAGAATAGGACTGATCTTTACTGAATACACAAAACAAAACAAAAAAAAACAAAATGTAGAAGTTTCTGTGAAGGTAAAGATAATGTACCTACAGGTGTGTGCCGTCAAAAATCTTTATCTATAGATCATTCCAATGAAATCGGCCTTTTTAAAAAGTCAAAGAGAGCTTCACTAAAGTGGTTGTCAGACTGGTAGCGGCACAGCATTTTTAAGTTGCCGCTGCGCGATTTCTCTTGCAAAATTAAATCTATAAGTCACACCGGGGCGATTTTAGAGATTACTCAAAAACACAATTTTCGTTAAATGAGGCTTTTGGCGTTCTAAAGTAGTTATAATCGCACCTCATCGCTTTTCTCTATTTTTCTTCAACCAGAGCTACTAATAACAGAACTACTTCATCGGAACTAGAGTACATTTGGATAAAAACCACCGCTCCCGGTGTGAACGCTCTATTTTTCCGCGTGCCAACGCGCTGCACCTATTCTGGTGTAACCAGGGCTTAATAGTCAGGAAGAAGTTACAATTACATAAGATAATCGAGAAGACCCCGATGAGTTAAGATTAAATTCAAGACCTTCACAAAGTGCACAAATCTTTTCGGGCAGAATCTATACACCAAGATGGCATTCAGTTCATATGTATGTGAGGGTATCATATTGGCCGTATGCTACAACAAACTCTACTGGCTACTGCCAACACTTGTATGCTCAGCTTAAACTACACTATCACAGATATTTACCAAAACTAGGAAGAGATGTGGAAATGTCATTCACACCTAAGGGTAGAAATAGATAGGAGTTAGTTACCCAGCCCAACGCTTACCGATCCATTAATATAAACTCGTTCCTGCTGAAAGCAATGAAGGAAGTGTCAGATAACCATATCCGAATCGATACCTATACTTTGCGACCACTATATCCTCTTCAAAATGCATACCAATTGTGCATCGAGTGAGCATTTTGTAGTACCTCATTCGAATCTATATAGAGATCGGGCACACCAAAGGAGTAAAGCGCTTGTCAGTGTGACATGGATGAAATCGATCCTACAAACTTAGCCAAGCAACCGATCGATGAGATAAGTGGTTCCTAAAGGATTCCCCAAGGAAAAGATAATGTTATATGATTTTCTTTCTTGGTTTCCTATGCACTTTTAAAAAGGCTGGTGTTATTTTGTATAAAATTCTTCATGAAATAAATGAAATGAATGAAATTAATTTGAGGTTAAATCTGTGGCAAGACTAAATTATTCCATTCACTAGAAAAATAATGCCTAATTTAGTAGTGAATGAACCTTACACTTTTGTGAGCTATCCAGCTCAACACGAATACTTCCGTCAAAAATCACAGTTGGGAAAGACATGAAATTGCAGGATAGCGCCGTCTACAGCGATCGACGTCAGATCTAGGCTTATTCTGTTTTAAGGGGGGGGGGACTCCTTGCGAGTTATAATAAAACTCCCCTCTCACTAATAAGCACAACACGTTTAACATGAAATATCTGCGTTTTATTCAATTTTCTTTTGTACTTTATTATTAATTTTTATGGATTTTTTTTTTTATTTACTTTTCTCAAAACCCCTTTTAGGCCAAGCGCGAACTTCTGACAGACCGAACCAACCACAAATAAAAACTCTCACACCAATATGGCGACTTACAACCTTTTTCTAATTCTACTTAGCGACATCTATCCTTCGGTTTTGAAAATTCATTTCAGTTTTTACATTTTTTATATAATTCTCTTTGATGGATAAAGAAGAATTTTTTAAGAACTTTTATTTTTAACGATTCTAAATCAAATTAATAAATACAAGAAGAAAAAACAACCGCCTCGTCCGAGGTTTGAAACCGAGATCTTCCGCTTGCCGGGCGACTGCTCTTACACTGAGCTAACGAGGCAGATGATTTTCCCTCTTGCATTTATCAATCTGTTACTAGCCTACTATTTATTAATTTGATTTAGAATCGTTCAAAATAAAAGTTCTTAAAAAATTGTTCTTTATCCATCATTGACTGATTCTAACAAGTGTAGGTTCAATTCCCGTCCGGGAAAAAATAAATAATTCTCTTTGACATTTGGTTCTGCAGTCATTTTAGTTTTTACATGTTTCATCCATTCCTTCATTTACATAAATTCTTTTAATTCTTCTTAATTTGTTATACAAGTTTTTTTTTCTGTTTCTAATTTACCTTATGTCAAAAAGAAGTTCGTTTTAATAGTGTTTAATTTCTTATACCAGTATTTATCTAATTAAATATTTACATTTTTGATACTTTATTGTTTTGTTTCGTTGTTTTTCTTCGCGTTATGTTTCAAGTTTTACCTTTATTTTAAATCAAACGGGCTCCAAATATAAAGTTCCACAAACAGGAATTGACGACATTAACCAGCTTTCTACGGAACAAATTTGAGACAGAAGGCGTGTTGTTTTTAACAGAGAAACCAGAAGGTTTCTTTAGACGGACAGAAGGTCGTTATGGTTCGTCAGATGGACATAAATTAAGATCAGAGAAGCATATAAGAACGAAGAAGCCAGATTGTATAGGGGCACATCCAAAGCGAATTTTGCACGCTGGTGTAGGCTTGTGGTAATTTCCTGTTTTATTGTAAACATGTAGATCAATTCCCTACGCCTTTGGGCGTTCTAGAGAGTTATCGACCTGTGAGTTGACATTTCTGGGATTTCTAGGTAGGTAATCCTGTAACAATATTTTGCGCTCGTCCAGTGCAAATGACTAAATTGTATCAACAAGCTTCTCTAGGAGCAACTGCAACCCTAGAGGCAAGTCAAGTCTAAAGCAGATATTCTAGCTAGCCCCCTGGAAATTTTTGAAGAATTTCTCGAAGAGCCAGTTATCGACTTCATATTGGATGTAATGCTAAGATAAAATAATTTTGAAACAATATTCAAGAAGATTTTACGAGATCTTCAACTATGACACTTCCATGATCTATCATTTTGGAAATGGATCTCTAAATGAGTACAAAAGTGTATTTGAATTGGCTGGATATTTGTGGGTCTAACTCCTTGCATTGTGTACTGGATGTACACCACTATCGGAAGACCTATTCGTACATATAGACTTTTAGTGTGGTGGGAAGCAACACGCCTGGAAAACTCTTGCTAAAATTCAGAGAGCTGCCTGCCTAGGTATTACAGGGCTCGTCGAATAACACCAATGACAGTTATTGAGATTATACTCTTGTCCCTTGACAACCATTGGAAATAACAGCCAATCTACAATCAAAGCTCTGGACTCGTGCAGCTTTAGATCGCACCTAATGCAACGGTGTCACTGTAAGCCCAGAAACTGGGTGCTAACTGAAAACCTGGTCACAGTGACATACCTGGAAACGAGGCAGCTTATACGCTGGTTAGAAAAAGTTCTGCTATGAATGTACATATATCTTACGGAGCATGCAAGTTTGCTGGAAGCTGAGCTGCCTACATCGCAGTATAGATTACACGTGCAAGAAGTATGGAAATACACTTGCATGCAAGCTATACTTCCTGGTTTAATCCCCAGGTTATACTGGGAATATATTCCAAGGTTAACTTAGATAACTGAAAAGAAAAAGATATAACTCTCTGTTAAAAAACCCAACCTGAAGATGGAGACTGCTCAACATGTTTTCGTGATTTTGGAGCTATTTCCCACATAATGCTGGAGCATCCAGGAATGGTGTTCCAATCGCCAGAAGTTATGGGTTACGGGTTAACATCAACAAAATTATTGGCTTTAGTAAGATCTTAAGATTGAATAAGGTAAATTAGTTAGATGGAGACCGATTCTAACAAGTGCGGGTTCGATTCTCGTGCGGGAAAAATAAATAAATATTAGGTAGGGTTAATACCAACAAAGATTTAATTGGTCGAAGTGATGATAGAAGGATTTCCCTGTTTCAGGAGCCATATGTTGTGAAAAAAAGTCTTCCTCATTATGCTCGTTACCATTGAAATCACTCATATACATGTTGACAATGAAAAAATTATTTTTTACACTAAATAATAGAATAAATGTCTTGTAAAGTTGACCTTAACATGAAGTATCACGTATTTTCACCACATCCCAGACATATGGACACAATGCATAAAACTAACGCAACAGACACTTATTTTTAAGTTATATTCGGCCATAAAATTTTTGATATCTTCATCCATTTAAACAAACGATAAAAGTTGGCTGTCGCCAATGTATTTTCTGTGAAATTCTTCGTGAACCAACATCCGGCAAGTAGAGACCCATTAGCTGCTCGAATCCAAATAAATTTATTAGATGTGAGCCAGATTCAGAGTAGGCATTCAAACTGTCGTGAAAATAACGCTCGTCCATCCGTTTACCACACTTTTACACATATAATCAAGCAGCTCGCGATACCAAAGAGATACCGAAGAAAGAGCGAATGTCCCTCAATGTGGCGGCTCAATTTAAAATGAAAAATCACGTCTATAAGGCATCTGACATCGGTGATCATTGAGCCAAATTGAACAGCAACAACAGCCCATTAAGAACGGCAATGATCACACGGGATCGCACACAAACACACATATATACACCAGTTGCTTCGATGAGGGGGAAATTAAGCGAAAAAAACAAAAAAGTCAAAAATAAGAAAGCAAACACATTTTTCATCCCAAATGGACCATCTTAAGATAAACAAATTATTTGTTCGGCTGTCGTATGTTATTAAAAGGCGGACACTGAGAGATATGAGATGGCGAGACATCAAACCATCGTCGACTGCATTATATATGTTGATGCTGCTGCTGCTATAGGTGTGTAAAAAATGATAGAGGGCGCGCGCATAGGGAAAGGAAGTTGCATTCGAAGATGTTAAGATGAGAGCGCAGCAAGCAAGCAGGAAGGCCAGATCAGACCCAGATCTCCATAGACCGATCCCCCTTTCCAAACCCCCCGGTAAAACGTATAAAACAAACTCAAGAGGAACGGATAAATTGCCTGACAACTGTCATTTGTTAGTGGCCAGGGCGCATAAAGAGATGCGAGCAACACACTCCTTTGCATTTATCTCTTGTGTATTTGGTTAAGATCTTCAAGATGATCCTCGACAGCCGTTTTGTTTGATCATCCGCAATGTTGGTGGCGAACATATTGTCTGGGATTGAGTTTCTTCAGATATTTCAGGACAGATGAATGCGCTGTTGCGGTTCTGTTGTATTGTGTTGTATTGTGTGCTGTGTTGTATATAGGTATCTTAATGCTGGCTGTGGTTGCACATAAGGTGAGGTATATGATTTTATCTGTCTTCTAGACAGTAATTTTTGATTGCTTCATCATAGCCCTGGGAAGCGTGGAAAACTCGTGTAATGCAAATCGTGATCATCACGGTCATTGTTATACGTTTATATCTGATTCAAGAATTGCTGGTATTAAATTGCGCATTATTACTGTTACTTACAGTGTTTTTTTTATGCTGTATTATTGTACACACAGATGAACGTGCTTGAAATTTTCTATTATGTACACCTACTAACTGTAAGGCAAAAGATCTTTGTAAAACATCAACGTTTTGACATTGGAAGGCTACGAAAATTTATTGTTTCACACATAAAAGATGAAATATACAATTAAGATAGACACTGAAGAATTATCCTTCCAAAGTTCTTATCTTACCTACGTTGAAGAAAGAGCTTGTAACAATTGGCGGATGAGCTTCATTCAGCTGTTTCTTGGTAGTTTCAATTTTACTTTCCTCAGTCCTTACCAAACCTGTTTTTTTTTCTACTTAATTCAGTTATGTAAAGTGAAGAGTTCCAAAAAAAGATCCATTACAAAATTATTCTATCGGAAATTTAAACCCAGATCCTCTTGGTTATTATATTTTATATCTATATTCTGCGCCATTTTGAGCACTTTTGTCAAAAGCGAATTTCTTAGACTATGCCCTCATTGTCAAGAGATGTGACAATCGTGCCATACTGGCTGCACTGTAATGAAAATATATACGGATTGGTGCAAGATCATTGAATGGGGTAGTGCCGAACGACGATTCGACAGTAGGACAAACTTCCAAAAACTTAAAATAAAAAGTTAATAAGCAAAAGTATAAGTCATTTAGGAACGAATCCCACTGGGCGTCCGTTTTACTATTAATTGTGGATTCTATCAACAAAATGACTAATCCTCTATTGTTTATGCCAGAAATGAGTAAAAATTTTCATCATATTCATCTACATCTGATTTTGATATGACCTTACCACATCGTCTGCCATTCCTAAATATCATTATTCTTCCACCAGAAGTAAAAGTGGCGATAATGGAATGAATCATGAATTGGCTGAATGCGATCTCCATAGCGAAGCCATCAATCCACGTGTTGAAAGCTTTCGAATTTTCTCTTTTCTGTTCAATGAAATAATTCATTCTACTAAAGAATTTCTGGTTTGTAAACGTAAATTTTTGTACTCCATATTCTCTACTCTAAGAACATATGGGCTTTTAACGAAAGATGTTAGTGCATCATTGTTGCGACATCTGAGCGATAGCAGTAACGTGATTGATAAAAGTATATTCAATTAAACTGGAACTACAAAGGAACTCACTATAGTCTAGTATAGTCAAAGTATACCCAAAACTTTATAACCACACTTGTCATTAGAGTTCTGGCGGTAGATAGTTGTCTTCATACGATCTCACGCCATCTTTTCACTGGCTGTACAGCTTTGCAAAGAAAGCTCGCTGAATTTTAGTTAGACTGACTAACGATCCATCTAGTTGAAACTAAATCCATGATAACCGCCTCCGAAATGGCAGTGCGCTTTAGGAACATTTTTGCAGCAGTACGTAATTCTCTTATATGAATTAACTAAAGATGTAGGCTGCGTTCTCAAGCCATATACTTATGATCTTATCATCACATTATGCCCCTCACATGCTTTCTATCTACAACCACTCTTATAGATCCGATTTTTCAGGTTGAGACTAAACATGCAAATTGTAGGAAGAGTGTACCCATGAAAGCTTTAAGGAATATGACCAGGATCCATTAGTAATTTGGATGGAACAGTACAATCCTCTGTCCTGCGAACGAAAGAAGACGTTTTAGAATTGCGTCATTCAAATGGTGTACACAGTTGAATTTCACACCAATAATGTCTACAATAAAGTCTTCGCTATTACAATTTCAACGATAGAAATCCGGGTCGCTTTCCTGGCACCTCGTTTATTTTTTCTTTTTTTAAAGACTAGAAGGAGGTATCGATTATGATATGTTTTTATTTGTAATGCAATGTCTCTGTGATAGGAGCGAAAGTACTAAAGATTAATAGAGATGATCTTACAACCGTATGTGACACTGGAAGTTCTTTTTCTTAGATCAAAGCTTGAAGCATGTGCCTAATATATTATCATAATTTGCATTCTGGAAGCTCAACAACTAAAATATAGTTATACTTCATCAAGCCCTTCAATCGGTATCTTCATAATTATGGTAAGCTCGGCTTGCTAATTTTTTAGCCAAATTCACAACTTCGATCAAGTTTTAATCTCTTAAATTGGAAGCTTACAAATTAGAGTAAACCTGATAGTACCAAATTTAATTCAAATGGTGTTATTAATCTTGGTGACAATATTTTTAAAATAAACGTTTGTAACTAGGCAAATGCAATGTATTTCACTACAGAATACACAAGATCCACCATCGAGGTACAATCTGTCATTGCCGACCTGCTCGAACATATACCACAGAGCCTCTGTAAGATAATAATTCTAGTTTTCAGTTGTATTACGGTGTTCGACAAGTGATTTCTAACGTTCTATCTAGAATGATTCTGAGATGGTTGAGAAAATTAATACTCATGCTGACCATCTTTATTTTAAGACGAAAGCAGTGGATCATTGTTTTACAGGGGTTAGTCTCCAATCTCTGAAAATATTGTCGTACTACCACTAAAATTTCGGTAAGGTTTTTCAAGTTTTCTGCATATTTCTGTCCTGTTCTGATATGACCAAATAACTTATATACATAAATTTACGGCAATTTTTCAAATGCCTATCCTACCGTTTTAAAGGACATTATAATACAACCTCACTACGTATATACTAATTGTTAATTAGAGAATCTAACCAAGAAACTTCTGTTTTTGGTCCGAAGCGTAGCTCTTCTATTGATATTTTGTCAAATGCTGCGTTAATAATTTCGTTGTATAGAAATAATTCCGAAAGGATAAAACAGAAAAGTGATTTCTTGATAACTTTCGCAGCTCCTATTCGAGTTTTCAGGTCCTGGAATTACGATTATTTTAGTGTTTTTAAATTCTCGACGAAGCCTGCCAGAACTGTTTTAATTGTCGCATTTTTACTGCAATTCGTCAAAAATTGTGGGTAGATGTTGATTGAAATTATGCTCCTTTCTTACCTTAACACAGTTAAAAACCATATTCATTTCGTTTAATGAACTATAGTTAATAATCGTTGGTCCTTCGAGCCGGATATTTTTCGCTAATATCACGTACTGATATTTCTGCATGTCAGTTTGAAGTATTCTTTCACGTTATCAGCATATGATTTTAGCATTTTCCAATCGTTGCGTTGGTTAAAACTTGCTATCGAAGATCCACTTCATGCCATCCATTAATCTGTGCAATAAATATAAAAAGCCGACTGTTTTTTTGTTTGACACATATTTTCTTTCATTAAAAAACTATTGTACTGTAGCATTGCTCTTCATGATGGTGAATAGCTAGACAAGTCATCTTCTCATATACAATAAGTACAAATAAAATTGAGCAATCCAAAGTGTGTTCAGTTTCAGTCCTCGTAAATGAAGATTGACTTTCCAGGTATGTTTTCTACCATGAGTTAAAAATTACTTTTTGATATTTTTTCGGCTCTTCAAATACTGAATTTTTTCAGGGTTTGGTATTTCTTTCCTAGGTTATGCAACTTTATCTGGTTAATGAAAAAGTATCTTTTTTAGAACATAACTGCAAAGTTTTAATTTACTGGTTTTACATTAGGATTCCACTAACTGCCCTTGACCTCAAATTGAGTCAATATTATGTCGATCGATAAAGCGGTTTTGGTTTTTAATAAGCTCGCTCTAAATCTGATTAAGCAACATGTGCCCTTAAAACGTAAAGATAAACATCGATTATCCTGGGTTTCAAGCTATGTATATTAGAAGGTTAATTACGGAAGCAATAACTTTTACTCTATATGAAAAATGGTTCGGGTCAGCGTTAATTTTGGTATTATATTGTAGACCACACGACTTTGTTTAAATGTAAATCAAAGATGAATGCTTATTTCCGTTTGAAACTAGATGCAGATCTCCTTTCTAAAATTCTATGGAAAATCTGCAAGATGTGTGAATTACCCGTTAGAGTTGTTGTACAAAGAAGATCATTCCTGTCTTATAAGTGATTTTGGCCAAAACTGTTACTTTGGATAAAGTAGTTTTACCAATCTCTTCAATTTTGTCCAAAGCTATCAATATAGATAAAATTACGCTGATATTTATCGGGCTCATATTACCATTTTCTATTGAGAGTCTTACTGTCATTATACTATACAATAATTTTCTAAAACTCAGTTCTCAAGAGCTTGAAAATCATTTATTTAGCTTAATTACCTTAATTCATTAATAAAAACAGCATTTAACGATTATCTTATTCCTTTCATGATTTCATTCTGATTTGAAGGTACGACATTACTGTACTACAGCTCCTATTAAAATTCGGAACGATTTAATAAGAATATAGATAAAAGGTTGAATAATTTTCTGATTTTATCTGACATCTTATAGGTTTTCGGCTGAGTTGACCATGGTATCTTAATGATAATAAAAACCTATTCATAGGTTTGATTTCTCATAATCTGCGGCTAATATATACTCGTATATATAGTTACTTACATGCTGTTTCTTGATCTTGTAAGGGGTTTCCTAGGGCTCTGTCATAGGTCCACATATATTCTATTATTTCATAACATAAACGATCTGCCCTTTGTAGCGACTCACTCAATATATGTGCATACGAGCGAAATCACGCAATCCACTGCGTCAGAAGAAAAGAGATTAAATAAATGAGATATTTGGTATAGTGGCCCTCTGGCCGGTATGCCACGGGATGCGATGGTACCAGAGCTTCGTTGCGGGTGTCGCTTCTCTGTATGCTTTCATGCAAGGGAATCGTGGACTGAGGGAGGTGCCTTATCGTGCCTTCCCCGGTCTGCTCTTAAAATCTTCACCGACGGCTCTCTCACTAATGAGAGAGCTGGGGCAGGTGTCTACTTTCCTGAGCCAGATTTTGGAATGAAGTACTCACTTGGAAAACACACCACTGTCTTCCAGGTTGAAGTCTCCGCCATCTCAATGGTAGCGAAGTTAGCCCTTGATAAGCAAATAAAGGGGAGAGATATCGCTATCCTTTCGGATAGTCAGGCAGCCTGAATGGCCCTCGGATAACGTCTAAGTTACTGGGGGACTGCAGGTCGTGAGTGGATAAGTTGTGTTTTCATAACAACGTGTCCCTCCTGTGGGTTCCTGGTCACATGGGAATCATGGGGAATGAAAGGGCTGACCTTTTAGCTAGGGCTGGCTCCGTTTCTCCGTTCCTCGGATCGGAGCCCGCCGTAGGCGTTGCCACCTCGAATATTGGGTTTCTCATCAAAGCGGATGTTCATAGGAAACATCAGCAGAGATAGGAGAACCTGAGTGCTTGTAGGTGTACAAAACGGTTTCTTGATGGGCCCAATGGGAATATCTTCGATTTTCTCATGGGGCTCGAAAGGAAATAATGTAGAACCGTGGTTGGCATCATCACCGGCCACAGCTCACTTCACGCTCATCTAACAAGGATGGGAGTTGTTGACAGCCCTGAGTGTCTGTCCTGCATGGAGGGAGAGCCTGAGACAACCGAACACTTTTTGTGTGAGTGTCCGGCCTTCGCCAGGAGCAGACTGGATACTCTAGGGTCTCCCCTTCTAGCTGTGGATGAGCTGAAAAATCTTTCTCACCAAGATTTGTTGCGCTTCATTAAGAGGACAGGAAGGTTTTGGTGAATTGGATTCAGGATAGCAAATGGGCCGATGTGGCCTCCGTGCTTGGGTTGGGTATCTCCTGTTCCCCCTGGTACATTCTGAGACAACTTACATCTATATGTGCAAAACCTCACAAAAACATGGTCCAACTAAAACGAGCTAATGGCCCTCTAATAGAAAGCTCTACACACATTCTCTCTCTCTCTCTTTCTGTAGTATACCATATAAATTCTTTGCAATGATGGTTTTCTTTGTTTGAATAAAAAGTTAAAGAGCTTTTAAAAAGTGATCCGGGTTTACATAGTCGGATAGTGCGACCAGTTCCATTTAAATAATTCTGCATGAATAATCTACTAAGAAATAACTGTTGCACAATTTATATTCTCATACACCTTTCTATAGAATATTAGATTTTTAGCACATTATTTTATTTATAAATTAAAGGTTTCACTCAAACTCAACTGAGCATTGTCAGACCAGTCGGTAGTTGATCACCAGGTCGAAAAGCGACCGGTTCAAACAAATTCTAAAACCGTGTGAATAAATAAGTTTATATCGATAAAAATCCCGTCTTTCATATAAATCCAATAAGATTTTCTTTCAGTAACTATGGCCATGATCTTCGCTTACGAAGCGTGACCAAATCTTCCACCGCGGAATAGGGTGTCCAAGGAACTAGTTCCATCTCGATCCATTCATCTCCCCATAATGGGAGCAACTTCGTGGGTATAGTTGGCCTCAATACAGGCAGAGAGGGCGATATTATAGTCTAGTATGATTCTAATGATTATTCTCCCCCTTGCAGGTTGAGCCAATACCTGAAACAGAATACATCGCAGCCACCCCGCACAAATGCAATGATGGAGATGGCAATTGGTTTACGTTAAGATAAAATTTCAACTAGTTTTGTTAACTGTATTAATAATAAATTGAGACCAGAAAATTATTATTTTTTAATTTTTTCACCATCATAATTAAATTTTCTTCGAAACTCATGATATTCACCATACAAAATTTTTAAAACAAAGAGAATATTAATCAGCTGCCAGATGTCAACGCGGGGTAATTGCGGTAAAGTTGAAAATTTTCCAAGTTCTGTGTCTTAGTTATGATGCCTACGTACATTGCGATCACTTAATTGCATTTCCTTATAACTTATTTCTCTGTGATCTTTACCTGGTTGGTGGCTACGTTCATTCTGTTCCAGGGGTAAATCAACCGGGTACCCCGGAACCAAAAAACGTTCCGATATTTTTTAAATAGGTCTCGCTTCTACCAGTAAGAACGGTAAGCGTGCACTGGCCTGACTGACTGGAACTCAACAAGACAGTAATGTCTCTTGAAGGCCCTCATTGTCGCTACAAGAAAGAACTAATCCGTGATTGAAAATCGCCGTGTGATTAAGTCATACTTGGCAGGTGGACATACTAAGGGCATCTGTCAAACTGCAACTCCTCTAAATGCAAATTCAATGTGGTCTTTAATTCATGTGTTCGTTAGATACGATCACGTCTCTAGGCTTGTTTAGTTAGATACCTTCGTTTTACTTATTATAAACTTAGAGCCTATATCTGACACTAGTTCATCAACCCGTACCCAGAATCCCAATATACACATTTTATTTCCCAAAGGAGCTTAAGCTTGGAATTTTCTACCAAAGTTGAGCAGTTTCCGAATTTCTTAATTATTGTAATACAATCGTTCAGCATTTTACTTAGCATTTTCTTCAGTTTTCCTTTTTTTTTTGTCTTTAGCTTCTTTAGTTAATTTATTGGCTTACTTTAGTCCTAGGTGATCGTGGGTACATTAACTAATTAAGGCTTTCTTTTAATTAGTTTTATACTCACAACTTTGTTTACACTTTTATTGTTATGCAAATTGTTATAATTTTTTTCGGTACTTATGAATTGTGCAAACTTAATGCGACATTATCCTAATTGTTCCATTATAAGGACCATTAACAAACTGAGTTGAATTGAATATTTTACTTTTATAAATTTCTGACTGCGCATACATCGCAACCTAATAACTGTCTGCTCTATGAAATATATCAGGTACAACCTCCCTTTTCCTTTAGATTTTCCAGAAATTCCATTAAAATCATCGAAATTAAAATTTCATTTATAATAAATTTGATTGTTAATAACCCGAATAACCACAGGAGCTTTCATCTTCAGACAAATTGCCGAAAATTCAATGAAAACTCATTCCATTCCATTTCCAGAATTATTACTTTAGGCCTGGGTAAAGGAGGATACGTAAATCCGTTTCCTTGATGGCCTTTCAACCGATTACAAACCACCAGCAAATTCTACCCAGAAATTCCCTTTGAAGTGATCCTAAAATCTGTGAAGTGTTATGAAGTTACCAAAATTGTAAAAGGAAACAGTCTCGGGCAGTTCATTTTTCATTCGGGTAAGCATTTATAACATCATTCCCAGGAACTGTATATGTATGTATGTATGTAGTGTTGTAAGTGTGTGTGTATATATAAATGAGGTTAAAAGGGAAACTAGGATTTTCCTCAGTTACAACAAACTGACTCACACACACACGCACACATCAACAGAGAGAAAGCACAAAATAGGTATATATGGCAATCAAGAGAAGCACTTCAGTACAAAGGACTAAAGAAAGGACACTGAAGGGATCAAACGAAACGAAATTATTCAGTTTCCCTGGGATTATATGATTCTGTATGTCTGCGCCCCACTCCTCACAATGAGTGAGCAACACAAATTGCTGTCAAGTGGGTATGTTTGCTGTCAAAATATATTTTCGGGCGTTTTATGTGCTGTTGATATTTTGACGTGTTGGGTGGTCTTGAAAATCGAGGCAAATGTAGAATGTGGTGGAGCTGGTGAGATTTATTCGAGCTCACTAAAGGTGAAATAATGTTTTATAAAAGAGAAAAAGTATGTTGGTCGCGATGTGCTGAGGTGTTCCTAATTGGTCCTAATTGGGCTACCCTTGAATATTTTATGTGGAAACTCATCCTCCTTTGAAAAGCAAAAAAAAAAACAAGAAATAAAATAATAAAAAATAAAAATTAATTAATTTTCTAGAGCGAAACGTAATGTGAAAATCTTGAAACGAAATTTCCTATTTTTAGTCATCCACCCGCTTGTCAGTCCGCCTGCTACCGCAGGCAAAACTCCTTTGTGAAACTAACGAAGAAAATTCAAATGAGTTTCCTTTTAATTTTTGATCATTAATAAAATTTTAACAGCGCTTTGTTTGTGTTGTCGGCGCAGCAGTGGTAACGGCGTGTCAGCTACGGTGAAACCATTCGGTTGCAGCAGTAGCCAACATGTCATAGAATAAATCTAACGGAAAAAGTCTTGTGTGCGCATTTACCACGGTCGATCTAATGAAATTATTATGGTCATGAGTAATGGCCAACACTTTGTGAACTTTTGTAACGCTCTCTTAAGCACCGACATCCATCCATTCGACTCTTTTATAAATATAGCAGCAATCTCGTCCATCATAAGGAACAAATGGCCAATTGTCAGTGGTCATTATGGCAATTAGTTTCGAAAAAGGCAATTCGAGGCCCCACACTGCACAGCGCTCCCGCATTACAGCCTATACTTACATATTTACTAATAGCTGTAGTATATATGTACATAGAATGCAATGCAGGCTAACACAAGATAAACGGAGTGTTGGAAGTCAGCCAGCCAACAAAGCAAATAATAAAAAAAAAAAAAACAGAATGATAAAAATAATAAATGAATTAATATGAACGGGAAATGATGAGGCAATTATTAAAATTTCTCATAAATGGAAATGGGCCTCCAAAATGGTCCGGGCCATTATCTCGAAGGTGCATCTGTAAAAGCCACCGTAATTAATTATCACGCATTATGGTCTGGTCATCAATCACTCCTCAGCAGTCAAGCAAGCAGGCAGACTGTCTGTGGCATTGAGCTCATCTGGATTGCTTTTTCTCTGGCTATGTATGTTGTATATGGGGTTTCATCAGCTGCTAATGTTTCTCATCTTGCTTGCTTGCATGCATGCTTTAGCTTGCTAGCTAGAGAAAAAAAAAAGTTAAGTTTTTCGCTTTGTCAGAAATTGGACGGAGGGGCTATGCATGCACCCATCTTCACCATCTCAGAGAAAGAGACACACGTTGAAATGTTTGCATTTTGCTGTCAATCATTGATTAATGGTGACAGCAGTGGGTCGTGAATTGGAACTTCTGACACGTTTCCTTCTACTTCTTCGTCTTGTTGCATTGACGTGACTCTGTTTGGACATGCCATTAAATTGATGACTCTTGATTAAGATTGTTTTTTTTTCTCGTCTATAGTGTACATGTTACATTCCAAATACTCCTTCAATCATAGATAGGGGGTATGGCAAATGAATGATAAATTAATAATTAATTTGTTAATTGAGATAATTAGTTAAGGGGTTTTTTTTGCAACTGCTTAGAGCTGATTGTTAGAAGAGTCTTTTGCTTTCAAATAAAGCCCTTCACTTGTACTAGCCGGAGTAATATTCTTTGTTTTTTAGTTACGGACGTCAGGATATGAATACTGAGAAATCATAGGCTTCTGGAATCAATACATTCCAATCATTATTATGATTAATAGATTGGCATTAATCAATTGGATTTCCAGATTGAAGTGACATACTGACATAAGCCAGAGAATGGAACGAAAATATTTCAGTTTCGAAACACTCCTATCACCTGAATTTTAAGGCATTTGCGGTTGAATGAAGACGAGCTTCATCATTCTTGATTGGTGTGCAATATTTAGTTATTTAAAGATGGCGGATCTAATAACTCAATCATCTTGGTTTTATGATCCTGACGAAACTCGAAAGTTTTCCAGTGTTAGTTTTACTTGGTTTTTTCTTTAATTTTTTATTTATTTTTTTTTTTTTTTCATTCCATTTTGGAGCATTATCGCCCGTCGGTGATATTGCACAACCGCAAGACTACTAATGTCACTACCGCGTAAGTTAAAGTAAAATAAAATTTTCAACAGACAAGAAACTTCTTTCTTTTTGAGGCCAGCCCGTCGCTTTAACTCGTACTTGAATTTGTCTGTCTGTATATTTATTTATATATTTCTTTTTTACTATTTTCGACACTCTTGTCATCACAGCGAGCTGAAATTTGGCACACAGGTTCATGTTGCGTGACAATTGAATCTATCAAAATTTGAACCGGAAACTTCCATGGAAAAACCGGAAAATCGGGAAAAATCATTTGAAAATTTGGTACAAATTTGATTAGTAATAAATCCGTTTCAGGAAAAATGCAGAGTTTTCCGATTTTTCCGAAAAAAATTTCCGGAATTTTCCGACTTTTCTAGAAAATTTTCCGGTAAAAAATTTTTCTAAATTATGCAGGATCAAGTTCCCTATCAACTGGCATCATTACTTTCTCTCCGACAATGGTGAAAACTTGCAGAAAAAATCGAGGAAAACTCATGTATAACGCTTTTCCGGAGTTTTTCCGACCAAGGAAATGTTTGAGCGTTTTGCAACCTAAGATAAAGTTGTTGTAGAGCGAAATGAGTTGCATAAAGTTGCTTTTGTGGAAAACTCCATGGAATACCCGGAAAAGAGGGAAAATCGTCGGCAAAATTTTCATCGATATGATTAGTGATAAATCTGTTTCAGGAAAAATGCAGAATTTTCCAATTTTTCTGGAAAATTTTCCGAAAATTTCCGGAATTTTCCGACTTTTCCGGAAAATTTTCCGACAAAAAAGCTTTATAAGCTATGCGGAATCATTTTTTTCCGTCGTATTGGCATCAATACTTTCTCTTCACAATCATGAAAACTTTCATGAAAAATCGAGGAAAATTCATGTAAATTTTTAAAAAAAATTTCATAGTAATAGGAAAAGTCTGTGGAAAAATGGAAAATCGGGAAAATTCATTTTATATGGAATCAAGTTGGAATACAGCTAAAAAGCGCTGTTTAAAACATAATTTGAATTTCAGAAAACCGTTGCAGTACTTCAACGATTTGATACTCGAATAAATTTTTTGAAAAACTGGTAAATCAGTGTCTTTTCAGCCGTCATAAAATTGTTTTAAAATATCTCCATGCAACACGTAATAACAATTTAGTTAACGTGAAAAAGGTAGAAAATAAAATAAGTAAAAAACGAGTTTTCAAACAAAACTGAGGCCAAGCCGCATGAAAGAGTAAAAAATAAACTTTTCTTCACACATAGAGGTGGACTCAGAATTTTTGATTGAGACATTTCTCTTGAATATTCTTTCTCTTCATGAATCAAATCACTTATTACCTCTGATTGATCATACTGAATTATATCGGTGATTGTCAGCGAATAAAATCTGAGTCCACCTCTGTATGTGAAGAAAAGTTCATTTTCTACTTTTTCATGCGGCTTGGCCTCAGTTTTGTTTGAAAGTCTTTAATTTAATTTAATTTAATTTCTACGTGACTAAACTGCAACAGTGATGGGCATTATTCGAATAAATTTTCAATCAAATAACAATTATTTTAAAAAATCGAATAAAAAATTATTCGAAAAAATTTTTATTTGATTTTAATTTACTTTAATTTACTTTAAATAATATTATTCGTTAGTTGAAGCCAATTTATGGAATGATTATTTATTTTCTGGTATCCATTAGTTCCAATTTTAAACAATTATTTCTTGGTACACACGCATTTATTTTCGCAAGGTATCTCTTCGTACTTAGGAAATTAACTGCGTTCTTATGTTTCAATGCTTGCAGTAATGATTTTCCGTTCATTTAGATTTTAAAAGTTCAGGAGGAATTTTAATATTTTTAAAGTTATTCAAGTCAATTAATTGGGTTTGAATACCCAGAATACCTACTATTAGCGTCAATTAAATGAAAAACAAAACGTGAGTTTGTGCTTAAGACTGCACGACCGAAGTGAAAACTTTGCTTTAAGCCATGGTATACAGAGTAACAAGGTATGCCTACTATTTATTTAAATATTGAGATATGACGTCACGGCATCACAATTCATATGAAAAATTCAGAAAAAAATATTTAGTAATAGTTCTGACCAATTACAATTGATAATATTATAGTTAATAAAAATATCAATATCTTAGAAAATTTATAATGACCTGGTAGATGGATATAAGAAAAGTAATACTTTTTGCAAGCAATCAGGTAAACAATTACAAAAATTTTAATTCATTTATTGAAATGATAATATTTGTTCATGATTACTAAAAATAGCATAAAATATCTTATGAACAAGTAAAAAAGTTAGAATTGGTATAAGATCATTTCTTATGATATCCTAGATGAATGCCCGCTTGTAATTTCCTATAGTCACCCATCTGCATAAGTTTGGTTGTTGAAGTGGTTTTTCGCATATATATCTAGAAGGGTTCGTCGAACAGAAAAAATTATTATAACTGATTTTATAGAATTTTGTATTCCGAAGAAATTTCTAGTACAGTTCGTCGTTCAGTAAAAATGATTATAACCAATTTCAAAGGATTTCATATTCTAAAGAACTTTTCAGTATATTTAAACCGTATAGGACTGATCGTTTTCACAGGATACGTAAAACTTGGAAATTTTTATATGACAACACCAAGAAAGAGTTGCCCGATTTAGTCCATTTTTGAAATTATACTTACATTTTTTATGAAAACATTATGTACAAAATTGCAATGCTCTAAGTTGACGCATTTTAAGGCAGTGCCCAAATATGAAGTGAAAAATATTTTTATATGGCAATCCTACGAAGATGTTACCCGATTTGTCCAATTTTCGAACTTAATTTTACTTTTATGCCCATGTGCATAATTTCAGCTCTCTATGTACGCGCATTCTTGAGTTAATTTAATGCATGGGTTTCCAATACATTTTGCTCTACCCTTTAGATTTCATCTGTGGTATAAAAATCGTCTGATGCTGTGATGCCCAAGATGGCCGACCGTATTTCATACTAGTCATACCTTGTGTCAATATACTCCGTCAAGCTTAAACAAGATAAATTTATAAAAAATCGATCCGGCTTAGTTTATCGTTTCATTTTGGCGATCGTGAAATTAGTCCACTGCCCAGTTTTCACTTTAAAAAAATCAGGTATCCTTTTCATATGCAATATCACTTTAATTACATGATGACATGGGGTAGGAAATATTTGGAATATAAGACACTTTAAGTATATGGATAAACTTCAGTTATTTTACATTTACTATCTTTATGACCCTTGAGTAGACATAGTTTCATATTTAGGAATTTTAAAAAAGAAACCTCTCCATCTATGTCACTGAGAGTCTTCCAAATGTTTTTCTGATACGTCGGATAGCTGGAAATATGGGAAAAGTGCAGGATCGTGATGACCTGGGATTCGAACCAACGATGACCTGTGACAGTAGTCAGGCCTTTTATCAACTATATCAGTGCCACCCCTAGGTAGTTAGACATTGGAAGAGTTAGTGCTAGACAGGGCAGTTGGTCCGATATCTATGTATAGTTTTCAAGCATAAACCGTATGAAGTTCGGTCGGTCTATGATATTTTCTTAAGGTGCTAACAATAAAGGTAACCAAAAAACCATATTAGTTTATTGTTGGCTCTGAGTTCGCCCGGTTCTAGGTGAATTGTAACTTTTCCAAATTTACAGGAGGCGTTTTAATGTATTTTTGTTTTTTTATTTATATTTTTTATATTATCTGTTAAATTAAGAACATTTCTACTCCTTAGAATCACACATGAGGATAATAATATTACTCCTCTCTAAGTATTTGATAGATTGAAGGCCATGACAGACTAGTATTGATACTATGATAGATGACCTAAAGGCTATGAGAACAGACTAGATATTAAAAAATATGTAAATTGTCGAGACACTTTTGCATGTTCTTTGGTACTTCAGTAGCAAATGTATCTAAGGCCTTTGAAAAGCGACATCTAGGTGCATATACGTTCAATTGGTTTTCAATTTTTGAGCCACACAAAGGACGAATTTGGAGATAAAAAGTTCGCATTTTTGGTGTGGATCTCTATATACAAATTGAAAATATTTATTCATAATCTGGCCTAGGTGTGGGATATATCACAAATTTCGATCATTGCGGCTCTAGATGTTTTGCTTTTTTTTTTTTTAAGGACTCTGGTATGAACAACTTGATCTCTTGGCTTTAAATGTTTGATTATTTGCAGCTTAGTAATATTTAAAATTGACTCCTTCTTCAGCTATAGGGGCAGTTAGTGGTGGGAAGTTGAATCAGGCATATATAGGTGTAGTACGACAGGTACCTATAGTCTCGGTAATGCCTAGATAAGCCAATCCTCGAACTTCTTGCAACTGGCTCTTGGTTTTTTGTTTGTTTCATTTTGGCCACCATCTGCCTGGTAACTGCTGTATTTCTCTAGTAAACGTCATCATGGTTTCATTCATCATATTTTCTCTGCCTAACTCCAGAGAAAAGAAGAATTATGTGCTTTTTTCCGTTACTTTAGAAATTACATACTGCAAATAGTTTCAAGTTTTACTCCTCACTTGAAAAAATGAATTCCGTATTATGAAGATCGAGAAAAATTAGAAGTAACTTCTGCTCATAAATGGGACGAGAACTTTTCTGTTGTCGTACTCTACCCAATCACACTTTTTTGTTGCTCGCTGTGTTTTAAAGGGATTTTGCTTCTGGTTTTGAATGCGGCAGGGAAAAATTTGGGAGTTCGACTCAAGCTCTATTTCACTGTATTCTAGTATGTGTGTGGGAATGAGAGAGAAAGAGTGAGAGAGAGTGGAGGGGGGAGAGAAAGAGAGAAAAAGACAGAGAGAGAGAGAGAGCGATAGGGTAGAGAGTGAGAGAGAGAGAAAGAACTAGCTTTGCTTTGAATTTATAGAAAACTGAAAAATCGTGTCTTAAGTCTCACCGATCATAAAAATAGCTGGGGAGCTGGATATTAGCTAGCTCTACTATCCCCTGATGTACCTGCACAGTTATAAAAAATAATCAATAATAAAGCCTGTAAATTGTAGGAAAGTTAGAAAAATAAAACAAATCAAATAATGATAAAACAAACAATCCTCGTCATCACATTCAACACTTTTTGAAATATGGCATTAAAAATTTTCAATTCATTCCGTCATCTACGAAGTACCTAAGTATACAAAAGTCTTATTAAATTTTGAGTGCAATGTCTTTTCGCGAGTAGCTGCTAATGACCTAAGCGCAATCCTTCATCTCTGAATAAAGGCAATTAACACCATAAAGTTGAAAGAAAATAAAACCTCTTCATTTGTTTACTAAGTAAAATCTAACATACACACCACACCCAAAGTAAAAAATTAAAGCCTGAAAAAAAAACCGCAGCACTGCAAGAATTTTTTTAAACTGCTTACAACAACCGCGCTGTTGGCGGTAAATTTTATTTTTTATTTATTTTTTACTTTAAAGAGACAAGAAGAACAACCTCAGTCCTATGCCAGTGTTAACAACAATTATAAGAGAGTTTCCCAGTAAATAAAAGCCCTCGTAAATCATTTCGAATTTGTTTTCGTGTGTGTTAGTGGGAATTAAAACCAAATTACACCCAAGTCGCCCTGATTTATGTGTTAATTAAATCATTTTATGGCCATAAGTACAAACGCACTGTTTGGTATCGGCTTAGGTTAGGCCGCCTCTTATAAAGGTTTCTGCATGATACACCACTCGGTCCGACATTCGCAAGTTATTAGTCTTAGGGGAAGGTCTTAAGGAGGTCGGTCGAAGAGGTATATGTTAGTTAGTTACTTAGTTATACATGTATATACATATATATGAATTTCGCTATGACACTACCACATGTCGAGTCGTCGAGTGTAGAGTTTCTATTAAAATATCCCCGGGATTACGTTTTATCATTGCCTGAAAATATTATTTATAGGCAAAGCACTTGTGTTCGCGGCTTACTTCTATGGAGTGAGGACTTACTTAAATTTATGATCAGCATCTTTAAGGAAAACATTGGTTGGCTGTAAATTGGTGAGGCGTGCAATGGCTATGACTTTTTATTACCATCATTCCTTTCCTGTACACACTGAGTTTTGTTTACTCTGACATTTTTTCCTTGAGCTTATTTTATATACGCTAGCAGTGACTTGAGACTTGAGATGCGTACTCAAAGGCTTAATGTTGTTTTGTAGTATGTAAATGTGTAAACACCAGAAATGGGCGAGAATTAATTAAAATCTAGTGACTGACTAAGCATGGTGGGTTATAGTAAGATATGAGAAATATCTATGACTGTGTATGAATGAATATAGAATAGGGCTTTCGAAGAGATGAATCTATTCATGGTAGAACAGAACAGAATTATTTCCGTATATTTATAGAGATTAAAATTTTTTGAGTAAATTTATTAGCTGTTCTTTACAACTACTACAGCGGTCAAGCTGGAAGTTCGCAAATTTTAAAATATTGTCTAAACGAAAATTCTGGCATATTATGAGCAGTTTCGAAATTCTAGTAGGTATATGTACTCCTTTGTTTTTGTTTCTTTTCTTATAAGCAGGGGACAAGAGTTCCCTGCTAAAAAAGACCTCACCAAAACCTTCCTTTTCTCTTAATGAAGCGCATCATGTCTAGGTGAGGTAATGTTTTTAGCTCATCCACTGACATGAGGACAGACCCATGCGTATCCAACCTATCCAGCGTACTCCGCGCAAAGGCCAGAAAACCACACAGAATGTATTCGGTAGTATAAGCTCTTCTTCCAGGTAGGAAAAAGACTCAGCGCTGTCAACAACTCCCGTCCTTGTTAAATGATCGTAAAGCGATCTACGGCCGATGATGATGCCAACCACAGTTTTGCATTGTTTCCTTGCGAACGCCAAAAAGATAGTCAGAGAAATTCCTATTAGGCCCATCGAGAAAAAGTTTTGGACACTTGCAACTGCTCAGATCGGACCATAGCTGCTTATATTTCATGCGAACTTACGCTTTGATGAGTGACCTGATCACCGAGGCGGCAACATATACAACGGACTCCAATTTAAGGAAGTGACAACCCAAACCAGACGTAGTTATAAAGTCAGACCATTTATTCCTCATGATCCCCATGCGCCCAAGAATACAGCTTATCCACAGATTTAACTTAACTTAGATGTTATCCGAGCGCATATTCCCCACTAGACATCCAATGACATTCGTTCTGTTTTACCTTTATTTAATAGAAACTGCTAAAACTCCAGAAAACTCTTCATTTAGATATCAGTATGTGTATTTTACAGAAAATCCACACAAATTTTGTGAATCTTCAGGAAGAAATTTTATGAAATATGGACCGATAATGATCGCAGCGCCATCTAGCTGTCAAAAAAGATGTACAGCATATATGAGAAATAGTTCTCAGACTCGTACCGGATTGTGCTGGTGATGCACACTTAATGTTAATGCCAATTCCTTTTGTAGCAGTCCACAATTGCTGCGTCGTCTTCTGAAATGGATGACTGCTCTGCTTGAAATAGTAACCGATGTTTGCTTGACATCCAACCGGCACTCGTCCGGTGACCGACCAGATGCGGACTTAAAGCTAGAATCCGTGTTAGCTGTGATATTTGCTGATCGAACACTTCGTCGATAAGTAACCATCTAGGACGTTTATCATCAAAATGGCTGAAATGAAGCTAACGCGTGCGGAATTAATTAAATTAATTAATTTTTACGAACTAAAGGAGTGCTTGTGGAACTATAAAGGCGCATATTCGTTTTCTTAATCTTTTCATCCCTTCTAACTCGGCAAGCACCAAATTGTTTTATGCAATCAAATCTTTTGATCGCAGTCTTTTCCGGTCTTGATAACGCCATCGACCAGCCAAAAATGAAATGTTATAAAATAATTTACCCACACCAAAATTTTTTTTCCAAGATGGATATTACCATAAAAT
The DNA here is from genome assembly GCA_963924295.1 of Dioctria rufipes. Classification (NCBI taxonomy): domain Eukaryota; kingdom Metazoa; phylum Arthropoda; class Insecta; order Diptera; family Asilidae; genus Dioctria; species Dioctria rufipes. The sequence goes on along the minus strand of OZ002744.1, from coordinate 16,453,996 downwards.
ATGGTAAGGAATTTTTCATGGCCAGTGTAGACAGGGGGTTATTTTGTGCGAATTCGGTCTCGGTTATTCTCTTTTTATAATTTTTGTTTTTTGAATTTTCTAAATTTACTTTTGATTTTTGTCTACAACAGATCTCAAGCTAACATGAGGTTGAATAAATTTTTATTTTTTTCTGTTTTATAAATCCAAACGCCTACCTAGCTAAATCCGTTTTTGTCATCAGCAAGGTATTTCAAAGCACTTTTTTTTAAATTTGTTTGCAGCGATTACAGCGCTTTTTCTTAGAACAGAGGTACAGTGTCGGCACACACTGCTAGAGAGCTTTCCTTAGCGTTACAATTTTCTTTAATAGTTTGCTCTATGGGACTCATTGACCTGAACCCTAATGATTTTAAAGTAAGTTAAATTAATTTCAAAAACTAATTTCAAAAGAGTATACTTCTCAGATATTGTGTTAGCGCTAAATTTTTAAGAAATATTTGCCTACAACCCTCAAACCTTCTGCTCATTCAAAAAATAAGTAAATAAAAAATTGTTGTTCTTGTTCTATTTTTCTTGAAAAAATTTAAATCAAATTTTCCTATTTTTGATATAGGAGCTTATTTCTTTAATGGCAGACGCAATACTCATTCATAATAGCAATTGTTTAAATATAAATAAAAATTAAAAACATTAAGTAACATAGGTAAATCAAAATTCAATAGCTTTTTTATTAATGCAAGACAAATTCAATTTAATCAGGTAATTTTCCTACACTTTTACTGCACTTTTACGGCTCAAACAGCAATTATATTTCAAATCCATTTGTAGGTTCAGCAGTTCATACCTATAATAGGCGTCATACCGACCTACAAATTATTTAAGAGAGTACAGTATTTAAGGGAAACTTGCTAATAAGAGTTGGAAAAAAGATTATTACCAGGTTGTTTGAATAGTTTTAAAAGCGCAAAGGAAATTTTGTAGTTTGAAAGGCACTTTAATTTTCGGCCTTGTACCTTCAACTTAATTACATATTCTAACAAAATCCAAGCAAACCATGCTTTTTTTTTATATAATCATCTCTATGAAGGCTTCGAAAATATTTATAATTTACTGCGAAAGAAAGTGCTTTCCAGAAAGGAATATTTTCAAGTAGCCAATTATATGGGGTAGTCCAGTTCTAGTAAATACAGGGTGGATTGTCAAGCAATTCGTCCTTCATATCTTTAATTTTTGTCACTTTTCTCATTGGATAATTTTTGTCACTTTTCTCAGTGGATAAATTGTCTTGGTGGATTTTTTTTCGTCTGTAAATCAAATCTTTTCTTGGAATTTTACATCCAATTCTCCAAACAGGGTTGTGTAATATTCTGAATTAATTTTCTTACCTTTCTGAAGATACACCAATGAACAACATATTTGTTTTTCATCCCAAAAGATTTATGACATAAGCTATCATGCTGATGACTTAATTTTTAACTTAATTTATGTGTGGTGTAAGATGCAAGTTTCATGCATAAAATCAATTTTATTCTTTTTAAAACTATCTAAACTTGCTTTAGAAATTCGCATTCGAATACGATCACCATTAATTTTTTTAACAAATACGGAGCCCATCTTACACAAAATTTTCTAATTTTTAATTCTTAATGCAGAATATATACCAAACTCGTTCTATAGAAATTCCTATGGCATTAGCTATTTCACGTAATTTCATTCGTCGATCATCTAATATCAAAATAAGTAGAAAAGCAGCGGACGTAGGACTGATCTTTGCGGAACATCAAAGAAATGAAAAATGAGAAAAGGTTGAAATTTGTTGGGATGCTTGGAGTGTTTAGCGCAGTCAAAATGGTTTTACAAATTAAATAAAACTAATATTCACAGACTTGATTTTTATCTAAAAAAAAATTTAATAGCTGCTACGAGATAAATAAATAGCAACATACTAGTTCTTGTTTTCCAAAAATTCCATAATTTCAGAAAATATGAGTTTTTCAAGTACTCTTACTTGCCACCAAAAAAGAAGGAATGCTGATGATAGTGATTGGTCGAAAATCCTGAAACGAAATAGCTGAACTTTTTTTTATCTCTATGACCACAGCTATCTTCCCACTAAGCTGGGAACAAGGACGTGGTTAAGCAGGCATTAAAGATACTTATATGTTAGGGGCCGATGGAAGGAGTATACCTCAGTGTCATTTTTTCTTGAACACCCTGTATAATGTTATCAGTTACATAAATAAAAATAAAAATTAAGTGATACTAAGTTCAATTAATTGTTGTTTATGATTTTTTTTTTTTCTATTCCAGAAATTCATCCATCCAGTAGCGATTATGGTAAGTCTTTAAAAAATCCTTCCTACCCTTTTAATTTTCACACCTTTTACTATGAAATTATTAAATATATATATAAAAAAAAACATAATTCAAATACTTACTTTCACATTTCCTCGCATTTATATTACTCGCAATCGAAAAATAGAAACGTCCGTGAAAGTAATATTATCGGACGGCCATTAATTTCAAACTTGGAAAACTTTATCTAAACGCAGCCCTGTCACAAATAAATTCATAAACTTTTACCATTTATTTTATTTTTTTTTATTTTTTTATTTTTTTTGTCAATTCTATTTCAGCATATTATCTACAACCATTCATTTTCCCTTCAAACACACACGTCGTAGGTCTAGCTTCAGCATGTTTTTGTTGGTGGTTATCAAAGCGCCTATATCTACCTTCCTGAACACACAGTTAATTCGTAATGGAAAAACCTTTAACGAAACAAAACCGAATGTCCAAATACACACGTAATATCTAAACGGGAGTATAAAATTCTCAGATATCGGGGAACGCGGTCATATACACATAATTCAGTGCTTTATTTATCTAATAGACTCCAGGATATAAATATACACAGTGACAGGAAACACGGATACAAACAAACCCATGCATATCGAAAATGATAAATTAACATGATATCTGGCGACATAAATCATCCGATGAAATAAATTAGTCGACAGTTGGATACGCCATGTTACAACTAAATTTTTCGGCTTTATCAATCGATGAGATCTACTGTGTGGTGCGGATGAAGAGTTGAGGGCCTTCGGGGCTGTTCGCCTTTCTGAATCTCTGATTCTCGTTAAAAGATATATTTTTTAAAAAAATTATGGAGATACAAAAACAGCAGGTTCGACATTGGGCATCTTTAATGATGATCTTTGTATTATAATAATATATCTACCAACGATATGCCGACATATATATGCTCGCTCATTTATACCTTACCTATATAAATGGGTTTTTACTACGCCTGCGGGAGTGAATTATTACTGTGGCGTTTTGTGGGCATTCTCATTAGGTGCGGACTGTGGAGTGATATCTTATTTCAACTGGTTTCGTTTCTCTGTTGATAAATGCTCATGTTCTTTTCACTGATGACCATTTTTAAATAGAAATAAATTTCACCAGAGACATTGATATTACATTCGAACAGAATTGGTTGCCATCAACACGGGGCCATTAATTAATCATCGAGCGTATAATCTTTGTTGTGTGAGATTTTTAATAGTTAAATTTTCGCAGGCATGTTATTAAGAATGTTTTTGAGATTATATAGTTTCTTTTCTATTTTTTTTTTTCATTTGATTGATTTATAATTTGATTGTGTTGAGATTTAGAAGTGAAAATTTTACAATTCATTGTATTTTTGTAGCAGCTGCTTCTTTATGATTGCTTTAATTAATTTTTTTTTTATTTAAAATTTTGTCAATTTACAAATTGCGTCACCCTAAAGCATGCATATGCGATAGAACTGTATCTACGGCTCAGCTTCGGAAAGATACGTGCCTCTATTTGCAACAAATTTTATCTTACGAATTTAGTACAATTATAGTCGATATACGATTATAGTTTCAAAAGAGTTTGATTAATGCATGTGACTTGGCAACTTCAATTTTTAATAAGCATTTTTTTATTTCTTTGTAGCAACTTTCTCGAAAATTTTTCTGTAGAATTTTATACACTTTTAGTGTCCGACAGTTGTCTAAAAAGTGCTCAGCCAGTAAACTGACGATCAAGTAAAGCTATATTACACCGTACCAAAATTTTGTAAAATCCAAAAAAACAAAAACGGTGACTACAGATGGTATCGAAAAGATTTCTTTTTACAACCAATGTAATAATATTAAAAATTAAAAAAAAAAACCTTTTCAAATTTTCAAGACCCAACGGCTGAATTTGCGTATTTTTCAATTAAAGGCTTAAACGCAATTGCGACGAACAGAGCGACCGACGTCCGACAGCCAACGAAAATTCGCTGTCGAAATAGGCAGTCGATAAATTGCAAATACAATTTAAACAAACGGCGGCTAGTGATGATTGTGAAAAAGAAAATTCTGCAGCTCCCCAATTAAATGTAATCTTGCCGGCGATATTTTTTATAAATATCTTATTCTCTATTTTTGTCTAGTTATCAGCTGAAGATAAGAAAATTAACTAAGTTGTAAATTATTTTGTGCCTTCGCACAATTTTTCCTCTCGACATCCATGGTTTAGATTCTTTTTTTTAATTGGCTCGGTATCCTACAATCTCAAAATGACAAAAATAAATGCGAAAACTCTTTCATTCGGTTGATTTTGTTGATAGTACTGCAGCGGCCTACGACCAAATTAGAATTTGATCGATGTCGATGCCATGTTCTTCGGTCACTGGCCATCGTAATTTTGAGCATTCGCATAATACCCTAGATAGACAGACGGACAAAATCAATGATCATTCGTACGTAATTGATCTTTTCAAGAATCAAGTTATCCAAGATTTTTTGAATTAAAACTCAAGCCCTGTCAATTTTTATATCTCATTGACAGTACTTTTTTAATAATTAAAATTTAAATCAAAGGTAAAGCGATTTTTGAAAAATTAAATTACGAACGAATGATCATTGATTTTGCCCATCTGCCTAGGGTATAAGCCCCTAAAATCGTTGGCAGCGATCTTTTCTGGTTGTTTGCCTTCGGTAGTCGCAATTGTGTTTAAGGCTCTCTAACAAATTTTACCCAACCTCCCTTGAATAAATTTTTCTGAATATTCTCTACTTTTACATTACATTTTAAAAACGTTTATCTGCCTGGTTAAATTTTCTTTCTTAATTTTTATTCCACTAAAGTTCAGTATTACTCACCTACGGATAAAGTAACAAAAGAACTGTAGAAGAAACTCAACCCAAACTCAACAAAAGATTTCCTGGGACTTAACAAGCCAACTCTAAGGATCCTCATTTCCATTCTCACTAGACACTCCTTTCTCCCGAGTTGGAAATTTTTGGTAACTCTGTATATGCGTAAATAGTAAATCTTGAGGATGAGCAATGGGCCTTGTAGTCACCTAAGTTCTAGAGCCGCATAGAGTTTTCATGTCTTTTCATCCCTACAATCGATGGGTCAAAGTTTTGGGCTGGTTTCTGGATTTTAACTTTTCGTAAAAACTTCGATTGCTTCCTTTTGCAGCCATTCTCCAGCATAATGAGTAGTAACAAATTGAAGTAAAAAAAATAGCGCTAATCACGTTTTTGAAGTTATAATGATTTATGATAAAAAAATAATAATACCTAAGCGATAAATTAGAAAGAAAGGTGCACTCTCTCCCTCATGCTTTTTAGGTAAATTGGCACAACAGTTTTGGAATAAGATGGTGGATTTTTATGATGCAGTAATAAAAAAAACTTGTCTACAGAATCCTGATTCTAAACAACATCTTTCGAAAGAAAACGAGGAGTTACGAGTGGAGTGAAGACAACTACACAAAATCAAAAACAATTACCATTTATATCAGCTAAAGAGATGAGTGCAGTAATGGGTCTGGTGTTATCCATAAATAAATTATGGTTTGTTTAATAGATTATACCCAGCTCTAAAAATAAATGAAGTTTCCTCCATTTCAATATACATAGGAGAGAGGGTGACGTCAGATTTGAAAATTATAAAAAATCATAGAAGGTTGTGTCCATGCCAGAAATGGTTACATTGCATTTGAATGACCGAGAAGTGATTGCAAAGCAATTTTCTCTTAATTCGGTAAAACGTGGCAGTTTTGATAGGATTTCAAAAAATTAAACAAAACAAAACTCGTTAAAATGTCCATGGATGATGTAAGGCTCAAATCATTCGTATTGATGTGGAGAATGTGGAAATATCATTTTCTGCCAAAATCGAAATTCACCTTAAGTGTACGTATGAGAGTCCATTTACGCAATGCATAGCATGGCTATTGATGGAAAGTGCTCTCCATAGCTATCCTATATACATATATATATGAATAAATATATCCAGTACAAAAGTCTTTTTCCCACATTAAAATAGAACTTAACTGTTATCTTTCTGTAACTTATACTATTTGATGAAATGGGCACATCAGATTGGCTGCTCTTGCGCTATGATTGGCCAATTGGGCAGAAAACTGGTTTTCAATGAGTTAAGCACTTCACTAAATGAAAACCAAAATTTTCTGCCGATTATACCGCATTTACCAATTTATTTTTTTACATTTTCAGGAAGTAGCAAAAACAAAATGGCTGATCTTGGAGGCTCAAGATTATTTTTTTATTTTTTTATATCCTGCCAAATTTTGCTTCGCATTAAAATTCCTTCTTTCTTTTTTGGTTTTTGCTTTTTTTTCGTATTTTTTCTTTCTTTTTCTCTCAAAACTGGAACGATTGTCCGCATTGACAGAAAATTGGTTTGTAATCAAGACCAAATATAATGTAATCATTTCTGCCATGGACATGCCTTTTTATACCCCAGATGATATCTATAGAATAGGTGTAGTACTTTATCATTCCGTTTGTAACACCCAGAAATAACAATGATAGAGCAAAATGGATTGGATACTACCAAGCATAATAAAGTTATTTTGATTTTTGCCATGTCCGTCCTCACGATAACTCAAGACCTTCGAGAGCTGAAATTTTGTATACGGTCTTTTTAAAAAAAATTGAAATTTAGTTCGAAAATGGGACAAATCGGGTAACTCCTTCGTGGGGTTGCCATACAAAAATTTAATTTTTCAATATATTTCGACATTGCCTGAAAAAACCTTAAAGTAGAGGGCTCAAATTTTGTACGCAACGCATAGTAAATATAATCATAAAAATGGGCGAAATTGGGCAACATCTTCTTGGTGTTGCCATTTAAAAATTTAGGATTTTTACGAATACTGTTAATACTGTTAAAACGATCACTCCTAGACAGTTCTTCAAACTATGAAATTCTATGAAATTTATTATAATAATTTTTACTGTCCGACAAAGCGTCCTAGAAAAATATACGAAAAATAGCTTTAAAAATGAAATTTGCGCAGATGGGTGACCATACGAAATTACATGCGAGTCTTAGACCAATTCTATCTTTTTACTTGTTTTTTAATTTTTTTTTTAAATTTTCAAATCCACCATTGATATGTGGACACATTTACAAGAATAATTTTTAGAGCTGGAGGTTGGGGGAGGGGGGGGGGGGGGGGTATGATAAAGTATGATAAACTTTAATTCACCAATGGAGAACATTAGACCTATTATTGCGTAATCATCTCTCTAGCTAGAAGGCCTTTATGCCGGAAAGTTGAAAATAATAAACTTCAAAACGGTAAATTATACTGAAGAGCGAAAGTATCACGGTGATTTCTTGTATATAATTCCGAGAGAACTCTTATTCTATACCTGCATGTATTTTTAAAGGCAAACTAATGAATTTGATTGGCTATTTTTTGTCTATGACATAATCATATAATTTTTGCAACCTTTGTATAGCTATTTCTTCAAATCTCTGAAAATTTGTTACCTTACTGCTTGCAGTAACTACACTGGAACACTTAATCTTTATGTTAAATATTGGCTACTGCTTGGATAATTTCAATTCCAGACTGCACCTATTTATTATCTAAAGACTTTGAAGAAACATATTCAGTGGCACGCTCTACTATGAACAGTGAGGCTAATTCAACAGTAAAAATAAATATCTTTACTGCTTTGAAAACATTTGAGGATTACAAAGTCACTTCTTACTTACACATTTTCTTTATTGTTTCTATATTTGCAAAAATTAGAGAGAGAGCAACTTAGTTAATCACTGAAGGTAACAAAAAACTTGGTTAATTTAGAGACTAAAGGCAACTTTCCCGATTGGAATTTAAGAACGAACTATCGATTCTGAATATTGATTTCTTATTTCCCAGCGGTCGATGGATAGACGAAAAAAGGTTACGCGTGCATTCTTGCGTCAAAAGAAAAGTGATTGCGTCTGCGTTTGGCGTTATTTAGTTTTGTTTTTTTATTATTGGGAATACGCCTGGAAAATTACTTGTTGACGGGTCTTGAATTAAAAAAAAAAATTGTATTCGACATATTGGTATTGATTTGATGGACTATAAGTTGCGGTTATGGCTTAATCCCGCAAAGACCGAACTAGTCACTTTTAAACGAAGTTATTCCGACTTTCATACCCCCAAATCTGGGTGATAATGTGAATGAGCGCGTTAAAAAGGCGGCCATTGCACTGTATGCCTGCAAGAAAACTTTTGGCAAGAAATGGGGATTACACCGCTACTGTAAGACTAATGTTCACATATGGGGTTCTTGTGTGGTGGATTGCTCTTGAAAAAGCGACACACCTGAAAAGTCTTACTAAAATAGAGAGAACTGCCTGTTTAGGTATTGCAGAAACTCTTCGAACAACACCAACAGCAGCAATGGAAACTATGCTCCGGCTCATGCTCCTCGACATTCATGGGAAATGTATAGCTGCAAAAAGTGCACCAAAACTTAAGGAGTTGAACTGCTGGTCAACAGCAGATAGTGGTTACAGCAGTATACTGAAACTCTGTCCTGAAGGCTGTATACGTAGAGCTACGGACTACATTGTTCAAAGACTAGTTTTTAGGAAAGCGTTCTCAACTAGCATTCCTAGTAGAGAGGAGTTTCAGGAGGACCGCGTGGCAATTGACTCTGATATATGTGTCTTTTCGTAAGGTTCAAAAATGAATGTGGGATTGGGAGCTGGAGTATACTCAGCACACCCTGGAAAACAGGAATCGTACCGCCTACCGATACCACTGTAGTGTGTTCCAGGCGGAGGTCCTGGCCATTTGCAAAGCAGCAAGTTTTCTGCGAACAACTCACGTAGTGTCCAACGATCGAGTCATTCGAATTTTTATTAACAGCCAAGCTACAATCATATCTCTGGACTCGAGCATCGGGAAACTGGGCGCTAATCACAGAGTTATTCTCTACTGGGTGCCTGGCCACAATGACATACCTGGAAACGAGCCAGCGGATACTCTCTCTGGCTAGAAAGGTTTCAGCTATAAATATATGTCTAGCAGAAGAACCCATAGGTTGGCCCCTAGAATCACTGAAAAGGATTCTATACGTACAGACCTGGAAGCTGGCTAATTGCAGGTGGGGAGAATTAACCACATGTGTGATTTCAAGACAGCTGTGGCCCGAGGTTCGTCCTAGGAATACTGAATCTCTGCTGAGGAGGAGCCGTAATGATGTGCGTAATCTTATCGCAGTTATTACAGGGTACTACCTCTACCACCACCTCTACTGCGACTTCTGCAGAAGTTATATGGATGATGAAGAGGTTGAGAGCGATCAGCTGTGTGAATGCCCTAACCTTGCCGTGCATACGAGGAATGCGCTGGGCAGCTACTTCTTTGGCGAATTGGAGGAGCTAGCAAACTGGGAGTTGGGGGACCTGGTAAGGTTGATTAACTCGTGTGGCTGGTATCACCGCACCCCTTAAAACTGGGATATCATTTCCAGATAGTTTCCCATCAAGGTGGTGTCACAATGGACCGCAAATGGTCTATATGAGGTTATCGCAGAGGTCTGCGCGATGGCCGCCACACTAATCTAACTTAGGTTGATGAATAAAGAATTTTACCCAACTTTTGTTTGAAATAAAATTGAAGACGAGCGGAAAAAAAGGTCGATAATATTTATGCTTTTGATGATTTTCAAGGGCTTATATGATAATCTTATGATGGTGCGATGTTGTAACATTCAACCCGATGAACAGTATTTCAAATTCAACTGTAACGGCGAATATTCTAATATTCTACTAGTTAAAGTTTCCCCTTCTCTTAAGTTCGTAAATTTTTTTTATTGTTTTTTTTTTTAATTTTGAAATATATTTTTTCGGTAAAAGAAAATCTTTTTGGGATTCGTCCACGTTACAGACAAAGTCTGAGCTTTTCTATATATTTAAAGAATTCTGCTTTAAAGAAAATGTGAATGCGGAATGCAACAAAATACATAAATATCCTACAAATATCGCCATTACCTACCTGTAAATGTAATGTCACCTGAAAAAGTACTTTACTGGACATATCTCAATTTCCAATCATTCGAATTCTAGCACCTACCATAAAAGATCAAAGCAGGTTGGAACGATTTTAACAGAAGAAAATTTCACCTATGTATAAAGAAATGAAAGATAAACCAAAGTAAAAAAAAAACTGTAGGGGGTAATAAAAACAAAGAATCCAAAAGGACAAGAAAAATAATAAGTCGAAAGCCGACAAAACCGGAAGCTTCCAAAGAGGAAGTATATGCTCATGTTGTTAAAATTAATCTGAGCCTTATTAACGTAGGGCGGAACACATTTTACCTAATAATGTTAAATTGAATTGAAAATCGTTTTCAATTTTATATTTCTGAAAAAGTTCTGGTCATATATTTCAACTTCATCCCTTATTATAATCAGTATAACGTTATCAATCTACCTTCGATGAATTTAATTAAAATTTTGGTAGTTGAGGTTTTTTGCCTTCCCAGATTTTATATTGTTTGGAATTTTCAAAATCTGAATCTTTCATTTTTGCTGTGTTGGATCTAAGTTGTTGAAAGGTAAATTTTCAAGCTAAAACCGTGTCTTTACATTAAGCAAAAATTCAAAATTTTTAATCCTTGCACAGTATGATGCCAACAATTTACATCTAACTATCAAATCGCCTATCGTACTTACCTACACTTCTCACCACAATATAATAATTTCTCTAATAAATTCTAATACAAGAGGCAATCCAAAATTTGACCCAATTATATTTAATCTCCTTATAAAAAAAAACCTTCATCCATCTGGACACAATCATTATAATTAATGTGACCTCTTTAAAAAACTATACACACACAATTTGTTATCATCAATTTACCACAAAACAATAAATATCCAGATGTCCCCTGTAAGTATGCCGCCCAATCCCAATAGTATCCAACAATTTCTTGATCACCGATTGATTCTCATATCAGAGGATGAACAAAAAATAAATAAAACAAAATTCACCAAGCAATCATCAGGGTGTAAATCTTCCGACACATCTATCTATTCTATATCCTCGGACGGAATATCTATTTCCCTTCAGACCGACAATGGTTAAGCACTACATCGCTCTGATAAATTGATGCCCATCCATAAACCAGTCGGGCCTGTCGAGAACATGTTCAATAAATAAATAAAGTCAGTCAGTAACTTTTAGTCGAACAGGATAGAGAGAACCCATTGGCAATTGCTTCGATATAGTAGGTAGGTAGTGAAGGAGAACAAACTGCTGATTCCGCACAACACAGTAATTCGTTCTCTGTGCAGATATATTATACTATATGTAGTACTCAGGTTAGTACGCCTAAAGGGAAACATCTACTACATACTACACTACAGCAACAAGAACAACAACATCGTCGTCGTCGTCGTTTCACGTACACATAATTCAGTAAATGTTATAAATGAAGCAATTACGCTCCAACTAACTCCCCTATATCAACTTTTGCCCTGCCAATGTTGTCTAAGACTAGCAAGCAAATATAAAGACGAAGACGACGACGACTCTACCTTCCTCTAGACATTCATCTAGCCAACAGTTCTCTATGCCCTTGTCGTATCTATGTACGTCTTCGTATTATTTATAAAAGGCGACAGACACTCGACAAAGTAAATTGAATCAAATGCCAGGGATTTTGACGCATTACATCAATAAAACGAGAACATTCCGCTGAAATGGTCGTTTGATTGAGATCTACAGTTTTTAATAAAATATCTCCGGTCGCGACCAGAGACTGACAGAAACATTGTTGGTGTCCCCCCAGCCTCTTATTCTCTACTACAACTCTAGATAGAGTCTAGCTCTAATGGTTTGGAATTATTTTGAGCAGAATCCCTCCCAGTAAGTAGGATTTGACTATAGAAATCTTGATGACGTCTTCTTCATCAATTGATAAAATAAATACTACTAGAAAACCAAAAAAGCTAGGTGAACCTTTTTCCAAGAGTAGGTACTACCAGAACCAGAAATAAAATATTAAAGGTAAATTGTTGGGCCTATTTAGTCTAAGAAGGGAAGCAATTTTTCAAAATTAATTCAAAATCATTGGACGGCTGTCGCGTCGGTTTCTTGTCACTTAGCGACGAAAAATGCGGGGGCAGAAGTCACAATCGATGTCATTAGATTTAATGAATTGTAATTGGTCTGGGTTGGTACTGATTTTCACACTACTACTACTACTACTACTAACTAGCACCAGCCTGACAGGTTAGTTATTGGGTGATTTATTTGCTCTCGTTACAATATTGAATTGCAACGTCTTGAAGGAGAGAAGGAGGGCAGAGTAGCAGATATTGTGCAATTTGCAACATATGTTTTGATTGGAGCAATATAATATTGTTAATTTGTTCATTGGAAATTGATTTGTGTTTCTTGTAGCTACAGTTTTAATTGAGTTCTCAATACTATCACGATGAATATGTCATTAAATTGGAAGTTCTTCGGATATACAGGGCGTGTCCCAAAAGTTACGAAATATGTTGTTTTAAAGAGAATTTATTAAGAGGAGTCAGTACTCAGCAAAAATTTCAATTTAGATACCAGCGAGCCTGTAGGCAATAAAACTTACTGTACGTAGATTTGTGTCCTGAAAGTATGAAAATTCATATAAAATTAGCGTAGACCTAGACCACAAGTCACATTAGAGACATCTAGCGTAAAAGGCAGAAACCCAACATGCGACAATTTAAGACGAAAATGAAAATTTGCAGTTCAAAGAAATTGAAAATTTTTAACGAGAATGAACTCTCCTAAATTTTATTTTGCACATAATTGTTAAATATACTATTTTGCTTTATATTTCTACAACTTTCAACGAAATATTGCAATTTCTCGTCTGTGAAATATCGAGAGAAAAAACATGTACTATTAGAGTTAAACAATTAAAAAAAGCGCCACTAAAAATTAAAAAACTCGACGTTATTTGCTAGATTTAGGCTTTATCTTTCTTAAATAGTCACAATCTAAAGAAATGAGAATACCTACTAACAGGAATTTGATTTGGAAAAAATCAATTTTTACCATGTTTTACAATTTTCCGAGCTAATATCTCCATTCCAATACATTTTTTTTTTATTTTTCTCGGCGTTATTTACTAGACCTCTTCGTTACCTTTAATTTAAGATATAAGTCGTTATTCTGGTACAAATAGTTTGCCAGAAATTTGCATTGAAAAATGTATGAAACTTGCAAATCTTGGTACTGACTCCTCTTAACAATTCCAGTCCAAATTATTAATATTCTTTAAAGTAATCTCCACGAACATCTACACATTTTTTCCACCGACATTCCCATGCTCGGGTATGCCTTCTCGATGGCTTTGACGGGAACCTCCTTCACAGCTGACGTCACGACCTTCAGTGCTGTCAAAATGGCGTCCTTCGAGGCGGTTTTAACCCTCGGAAACAAAAGAAAAGTCGGCCGGAGCTAGGTCGACACTGTAGGGTGGTTGTGATATTTTTGCCACGCTGTGCTTTGCTAGAAACTCATGGACGTTCAGAGACGTTTGGTTGGGAACATTGTCATTATGCAGCACTCAGGTAATGGCGATGTTTTCTTCGTACGCGGATGACCGCTTTTCTCAACCTTTCCAGAATATCCACATATTAAGCAGCATTGACGATCTGGCCTTGAGGTATAAACTCTTTGTGGATCACATCCTTGGCGTCGAAAAATACAGTTAACATTATTTTCACTTTCGATGTGCTCATCTTGACCTTCTTTAGATTTGGAAACGCCGAGTGGTGCCATTCGCTACTCTGGCGCTTCATTCCTGGGTCTTACTCAAATGTTTACCTTTTATCAAGAGTAAAAGCATTGTGCAAAAAATCAGGATTAATTTCCAAATGTTTGTTCAGTTCTCTCGCGATCAACATTCGATTTGCCATTTTTTCTCGTTCGTCAACAGTTTTAGGACCAGCATGGCGTACACATTTCGCATATTTAATTCGTCCTTAGCGATGTACGGTACAACAGTTTTTGGAATGTTCAGTAAGTCAGCTAATAACAGAACACTCATTCGACGGTCAGAATTCAAGAAATCATCAAACGATTCTCAATTTCATCGGTCGTCCAGAGTGGAGGTCATCGTCCACCCTTTCTGGATCTCTTGGAACCTCTTTACCCACCCTAAAACTTGCACATACGATAGAGCAGACTTTCCGTATGCTTAAGAAAGTCGTGAGTTTCGACATATTTTTTATCGAATTTTGTGCAAAATTTTATCGCCCAACGTTGTTCGAAAGTATCCTCCATCGCGTGTGGTTACATGGTCTCGAAACAAGGGTGCACTAATGGCTGATTTACATTACTCGAACATTGCTAGAAAACAGAGTAAGTAGTTTCCCCTTATCTGAAAATACTTTAGAACGATAAGGACAAAACATAATCCAGCAAAATTTTACTGAGTTAAATGTCAAATTCCCCTACGAAGGGGAAATTTTTACTGCCATAATTAGCCATAAAAAGTTCTAGCCAGAAGTATATTTTATGGCAGTAAATTTTGCTATTATGGCAGTAAACTCATACATATAACTACAAGCGTGTACGAATATAATTGTTTACACGCACACAAAATAAAAATATTTGAAGCAAGTCACAGCACATCAGCTGGAATGTGTCAAAATTTTAATGAGAATATTTTGTTTTCTCTAACCGTCCAATGCTGTATATTTTGGGGGGGTTAATTTAAATTTAAAGAATTCAGGGCGGATTTAGATTATACATGGAGTGCTATCAGGGCACAAATAAAAGAAGAAGCCAATGATATGTTCTCCTCTTCAGAGACTACCGAACCTGAAATCGCGCTTAAAGGTACCCTGTATTGTTTTTTTTTTCAAGAAATCTCAAGATAAACCAACCATACTTTCAACGCAAGTTTGCAACGAGAGCACTATGACTCCTTTTAAGCTATCGATATGTGTTCAATGCTTTGGTGATCTAAGTTATTTTTATTTATATGAGTGCAAATATACCTACCATACCATGATCTGATGCAATGCCAGTGGTTAAGGACACGACCTGTTATTATAAAGACACACCCCCCCCCCACCACCTTACTGACATAACACAAACCCCTTTATCAGAATCATCTCCTCATTTTGAGACCCCACATGCAACTCGAACTTAACTGAAGAAATCTTTGTTTTTTTTTTTATTACAAAACTGTAGTAAGCTTCATGGATTTAGAGATTTATTGAAATATTTAAAAACTTTGGATATATATTGGCTGGATATTGTACTGCAATTTGTATTTTCTTCCTTTTTTTCACTGTCGACGGTGACACCAGTGTTTAACCCAAGTTTCTGTATCTCTTCCACCAGTAATTGATCAACTGGATATAGGTTTACAGTTTTTTTCATCATGTCATCTATTGCATCGCAGGATCCAAGTAAGAGCTCCTCATCCTACAAATATTATATTTAAGGCCCCACAAAATATAAATATTTCTTATAATACAATTTCTATATCTCCTGTTCCGACACTATCAGCGATAACATTATATATATCAGATGCCTCTTCCAATTCATTTAAATGTTTTGAAAAGGCCTCCTTTAATATTTCAGAAGATCTAATGCACTGCCGCCTAAACCCATTGCATTGAAGCAGTTTTTCCAAGCACATATACTGTGGTAAATTATCTTGAGGAGAAATCTAAAGGAAACATTTTAAAAATATTTTTAAATAAATTACACCAGCCCCTGTACAATATTTCACCATTTCTGTCTGTTTCTCTTCCGTAGCTGTCACCAGAAATAAAATTATCTTCAACTGCATCATCTTTTGGAAAACAAAGAAACATTGACTAACCCAAATTTTTCTAAGCAAAATCTGCAATTATTCTCGTAATTAGACATTCGCATATTACTTTTCCGCTTAGGCATCCTGAATTTTCTTGATCTTAACTGTTTTTGACGTCTGATTAATTTTTGCAATTGACAATTGATAAAATGTCACAAGTGACACTTCGCTATAAAAGAGTGGGAAATTTTGTTTTGACAGTCGATCACCTCTTCCTTTTTTTTTAATAGTGCAAAGCAATAAGACCCTCTCACTCACTTTGTCAGTAAAATCGCATGGTCGAGTAATGTAAATCAGCCATAAGTCAGCTGATGTTCGCAGCAGACTGAACGTTCGTGCGCTGTAAAGCTTAGAGTGCCCCACACCTTATATAATATAGCTTATCCCAGTCTCCACTTATCTGAATTTTAAATAATCCGAATGCATTGGCACTCTATAATTCCAATTGTTTGCAAGGTGCACTGACGGTTGTACCATGAGTCTATATGTTTAATTGAGGTCTCCTGTAGCATTCCTGCTCAAGTGACTAATTTCCATTGTCTTATCTACATATACAGGGTGTTTCCGGCATGGTAGTTCATAGGACAGAAGGTGATAATACTCCCCTAGACAAAAAAGAAATCGTATGGAAGTGGGGCCCATATGAACAGCTTCGGAGTTACAGGGTAATTAACAAAATATGATAGCTTTTCACAAAATACCCTGTATCTTAAAAAGTACAGTTTGTACGGTCACCGTTAATAACCCATTGTATGGAGAGCCTCATGGCCTTTCCAACAACTGGTCAACCAGTTCCGTACTCTTCTCCTCTCCGGAGTTATTGAGGTCTAAAATAAATATTTACCAATTATGTTTGCCATACTGTTTGTAACGCACAGAAATAATTACGATAGAGCAAAATAGGTTGGATACCCACGCATAATATTTAAAGTTAATTTGATTTTTGCATGTATGTCCGTCTGTCCTTCCGGCCGTTCTACTTAAAGTTCGTAAATGGGACAAATCGGGTAACTCTTTTAAGGAATTGCCATACAAAAATTTCGTTTTCCATCGTATATTTGGACGCTGCCTGCTTCAACGTAGAGAGCTGAAATTTGTTACATGGTGTTTTCATAGCAATAGTAGATAAAGTTTCAAAAATGGACCTAATTGGGCAACTCCTTCTTGGTGTTGCCATATCAAATTTTTGGTTTTTTACGTATACTGTAAAAACCGTCAGTTCTAGACGTTTTTATTGTAGTGAAAGTTTCTTCAGAATATAAAATCCTATTAAATTAGTTATAATAATCCTTTTTTGTTGTCCAACGAACCGTTCTAGAAATATATGCGAAAGACCATTTCAAAAATGAAAGTTGCACAGATAGGTGACGGGTATTAGAGATATGTGTTAACTGTTTTTTTCTATCAGAACACCATATGCAGATCTGCAAGTTGGCCAAATTAGAATTTTACAAAAAACTCTTCTACAAACGAAAAATCTTTAAAAAAAAAATTAAATTTCTATGCAAAATCAGGCGTTTCGTATCAGCAGGAACCCTGTACTCATCAGTACCGCTTGGTTCCTGAGTGCGGTATACTTCAAAATTAACAGCCCAGCTGACTTCATATATGCACTTAAAATAATTGTTAACTGTGAATTATATACTAGGTGAAATACTAATTGTTTAATGGAATGCCTAGCAAGATTACCCCTCTGCGGGACTGGCATTTCTTAGAGTGCTTTGCTATTCATAGCGAATTTAATCAAAATGAAATTGACCGAGTTTACTACCAAATCCGCAGCTCAATAGTTCAGTGGAAAAAGCTCTTTAACAAATAAAAAAAATTTAAAAGAAGAAATTTCGGCTGCTTTTGTATCAAAATTTCGCTATGAATTTATTGCATAGCAAAACTCTTTAGAATTTTACAATTTATTTATGCCATCATTTCGATTAGCCGTCATTTTGGATAGCTATTTTTTTGTGTATATGCGGAAAATTCATTATGGAGCATTTTACTGTACAACAAAGTATTTTAATTTTGAAAACGTTCTATGGAAATCGGTCTACAGTTACGGTCATACAATGTCATCCTATTTTGAGTAGAAACAACATGCCTATCCGATCCACAATAAGTGATTTGGTGAATAAATTCGAGCAGCACTGCTATTTAACAGACAAACAAGTTTCTTGTCGTACATGAAGTGACCGTTCAGAGTAGAATAGTGTAAATGTTCGAGAGAGTGTGTAGCTGATAATCGGATATTCTCTACCAGGCAATCTTCTTAACAATTGGGAATTAAAAGCACTTCTCTACCCATATAAAGTTCAATTGACGCAAAAACTTAAACTGGTCATTTCTAACTTTAGTAATTTTATCCCGTACATCCAGATCAGGAAATCATTACGAGTGACGAGGCCCATTTCGACCTAAGTGGGTTGCTTGACAAGCAAAATTCCCGCTATTAGGATGACGAACAACATTCGTTAATTAATGAACAATCATTTTATTCAGAAGGGGTAATTCGAAGGAGCTGCAAGTAATGTTGAAACGGTGATTGGCGATGGTGGAATGATCAACAACTTTATTTACATTGATGGGATGCGAAGGTCTCCAGATCTGACAACTCCTCATTTTTTTTCTCTGAGGCTATCTAATGGACGTATTTATGCCAACTATCCAATGAATGTGGCCAATATTTAAAGCAAAGAGGTTGACATTTAGAAGATCTTATATGCCACATGTAATTTTATGGTCCAAATAGAGTATTTATGGAATTTATATGGAATAGTGTTGGGCAAGTATCGACAATTGGAATGAGTTCGATTCTGAGCTGAGTGGGTGTAAGTTACTACTTATACTCCTGGCTTAGCTTGTTAGCTTTAAATAAGCAAGATATAATCATAAAATGTGGCATAGCTTTTTTCTTTGGATTTCAAGCGTCGCAACTTCAGAAAGAAAATTTTTCTAATTTATTGTGAATCCAGTTTGATATTTTCCCTTATGCTGATCCTGTATTGACTTAATGGTTTCCAGATTTCTTTCCTTAATATTCAGTTACCCCATAAATAAGGATTCAACATCAACACCTTCTAACTAATGTTTGCAATCTGCGAAGATTAAGTGCCTATCCAAGTCTCTTTTTGCATTACAAGTTATGGGAATGAACTTTATTTTTATTGCGATCTAGCTGGAAATTCCCTATTCAAGGTAGCTAATACAGGAATTGATAACTATTTCTGAATAGCTGTTTTTAGTATATATACTACCGATGGGTAATAACTTTGACAGACAGCTAGTACAGATATCATAGTATACGCATAAACTACCTGTGTGTCGTTGCATACCAACATAATATAAGTTGAGCAAACTGATACGAGGCTAGTATAAATACTTGGGTTTTTCCATGATGTACGGAGCTTTTTAAAGATTTCAGCGCCGCTTACAAGTAGTGACAAATTTATCTAGCTTATGATTTTTTGTTCAAGCCTTTTCGGTGATATTCAATAGTTTATGACATGCGCTAAGTTGACACTAGAAATATTTCAGATAATTTTTTTAAAAAGTAAAACGTACTAAGTTTTAAAAGCTGTCAAATGAAACTATAATGCGATGTGTCGCCTAACATGGTACAGCGAATACAATGGTATTCGAACTATAGTACCTATACTCGCTGTGTGTCAAAGGTATAACATTACCCACATTCTTTATTTATTCCCAGGGTAGCCATGTATAATGTCATCAGAAAAATAGTGTCGAAAATTTGTCACAAACAAGAAGAAATTATTACGAAAAGGAATTGTCAAACAATAGTTTGACATTTATATTGTGATGCCACACAATTTTTTTGGGAAAAAAATTTCACAAAGAAACTGTGAACAAAGTGTGACAAAATTTCGTTGACTAATGAATGACTAATAAAGTGCGATTGATTGCTGTCCGTCGTGTAATGACATCAGAAAATAAATTACGTGGGGGAAAATATAGGTGTATTGATATTATTAATTCCTCTTTTAATTCCAGTTTCAATTGTATTTATTTTTCTCTGCTTTCAATTATCGTAAAAGTATCCGGAACAAAGATATTGCTGAGGGCGCTACACTAGAGATTAAAATTTTCAGAAATAATTAAATTTTTTTTTCAAAAATTCGTGTATTTTTTATAATTTCAGTTTTAAATACCTTATAGCATTTATAGTTTGACAAATTTGCGACATTTAAATATTGTCACAAATATAAATGAATCAAATGTCACAGAATTTATTAACATTACTATGGCAATCCTAGATATTGTTTATGTGACAATTGGCGTCAACCCTGACAACAGTTTCTAATTATTTTTGTGACAAAATTTTGTCGCTGTTTTGTTGCTGATATGTCATATCTGTCTACACGGGATGTGCAGTTTGAATTTATTCACAATCAATATGCTTTGACGGGATTGCATCTTAAACCAACACAACTAATTTCCTCTACGAGATTTTTAAAAATCATTTTATAGTCTTGGTTTTATGATGCCACAAAGTTAATATGATCAAAGTAAACTAGTGAGACTATAGGAACCAGTGGAAGGAGAACTATTTTAATTGAATGAAATGACAAATCATGATGTGCGCTAAAGGTTGTTACATAAAGCTCCTATTCCATTGTATCCCTTTCGAAATAGTACTTACAAATGATCAGAAAATTAATAATAAAATCGATAAAATTAATATTATTTCCCAAACCAATCCACAATCCCACAATAACCCAATACTCCATAGTAACACTTTTCCTCTCATGTCAACCCAAAAACCATCATTGGATGAGTGAAATCTCTGATGGCAAAAACTAAATGAAAAGTGCTTAATCAGCATGAATGAGTGCCGGGTAATTAACAAGCCCTCCTCGACGGGTAACCATTTATCGTGCATTCTGAATAAATTACGAAAAGCAACATCACATTAATCCTTGTTCTTCCACGAAGAACTTTTACGTATGTACATACATATATATCTTCATTGGTGAGTTTGGAGCCCTGGCAGGTATACCAACTTTAACATATTAACACATACATGAGACTTGATAAACCCGCTTTGAAAGCACCTGAAAGCATACATACCATACAAAGATACTGGCAGACGCGCGACTATAAATTTCAACGAATGTGTAAATTATAAATACGAGCAATTATTTTTACTGTACTTAACAAATTACCATGCCACATATGGGGAATAAATTACGTGCCGTGTTAAAACGCTTTGATACGTCCCGTACTTAACTTACACATAAAAACGCTTTTATACGGGCGCAGCGCGACGAAGTTGTAAAAGCAACCGGGCTAGAAAGTTTTATGTGCGGACGGAGAACACATGAGCATAAATTACCTGCCGAGGTTGCCGCTTCTGCCGCCGCCGCTGCTGCTGCTGCTGCCTAACAACCTTCGAGACTCAAATAAGTCAGTCAGGTGGTGGTTGAGTGAATAAAGCACGTCTAAAAAGGGAAGAAAACAAAACAACAGAAAAAAAAGTAAAAGAATCGCTTAATAAGTTGTAGTAGGTTGGAAACATACACCCTAGCCAGAGGCGTGCTACAATGGAAAGTAATTTTTTCCTCCTAGCCACAAAACAGGAACTTTTCTCCCAAAAAATTATATCCCTGTCTATGGCTGTATGATGAAAAAGAGAGCATTAAACCTACCCCCTGAAAGCTTTTATTGTTAAAAGGAGGGTGGAAAATCACATAAATTTCATTGATGGTTCTATTTTCCTACCGCGCTCTAGCTGTTCGGGGAGAAGAAAAACCAACTGCCCCCCAACCCCACCAACACATTAAAATGAAATTTATTGGCGAAATGTAACTGAAATGCTAAATAAAATGTTTTCAAATTAGTCCACCCCTTTAGGGAACCTTCAGCCCTACTGTGACTAACTACTATGCTCCATCCCTCCACCCAGAACCAAACTCTATAAGAGTGCGCCACTGCTGCAAGTGGGTATTATAAGCAGTTTCGTATACAGAGGTACTAAAAAGGAACAAAAGCAGCGCCAAACAAATGTGGAAAAGCATTTTTCCAATATTTCGTGTGCGAGTAGTAGTAGAGTAGGTACCTACCACCTACCTATTACATACCAACACTGCTCGTTACATTCGGGAAATGATAGCAGTTCGTCAGCAAAAAGCCTCCTAATGCGAGACACGATTTATTCGATGGGCTTCAGTTGTCAGATAACCAAGCGGAGGAAGCTATTAATGCAAATGAGTGCCATTTCTGAGATTTTTATTGTTTTCTGCAGCAATAATATGAAAATACATGGAGAAATGAATTTTTTTTTCTTGTAGCGGGGCAGGTGGATGGATCGATCAATTTCATTTTCCAACCTCCCCCCTTTTATGTAGCACACATGTAATATTTATGATAGACGCCGTTTACTATCTAAAATTTCTACATCTAGTTGTTGTTGGAGTATTTAGGGGATTGTTCCGAAAGAAACAGATGTTATGAGTTTAAGGGCCACTGCCAGTTTCTTAATTGGTGGTAACCTCTTATTGTCACGTAATTGTATAGGACATCCTGATTCCTAGACGCTCGATAACACCAGAAAGTAGGGGCCCAATAGTATCAGTTGGTGCCCATCAGCAGTTCGGAAACACTGGAAAGTAAGTGGGACTATGGGATTGTTAGGTCTGGGGTCCTGGCTGCCGTGTGAATATATCAGTGGTCTGTAAAGTAAATAAACTAAAGGAAAGGGAATAGCAAAGTATTTTATGTTAGAATAATAAAAAATTGAACGCTTTGTTTCCTTTTTGTTTTATTTTTGATGAGAAAAAAATTTCGTTTTATTATTTTTTTAATTCTAAATATTATTCGCTTTCTTACAAGCTCCTCCTCACTTACCTATGTCAAGAGTTTAAGAAATAAAATAATTGCACGTTATACTATGTGAGAGTGTTCATAGCAATTCTGTGGCACCGCGTGATGCGACGAGACAGCTAGAGGTATTTCGCTTGTGAATGAAGTTTTTCTTTTTTTTTCGCTAGGTGTAGTGCGCTAATTTTGATAGCTGACATATTCCGTTTTCTTTGATATAATCGGGGGGTTCTTTACTCATGCTCATGTACTGGAAGAATCCATAAGTCTGGAGAATTCCCAAATTCTGATCGCTTGTTATTTATGGAATCACTAGCAAAACTGCGTAAAGGGCTGAAAAAACAAAAAGTGATTAATTTTATATCGTTAAAGGAGATAAGCTTGATAAACACAATTGTTTTTTTTTTTTAGAATCTGAGAACATAATTTTTACTCTCACTTCACGATTTACCAAGAAACTGAACTCTTTGCTGTGAACACTACTCCTCGCGGTGTATCTTCACTTCGCCTCGCTCAACAGACTAGCCTCGCCATGCCTTTCCTCGTTGTGCACGTACCTCTACAGACTAATGACAAAATTGTTTTTGTTTTCAATCTACGAATTCTTCTCCTGTGTAGCTAATTCCCATTTTGTAATTAACCCTAGTATGGATTTCGGGTATTGGTAAAATTTAACGCGGTTTCCAAAAAATTGCATTTTAACGTTGGTAAAAAGTTGACATACGTGTTATGAGGAAAAAACAAAATGACAGCTGTTAAAATCACAGTTAATCAGAAATGTCTTTACCAGCATTTTAATGCTCCACACATTAAAATGATCAGTAAAATTAGCGGGGACTTACGAAACGCCATCTATCTTATAATAGGAAAAATAGCACTTTTTACCATTGAACTCCGTACTGCACTATTAAAGACCTCAGTAAAATTTTTAATTGGGATTTTATCAGCGATAAAATTTGTATGGAAATGTCACTTTTTACCTGAACTCCGTACTGTTTTATTCGAACTCCGTACTAGGCTTTAGCAAAGTATTTAAAAGTATATTTCCATGTATTAGTTACAGCGATTACAGCGGCCACACGAGTAAGATATTCTTTTGTACTTAATTGCACATTCTTTCGTTCTCGCCTCTTCTGGTCACAACAGATATAATAGAATTTTACAGATATTCGTAAAAAACGATGTTTTTCCAGCATTATCACTTATATAAGAGATCTGAAATGTTGCACTTTCAAAATCCTATTTCGATACTTTCAACGAAGATTGCAGATGAAATTCCAACATATATTAAACGTTAGACGTTAAACGTTAGGAAAAGTCAGCTCTGCGCCTTAGTTTTCTAGCATCAGTTGCGATTACCATCATAATGATCACCATATTCACCAGTCTAAAGCTTGCTTTCCACGGGACATGGTTTCACGAGCCAAGCCATTTAGTGCGCCTATGCACTTCCCACCGAGCGTGCTATCCTAAGCTGATGCATTCTTTTTATTAAATATCCATTCCAAAATTCTGCGTGAAGCAATTATCGCTGTTTCTGCGCCACTTTTGTACGAACAGTGACACGCCTCTCGGGCCACCACGGATCACCTCGCCCATGCTCGTGCCACATCCTTTGAAGTTACCAGCTCGAAATGGATCGGGAGCGTCATCACAGAAGAGCTTGCGACCCATTGAGCCAGACCCTTCCCACGGCGCTTTGGCTAGTGCTCGCGCCACACCGCGCGTGATATCACAGGCACGTTTCCTCTTAACTTCGTTTTGACCTCAAGTTATGAGCTGGTTTTCAATACCGCTTGGCTATCTATACAGCATGTTTTCTCCATGGTGGTCAGTAGAGCAGGAGATTATCGTACTTACCTAGACAAACAAAAAATGAAAAGGCAAGGGGGGGTCATATCAACCAAGGTATTCCCATTACAAACCATCTTCCCCTATTAGGTGACGTAATATTGTGAAATGTATAGGAAAGTACGGCACAGAGAATACAATACTTTATCTCCTCTCTCTGTCTTTCCTATAAAAATGTATATACATTAGTCACAGAATTACGTCACAAGCTATCAGCTGCAATGCTTAAAAATTTTAATGGGAATACCTTGTCTTCTATATACCTTGATATCAATCGTTTAGGAGTTACAGGGTGATTAAGAAAAAAATCGAGTTTTTCATAAAACACCCTATAACTTAAAAAGCAGAGCGTGTACGGGTCACAGTTAAAAGCTCCCCCCCCCACGCCATGTAATTTTTTGTTTGGCTAGGTGAGTACTATCACTTCCTGCTCTACTGACAACCATGGACGAAACACCCTGTATAGATATATATTTGTTTATTAGTTCAGCATTGACTGAGGTATTCGTATGCAAATCTGGTGATGGCATGCTTACACCTCTGCCTGGAATAGCGAAGCATATTTTTCCTAAGCGTTGAAAAATATGAGATCTTGGCTTTACACCATATATTCTTCCTCCCACTCCTTTCTCGATTTAAGAACCGTCGGTGATGGTATAAGTCGTAGATGGGGAAGTATTAGGGTAAAAAAATCGACTTGGAAAGATATATTTTAAAATAGAATCATCACTATTAGGAGCATATAACCCAACGCGATTAAACGAAGGAAGAGAAGACTATGCAGGATGGTAACAATAATAAGAAAAACTTCTTGGGCTTTTATTATTTATTTTATTTTACACTTCCTAAAAGACTTCATCACATGCCAAAGTCTAGTTTAAACTTTTGGTTATTTTTAGAAAAGGCTGTGAATTGCAAATTATGGAATCGTCATGAATGTAATTTGTAGAAAAGGATAAGAGTCGATCTGTTGACCAATCTAGGATAACGTGAAATTTCTAATTAAATCAATACCATCGATGTTGCTTGTACATCGATTTTCTATGATCGTCACACCTGTGCTAGACTACCAAATACTCACCATCAATTTCTTTTGATAAATATTGCGCTTTTGGGGTATGTTTTGGTGATTCGTCCTTGTACAATCACTGCGCTCAACATTTTCGATTGTCATATTGGATCCATTTCTCATCAAAAGTGATAATTCGATTCATCAACATGAAGAAAGCTACCTTAAGCTTTTGTGTTTATGTTTTTCATTTAGTTCATATGGAATCCACTTATCCAACTTTCTCACTTTACCGATTTGAGCTAAATAATTTAGTATTGTTTGTTTGCTAACTTCAAAATTGCAACGATAATTCATAGGCACTTTTAGATGGGTCAAACTTAACGGTGACCTTAAATTCGTCATTATTGGTCTTTGATTCTGGGTGACCGCGTGGTTAATTTCTGAGGTGAAAGATATCTGTACGAAATTTTGCGAACCAATTTGATACTGTCTGCTGCATAGTAGCACTAGAGCCAAATACATTAATAATGTTTTCTATGGTCTGCGATGACGTAGTTCCACGTAATAATTCACAGTTCATAATAATGCGAATTTTCGACCGTTCCATTTTCAACAAAATTAATTTTTAATATTTTTTAGAGCTGAGAATGATTTCTTTAATAAGAGAGATATTTAACTTTCCAACAAAAAAATAAATAAATAAATGAAAACAGAACGGTAAAATATTAATCGAATGTCAAATAATCAGCTGTTAAGGCTGGCGATATTCTTAACTATAAATTTCATATTTGTCAACCCAATAATTGTGGAGCAACTTCAGATAAATTTTCTATATTGCACCATAACTTCTGTAAACCGTTTGATTTCAGGAACTTTCCTGTGTTTACGTAAATACATATATCTCTCATTTGCAATCTATTTTGTCTGAAATGCATCCTAGATATCGAAACTTAGCCCCAAAGAAATCACACTTGTTGTAATTTACTGTCTATCCGGCCACAGAAAAAAATGATTCGCATACTTATAAATATATATTCGTGGTATTACGTGGTGCTTAATTTGCCCCGATAAAATATATACTATAGCCATAGCCCGGTAGCAGGCTAATTTGTGATCCCAAAATGCGAATAAGTCGAAATTAAAGGAGTCCTCGTCTGCATTGAGTTCTCTCCTCCCCATCGATATTTGTATTTAATTTGAAAAAATCTAAACAAATGTGATAAGTCGCATATTTTTTTTTCCGTAACATTACTATAGGGGATGTAGGTGTTACACCCACTCATCCTCCCCCTCCCGGTTGGCAAATAAAGCTCCTTCTTTCCCTGATTCAGTTTAAATTTTATGTTTAACTTGCCCTATGCCCCAAAGTCACGCACCTTTGAATTCCCAACTGACTTACTTTCTAGTGTACTTCGCTTTTCACTGTGATGTTGTCTCGGTTCATTTCTTTGATGACTCCCTCCTCCAAAATACCCATTTGTTCGTATTGATCTGACATTCAATTGTGTAAATCGTGTCCCTTTACTTATCCACTTCATAAGGGAATTGAATTCTTCAACATACAACGGACATGAAGTTGGTCTTCAAGGCCATAACTGAGAAAAATTTCGAACACGTTGCTGGTAGGTATCTCTAGTGGAAATTTATCCCATAAACGCTTGCCTTGTTAACCCACATCGAACTATTCAGCCCACATTGAACAAGTTGAGTTCATTCATTGTAATAGCGTGCTGTGAGTTTAGCTGTCTTGGCTTTAAGCACCTGTTTTGAGTTTACAGACCTTGAAGACTAATTCAGATGTTGATAATAATTTCCCTGATGTCATTTTGGTTCATGTGACCCATTTCGGGTGTAATGGTAAAATCTAGTCGTGCTTAGTAGCCCGTTCTTGTATTTAACTATTTCAGCGAATAGATGCGAGTCCATCCGTGACCTTATTCTTCAAATTCCTCAACCGACCGATTCATCTTAAAAATAAGTCAAGGAGTAACAATTCAATTCTCTTGACAAAGTTACATTTGATAAAAGCAAGAAGCTGAACTCTAGCACATAACTTAGCCTCTATTCCCGCAGTCTATAAATTTTCTTATTATGTGTTATCTGAAAGAATGGAAAATCTTGGAGATAAATTAATTATCTTCGCCTCAACCACAAAATCACATGCAAAGCCTATCCTAGATGGCGTACTTCTACATCTTCCTCTTCCTCCTCATCCTGATATCCACATAATTCAGCCCACATCATCAGTCATCCCAGGTTTTGGATAAACTCAAATTGCAAGGCATCAATTCTCTAAGGAGGACGACGAAGAAAACTGGGTTCCATATATCAACTGGTGTCAGTAAGGGCTGATTATGACTATGTGTGTGAGGGAAATTAATCACAGTCACACACATACACACTCTTGGAGGAAAAATAAAAGTGCAATCAATCATAATGTCATTAATTTTCCTCCGAAGTTCATGTGTCTGGTCCTCTGTACTCGCGTTCTTGTATATTATAGCCTTATACTAGAACGCTAGCTGGGCTTTGAGCATGGTGCGTTGCGTTTGTGTTATTTTTCACTTTTCTACTTCAGTCATCCGTCATTCGAACAGACAAGACGACAGCAACAGCTTTGCTTGGGTCAGGGATTTCAGCATTTTAGTTCGGATGAGCTGGAGAGCCAGAGGCACTGATATATCGATTTACTACCACCTCTCATTGCCTGTAAGCCATCAACTTGACAGGTCGGTGCTTAGTTGTACTGACAGCAACTGCTACACAAACTGGTGGGCATTTACTCTCTAGGCAGCCGCAAAATGAAGTTGAAATAAACCAGAGGAGATGTGTGATGCTGCGGATGCTGGAGATGTTTGCTGGTACTGCTGTTATGTTTGCTGCTACTATTTCGCTTTGATGAGAGTATAGTAGAAAGGAAGAAAATAAAAACAGAATTATCTCAAAAGTGACATTTGCAGAGATACAAGCTGAGTTAATGATGACTGCAATGCTGTATACGTACTCAGACAGATATCTAACGGAAGTTGTTTTGATTGAAACGAAAGATTTGTCAATAGATACCGGGGATTTGCTAGTTCTCTTCCTTTCAATTATTGATAAAAACAGTTCGAATGGCCTCAATATCTTTAAGATATATTGGAGACGTTTTCGTTTGATATTGATTTAAGATTGCTAGCAATCTAGCTAGTTCAAGTTCTTGCTAAATGAGCTCCTATCTATTTTAGGAGCATAAATGCTTAATGGCAAGAGAATGAAACTAATTATAGAACTACTAACCTTTGGTTTTGAATGGTAATCGTATAGCTTTCCTGGAATGGATAACAATTTCAAATGTCAGGATCCAAGGACGATCACCAAATCTGAAGAAATGCCCTGGTAAGAGCGAAGAAAGTGTCAAGCCACAGTCACGTCAAAAACAACGAAACTTATATGACGAAGGAGTCTGAACAGTGTTATGATCTTAGATGAGTCAAATGCTGGATGGACGTGAAGTTCAGTCTGACAGCTCACTCGATAGTAGCTTGTTTACAGGTCGGCCCGCTAGCACACCTTAACTATTGGCGTAGAGTATGGGGTAAGTCAAAACTAAATCCCGTGGCACCACGCGCCATAATAAAAACAATCGTGCCTAAGAAGAGGACAGAATAAAAACGAAACATATCATGTCCTGAAGGGACCTTCCTTTACCTTACCTGTCGATGATACTGATGAGGACCAGATGATGTTAGTCCTTGTGTGCTGTACCACTGCTAACCTGTGAGACCAGTTGGCACATGATGTTGTTGATGCCCCTAATTTACATGGAAAAAACTCTTTCACAAAAGGAACATTTTTATGCAAGAGCAGGCGTTTCGTATCAGTAAGAAGCGTATACTCATCAGTACGGTCTGGTTCCTGCTTGCCGTATACGTCAATGTGATCAGCCAAGCGAACCTCATATATGGACTTAAATTAATTTTCAAGTGTCAATTATATACGAGGTGAAATACTAAGCATTTATTTGAATGCCTAGCAAGATTAGCCCTATGCGTGTATAGCATTTCATAGAGTTTTGCTATGAAATAAATTCATTATCGAGCTGCGAATTTTGCAGTAAACTCGGTTAATTTCATATTTTCGCTAAATACGCTTTGAATTTATATCATAGAAAAACTCTCCTTATTTACAGGTCTGAAAATTAGAGCAGCATAGAATTGCTTATTAATGGTTATGTACTACAAGAATATAAATACCTTTTTTTAGTACGAAAAAAAAGGTGGAAATAAAAATAAATCATTCATTACAAGCAACTAATAGTAAAAATTAAAGTAAATAAATTAAACTCGAAAAATTTTACTACTAAAGAACGAAATAAATTGAGCAAACAATACTTAAAACATAAGATAACAACTAATATAAATAAATCAATAACATAAAAGAAATAAAAAATATGAATAAGTATATAACAACTAAGACCTAGAGAATACAAAGCCAAGACCACCTAAAACAGAACCAAATGCCTCTCCCAAAATGGTGCTGCAGAACGATATCCGCTCCATAAACCCACGAGTCGAACTGGCTGAATATCGGATGGTAAGTTATTCCACATTCGAACAGAACGAACAAGGTAAGCGTTTTCCATTACTGAATATTGAAAGTTTGGTATCAGCAAGTCGAAACACCTTGTTGAGCCCAAAAATTCAAATTCACTAAATAAATATCTAGGTGTTTTTAGTATATATGAGACTTTGTAGAGATACTAGAAGCCTACGTAAACGGTATAGCTTTAAGGAGCAACCAAGTAGACAATTACGATGGAGCGAAATATAATCGAATCTGCTTAGGCAGAAAACGAATCATGTGCGTATGGTGGAAGCCACATTTATTTTGGTAGAACAGAAGGACCACAAGTGAGGGAAATGGAGACTGCCATAAGAAAAATACAGCAGAATCAAAGATTTAACCAGCATCGAACGCATTTTCGTGGACAAATCGAAGAAACGGCAATTGGTCTATAATTTGAGGGATCGCCAGCCTCACATATCAATGATCATCAGTCGCCAGTTCTACTCTAGACCTCCCGAAGAATGCATCCTGTAAAAAAGCACGCATGGTCTTCTTTTGTATATCTAGATTTATGGGTGCTAAGATCCACCTTATCCGTAGAGAACATTACCCGTAATACATACTTAGTAAAAATATTCTTTGAAAAGTCAGTAGGCTTCATTGATGACACCAAATCGTTCTCTGGGCCACTACACGAATGAGGTATGGGAAATCTTTGGTTTTAATGTGGAGATGTTTATCCATCTTTGCAATACACATACATATTTATTTATATATATACTGCGGAATATTATTAATACTTCTTTCGACCTGCAAAGCATGTCCAAATAGGCTTGGAATGAAAAGTTGCCAAATTTATAAGGTTACAGCAGCTATGTTGAACCTGAAGATAGGCAAAGGAACGTCATCTGAATGTTTTTTATAAGAATTTCAAGTTTTTCTATTTTCGTTCACCATCATTCTCACCTAGTGGCACTATTTTACGAATGAGAAGCATTGCTCACCTAAAATTTCGCTTTTTCATCGAAAAATCAGGCCCCTAACTCTATGCTACCGATTCCAATTATTCGGTTAACTTCAATTCTTGCACGAAGAAGCCTCCATTCAATAACCCAGTCGTGCTGAAACTCCTGTTAGGAGTCTCCAGTTATGTAAATCTCGATAGAAAATAGCGTTGGTCACCCACGATCGAACTCGAACCTCGATCTTTCGTACTTGGAGTTTTGTACCTCTACAAACTGGGCACCAGAGCTGTTTCAATATTTTGGATTATTGTAAGTTTTTTGAGTGAAAAGTCTCGATCTCACATTTATGACACCTTTTTAGACTTCTGGAATAAAAGTAATTTACCAGATTTTACGATGAATGGAAATATCCTGTAGCAACACATACCCTGAAGATAGCTTCGAGCCAACCTATTAAGAGGATCGCTTGCATCCGTCAGTGTTAGATGGTTCTTCCACTCTTCAGAAGAACTATCTGGCGTTATCCTCATTAAGTTTACCTTAGAAGTTCAGCGGAGCCTTCCTTCACAGAGTGTTAGAATCGATACGGCGATACAATATTTAAGAACCTTAGTTGTTCCATTTGATCTAAAAATTCTTTCAACTGTTGCAGTGTTCCTGTCGTTAAATTGTCACTTGGTCTTGAAGATGAATATGGATTCATTATAAGCTTTCTTTTGACTCTATGACCTGGATGAAGTTGGTTAGAAATTGCTGCCATTATTTTGGCCTTTAAAGTACATCACCCAGGGTTCATTATACGGTCCAATGTTATTTTTCGTGAAATGAATATGAAAAAAAAAAATCAGCGAAAAAAACAGAATCTGGAATGGAGTACTGTTGAAATCAAGCAATCGAAACTTCAGAACATAGGGATATAACTTTTGGGACACCACAGCTTGTGGCTGTGTTGTAGGAGGTGAAGAGAGGATTTCTACTCTAAACCTATTAGAGACGTGGGTATACCACCCACCCCCTACCCTAAACCATTCAACAAATATCCAATGCGATGGGCAGAGTTGAAATGATGCAATAAATGGCATCTTCAAGGAGCAAACTGTCTTCTATGACCTATCAGGAAAAACTATTCTACAAAAGATTAGCGATTAATTACAAAAAAAAAAAAAACATTTATTTGAAAACTTAGATATAATATTTAACAATTACCAAAAAAATATTTTCACTCTCATAAGGGCTATTTTCAGTTGAATCGCTAATCCGATGAATCACGACTATCTGAAGATGTTACCGGTGCAATTTTTGGTACAATTATAATAGGACTACCAGCTGCTGCCTGCACCGTAGAACAGTGTCGAACAGGTTGAGAATAACATGGCGTTCCACTACTATCATCACTTTCATGATGTCCAGATATGGTATTTGTGAATGAAGATGTAGGAAAAGCTGCACTATGTGAAGAGAATGTTGAAGAAACATGAATAGGTGGCGGATTCGGCGAAGATGAAAATTGTAAAGGAAAATTCTGTCCACCCTGAGATGTTGTTGTTGTTGTAACACTGTGCACTGTATTACGACCTCCTAAAATCTGTTCCATTTCATACTTCTGTACAGTAGCAAATATATCCGTTTTTGCTAGATTCAAATAGTACGGAGTTAGAAATTTTAAAGTAGGTGCAATAGCTGACAGGAAAGAATCAACGACAGTATCGATTGTTGGTTGATACTTTAATTGTGCCTCATTTTTATCGGAAATGAATTTCATTAATGTCGTTTCTGCAGTTTCCAAAACTTCATATTTCCGTTTGTTACCTCTACCCGTAAAATTGATTTGTTCAGAATTATTTGGAGGAGTTTGCAATGGTTCCAGTACAATTGAATCGTTTCGATTATTTTCGATTTTATTGAAATTATTCTCCCATGTTTCGGTCTCTTCGTCACGTTGCTCGTTCTCTTCAACTGGTATCTTGAAAATTATAGTACCTTCCTCTGAAGGAACACTGCTGCTTGTGTCCTTTTCTTGAAGGAAATGCTTTAAGAATTCAAGCTGATCATCGTATTTATATTTTCGTATATTATCTGCTCCTTGACTATATCTAGTTGCGGCTTTTTTTATTGATTTCCGAAAACAATCTCGAATATTGCTCCATCGTTTTTTGCATTGAGCACCTATAAATAAATAAGATATAATGTTTAAAACGACAACAACAACAAAAAATTTATGAAATTCAAAAAAAAAATAAAGAAGAACAAATATCAGCTATAAGGTGGGTGGTGGATAAAGAGATGAAATTAATAAAAAAAAATGCGTACCTTGTAATTCAACTGCGTATAATAACCGTATTCTAATTTCTGCTGTAATAGGTGTTTCTGGCGGGGCACGTAACTGCAACCTCACTAATTAGAAAAGGGGCGATTAAACGAAATCTTGAATTTCCACAACGAGAATAGTGCGTTTGGATCTGGAATTTAAATGAATACTAGCAAAAAGCTTTGAAAATTGAGCTTTACGATATTCTATTGGTTGAAATCTTAGCTTTTCTCACAAAAGCTTTCAATTCCCATATCAGAATCAGGGACGGATTAACAAATAAGCACAACATGAATGTTCTTGGTGCCTCCAGCCTGTAAAGGGCCCTTGCTCCGCACCTACTCTTACCTTCTAATATGTTAAAATTATTGCAAATTGAAAAAATTGTTATAAATTCAATTTAGAATTCCTACACTATGACTATTTTCAGATAAAAAAACTAACGTTGGTAACACCAAGGTTGGCTTACCCGATTTAGTTCATGTTTGAAATTTTATTTAATATTTTTATGAAAACGTTGTGTACAGAATTTCACCTCTACATCGACGAGTTCTCAGGCAGTGTCCAAATATATAGTGAAAACCCAAAGTTTTGTATGGCAATACCAAGAAGGGGTTTCTTAATTTAGTCTATTATTAAAATTATATTTAATATTGCTATTGCAATACCATGTACCAGCGCTCTACATCAACGCGTTCTCGGGCAGTGTCATAGATAGATAGATAGAGGCGTAGTGAAGACCCTAGATGACAGCTTAGATTGTCTCCTATTGTATAAGGCCATAATAAAGTCTATCTAAAATAATAGTAAAGTATTCCCAAAGAAAAAGGAAGACAGCGAACAAAAGCGGCATTCTTGAGAATATTTTGAAAAGAAAGAAAGTTTGGCAGGTACAGTTTGCAATTTTCGTACAAAATATGGTCGGAATAGTGATTTAACTTAATCAAATGTGAAGAGATTAATTAAAAGATTCAAGGAGATTGGATCAATTAGTGATCTTAAACACTCTGACCGCCCTTCAACAAGTCGTTCAACACAAAACAAAGAACAATTTTGTGCCGTAGTCAAGAATTTGACAATTCGAGAAGCTCTGTATAGCGTATTCTCACGAAAGATTTGAATTTTCATACTTACAAAGTTCAATTGACTCAAGAGCTGAAGCCTACATACTGCTACGCTCAACGGAGATGATTTGTTGAATAGTTTAGGGAACAACAACAAGTGGATGCTGATTTTTCGAACAAGCTCATCTTCAGCGATGATGCTCATTTTCATCTTGGTGGCTTGGTCAATAAAAAACAAGTGTCACATTTAGGGTTCCAAAAATCCTCAAGTGATTTTTGAGAAACAATCATCACTGTTTGGTGCGAATTTTAGGCTGGAGGCCACTCTTCTGCGAAAATGATGCTATTCTGGTAATAACAGTTAATGGTGCTCGCTATCGCTAAATGATAGTCCAGCCGGAGAAACAATTCAGTTACCGCATGAGTTATTTCCTGGCCGCGTATAATTTCCCGTTTTGGTGATCAAAATTGTTCGCCCAGATCATACCGTTACTATTTAACTTTTTTATTTGAGATTTTTTGAAGTCTTAATTTTATGCCAACAAGCTTACGATCACCCACGTCATGAAGGAGAAAATTGGGCGCTGTATCAACGAAATTCAGCCGCATTGTTGCAAAACGGTAATGGAAAATTTCAACAAAAGATTTCGTATGTGCCAGCAAAGCCGTGAAGCACATTTACCCGATATACTATTCTATACATAAATAGAAAGGGGGATTGAGTTTTACTCTTTTGAGACCCATATAGAGTCTACAGGCAATTTTTCAACCTACCGCATTAAACAGAGAATTAGCAGACGAGGATCGACGTACTGTCAGTTTGTGGGCTTAAAGCCACAAAGGGAAATTTCATGAAGAAGAAGTCTTTATATGATTTACCATTTGTAGAAACGATTTACCAGTAATGGGTGAACGGCTTCTGATAATTTTTCAGATTTGGAACTAAACGTAAAGTCTAAAAAGTTTGAGTGAAATGAGTTTCAGGTAAAAACCAGAGAGAGGTTTACAAGTCTCACTAAATCTTTTTAGTTTAAAACCGTTTATAATTTCGCTTTTTCGCCAAACTTAGAAAGTTGTGACTTCAACGAAAAAATCAGTTTAATATTTATTTCAAACTTTTGTTGCTTAATTTGTAAACAGAACAGGGTTTCAAATTCCGTTATTTTAGTATATTTATTGAACGTCTTCTGTTTGCAATTCAAGCTTCTATCGAAATTTCAGTTTAAAGCTTTAAAATTGAACAAGATTGAACAAGCCGAAATAAAATTTTCCCATTTGATCCAATTGGATTGCATTGCATCATTCAGTTTTGTTTGTGATTTCGTGGTGTACGGAAGCTTGTGTACTTGAATAATTTTCATTAATTAATTAATTAATGGTGATGGCACTTAATGTGTAGAAATCTATTTTGTGGAAGAAAGTAAAATGGAATGCCTACATTTATTCGCCTGGAAAAATATTCTATACAGAAGACTTATTCATAAAAAAAAAGGAGACCTGAATAAAAAATATTGAACATAAACCTGATATTGTGTCTTTAATTATTAATTTGAATTTTGGATTTTAATGTGTTTATAATGAATAGGTAGTAGATAATGAACGTCTATAACTGTACGAAAAATGTAATCAGAGCAGTTTTATTTCAGAATTTAAGGACAGTATAAAACTAAAACTTACCAGAAAATTTACTATTCATACTATAATGATTTATTCTATAGCTCCAAGAGTGTCGTAATAAAACTTTTTCAATTTTATACGTATAATCATATACAATATTTAGTTTTAAATTTCAGCTCTCTGTTGATAACAGTCTTTGGGTTTCAATGTGTTAATGAACAAAATGTTTTGATTGTGAAGAAAAAAATTTCCAATTAAATATTTTTTTTTTTTTTTTTTCAAAACAAAACCTACCACTTTTATATCCTAGATGAAATCTGTAAGATTTACTAAGATTGTCATTCCGGTTGTAACGCATAGAAATAATTATGGTAGAACAAAACGGATTGAACACCCACGCATAATATTAAAATTTATTTTGTATGCCTGTCTGTCTTAGAAAACTGAAAATTTGCACACGGCCGTTTTGAAAAAAAAAAGTAAATTTAACTTTGAAAATTGGGCAGATCGGGTAGCTTTTGCAAGGGATTACCATACCAAATCTTCGTATTTCACTATATATTTGGACACTGCCTAAGAACGTGTGGACATAGGGAGCTGAAAATTGGTGCCCAGTGTTTTCATATCAATAGTAAATAAAATTAAAAAAATAGACTAAATCGGGCAACCTGTTCTTGGTGTTGCCATATAAACATTTAGGATTTTTATACAGGGTATTCCGTAAGTGTACGGGCGGGGGTGGTGGTGGGGTGGGGATCATAACGGTTTCCGAAAAAGCGGGACTTTAAGATATTTCGGTATGATTTTATAAATTACCCTGCAACCTCTGAATGTTACACCCTGTGATGATGATTTAAAACTTCTACGATTGATAATCGTTGAACCTTTCCAATAGTCTATAAACTTTTCCTCTCCTCTCCTTCGTTTTAAAGTTAAGGCTAAATAAATTTGAAATTTTGGAATTATTGATCGTTTTTTTTTATTTAACTACTATTTTTACCAAAACCGTGTCACCACTACTAATTTATCATATTATATTTAAGAAGCCCAAAATTTTAGCTTGAAAACGACCTATCACACTCTGAACAGAAAATGTAACCCTTTCTGCGTTTTTTGCGCTTTTTCTTAAGCATATCCAGCGAAAATGACTGAAAAAGGTGATTTACAAAAAATAATTGCCTACTTTCTGGCACTTATTTAGTTTTTTCAGCTATTTCAGCTGGAGATGCTTAAGAAAAAGTGCAAAGAGCGCAGAAAGGGTTACATTTTCGGTACGGAGTATGATAGGTCATTTTAAAGCTAAAATTTTGGGCTTCTTAAATCTAATATGAAAAATTGGAATTTATGACGTGTTTTTGATAAAAATAGTACTTAGTTAAATAAAAAAACAACGAGTAAAAATTCGGAAATTTTAAATTTGTTGAGCCATATTTTCATGGAAAAGAGGATGGAAAATATTTATAGACAGTTGGAAAGATCTAACGATTATCAATCGTAGAAGGTTTAAACCATCATCATAGGGTGTAACGTTTAGAAGTTACAGAGTAATCTATACAAACATACACAAATCTCTTTTAGTCACGTTATCTCGGAAATTGTTAGGATTCCCCATCTCCATACAATTTTTTACTCGTCTAAGCATGACCTATCCGTAGCCTTTGGATATGACACCACTTACGGGACACCCTTTATATACTGTAAAAAACGGGTCAGCTCTGTACGTTTTTTTGTTTGTTTTTTGTATTGAAAAGTTTTTTAGAATATGAGTTCCTATGAAATTGGTTATAATCATTTTTATTGTCCGACTAAGAGTTCTAGAAATAGATGCAAAACATCACTTCAAAAAATCAAATTGCATAGATGAATGACCCTACGAAATTACATACTAGCATTCATCAGAAAAATTGGTCTTATTTAGACAAATTCTAGCTATTTTACTTGTTTATAAGAGAGACTTGCAATATTTGAATAGTATAGAAAATTTAGATCGTAACTAGGAAACAAAACAAAAACATGATTCAGACAGAAAAATCAGCCTGTAAATTCTACTGCAATGTCAACAAATAAAAAGGAAAGTTTGTAAGGCATTACAAACCGCTACTACTTCAATCAAAAGCTGTTGATTTAATTTTCATAAAATTACTTTTTTCTACGCAGTCAATTCAAATCATCGCGCTCTTTATAAAAATGATTTTACACAAAAATCTTGTGATCAAAGCAAAATATTCAGTCACAAATTCGATTACATATCAACGCTAGAAAACTATTACTACTATTACTAACTTTAATTTTAGTTATTGCAAATTGTAGATGTAATTTATAAGAATGAGCTTTTCACGCATAGTGTAGAAGTTATGTTTTTTTTTATTTAGGCAAAATTTTTAGGCTCTACTATAGTTTCATTTTGAAAGATTACAGCAATTACGCTTTCCATCGTCGATATGTAGATGTAAAACGAAACTCAATTTGAATGGCAACTATGCATATGAATGAAAGAGACAGTACTACAATCAAGATGTATTATGGTTCCTTTCAAACTACTTACACATAACGTACTACTAACAAAAAATGTATAACTACTTACTTGGTTGCCCCATTTGCTCTCCTATTTCCCTCCAAATTTTATCTTTGAAACCTGGGTCCATATATTTCGGATTCGAGTTGTCATACAATTCCACATAGTCGCGAACAAGTTCAATTAATTTTTCATCATGCAT
This sequence comes from Dioctria rufipes, assembly GCA_963924295.1. Lineage (NCBI taxonomy): Eukaryota > Metazoa > Arthropoda > Insecta > Diptera > Asilidae > Dioctria > Dioctria rufipes. Next base: position 16,414,926 of record OZ002744.1, on the reverse strand, counting down.
TTTCGCGACGGTTTCACCTTGAAAATATTTTTTTTTAGTTTTACACTGAAACACAGTTCCGTTTGCTTTGTACTTCTATGCTCATCAATTACTCTGCAGTGAAAATAAAATGACTACCGAGCCGAGACCGATACGCCTGAACCTGAAGCTGAACTGAAACTGAGCGTCTGTCTCTGAGTCGGCGAGTGAACCAAATGTGAGAATGAGAACCGACCGACCGATCCACCTCTTTTCGTCTCGTTCTCGTCCGTCCGTTATTTATCATGATGGAAATTTCATGAGGCAAACAGCATGATACCGCTCCTCTACCCTACCCGCTTCGACAGACGTGAGTAAATTTAATTTCCCCTTTTACAGGTATCTACATCCACACGAACGGCAACCGATACAGTGATGTCTGCCGTGTTGTAGCCGTCACGTCACGTCCCGACTTCACGACACAGTGTAATAAATAAAACGTTATAAGTCCTCTCTCATATGGTGTTGCACGTGATTCCATGAATTTTCGTATTGATTTTGCATGGCAACAGTACCGAGCCCGTTCGTGTGCAATGAATGCCTGTAAAGCAAGCTAAAACAGCTTTTTCAACAAAGCAAAAGAAAAATGACTGAGTATGCAGTGGAGGGACTGGCAGTAAAGCCGTAAGCGTCACTGAGACGGCAGTGGAGGGACTGGCAGGTAAGTCGTAAGCGTCACTGAGACGGCACGGAACTGCATGAATTCAACTGAAGAGTTTGGCGGAGATAGTTGGGGTGCTGTGTGTCGACGACGACGTGACGGCAGCAGGTTGATGCTTTTATTGTAGCTGTGTAAAATTTAAATTGAACTGGAATTTCTTTGCTCTAATTCTGGCGGGAAATATTTTTCTGCGACTGGTGTGATATCGAGTTTCCATTTTTTGTAATCTCCAGTGTGTTATCATATTGAAATTAGGCCTTGAAATCAGCAGTAAATTGGCAATTAGCGGAGTACTGATTTATGGTTTCTGGAATTAATCAGCTGCATACGATTAGTCTGAGTAAAAAATACTCTCATTTGTTTTTGTAAGAATATTTACAATGGAAAATTACTTTTGCCTAACAGAACAGGAATTAAGCATAAATAAAAATTAAACTGAGTGAGAGGACAAAGTTCATATGATTTCGTCTCTTGTGATAAAAAATTGTTTTAATTGAACTAGGAAACAAGGAAATTATGTCCGGATTTGATATTAATCCTATGCTTCCAGACTTTTGAATTTTTAGATTTTTTTTTTATTCATCGATTCATTATATTCTGGTCTATGTTGATCGATGTTTTCTTGCAGCTGCTGATTAAGTTGAATTTCCTATGGGAGCTTTGACGATATTACGAGCCGATTGTCTGTGATCACAGTGTATTTAGTTTGAGACAATACCTTGTTGTGTTTTTTCCGTATATGGGTTCGGGTCAGGATCAGATGTAATTTCTGCATTAAATTATTTCGCTGAGTAGGTGAGCTCGGGCATAAGAATGAACGATTTTGCCTAGATTTCTTGAAACTTTAAATATACCAATACCAAGTAGGGTCAATCAGAGACCAAATGTCATATAGATAATTGCCGTCTAGCATCCTTGTGAAGTGCGCTGCTGTCCTAAGTATGGAGTGATGACCAGTTCATCACTATGTCCCACATATGATGACGAAGTGCTCCGGGCATAATAACGAATCATATTTAATACAGCAGTGGGCCAATTAATTTTATTGTGTTATGGGTAGATACTATAAGGTTGTGCAATAAAGTAATATTCAATTCAATTCAGTACCTTTTTGTATAAAAACATACTACTACTAATTAATGACCATAATGAGCATTGCAGGGATATGATTTTTACCATAGAATTATACATTCTAAAATGAGAAACTCTTCGAGTTTCACTTTTAAAATAATTCCTGGATTTTGGAAATTTTAGGATATATAGGTTGACATTCCAAAATTTCTTTTATTTGTTCAAGAAGGCATTTGTTTTTTTGTTTTGTTTTTGACTCTCCGGTATATAGCAAAAGCTAAAAAACTGTTATTTGTTATTTCACGACACAACCCATTTAATTTTGTGTGACAAGTTTCAAGTCTTGGTTTTAACTCGTCAACAGGTTCCAAATAGCGAAATTGAGTGACTTGAAAAACAAATGAAAAAATCAAAAAAATCAAAAAAATTAGAAAAATAGAAAAAAAAAATTTAAAAACCAGATTCATTCGAAACGAATCGAATCTGTGTACGCCCGCAGTGGGTTGAAAAAAAAGGAAGAAGAAGAACGTTTCGTGTTAGCAGAAAACCTTGCTTTTGTATTCATAGAAATGTTGTTTTTACAAAATGCTGATTTCTCGGGCTTTTTAGCAACCAACTTAACGTCCAAAAAATTCACAGTTTGGGAAATGCTAAACACACTACTTGTTGGAGTCTGTTGCATTGCCAAAGAATTTTCTTCTAATGTAAAATTATGCCTTTTGAGTCTGCTCTTCATTGAGCCTACCAGAATGTGAAAATCGAAAAATTATTATGAAAGTAAATAGCTCCTCATATTACCCCGTAAAGAGTTTGTCATTATGCCCCGTAAAAGTTAGCCAATATGCCCCGTAAAAGTTAGTCATTATGCCCCGTAAAAGTTAGCCATTATGCCCCGTAAAAGTTAGTCATTATGCCCCACTACACATTAGTCTTTTTCCGATATGGTATGCAATATTTATCGAAATCTACATAATATGAAATCCATCATTTTTCTGATAAACTGGAGAAGATAAATGTTTCCTGAAACACAATCTTTGGCGAACTCAAAATTTTTTCGTGTTCTTATTGCAAAATTTGTCTACTCACTTAATATAACAAACACAGACCTAATTTGAAAAGAATATTGGCCATATGTTGGCAATATTTAACCCTACATTCTGGGTATCATTGCACGTGTTTAGAATAAAGCTGATTACAGATAATATACCTTCGTCATTATGCGCCGGGCTCCCCTACTATGATTTAAAATATTTTTGGCAAAATCCAAATTTTCAATCATAATAAATTGGAATAATGAAAGCGTAGATAAAAAGAAAGTGTTAAATTTTGAACCTAGAACCCTTATGGATCAATGTTTCACATAAGAATTATTATATAAAAAAGTATTTCAATGCAATGTGTTTGAAAATTTGCATTTTGCAAAAAAAAAAAAATTTTAAATCAGAGTATTCTATCGAAATAATTTAATGCGGAAATACATCTAATCCTAACCCATAAGCGGAAAAGCATGCCTACTAGCGTTCTGGATAGGAGCTATGAATGGGAAAAAGTATAGATGAATCGCAATATCCATAAATCTTGTCGCGATATTCGATAATTTCACTCGATACTGGTTAACCCGATATTACTGATATTTTTGAAGTTATAAAGAAAAAAATTAACGACCCCAAATTAACATAGTGAAGTTAGTGATTTGACATTGCAATGATGAGTATAAATTTAAAATTGATATCGTAATATCAAAGATCCACTTTTGCGTTATATAATGCTTATACTGGGTATCACACAAACAGAAAAATGGTGTTCCAGTAATCTTGAGCTTGGTCCGTTAATCCTTACCTTCCCAAAAGTGTTTTCTGATTTTACCTCTCGTTGAAAAATAATAATAATTTAATTTATTCACTTAAAAACTTAACAATTATTTTTATTATTATTATTTTAACTTGTTTTTAATTATCGTCTTTCTTCTCTTTACATTTATTGTCTTTTTTTTCTACCTTATTACCTGTATAACATTGCTTGTTTACTCATTTATATTTTAACATATTTTTTATTTTTTTTATTGCTTATTTATTAGTATCTCTTTTATTTTTGTTTTCAGTATTTTATTATTCTTTTATAAGTTAATCTTTTTAATTTGCTTTTGTTTTTGAGTTTCTTGGTTCATTTACCACATAACAATGTACTAAAAAAGATTGTAATATCTTGTGTACGTCTTTGCATTAATAAATTCTATTCTATTCTATTCTAAGATATCTTTGTAAATTAAGAGGGGCCTTTTAGTAGTACCTACAAGCTTAAAAAACAATTAGTTCACTGTATGTTACAAACTAAAGATATAATTCATGATTCAAATTAGGGAAACTAAGATTATGGATTATAATATTGAAACAAAATAATAAACATTTAAATATTATTAATTATAACAAAAAATAAAAAGATGGATTAAGTAAATATACCAAAGAGAAGAAGAAGAAATAATAAAAGAGCAGAAAAAAGAAGATCAAGACTAAAAGAGAGGATATCTGGCTATGCATTCCGTTCAACAACATCATGTTTCAGGGACTTAAATGATTAAATAATTTTGTAGCAAACTCTTTGACAGACCTAATGCGATGGAGATCACTAGGTAAGGAATTCCATAACATAATAGAATGAATGTGGTAGAAGTGCTGACTAAAAGCAAGTGTGTGAGCATAGGCGTAACCAGAACCATCATTCGTGAGGATACGCAGAAACGCAGCTTTTCAAACAAATATTTAGGCTTTTGTGTATAAATCTATTTGCTCAGAAAAATCAAGAATTATATTTTAATATATGTAGGCAAGGAGATGCCAACCAATGTATGTACATAGGCAGTTCTGATATTCAATTTTTTTTTTGTTTACAACAGGTTCGCTTATCCAGTTACGTATCTAATACTTTATTAAACTGGGGTAAAATATTTTTCGAGTATTAAAAAAAATAAATAACAATTACAAATACAAGAACATTTATTGAAATACCTCCACTTTAAAGCTACGTTATAACGTTGGATACATAAAGTGTTATTAAGAAAGTGTAAATCTTGACGAGAATTCATCAAAAGGTTTAGAAAACTAACAAAATTCAATAAGCGAGGTCCTTGTGGCATTTATATTTAGAACAAAAATTTTAAGAATAAGAATTAGATTACTATTTAGTATTACATAAGCACCAGATAGCTTATTGGTTTTCAGAATAATTTTTGTCATATTTTTTTTTTATTTTTTTTATTTTCTATCTTCATCGTAATGATGACCACGTTGTAACCACGACAATACAAATCGTGTTTCATCTCAATCTGTTAAAGGTTTTCCAAGCAGATTTATTGTCATAAAATGTGAAATATTTTCAATCAACAAAGAATTTCTTTTTTTCAGTTTCCATATTATTCATCACACTGACCGCTTTTTCCACTTCGGTTAAACTAACTGAAACATATTTTGAAATTTTCTTAGCTCTTTGAATTATTTCCGGAATATGTGGATAAGTCTCTGCTATCAATCAACTCTCGAAAATTAATTTTAGGGATAGAAAATTTCAATATCCTGGATAAATCCTCTAATTGTTTCTCGTCTTCTAGCCATGGTGAGATTGAAACATTTCCTCGCCATATAGTAAGAATCCAATATATTAAAAATTGATACCAAATAATTACTTTCGCATTTTTCATGTTGTCTATAACAGCTTGATTTAACATACCTCTTGGAAAACGAGCACATTTATTTTCAACGAACAATAACAATATTTATAAGCGTCTGATTGGATTATGTTACAAACATTCATAAGTTCCCTTATTTTCTTTCATTAGCTCCGGGGCTCTTATGCACCTCTGAATTAGTCTATCTGCTTTGGTTACTGTCACCTCTCGACTTTGTAAACCTGATGATTAAAGTGTCAGTTCTTCTAGAATGTCTATCATTAACGTCAGATGTTTTATAAGGCTTAAACTTTCAAGTCTTCTTTTCAACCCACTATTTTTTGTTTGTTGTGAAAAATGCTGATAAAGTACTGGATAAACCTTCCAGACAGCCATTGCTACTCGTGCACTGCAAGCAACCCATCGAAAACCAAAAATACGTGCAATTTTTAAAATTCCGATTTCAAATTCTTGGGCGATGTTCCTTAATTGCATGCAAGTTTTATCTGATTGATGATAAAAGCAGTAAATTGTTTCTATCAAAATTTGAAAATTATTAACTTGGGATATTCCTTTTATCGCATCTGCTAAAGCCAACTGCGTTCTGTGACTTAAACAGTTCCAAGTAATGATTCCAGAACAATTTTCTAAAAGTGAGCTGCAGCTCCTGATTTGTGTCCCAATATATTACTGGCACCATCCGAACAAAGTGCTATTAGATTGTCATTTAAATAATCCTTACTAAAGCCACTTTCATATAAAGTAGACATTAATATATCAAAAATTGTAACAGCGTCAGTAGAGTTAATTTATTTTAAGTCAATACACTAATAAGCTTTGAAACCTTCTTAAATTAGCACTTTAATTTGCGAGGCCCAATACAAACATTAACCGTTGTACCAGACTTTATATCTGACACCTACAGTGGTGAATTTTCATTTGTTAATGTTAATTCTGAACACGTCATTCTGGCAATAAAATCTATTAAATCGAATGCAATACAAAAACATTCTAGATCGTGTACTAAGTGATTATAGGCCCATTAGTATACTACCTGTGTTACCTAAAGCTCTCGAAAGGATTCTTTTTATCCAATTAAATGACTACATAAATCACCAGGGACTTTTGTGTGAAAATCAGGAGGGATTTCGTTCTGGTCATAGTACTACTACTGCATTTCTGCATGTAACAGAGATTATTAGACAAAATGTAGAGGATAAGTGCGTTAGTATACTTTGTCGTCTTGACTTTTTAAAAGCATTTGATTGTGTGGATATAGATATACTATGCAGAAAGTTGAAGGAAAGGTTTAAATTGTCCAGTTCAGCTATTAAGCTCATGCATTCCTATCTTTCTGGAAGGTTTCAGGTAGTTAAATCCGATTATTGGCTTTCTAGTAAAAAAGCTCTCTATTCAGGTGTTCCTCAGGAATCAATACTTGACCCTTTACTTTTTTGTCTATATATAAATGACTTAGCTGAGGTTCCAAGATTCTGCTCTGTTAAATTGTATGCTGATGATGTCCAGTTACTTTTACCAATGCAAATTAGTGAATTTAATGTAGCCATTGACAGGATTAATAGTGACCTCTTATAAATCTCTGAATGGGTCAAGAAAAACAAGCTAATGCTCAATCCTTGCAAGACTCAAACAATTATCATCTATAAAAATTATGTCAATAACTCGATTCTGAATCGGTTCGAAATCTTGGAATGATATTTAATGCTAAGCTTGGTTGGGGAAGACACGTAGATTTAATTGTGAGTAAGGATTTCAATGGGTAGAGAGGCTTGTGGGTTCATTCTTCTTATACTCCCAAAGAGACACGTCTCCGTCTTGTTAAAGTCTTGCTTATCCCAATTATTACCTACACAGAAGTTGTGTATGCGAACCTCAGTAGTACCTGTCGTGTTAAGCTCAATATAGCCTATAATTCATCCGCAAGATATATCTATGGACTAAGACGCTTTGACCATGTCTCAGAATTTTCAATGAGTATTCTTGGCTGCACTTTTAATAATTATCTTAAATTCCGAATTGCAGTGATGATATTTAGAATCATAAATAAGTTAAGTCCTAATTGCTTAGCTAATTGTATAAGATCTTTGTCTTGCAATCGTGTAAGTGGTCTTTTGATACCTTGGCATCGAACTTATTTTAGCACAAAATGCTTTTCCATGTACGGCATGCAGGTATGGAATGCCTTGCCAATTGAGATTCAACATCTGCGATCTCTCGGCAATTTCAAGAGGTTGTTATTGGCCAATTTTATTAATATGTAGGTATAATTAGCCATATATATGTACATGTAGAAAACCTACCTTATTGACATAAGTGCTTTAGTATTTTGATTTTTAATTTGTTTTGCCTGCCTTACTTCAATAAATATCTCTCACCTTATAAAAAACTGTAATTTATCTCTTTTTATTTCTTTTCTCTTATATTGCAATTTTCTTTCTTTACTCGTAATGTTTTGTTTTATCTCTGTCATTTACCATTTTCACACTTGTTTAACTGGACTTTATTATTTGGATTTTGCGCATTTTAACGAGCTTTGTACTCACTTGTGCTCTATATTTTGAATAAAGTATTATTATCATTATTAAAATATTACAACGCAAAGAGATAGCTAAAGTACTCCTTTTTCAAAATTTTGCTAGCTTCATCAATCACTATTCAAAGCTTCGCTTGTTGTTCTGCTATATTTCCAAATAATTTAATATTTATCTCTTTAGAAATATGTTTTGTAATAATAAGTGCAGTAAAACTTGAATGTAAACAAATGGCACATACTACACCATTTTTAATTTGTAGTTCAATATCTTTCATTATATCTACCATGGGCAGAGCTGGGCAAGTACCAAAAAGAAAAAAAATACTTAAGTGAAGGCCTGAGTACTTCAGCTTAAGTACAAGTACCGCATATGTGAAAAGTACTTATAACTAAGTACTTAAGTCTATAATAAGTACTGAGTACATTTTGAAGTATTTTTTAAAGTACTTTTTTAGAATCTTTGTACGTTGGCAGTAATATAATGAAGTTTATCGAGTTCAGATAATCGATATTAATAAATAAATACCTTTTGTAAACTGCTACTATTTATAGTTTTTCATAGTTTTCGGTGCTGCAAGTAGAGTAAAACTTTCACCTCTCCTTGCACTCATACTCACAAAAACTATTAGTAGTCCGCCGAAACACCCATTATCGCCTCCAATAATGCATAACAATTCTTAAGACAAAATTTCCAGTAAATTTTTAAGAAAAAACTCAGGCCTTCCCTATATCAGATCGAGGCATTGTTGATTTTATATTGGAGCGAGGCATTGCTTGCATTCCCTTGGTAATGTCCACTGACGTATATAATATGGACTGCTTGTGTCAAAAATAGTTCTTACCTCGGTGCCAACATTGAAAAAATCATTGGCGGAAGTTGAAAGAGTGAACACGCAACTCGGGAAGTGATTTTAATAAAACATTTAGAAATTCTTCTGCGTATCTAATGAATACATTGTCTTTGATAATACAGTTTTTGTCAGTAATAACCCTAAATGATTAATTTAAAAACATTTATTTCGACAAATCCACTAATTTATTTGTTGTTTTCAGTTCTCTGTCAGTTGGTACTTGGTGCTTAGGCTGAAACAGTCAGCAATATAAAAGTAAGCCCACCTTTTGCAATCCATATTATACATGTCAGTAGTTATGTCATCAAGTCGAGGCATCGTCGATTATATTCAAACGAGACGATACTGGTTTTTGTTCTACTTGCCCTGTTTTGTGTGTATGTTATTAGTTTGGCTAAGGTTCTGCCTTGACGCGCAAATGCTTTGACAGTTCTTTGCGTGCTTTAAAACTCAACAAAAAGGAGTTGCGCTAGAGATTGTGTTTGTTTTCTACAAAGAGTTAGATATTTGTACTGTCACTTTGATTTCTGTCACGATGGGGATCATTCGTTCGACGTAATATAACGCGGCGCATTTAACGAAAGTAAAATTTCGTGAATTAATTAAGCTATTATGAAAATAATCGGGAAGTTCTCTTTGGTAATAACAATCCGTGAGTGGGAAAGAGATGCAAAGTTGAAATGGGATAGATAGATGGAGAAATTTAATGGCGAATTTAGATTCCACACCAAATTAGTAGTGCCACAATAGCATAAAATTTAAACTTTAATTTTTTTATTTTTTTTTTATTTTTTGTGAAAATTAAAATAACAATTTATGGAGAAATAATAAAAGAAAAAATTAATATGAAAACTGCGTTTCCACCGGTAAAAATTTTAAAGTTGAATAAAAAGACATGGATATAGAATCCACATTTTTAGTAAACACCTTGTTTGATAAAATTAGCAACCATTTTGCGGCATTTCCCCCCTACTAAAGTCTATAAAAAGGGGAAGCAAATTCCAATCTCGCTCGTGATCGTTGAAATTTTTTAAAGGATTTAGTTAACATTCGGATTATTTTTTTTTTTTAATTTCTTCTGGAATTTTTCATAAACGGTACAGCAATAGTGTTGGGAAATTGCGGTAAACTACACATAACATGTGGCAAAATTTACTATTGTTCCTACACTTATTTCAGAATTGATGGAGCATTTTTGTTTTTTATTTTAATTTTAGTTTTAAATTTTATCTTTTTATTATTTTTAAATCCTTTCTTTCCTTATATTTTTTGTGAAATCAAATTGTTTGTTTCTTTCTTTTTACTTCCATTGAAATTTCTATCAAGTTTGCCTAAAAATTAGGTTGTTTAAAGTTCCAAGGAAGTTTCAATCTTCCTATAGTTACATGTAAATAATGATTGCCAAATATAATTTAAAATTAAATTAAAAGTTTTGCAGTAATAAAGTATTCGAGTTGAAAATTAAATCTAATTTAAATTATATGAAGTAAATTGATGAAAAGAAATTGAATAAACCACAAATTTTCACATAAGTTTTTTTTTTGTTATCATTTACAAACAAAAGCCCAGCACCCATTCAGGAAGTTATTAAATAAAATTAACTGTTTCAATAATCAAATCCTTTAAACAAATAATTCTTTTTATTTATAGAGCATAAAATATTAAAAATGGGATTTTCAGAAAACGAAATTTCGTGTTTGGTTTTCGAATTTTAGAACTGTAGCCAGTATTTGTTCAAAACTTTTGTAAAAATTCTTTTTTCCATATTTTATCTTTCAACCTTCCAGTTTTCATAATAATATTAATTTCGAAGCATCATTTTTAATGCAAAATACATATTCGAGATTTTGGTTTTTGGAAATAAAATTTTCAAAAAAATATTGCCGTGATCCCTAAAATTGTGCAATTATGAATTTGTAAGAATTTTGCTCTTCAGTGTTTTATTTTTTCTACCAGTTTTATTTCTTCGGGATCTTATTTTCCGACTTTCAGCTATAGAGGGAATTCATTATGATTTTTCCTAGCACATAGTTCTTATTTTTAGCTTATATGAACAGTCTAAAATTTCTGACTCTATAAATTATATATATGATACAAGTGAAAGTTATTCGTAAACACATATTACAAGACTCATTCTAAAGCCGCACCAGTTTATGGGAAAGAATGCTAAATGCGCGATAATATTTCAACCAACAGGCTATGTGCAGGCGGTAAATTAAGATCTCCGGTAAGTTGAAATACTTGGGGCTATAAAACCGAATTAACTATATTAATTGTGAGGCCCCCTTGGGGCAAACGGCCGACTCAGCGTGCAAATCTGGATGCAGTCTCCTGCTATCACAGCATATACATACATACACCACCACCACCAATACTGCCACAATACATCGTAAATTCGTTTTTTATGATGCTTTTCTCTTACTTTGCGTTTCGTTCCTTTTTACGTCTGCCGTGTGTAAATTACAAAATTTAATGATTTCATCTTTTTCAAAACTGACACCAGCAACAACAGAAACTGCAAAAAAATCCTTGGTAACGATGATAAAACACGCATGCTGCTCGACGCTGTGTACTCAGCTCTAAGGGTTTCAGCGTTCCCGGGAACCGACATTTCAAATAAATTATACTTAACGGCGGTGCATTTTTCATATGTCGGCAATCGGCAGCACAAACGCGAATAGCGGTGTGGAGGTGGTGGAGGCAATGCGAACGGTGTGCTCCCCATTCTCCACCACCACCACCACCACCACCTACCAACTATAGGGTATGAGTTCGAAACAAAGTAAAATAAATGATCTGATTTTTTTTTTTTTTTTTCAATTTATGTTCTACATTTGTTTTATGCCCTCCCTATCTAGGTACCTTGGGTTCCTCTGCGAAAATATCCTGGAATTGTGAGAAAAAAATTGAAAGAGAAATATTGATGGTGAGTTTAATGCTTATATTGGATACAGCCTGGGGGTAGGCTGGGGATATGTCAGTGCGTACTTATCAGTTTTATAGGCAGATGCACTTCATGAAATTAATTCTGTTGTACGATTTGTGGGAGGATCTATGTAGGCACTAAGTAAGATGAAAGGGAGTAGATATAATATGGAAATGGAAATCGTTCAGGATGATCGATTCTGCTTTATTACCGGCATTGAATTTATTACTTTTGTATTTATAACTAGTACGAGGTTCCCTTTTACAATAGCTGACAATAGGATAGGTTTAGTACGTTTAGTGAGTCATTATTATTAGATGGGCTCCTTATGAGCCTTATGCCCTAGTCAGACTGTCTCCATAATGACTCAATTTGAAAATCAGTCATTTCAAGGAAATGTGGATGTGACAGACTGTTGACGAAAATTAGTTCATTTGAAATGTCACTTGACAGTTCCTTATTTTGACGAAAGATCATGGCAGAGTTCAATAAATTAATTAAATGCTATAAAGAAAATTTGTGAGTATGTGAAGTTGTTCCAAAGAAAAGAAGAAAAGCTACAAAGAAATTTCATCATGATCAGCTGATGCCTTTCACTGCTGACTTTATTGGAAAGTCATTCCAATAAATTCAGTTCATTTTAATGTCGGCAATTGACAGTTTTACTGCAGTTTCACATATATGCAATAAAATATGCATCACTTGAAATTGGATAGAAATGTTGCAAGCACAGGTGCTTGTGTAATACACTACACTACTACACTATTTCATTAAAAATGAAGTCATTATGGAGAAAATCTGTCTGTATTATGAGTTCTTTTCTGCTGAAAATGTGTTTTTCTATCTTTTCGATCTAATTCTATCCTTCGAAAGTCTGACTTTCACAGAAAGGTGTCTCTTGGGTAGCTAAAATGATACTCAGGGCCGATAAAATTTTAGATCTAACTCCTTCTTTTGCAATGCGGTTCACAGTTTCTTTGCCTTTATGTTCTGGTACCCAAATCCACACGTTCTTGTTTATTTCGGCTAAATAATAGTTCAAAACAGTATGACAGTCACAGACCAGCTTATGCTTATGACAGATATGAATACCTCGATATTAAAGGACCCCTGACAAACACAAACGGAGGGTTGAAGTGACAAGCCGTACTTGGACAATTCAATTCAGTTGACAGATTTTTTTAAAGTAAACAATTTAGAAATGGAAGTGACAAATATATTAGTTTTAATGCTGGCTAAATGACGACAATTAATTGTAAATATACGGCAAATTCAAGATTTGGAGCGAAAAAAGAAAAAAATTGCGTTTTCTCCATGCTTCAATAATAAACATTCTTTCCGCGGAGTTTAATATTTTCCTTTTTTTCCATTGTTTTTCCCAGGAAGCGAACATTTTGCTTGTTTCGACTCCATATTGAAAAAAAGAAAAAAAGAAAAAGAAAGCACAGACATATTTTTGCTTAATTTGACACATTATAATATTATTAATTACTCTACAGAATTTTTTACCGGGTTAAACTTATATTTGTTCAAGAAGGAACTTTTTTTCAATTCTCCGGTATATAGCAAAAGCTAAAAAATGTTTTTAATTTATTATTTCATTACACAACCCATTATATTTTGGGTGACAAGTTTCAAGTCTTGGTTTTGACTCATCAACAGGTCCCAAATAGCGAAATTGAGTGACTTGAAAAACAAATGAAGAAATAGAACAAATAAAAGAAATGAAAAAATAAAAAAAAAAATTCGAGTCACTCAATTTCGCTATTTGACTTGTTGATGAGTCAAAACCAAGACTTGAAAAAGTTCTATCTTGAACAAATATTATTAATAACTAGATGGCGCTGTGCAACGTAAGAAGTGCCGATGATCATGCTACACCCAGTAATTTTTGACGATATTGATATCTAGATATCTAGTCTAAGCCCACTGGTTTTCTGGACAAATTGGGAGTATTTGTTGACACACATGGTGTATAAGCGGGGTATTCCGAATATCTAGATATTTAAACCCCATGTCTGTCATTGGCATTAGACTCAGGGCAATATATGTTTATTAACCCATTGAGTGCTGTTTGGCTGATATTAAGTATATTTTTGTTTTTATAATGTGAATCTTTGCTTAGAAAATAGTAGGTGGGGCCCATATATGCTCACGCATGCTCTGACTTCCATTTTCGATCAATCCTTGTACCATCTAAGAGACCCTTTTTTAAAGGGCATTTATCAAAACGGCTACTGTTCACGATTACTTACGTTCACCTTGAATGGTGTTCCAAAATTATAGCGTTTCGGCATTACATCTTAAATGGACTTACGCATCGAGCTCTGTAGGAATTATTCTTCATGGAATTTCAAGTGGCCGATCAGACTGTCTGTGTTGAGGAGATTGTCCCTTTGTAGTTTTGTTCCTCCGCTTTTTAACATACAGATGCAATGTACGCAGGTATAGCCTCTAAATCTACAATTGAGCAAATACAGTTACAGTTTTTGTAAAGAAACTTCGATTGTCTTTTGATTAGTTAGTTATTGGTTACTAAACGAGTGAAGCGTATATAACCATGAATCTTATAAAATAAATTTATATGCATATATGATCATAGAGAAATTTTTGTTATTGCTCCCCCCCCCCCCCAAGTCCTGCTAAAAAGCCTGCAGGATATCTATGTTACCGTTGTAGTCTTCTCGAGGATTTTTTGTTTATAGTGAGCTTCCATCTGCTATCTAATTTAATGGCTAGATATTTGACCTTTGTTGAGTATTGTACTACTTTTCTCTCAAGAGATTACTTCATTATCTAGTGAACGATTATTTTTTTGCCGGGATTGATATCAGTTATGGACTATATTTAATATCCTAAATGAATTAGATCGGAGATAACCCCATCATGCTTGCTTTTATTTTCTAATGACCAGGTAGTCAACATATGTCTATTTATTCAAGCCTCAATTGATCAGATTTTATAGAAGATCATCAGCAACTAGATACCATAGCAGAAAGTAAGAGAGCTCCCAGGTCAAAACAGTCTTAGAAATTTTTTATTTATAAATTCAAATTTTCTTACTTAGTTCAAGAATCACAATATCGTATAACCCTGTAACACTATTTCTTCGAATTTGGTTACAAACGATCTTAATTTCTTTAGTTAAGTCGTTCTTTTTATCGTATATTGCTTTCCGTTTCCATACACTCTTTTTGCTAACCTTTTTTTATTATATTTATGTCAGGGACCAACAGGCAACTTTAATTTGTTAGCAATTTCTCTGAAGAAAGCATTTATTTCAGATCGCACCATTAGCGAGTTAAGGTGGAAAAATCTTTCTTGAGTAAGAGACCTCTGTTCTGTGGTGTACCGCAAGGTACCGTAATTGCCTCACTACTATTCAGTCTATTTATTAATGATCCTCCCCTAGGTATTGTAAGTTCTAAGATCGAAATGTGTTCTGATACAAGAAAAAAATTATATATTTTAATAAATTTGGATTGATTGGAAGGTGACATGGAAATTTTGTCTGGAGTGGGAAAAATTCCAAATAGAGGATAAAATTCTATTAATCGTAACCTGAAATGAACGGAGCAGGGAGTCGTATTTTTTGAAGTTTTTAATGTGGAGTTTGTGGATATTTTTTTTAAAGATAAAGAAAGAAAAGGAAAAGTTTAAAGACAGGAAGCGGAAAGGACCAGATATTGAAGAAATCTTTCCTAAGGTAATCAAATACGGAAAGATTTTTTGATTTTTGGTCTTTAATTTAATTTTTTTTTTCATAGCCTTGTTATATTCATGGTTTTTTTGTTTTTTTTTTTGTTTTTTTGTTGCTTCTATTTGGTTATATAACTTTGGTTGACTACAAGACCACCTGGTGCCCAGAAAGGTATGTGTCTCATATCACCACCACCACCCCCTTCGACCCCGCCCTGCTCCCCCCACACTCTCCTCCTTTTTCTCTAAACTAATAACAAGTAATAGCCAGAGCTATCGAAAGGTGAACATTTAACTAGCTTTTGCCCACGACTTCGTCGGCGTGGAATTCGTACTATAAATTTTAGAGATAAGATCTTATAATCAATCTATGGTCACTATTTAGGTTTTAGTTGGTGGAATGATGTAAGTGACAAATGATTTTCAAAAATAATTTTGGTAAATTTTAGAAATGCTTTTTGCTAAAAATAAATAAAAACATAACAAAGCTTTTCAAAAAAGACTACAAAATCTGAACTAAATCACAAAAGTTATCCAGTGCTTCTTTTAATTATACCCAAGGTTGGACTCGAGTCCAGGAACTTCAAGAGTCTCACACTCTATCTACTGTACTAGCCGGTGTCATGATTGTTAAGAGTTAAGAGATTACAACTTATGAAAATTAATATTAAATTACGTTCGTACTCACACGAATATACCTAGACCTACTGATATATGTACAGTTGAATTAAAGTTTTTAAAGAATACGTTTATTTATTTAGGATATATTTTCGGAACACTCTAGAATAGAATTATCTGTGTCAGAAACCCCCTCTCCGGTATATTCTGGCCAGTTTCAACGATTGCTCCATGGGTCATTGTGAGGCAAACTTCGAGGGGTAACTGCAAGTCTATTGAATTCAAATCGGCACTTTGAGGTTATCAACATGGTGTTCGTGGAATTGATTTTTATTTTAAAATTGAACTTCGACAATAGATAAATTACCCACCTTTATTATTATTTATTATTTATTTACACACCGTTTCAAGTGAATAGGCGCATTCATAATTATTATTGCATAGATATTTTCACCTCTATTTCAGCCCCTTATTGGTTTAATTTCGAAAATCGGTTAAATACTTGCTCAACAATTTTTTTAGTTAAATATTTGCGGAACGTCTTATAATGCATCACTCATCAACGAAATGTTGCATCACAATAAAGTTGATACATGCATTATATATAATTTTTCCATATAAAATTTGTACTCCACTTCGACCACTCTTTTCATCCTTTTAGAGGTTGAATTACAAAAAATCCCTTCCCGTCTATACCTTAGAAAGGAGATTTATATTTCAAATTTTATGTTTCTAGTTTTAGTAGTTTGGACTCAGTGATGACAGTGATGTCAGTCAGGACAATCCTCTTTATTTATAAAGGGCATTTTCGGTTCAGAGATCTATAGTGAAAGAGATGATAGTTCACCTAGACCAACAAAAATTGTATGTCAAGAGTGGGGGGGGGGGGCATCTCAACAAATTTTCGCAATTAAAGGGTGATTCAGAAAATATGCTAGTTTTACATAAAACACCCCGTAACTACCTTGTTATACTTGTTTTAGCTCAGATGATAGTCAACCGTCTAACGAATTATGGTTCGACATTCGTTAGACGGTTGACTATCATCTGAGCTAAAACACCTTTAGTCGCTAGTTATAGGACGTTAAGGTAAAAAAAATGAAAACAAAATCCTATCTTTTTATAAATTTTAACGATTTTCCTACCTGATAACCGTTATATTTTTTTGTAAGATTTGGAAAACTTGTTGGATGTTAGCTTCTATATGATCCCACACATGTTACTACTTACATGCAACCGTTCTTGAGATAAGCCAGAAAAAAACTCATTAGTAAAAATGGACAAATTCCACGGTCTCACAATAAACCAAACTGAAACTTATAACTGGCTTTGAGAGCTCACAACTGACTTAATAGCAATCATGTCGTCCAATTTTTCTATTCATTTATATCCCCAAAACTGATAAGGTAAGATAAATTTCTTTAATGAAGCCAATAATATCGGATAGCACGCTACAAAATATTTTTATGTTCATACAATCAATACCTAAGCAAGTCTTCTTAGGTCTTCTATAAAAGCACTGCAATCCAAGAGAATTAACTTTTACGATCACGATGTAAAACGGAAAAGCCCCCTATAAGTCTGCAATAGTAAATAATAAAGAAAAATTTATTTGTGCACATTCATCTAAATCTAAACCAATTCAAAAAAAAATTTACCTTCACTCCCTCCAATTCCAATATCGCTTGAGCAAAACATCGGATATCAATAAACTTGCATTACTGGGGTGGCGCATAAAAAAATCAACCTCCCCCCTCCCCACATTCCCTCTCTCTATCAATAACGATGATGATATAGCATAATTCCATACAGGAGGGACCAAGACTGCCACTTTATCACATTAATTTTAATAGGATTCATAAAGATCCATCTGTAATGCGTCTTGAGCTGTCACTTTCATGTCCTTATTTAACACTGAATAATCACAGGCTCTCATTTCAACCACGGCATTCACTTGCACGTCAGACTATATAAGAAACATGAGCCTCAAAGGAATGGGAAGCCATTTATCCTGGCTGGGCTCTCTTTTAGGGAACATAATCAATCTTTATATTCATTCTAGCCTTTTCTAGCTCATCAGAAGCACACCAGTAATAAGTCGGGAATAGAAAATGAGACATGCAAGTCAAAAGCAGGCCCCCATGACTTAGAGCCCTATATACACACATACACATAAATAACTGTGTGGCGTTAAGTACGTATATCTACGTATACTATGTGATATTCTTTGTGTGTTAGTTGATGTACTATTGCAAAAAAGAAAGAAAGGTGTAGTGATGAATTCTTTGAGGGGGGGGGGGGGGGGGGGGGGTTGGAAAAAAAATAGAAAAATCGCACGTCTAAAGAAAATGAAAAATGTTCTTCGGAGGATACCTTCATCTTCTTATCCTATCATGCTGGGCAAGTGAATAAAGGACACACAGAGTGCCTGGGAAGAGGAAAAATTCATAAATCTTTCTCTGTTCGTGAGTTTGTTATTTAGCACAAAACGTCCCTTCTTCTCCATCTCGGTGATGTACTATCGCTAGCTAGCTAGCTAGCTTAGCTGCGGCTAAGTAGGTATATGGTTGCTTTTGCTATGTTGTACTGTACATACAAACCTACATCATAGAGATACGCAGATCAGATGAACCTCCTCGTTTTTATAACTTGAAGGAAGGTCCTCTTCTTCTTCTTCTTGTCACTACACAGGAGGAATGGTGTTGCTCTATCTGCGGTTAATAATAATTACTTGGTCACAGTCAATGGATTTATTGCTCATGACATGAATTATCTAAGTTCCATCGCGTGTCGGGTTACACGGTGAATGGTGAAAATCTTCATTGCTTAAGCAAGGTATTAGAATGAAAATAGTGACAAGATGAGTAGGATGGAGGGAGGGAGGTTGGACAGGTGTTGTAGAACCAGAAAGAATGAAAGAAATGTTGCTTCTGTCGTGGAACGTATAATAGGATTACATCAAGAAACATCTTGCAAACCTGTCGTGCAATGAAAAATTGTCTTTACTTTGTGCGTTAAATCGTGACATTTTTTTTTATACTTATGATGGGAGGAATTTACCTATAACGGGGATGTATGAAAATTTTTTTGAAATTATTATTATTCTTGAATTAAATTTGCGGTGTACCTCTTAATTGTTTTTTTTTCTCCAAGGGTCACACATGTATATTGCAAGAAACGGTTGAAACGAAATCTCCTTGAAATAAAATTTCCTTAATAGAGTTTACAGTTGATTTTTTACGTTTTTTGATCGGGTTGATTTAGATGACGGATTTTTAGGTATTTTTTTTTCAGGAAAACACCGATCGTTTTGTTTTGAAGAATTTTTTTTTTCTATTATTTCATTTGCTCGACGTTTCGGGTCCAGGTGCGGCCCCTTCTTCAGGAGGTCTATATAAATAAAATTGCACATAAGTCAACTTTCGTGAGATTGGTACAAATTTTTTTTACATACCTTTTTTTGTCTGTGCGTATCACGATAATGCAAAAATTATAGACATGAAGAATAATAGGAAAAAACGAAAAGTAAAGGAAGCATGCCACATGTACGTACGTAAATAAAAACAGATTTATAAAACTAAAATAGGACATAGAACTAATAAATAAAGAATATAAATACATACTGAGCAAATTAAAACCATAGTATTAGTTACTTATATAAACGTTTTCTTCTCGACAACCGCTTACTTTCATATTGTCCTCGTAGCACGTAAATTGTGTTTTTTTTTTTTTGAAGTCTATTTCAATTTATTAACAATGTATTTTGTCTTTTTGTTTTCAATTATTTTAATTTTTCTTGTGAATTTATTATTGATTTGCCGTAGTTCTCTATTTAGTATGCTTTTTTAAAAGATAATAATCTTGTGTATACAGACCAGAAATAAATTATTATTATTATTATTTTATTGTTATTTTTTCTATTCTGTGTAATTGTTATTTATTACTACTGTTTTTAAGAAAATCATTTATACGCGCAGAAAAAAAAGCTATGTTAAAAAAAAAATTATACCAATCTCTCCTGAAGAAGGGCCGCACGTGGACCCGAAACGTCGAGCAAATGAAATAATAATAAACAAAAGAATACCTAAAAACCCGTCATCTTAATTACAGTAAGAATCGTGGAATATTTCCGTAATACTGGTGAAATCCTTTCCTTCTCTGAAAGTAGATGATACGCTTACGGTAAAAGGTTTCTTGAACAACATGTCCAAGGTTGGTTGTGCAGTCTGTTTTTTTTGGTTTTTTTTTTTGTTTTGTTCCAAAACTATAATTGATAGCATTGATTCGGTTGTTTAAATAGTCTAGTCACCTCGGAGCTTCTATCATGATCAGGGATCCTTCTATATACTGCGTAAAGTAACCATCCAATATTTTGAACTTAGGGAATCATCTTTACATGTCAGCACATGAGTTGGAGGACATTCTTCTACGTCCCTGTTATCATCTTCATCGTATTTTTTCCTGTCTAAATCAACGAGATCTTCATTAGTTCAAATTCGCGCGAATCTAGTAACTTGTGGATGTCATTCGCAGCGATCTCTTGGAATCACAGTTCCTCTTGTGCCATGCTCGTTCCATCGTTGCGCATCGTAGGGTATGTAAAATTATGTATACATAAACTAATATTATGCCGCATAAAACTTTTAAGCACGTAAATCGCGAAAAGCTGCTCAAAACGAAAATAGCATAAAAGTGAGGCCACATAAACTGATCGATCTTCCTTTCCGTAAACCTACATTTAACTGACCATTACAAAACAATTGATTTCTGGAGGCCAACGTTTCACGCCCCGTATAGCTTCACCTTTACTGTTTTTTAGAGAGAAATGCAAAGGAAAAATACTTCAAGTGGGACACCCAGTAAACCATTTCATTTTCCAGTATGTAAATTGAATTCGTTATATCTATAGATGGCTCTGTTGCAAAATTTTCCGTTAATTGAGAATGTTGTTTTATGGTTTCTCTACATTAGCAGATACGGGTTATAGTTGAACCCTGTCCTTACAAATCCATCAAAGGCTACTTTCATGCATAGTGAATAGGTTTTGTGTATCCCATAGGACCAATACAATACATTTAATAACCTTAAAATTTCCTTTGCATTCTTATAACAATATTAGAGGTGGGCTGAACCTCGTGACTTCAAAATATTGTTACAAAACGATTTACCAGCGCTTCTCTTATTGATGCAGCTCCGGCACCGTCAGCTTCTTTAATTGTTGCCATCATTTTTGTGTGACAAGCCAAAATAAGCTACAGCTGCTCTGTGAAATACTTTACAAAGATTTGACTATGCTTAGCGTAAGCTTTCATTATCCTTTGTGCCACATTTTCATCCATAGGAATATCCTGAGTATAGGTATCCAGATTGCATGGTCATATTGCTTAAGTAAAGCATCAAGCTGAGATGATAGGAATGCTGGAAGCTGATGATGTTAAGCTTTATTTTGTCCACCAAAGATGGTTTTAAGCTCTTCACATTCGCTGATAAATTTCCTTGCTAGGTATAACAGCAGCCCGAGGGAACCTTAACTCGGTGGATCTTGAAATTGTCTCAGTTGCACTGCTAATGTTAAAACAATCTTTCCGTTTCGTAAACTTCATCGATGAATACGTAATAAAGAATATAACCGACCTAAGTTAAAAAAAATTTGCTTATTTCGTACTGGGTTTGCAAAACTTTACTCACTAACAAACTTCTTTTGACAAACAAAATCCGAACTTCACATTGGCATCCATCAGCTGTTCCATATCAACACGAACGTTGATCAATAGCGGAACTTCAAACCAAACCAAGGGGTCGCTGTAACCTAATTCCGATTCCCATCCATTATTACAATTTGGCTTGGAATCTAGTCTACTCTAGATAAAACGAACTCTAGCCGACTTAACAAAGCGTGTCGCTCCGCGGAAAAGCGTGTGAAGTATTTCTAACCCCCATAAGCAACTAGGTTGACGCAAAAGCAAGTATAAAATGAATACGTGTATTAATGACATAACTTTTATAGATATTAAAAGTAAAATTAAATTAAATCTTTGACAAATATTAAAACTAAATGAAAAGTTTGACATATATGCAAAATAAAGAATAAATGAAAATTTTGACATATAGTAAAAATTAATATGCTAAAAAAAGTTAAAATGTATGTAAAAATTATAAGTCAGCTAAATTCCAGTAAGTATGAATTTAAGAATCGATAGGAAATTTCTATCAGAAATAAAAATAAAAATCAATTAAAAAACATAAATTTAGGACACAATATGAATTAAAAATTACATTAAAAAAGACAGACCTGTGTAAAAAATAAGAAGCAATTGAAATTAATTTTTGGTGTTATGTAAAGAGGAATGTGAATTTTAGCCCCGACTATTCCCGACATGAGAGATGCATTATGATACTCTGAACATATTTTATTAACAATGTTTATTTCAATTAAACGGGGAAGCCTCGGGAGTTAAAGTTTTATCTAGTATATTTAGATCTTGACAAGAACTTTGAGTACTCACACTCCTATACATGGAGGACTAAACAGTTGTATATAGCCATCCCAATACTCACTTTGTTAGTATTGCCTTCCTTTTTATTCGAACTGAGGTACTAGATTTTTTGCACCTTAGATCGGATCTAACGCGTTAGGGTTATGTCCGATTGGAAAACGGATTTCATTGTTCGCCTCAGCTCATTATCAGCTACAATTCGAAGAAGAAAATTTTGTGGTAGGTGGTAAGAACCCCCGGAGGAGGGGAAGTGGTTCCAATACCGCACGTTGCATATCGAATTAGAGGTCTTGCCAAGTACTATCGAGTGATGTAAAATTTTCCAAATTCAGAAAACTTTCTCGGGACGTTTTTGTCGCCAGAAAGCCCATTTTCATGCACTTGGGTCATATACACCCCAGCTACTAAATTTCGCATATATTTTTGCAGTTCTTTCTTCCGTGGCTATAAGTGCTCTGTTGTGAACATTATTCTCATAGGAAGTCATTTTCCAGGAGAGACCAATTCCGCACAAAAAAAAATCCACTTTTTCACCCTAGAAAGTTGTTCAAGCTACATCCGGTTGCCAAAGCTTTCCCCCGCTAGATAGAAATAAACATTGTTCATAAAATTTCTTCAGAGTACCATAATGCATCGTTCTAGACATCTCTCATATCTGGAGGTGTCGGCTCTAAAGTTGTATGAAAAGTGGGCATTCCCCTTTGAGAAGTTGATAAGTATATAGATGTAACAATATTTAAAAATAATTTGATAAATGTTGAACTAAAAATGGATGTCTCTAAATAACCTCAAACCGACTTAGTATAAGAAGAAATTGTAATAGAGTACCTACGTGCCTACGTGGAGCTCACAAACAAAACAATTTTGAAAGCGGCCGTGTGTGTGTGGCTGGATTTTGTGAAGGAAAGCTCGTAAGGAGACGCAAAGTTTTCTTTTTTTTGTATATAATTAAAATAAAGCCAAAAGTAAAATGAGTTTTTTAAATTAAAAGAGGTATAATGTATTTTCCATCCCCTACTTCATACTAAATAAAAGAACGGTATACAAAAAGGAGGAAAAAAGCACAAGCAGCAAAGGGTTAGGAGCAGACGGCTAAAGCCTCCTTCCGGCAAAACACACCACGCAGTAAAACCAGACTTCACCTCCTCAAGACTATTTGTAGTAGAAGAAAAGAAATAACAGGTAAAGGTTTCCATTGTCAAAACAGACGTGTCGTATTCACTTCAAACTGCCCATATACCACAACCTATTACCGGTGACCGCTCGGCTAATTGGCAAATCTGTAGCGTTAGTTTTGATGTGTGGCACACCGCATGCTGGTTTAAACTAGAGCTGAAAGTATCCGGATAATTTCTTATCCGGATTATCCGGATAATCTAGATCCGGACTATCCGGATCTGCATCCAAGCTATCCGGATCCAGACTAAACAAAAAAAATGTTGAAAATTTCCTCCTTCATTGGTAAAATCGAAATTTATATTTTCTCAATGAAGCAATGCAATCTGGATGATATTTTGAAATTCTTTTGTATCATCTGGATCCGAATAGTACGAATCCAGATTCGGATATTTTGGATCCAGATCCGGATTTCAGGAATTCGAATAGTTTATAGATCCAGGTATCCGGATATTAGAAAATCCGGATCCATTTTTCAGCTCTAGTTCATACAAACAATATCTATACTATCCTCCAGGAAATAAAAGTGACCAGGAAATATCAATCCAGTGCCCAAAAACATCAGATAAGTGATAAAAAAAAAGGAAATAAAATGAGAACATGACAGTGAACATGTTTCTGTCAACTCGAACATAAATTCTTATTCATGTCTACTTAACTCACTAAAATAAACTCGAAAATACATACTAATTGCTTCTTACACTTTTTTTATCTTTATTTTAAAAACAAAAATTTTTTTATATATTTTTTTTTTGCAAAAGTTATTAGTACTCAAAATTCTTGAACATAAATTCTTCTACATAATTCCTGGTTTAAATATATAATTTTCAACCCGAGTCGGCTGTGTTTTGATGAGGCATAAAAAAAAAAAAGGGGGTAACAAAAATTCCACCTTCAATGAACAATCAAAATTTATGAGCACAGTTGTAATAAACTGACATTAAACACTTTCTTTCATCCATAAATAATAGGCGAAAGTATATCAGCCACAGCAACAGCAGATGTGTCAGTGTTCCTCCCAACGAATTAATAATTACGAACAAGTGGTGATGATGATGGTAGCATATCTCTAGCAAAAACTCAAGCGAAACGCCTCATTTAAAGCCTACACGGTCAAAATCCAAGTGGGAAATAAACTTCTAAACGGGTGACATTAATTACAAAAATTTTCTAAATCTGTGGTACTTTCATCCTCTCAGCTCTTAGTCTCAATGCCATCAGCAACAGCACTCCCAAACCAAACCAGCTCCTCGTGAATTAGAAAAGTGACTAACCAGGAGCGCTAGCAATAAATAACCCTTTCGAAAATGTTACCATAGTCTCATGACTACTCTGCTACATATATATGTATATGTATGTATATTGTACGTAAACGTGCTTAGCCTATAGAAAAACAAATGAGACAAGGCTAAGACAGTCGGAGGTTAATAGTAAGATGGCAACAAAAATCTTGTCCTAATGCTGAATGAAGAAAACTATCGAAAGCAGTTGTTGTCGATTTATATTAAAATTTTTATTTATAAACTCGCAGCATCCCGGATTGAGAGAGAAAGAGATTTTAGTACCTATATCTATAGTCCGCAGTCTGCACCCCCGCTGAGTGATTTTCTTTCATTTGATGCATCACCATTACGCATTACCGCATAAGATGAAATATATGTATGTTTATCTAAGCGAGCTATTCATACAAATATACATACATATATGCAAACAAGATAGGAAATAGATACATTTATATAGATTGTCACAGCATCATCTATCCGCTGCCGTTTCGTTTTCGTTTATACATTTACGTTTGATAGTTAGTTAGCTTTGTCAACTGTGACTTGACTCTGGCTAAATTCTGTTATTTATGGGCATTTAGTATGGCTGTTCCTCTCTAGTATTTATATGTAAAAATCCTAACCACTGTAAATTGATATGGGCTTCCCAATGTCTTAAATTATGCCTGGCACGCAGCGGGAAACTGGTAAGGATTAGTTGTCGTGCATACAAGAAGATTAGGAATGATAAATCTCAACAAAAGCTTCTTTTATCTGTTTGTCCGTCCAACCAGTTTCATCTTGGGGGAAATTTATTGAAGATGATTGGAAATCCAAGTTTATGGATTTAATTATGGAAAATAAATTTCAAGAGGAAGGTATCTTTGTATTTATATCTCTTGTGCTTGGCGCTTAATTTATGATACAAAAACAATCTTGATATAGCGACGACGACCGACTTGACACAACCGGTCCTGCTTTCCTCATATTATGTATTATACTATTTGAATTAAGGACATCATATCTGCCATTCGGACATTCATATGTATATATGTATCTATACATATGTATATAAGCGAGGTAATACTTAATAACTACTAATGGCTTGAAGAGTGATGGTTGGATGAAAATATTTTGATTGCGGGCCAATACCACGCCTAGACCATGACGATCATATTTTTATTTTTCTTTTCTAAAGCTCTTTGCCAGACTTTACGCTATTTAAATTTCTTATGAAATTTATTTGATGATTTCTGCAATAAAGTGTTGTGGTTGTTGTTGTTGTTGTTGTTGTTCCATAAAACATTTCCATCAAATTTGATTGGAAAGATATTGCGAAAGTGATACCTACCTTGGGGCTGGTAATATTTAATCTGTGAAGAATGTTGTAAATTATAAAATAATGTATAAGTATGGTTCGTTAAAAATTTTGTAGATTGTTGATTGAGATTGTTTTTAGCATTTATTATTTATTATTATTTTTACTAGCTGTTACTAGCGTGGAATTAGTTTTTTAAACTTTTGTTTTTCGTAACCTCCAATTGTATTAGACTTAGAGAAAAACATTGGTAAATTTAACTAAAAGTAGGGTATGAAAATGCGACAACAATGAATATTGGTTATTTTAAACAATGAATTGTTGTAAATAAACAACAGTCTTTTGAAAACTATAATTGGCATATACAACATTAGTTGTACTCTAATAACTGAGCAAGCAATTGCTGAACATTGTTTTGGTTAGTCAACCTATTGTAATTGTAATGTTACCGCATAAAGTTATTGTGACATCATTTTTCAATTAATTGATAATTATGGTGTAATAGCTTGAGAGGAAAAATATATGCAGATGTTTATATAATAAAACAAAATAATTTGTATGAAAAATAATTTTATTACATTATTTGTGACAAATAATTTATATAATCACCTCCACAGACGATCTTGTATGTAAAGATTTGCTGTATATTTTGGAAATAAAAGTAAATAAAGTAAATTCAGTGAATGAGCAAATCGACTAGCAATCAATATGTAATTTGTAGTACTTGAATCAAGAAAGGCATTTTTGAACTTAACATCATCATTTTGAATATGATCGCATTTTGTATTTTCATTAACATTTTTCTGAGTACAGTACAGAAAGAACTTGCACTTATGGACTTGAAGTGTTTTTTCAGTGCTTTTAAAGACTAATAAGTTTGACTACAGCCAGTACAATAATAATCATCTGATGTTTTAAGAGAATGAAAAAATTTATAATGAGAAACTAATTGACTTAAATTCACGAAATTGTTACTTATACTAGTTGTGCTTTTGTTACAAATGAAATAAAATTATTTTCAAGTTTCAATTAAGCAAAGTACACTGGGACAACTTTTATCAAATTGAGGCAAATCTATATCAGAGAAATATTTTTGTATAAATACCCAAACGTTTGCACTTTTTCTTGGATAATTTAAATTCAAGACGTGAAAAACTTTAAAACAGCAATCTAGTGCAGAGCTGTACAATACTTAAGTAAAAACGACTTAAGTATTACTTAAATTACATTTTCATTACTTAAGACTTATTACTCAATACTTTTGAAATGCCCCTACTTATTACAGGAACACAAGTACTTGCTTCTACTTACTTGTACTTAAAAGACTTAGTTTTGTATTTAAGTACCAAGATTTTTACTTAGGTATTTCTGAGTCTATTAAGTGCGTACAAATATCTACATCTTCGTAGAAAAGCAAACACAATACCTAGCGCAATTCCTTTTTTGTTGGATTTTAAAGCACGCAAGGAACTGTCAAAGAATGTGTCGCGCTCACGCGTCAAGGTAGAACCTTAGACAAACTAATAACATACACATAAAACTGGGCAAGTAGAACAAAAACCAGTAACGTCTCGCTCGAATATAAAATCGACGATGCCTCGTCTTGATGACATAACCACTGACATGTATAATATGAATTGCAAAAGGTGGGCTTACTTCTATATTGCTGACTCTTTCAGCCTAAGCACCAAGTACCAACTGACAGAGAACTGAAAACAACAAATAAATTAGTGGATTTGTCGAAATGAATGTTTTTAAATTAATCATTTAGGGTTATTACTGACAAAAACTGTTTTATCAAAGACAATGTATTCATTAGATACGCAGAAGAACTTCTAAATTTTTTATTAAAATCGCTTCCCGCAGCTGCGTGCTCACTTTTTCAACTACTTCCCGCCAATGATTTTTTCAATGTTGGCACCGACGTAAGAACTCTTTTTGACAGAAGCAATTGTGCCTTCGTGAAATAGAAACTTAAGCAGTCCAAATTATATACGTCAGTGGAAATAACCAAGGGTAAGCAAGCAATGCCTCGCTCCAATATAAAATCAACGATGCGTCGACCTGATATAGGGAAGGCCTCAATTTTTTCTTAGAAATTTACTAGAATTTTTTTCTTAGAATTGTTATGCATAATTGGAGGTGATAATGGGTACTTGGGCGAACCTCAAATAGTTTTTGTGAGCGTAGCAAGGAAAGGTGAAAGTTTTACTCTACTTACATCACCGAAAACTATGAAAAACTATAAATAGTAGCAGTTTTCAAAAGGTATTGATTTATTAATATCTATTAACTGAACTCGATAAACTTCATTATATTACTGCCAACGTACAAAGATTCTAAAAAAAGTACTTCAAAAAGTACTCAGTACTTATTATAGACTTAGTACTTAGTTATAAGTACTTTTCATACATGCGGTACTTGTACTTACCCTGAGGTATTACTCAGGCCTTCGGTACTTGTACTTAAGTACTTTTTCCTTGGTACTTGCCCAGCTCTGCTAGTGCAGCTAAAAATATACTGAATTGATATTTAATATAATCGTAATAAACGTAGTAATTATCAATATTCTTAATATCCTTACCAATAGCAATTATTAATGCTTGTAAGGTGCAGTTTTTGTTCAATAATTCAGTACGTTTATCCGAAATGAATTTATCTAAATCATTAATAATTTTAATTATGCTTAGTAATGAAATTTGCGAATCTTTGATTGTTGCTTCGCCGTAGGTGGCATTAAGGCATGTAACAGCAGAGCCATTACAACATAACCAGTAGCTAAATACTTAAGATTATTACATTTGTGTAAGACCATAATGTAGTCATAAAAAGTTAACTTATGATCATTTTCATTTATGTTGTTTAAGACTTTTAACAATTCGACATTTTGCTTGTCCTTGATCTTGTTGTTCAGATGTGGGATTGTTTTCCTACCTACAAAAAGTTTTCTATTTAGCAATTAGCTCAAATTCCTTGGCAGGGAATAAGATTGAAAAATCAATATCAATCTAACAAATGTACTCAGTTATCAATACATATGTTAAATTTTTTTTAATTTTTTCTTACCAAATCATTTGCTTGCGCACTTTTTAAAAGTGGCCACTTATCCAATATTTTCGTTAAATTTTCCAATTTTAAAATATCCGAACGGCGAGTTGAAAATGCTTTTTCAATTTTTGTTGAACATCATGCATGGCTCGGTTCTAACTTGCAATCATGCTATATAATTTTGTATTTCTAAAAAAAAAATTATTTTATTATTATTAAGTGCAAGTATTTATAATTACAACAAAAGGAAATACCAAGCACTTGAGGTGGATCCTCTTTCTCTGCTTCTATTTGCTTAATTGACCTTTGGAAGAGGATTTAGCTTCAGTATCCAATAAACTGATTTTTCCCAATCATTTTCTGGAGTTGAAATAAGAGCTATACAATCTCGCTGAAGGAGTTTCTCTTGAATTTTATGGTTCCTTATAATATTTGTCCTACTCATTCAAGAAAACAATAATATTATTTCTAATTTACAAAGAAACGTTTACTGTACCACGTCGTCATTAAATCTCCTTATTGTTTTTTTTACTTATTTCTCTAAAATTTTCCTTGTAATTTTCTTTTTGTTTATATTATTCCAAAACACTATTGTTTCAATCAAATATTTTCTTGAATGTTCTCTAAGTTTTCCATATTTTGCAAATTCTCTGAAAACCATTTCTCCTTCAGGATGCGACTTTATTACTTCTATTCTATAATCATAGTTCCATCGCTAGAGCTTGAAGGGGATATTCCCTATTAAGAAATTTTCATAAATTATTACTTACTTAATTTTTAAATATCTCAATTTACGTTTTCTTTCCTCCATGTAATAAGTTTTTTCTAAATATTGCTTTAGCACCAATTGTATGATTTATAAATAAACTATCCAAATCCTGTTCAGTAAGAACTTTCATCACATCTAAGGTAATTTCTTGAGCTACAATTACATTTGACTTTGTAAGACGAAAATACTAAAAACATTATCTGCATTTATTTAACTGACACAAAAACTGTTGATAAAGATGTCCAAAGCCAAAGTCGTCTAAAATCTGTCTCATATTATTTTTTTCGCAAGTTTCTAGGTGCGTTTATGCCCGGGGATTTTAAAATTAAAACAAAAGGTATTTACTTTTTACAGTGCCATATAGATTGTTAACTAACAGTTTTTTAAAATAGCCAACGGAATTTCTCTGAGTGAATAAGCATAGACGTAACTAGGTAGGTAGGACTATGCGAACTACCCCCCACCTCAAGAAGTTATAATAATTCTAAAAACCTATTCGTCATTTTATACAATTTTAAATTGAATCTATTCGGATCGGAATTGAAAAGGTTTTAAAATGTTTTTTTCTTTGTCACGCTTTCTTCGTAAGCGTGAAGTAGCCTTGCCTGCGGAGAAGATCGTAAGTTAAATAGCTGTTTTGTTTTTTTTTTTTTTTTGGAACAGAATTCTGTTTCTTTGGGTGCCACGTGGTTTTGTTTTTTTAAGTATACACGGATACCACGAAATTCTCAATCTTTCTTTTTGAAATCCCGAATTTCTTTAAATTCGTAAAATTTATTGGAGGGTTTTCCGATAAGAGGTATTATTTTAATTAGCCCGCTATTTCGGTAGATGTTACTTTTGGAGCTGTCATTTTTTTACATTTGACAAGTAGAAACTACGCCATTAATAAAAATGGAACGATACACGATTCAACAATGCATTGAAATTATTCAAATTCACTATAAAAATGGTGAAAATGTGGCAGAGACGGTTCGTAAAACTGGAACATTTTTGGGTTGTCGTGAAGCACCTTGTCGGACCGCAATACAGAAATTGGTAGAAAAATTCGAGCTGTCGGGACAAGTTAGTGATGTGAAGAATAAAACCCGTGCACATCGCTCAAGAACAGCCGAGAATATTGCTGCTGTAGCCGAGACTGTTGAAGAAAACCCAGGTTTGTCCATTCCTCGTCGTTCTTTGGAATTAGGCATTCCACAAACGTCATTACACCGTATTTTGCATGAAAATTTGGGTCTTAATGCTTATAAAGTTCAGTTAACACAAGAACTCAAGCCGGCCGATCATCAACAACATCGAGTCTTTGCTGATTGTGTCCTTGAAATGCATGAAAATGATCCGGAATTCCATCGAAAACTCATCTTGAGTGATGAGGCCCATTTCCACCTCGATGGCTTCGTCAACAAGCAAAATTGTCGCATCTGGGGCTCGGAAAACCCAAGAGTTATTGTTGAAAAGTCTCTCTATCCTCAACGTGTGACTGTTTGGTGCGGTTTATGGTCCCGCGGGGTCATTGGACCTTGCTTTTTCGAAAATGAGGCTGGAGCAACAGTTACGGTGAATGGATTGCGCTATCGACAGATGATTAAAGATTTTTTATGGTCGGAATTGAATGGTATTGATCTGGACAACGTTTACTTTCAACAAGACGGCGCTACGTGCCATACAAGCAACGAAACCATTGATCTTTTACGGGAAAAGTTTCCGGACCGTGTTATCTCTCGAAGAGGTGATCACAATTGGCCACCGAGATCTTGTGACTTAACACCTTGCGACTTCTTCCTTTGGGGCCACGTGAAGGAGAAGGTCTACACCAACAGCCCAGCGTCGATTCAAGACCTCAAAGATGGAATTCGTGAGGCTATCGAAGACATAGGGCAGCGACTTTGCGATTTGGTTATGGAAAATTTCATGAAAAGGATATGGTCCTGTAGGCGTGGTCGTGGTGGTCATTTGGCTGATGTTACTTTCCATTATTAACGGCATACCTTCCTCTTTATAATGAAGTAAAGATCCGATCATTTATCTCAAAAAATGGCATTTTTCTTTGAATATCAAAATAACACCTCTTATTGGAAAGCCCATTATTTGTATTTTATATACTATATATACTTATAGGTACTTCTGGGACCCACAATGTGAGCACTTCGATCATATGCCTCAATATAATTAATTACAAAAAAAATTTATATATAAAAAAAAGTAAATTTTCTACAAAACAAATTATGCAAAAGAAAAATAACTACTTAACTTGGACTACTTGTACTCCTCCGGCGTGAAAGTGAGAACCATTTTTCTTTCATTATATGCGACTCATTCCTTTACAGATCCCAGCTTGTTTTACTTCCGTTCATTTTGCTTTTATGTAATTTTACTTTTGTTCTTTTATGTCTTATATTTTTTGTTTGTTTTGTTTTTTTTGACGAGCTGGGAAGGCTTTCCTATAGAAATTTTAAAATATTCTATGACCATAGCGACCTCCTCCCTGACAACCCTTACTAAGTGACAACTATTTGTAATTATATTTATTTGCTTTACGTTATTACTTAAAATTATATCAAGTCGAATGCTATATAAATATGCTCGAATCTAAACACTTCAATGGCAAAACGGAATATACTAGAACTTAAATACTTAAATGTCATATCAAGTATTACCAAAATATGTTAGAATCAGAATACATACCCGAATTACAATCTTATAATAACTACTTTAAACATATCCAGATTCCAAACTTGTGTGTGAATTAGTTTAGATGTGAGAATGCATACCTTGCTGTAAGTTTGCGTGTGTGCCCCATGTCTACTTTGGCTTTATCACTCCTGTGTATGACTATTTTCATCAGAATGTGTGCATATGAACATAGGATGTTCGGTGTTATGTGAATCCTGGTGTATGCTTAACCAAATCCTGTATTTGTTGTTCACTTATTATTGTTCCTAAAAATAAAGAAAAATCCTTACGGAATCAATTGTTTGGCTTACAGGACAGAACAACATATAACAACACATAATATTCCCCCCTCTCCTCTCAGAAGATTTCTTCGAAATCTTCTATAGAGGTCCTTTTGAACCACAAGTAAGTTTTAACGAAAAGAAAATGAGAATTTATACAAAACTAATGCAAATAACAAAACTAATCGAATGATGCACGGTACCTTACTGTTCAGATAATTCCCCTAGTCTGCTGGTAACTCAGATGTATTGGGCCTAAGATCTTTAGTATACCAGTTACCTTGCTTCTTTCCTCTGACATTTTCTAGCTCGTAAGTCCAAGGTGATAAGCGATGGGAAACTGTAAAGGATCCAATGTATTTTGAAGCAAACTTAACGCTAAAGTATTTTGCTGCATCGGAGAGTACAAAATTTCGTCTCCAAACCATATCTTTTGGGTGATATTGAGCATCCCTCCTACGCAAATCATATCCTTTCTTACAGATCTCTGACGCTTTTACTAACCTAATCCTCTTCTAAAACGACCGAGCACACATTCACATCTATTGCCCGACTTCCTTGATCTAACCTAGCCTTTTTCCTATCGAGCACTATTTCTTTACCGAATTTTTTATAGTACGGTGATAGTTTGGTGGTTTTGTGATTAAAGGATCGGATAGCGCATGCCACCTCAGGTAGCTGAAGATCCCAATAACGGTGATTATCAAAATCTGATTAGTGCGTTCGGCTGGATTGGACTGAGGATGGTAAAAAGCCGTATAGTTAATCGATACTCTATATCTATCGCATTGCGCTCTAAATTCTTTATTCTTGAACTGTACCCCATTATCTGCTTCTGTACTCCAAACATTAAAAATACATGGTCTTCGATAATCTGGGAATTAACTTTGGCCTTAGTGGCACGCAAAGTGACAAGTAAAGGGAACTTACTAAATTCGTCAACTCTGGTAATTATATAGGTATAACCGCGGTACGTTCGTTGCAGAGGTCCAAGCAAATCCATACTTAGAATTTCCCATGGATTATTTCGACCATGCTTCCATAATATGTCTGTCTCAATTTTCGTTGTGTCTCGTCTTAACTTGTTGAATTATGCTATTGTAACATTTATTCGTAGTGTCTTTAGCTCTAAACTCGACTATACATTCAACTGGGACCGCACGCGAAAGATAATCTGGTAGTAAATGTTCCTTTCCTTTGCGGTGAACTACATCGAAGTCGTATTGTTGCATCCGCATGGCCCATCGAGCTAAACTTCCTGTAGGATCTTTCAAATTATTTAACCACACCAGGGAGGCATGGTCTGTTATGACTGTGAACTTTGTTCCTTCTAGATATGGGAAAAGTTTATCTATCGCCCATAACACTGCCAAGCACGCCCGTTCGGCAGTTGAGCAGTTGCATTCGCAACGTGTTAGCTGAGTTAATACTGCCCCTATATCATAACCGGAAGCATCCGTATGTACTTTGAATGGGAGGTCGAAATTCGGGCATGTAAGAATCGCAGCGCTAACAAGTTTCCCTTTTACATTAAGAAAAGCAATTTCACATTGTGACGTCCAGAGAAATTTATTATTTTTCTTCAATAAATCTGTATGGGGGGAAATTAGAGCAGAAAACTTTGAGATAAACCTTCGATACCACGATACAATACCAATGAATTTTCAAACATAACGTTGAGTGTTGGGGTAGGGAATATCTAAAATACTTTTAACTTTTTCTGGATCGACCTAGAGTCCATTTTCGCCTACCAGATATCCCAAGTATTTCAGCTCAGACCGACAAAATTCGCTTTTCCCGTAATTTATTACTAAAACTGTTCGATGTGGGCGATTAATTACCTCTTCTAAAACACGTAAATGATCTTCAAAAGTTTGCGTAACAATTATTATATCGTCAAGGTACACAAAAACATTAGATTCCAATTCGCCTGAAAGAATGAGTTCAATTAGCCTTTGCCAGGTAGCTGATGAATTAGTTAATTCAATCCAATTGGTGTGACCTCCATCATTGAACTTCTATGGTAGGCGATTGGAGATAATCATACCGATGAGACCTCTCTGATCGCTGGGTCCAAAAGTTCAATCATTTTTTTTTGCACTCACGTCACATGCAATTTGTAAATTTATTGAAATTATTTTCAGTTTGCTAGACGAGAAATCTTCTTGGTTTAATCAAAACGGGATTCTACAAAAGTGGAAGAGACACTCGACACTCCTTCCTGGCACCCTAAATGCAGTAAATTGCTTCAAATCATATGAACGGTGGGACGGACAAGTGAAATAGCCTAACAACAAAACTAGAGTAGCAATCCTGTTGTCCCCTAGTAACATTTTAACCCACGTCGCATTATCTATTGGTGCAATATGTTATTAAAAACAAAAAGTTATTAAAAAGGAGATACCTAATGGGGATATTTTCACAAAAAAATACTCGTTAATTCAGATTTTACAATTTTAAGTGACGCGATATTAAATTTCCTATGCTTATACCTGCCCAATTGCAGAGGTTATCCTGGACCAACTCCCTTTAGAAGGAAAATCTCCTGAGACTAATAATTTGGGTTGGCTACCTGAAAATCCTCAGAGAATTTCTAGAGGACCCGACAGGAAATCTAATTTCAGAAGTTATGCCGAAACGCCATGACTTCGAAACCCGATTCATGGTGATCTTAGGGGATCGGCAACAGTGGCTGTACTGGGGACCTTTGATAGGCACACCGGGGAGGGTCCAGTTCACCTAATTTTTTTAACTCACACCACTTTCACAGATAATTACTTATTAACTTTCATGAAATTTTCAAGAAACTAAGAATTTATTATGAGCAAATGCATGATTGGTGAGACGTTCATGATTTTTGTCTCCCTGATCCCGTTAAGATCTCAAATTGCAATTTTGATATGTTTTAGTTGATAATATAGGGTAGGTAGAAAATAAAAGTAAATTAATAAAAGCACGACTTTCAAAGATTATGGATATAAGAATCCTTATTTTTGATATCCCTTTTTGCATATACATATGTTTGAGATGGCATTATTCTTAGATAGCTTGAAATCCTAACTTTCAAATGAGCTATATCAAAATATGTACGAATTTTTAAAGAAGACTCGAACAGAATGTTTTTATTAATTTTAAAAATGCAATTACTCACGAAATACGCAATATATAGGGAACATTTTTAATTTGTATTTCTGTTTTCACAAGCCCTCCAAGTATGGAAAATTCCAAAAAAAATTGGTGATGGTCATGTCACACTTGTCGTCCACTTTACGTTGAATGACCCATATACCTCCGGCGACGTTGCGGCACCGCACTTCCATATTGCGTGCAATGACGTCCACATTGCTTCCACTTTCGGCACCTCATAAGTACCATAATTTAAGTCTCTGAGTAGTGACACAAGGGGAATATGTATATAGAAAAGAAATAGAAAAGGGAATTTCAAACGTATCTGAATGAATTTGTGCGTATTGTTTTTCGCGTGCCCCTCTATAACCGCAGTCACACCTCATATCCAAAACACTGCATCGGGCCTTAGGTTTCTTTTTTAAATTTTGTAAAAACAGAACAAATTTGGTAGATTGTAAATAAATAAATAAATTAAAGTTTTCATTGTTTATGATATGAAGATAAAGAAAAGAGTGGCCTTAAGGTCCATGTCGAGTTTTAGCAAATTATACTTGAAATTCCATATCTTCAAAAAAGGAGTTCTTAAATGCTCAGATGCACTCAGGAGGCGATTTTAGAGCCCTATTTTCCGAACCAGTTGGGACACACATGGTTGCCTCCCCCGCCAGGGACACACATTGTCGCCAACGCCTCCCCCCCCCCCCCCACCACCAGCAAATCCATAATAGGTGCACTGCTCTACCCATATGGGTCCCAAATGGAAGGAAGAGCGGGTATGGGCATATATGGGTAGAAGTGCCATCTCGCAACGGCACGCCATAGAACTCTGCGCTCGCGAAGGAATTTACAAGTATTCGACAGCAAAGCGTTAAACTAGTTAAGCTTTGAGCCTAGGCTGTTCTGCAACTATCTTACTGTCTTGAAGAAACTGGCGGCTGAAGTAACCAGGACTTGAAGGCATTAAGGGCAACGCGATTGCAGACCGACTTACAAGGTACATCAAAAACCACCTCTTAACAAATGGAGGGCAGAATTGAAATTGCACACTGGGAAAATATTCTGAGGTTGATGAGACAAGGGAAGAAGCTCGTGAGGTACTTGTAACAGAAGACAAACATATCCCGACGGCTCAGCTAATAGGAATTAAGGCTCATAACGGGCATTACCATATATCATATATATCATCTTAAAAAGATGGATAAGTTCGATGAAGGGACCTGTCGCTTTTGTATGGAAAACGATATAACCACTGAACACTCCTGTGTTACTATGAGGCTCTGTGCCGTAATAGGCTTAATTTATTCCCACTGCCAGAAGATGTTGCAGAAATTGTCCCCGAAAACATCGTAGGCTTTGTAAAAGATCTTAAGTTCCAATGGGCGCCCCAATGCACTTAGGGGTAATGTCACAAAAGATCTTATAAATCACGGTGACGAGATTAAAGACGGGAACTATGTCTGCATCCCCCCTCCACCACCAAATAATAATATCAAAGTTTCTAGGAAAGATGTCATCATAAATGGTACTTGAGTTAAAAAGGGGTACTTACCACAATAACGGTTGCTTATTAGTTGACAACTTAAAAAGGAAATGACCAAAAACAAA
Organism: Dioctria rufipes; assembly: GCA_963924295.1. Lineage (NCBI taxonomy): Eukaryota > Metazoa > Arthropoda > Insecta > Diptera > Asilidae > Dioctria > Dioctria rufipes. Next base: position 16,377,109 of record OZ002744.1, on the reverse strand, counting down.
AGTTTGCCTTAAAAAGTTATTGAGCAACAACAACTTAGCGCAGACACTGGACTTTGAAAACATAAAGAAATAAATGAAAATAGGCTTTTCGACTGAAAATCACCTCTACTTTCACCTATATCAATATTGTACCGTTCTTTTGCGACACCTGTACATGGAACCATCGGAAGCTCGTTTGTTAACCCACTGGAATGGGATTTGAATACAGCATCTCCTCTGGACACCATGTACTCTGTCATTCCATTAACTATCTTTGTTCTTTGAATTTTCCCAACAATAATAATTATCAGTCTTGCAGTAATGCACTCAGATAATCAGTGCTGCCACAATTATTATAAAATTAGTCCTCATAAAATATTGTTTCTAAATAAAAGAAAAGAAAAATGAAATCAAATTTCATTTCTATCCTCGAAAGGTCTTACAGGATCAGGAAGTGTGATATCGGGAAAAAAAAATTGTTTGATTGAGTCACTGCTATCCGGTCCGCCCTCCAGACCAACATGAAAAGTGTAGCTATAAGAAAATTAATTATTGTAATTAACTTTCTCTCACGAATTTATGGTTGTTAATTTTCACAGTTATTTCCATCATCAATAATCCGTTCCGTGCGCCGCCGCCGTAAAGAGAGTCTTTTTTCAAAACTTCTTGCTTATCACAGGTGCAATTTTACGCTGATATTAGAGAGGGAATTCGCTAAACAAGAACTTTTGCGGTTGTAGCTGCACACTATTGTACCCATAGTATCTAGCCATGTTTAACCACACTTTTGACGTTCACACCTATCATTATTGCCATCAGTACGAAATTTATGGATAGTAGTAATTGAGAGCAAATGAAAGTCTATCGCCGTAATCAATCTGGCCAGCTTTATCGGATATCATTTAACCTTTGACTTCATCCTGTTCTTCTGGGTATGGCTCTAGATAGGTCGAAATTGTCTGTCTGTCCATGCGTCCGTCCGTCTGTATAGTCCTCCAACAGCATAATCATAATAGAAACATTAGACCAGGCTATGTACAAATTTATGGGACACCATTAATTTTATTTATTTTAGAAAATGTGCAAATCGCGCGCCAATAAATCAATTCGCGAGTCATGGGGCCACGAAAAACTTTCCTCGGGCCATCTTAAAACGGTGCCGGTAAAGATTTTTGTGTGAGGTGAGGCGTTGGTTGTTGTAACTACGCCGCGCCTTTTGTACAACAGCCGCGCCAACTTTTAGCTGTTGTTGTTGTTGTTGTTGTTAACTGAATGAAAGCATTTTTGCCATAAATCATCGTATCGAGGTAATTTATGGCAATGAATTGAATATGTTCGCGTATTTGTTGTTCATTATCATAAGCCGCGCACCATTGAAGCCAAAAGAATAGAAAGAGATTTGCCATTCCGGAGAAGAACTGCGAGGGTCGGGATTGAGATTGGGATTGGGCTCTTCTTCTACTACGTTCATTTTATACATACAGTCATATATTCTCGGGAACATGCCATCATCGTTCCACCATTGCTTTTGTTGTATTCCCTATTTTATCCATTGTAATGCTGCCACGAGGACGGGGCATTATTTTGTGTTAACTCCGTAGTTAACCACGGATAATAATGCCAGAAGAAGAGAATCGGGTGCTGGTGCTGCTACGACAAGGCCATTTGGATAGTGTGCGTGCGCGGCGGGCACATAAACTATACGGGACTCTTGGCAGTTCCAGTAGAATTTATGACGTCGATTTATGTTTTCATTTGCATAAGGAGGTAAGAATGAAAAATTACCGAAGCTGATTGTTAGGAACTGCCAAGAATGTCAGCTATAAAGCGTCTCTCTTTCATCGTGTAACGAAATAATGAACGCTAATTAAACGGAACGAAAGAAATTTATCGATGGCATTGTTCGGATACCATCAGACATCTGCCATTTTGGATTTAATATGAGTGTCGAATATCGGATTACATCAACTTCATTCGTATATGCTGACGTTTATTTTTTATTTTATTTTTTTTTATTTTTATTTTTCTTGTTGGGTAAGAAAAAGTTGAAAATTTCAACAAGATCAGAGATGTGTGAACAATATTCAAATGGCAGGCGAATTGACTTGCGAAGTGAGAAGCTACTATATCTGGTGAATGACACTTGGATCGTAATCGTCTTGTATCACAAATGTACATTCGGATTTATTTTATTTTTATTTTTTCAGATATGTAGATACATGTATCGTTTTATGTAGTGTTGTTTGAGACTCACGCTTTGGAATTGTAATCCAAGTTGACTTTCACAAAAGATTAATAGACGGGTCATAATTTATGAGTAGGACATTACTAACTATAGTGCAAAAATGTGTCATAGTGGCTACCGTATTTAACGTACATGCGATTACTTATAGATAATCAAGTGGCTTGCGGATTTCGGCCCGAGGCTGTGAATATATTTTGGGGCCCATAGTATGCCTTGGGATTCATAAGAGTGCCACTACCTCCTATAATAGGCCTGGAGACTGAGGTGTGGTAGAATAAACTTTTATTTTTTACTGAAATGGAACTTGGTATAAAACCATATCCAACCATCTCTATTAACATATTCTAGTATGAGAACTTGTAGATTCGACCTGTGGGTCTCTATTCCAAATTATTCCCTTTTAGGCTTAGACTCTTAATAAAGTCCAGAACCATTCTGACGTTCTATACATAGTTTTGTGAAGGAAAAGATATTCGAGGGGAGCTATCGCCGTCTGGCCAATGGTTTGTAATAACAGAGCAAGTATTCTGAGGTTTCATGAGTATCTTGATAAAAGCAGCAGAAGAGGACTCAGCCAAGCTCATCTTGATCACCTAAACAAGGACCGCAAGGGCAGTGGTCTGAGAAGACCTTGTAAATATTTTAAAGCTCTATTATCCCAAGGAGTAGGTGTTCTTTTGTTTTTCCGCCCGAAGTGTCGATAAGCTTTTTTACCTTTTTTCCCCATGAAATGATTTTTGATTATTCGCCCAGCTATTTAGGGTAACTCCGAAGTACCACAAAATGGCTTTGGTATAACAAAGGGGGTTTTTCCTCCACTTTTGGCTAAGTCGTCAATAATTTTATTGCCTTTATGACCCTCATGTCCCGGTATCCACATTAAGATAACTTTGTTTCTCTTCAATTATTTTTTAAGGGATTGCAGATACTACCAGAATATTCTTGACTTATTACTGAAGGACTTTAAGGCCTTGAGATCGGCTTGACTATTCCACAAGATATCGATGGCTGAACCATTTATGGCTGTTTTAATATAGATATTAGCGCATTCATCTATGGCTAATACTTCAGTTTAGAATTCGGTAGGGATTGAGCCCAAGGTCATATATGGCTAATACCTTAGTTTGGAATTCGGTAGGGATTGAGCCCAAGGTCTTTGAGATATGGTATCTGGGATCGTATCTGATTAGTCCGGCTCCACTGTTCGTATTTGAACCGTCTGTATATCACACCATTGACTCTTGTTAAAGGGATGGTTTAGTGGAGCGCCATTGCTGTAGGTCTTCCAAAACAGTGTGAAATGGTCTTCTAAAATCCACTTTTGCTGTGATTATATCCGATATTGTCGTCATTTTTTCGAAGCACATCTGTTTTAGGATGCTTGGTGATAAACGAAATCATCTGGTTTGATGTGGCTCTCCTTTTGCAGTCTGATAGCACTGGAGATAGCTTCCTTTTCATCTGCAAATGCAGAGGAGGGCATGAATATACTTAAAACTGGGGACGAATTGCCCATAGTCAAAGAAATTATTATTGTGAGCGTGGCCTTAGTTCGTTATTTAAAACACAATATTTCAGATATCATTCACAAGTTTTTCCTTTACTTAACTTTCTGTTTACTTTTATAACATTTACAAACAATTATCAAATCGACTCATCATTTATCGCTAATACTGTATTTCTAATTATCAAAATCCAAATAGTTTACTTCATTCAATTCACTGTTTGAAAAAAGACCCGCCTCCTAGGGATGATAAACGCCGTATTTTTACCCTATAAATTGTCCTAGAACCTTTTGGAATAACCCGTTCTCGAAACATCTATACTCCGAACCTTAAGATGTCACTTGCCCTTTCTGTGAAACGATTCTACGAAAGTTGTTTATGTTCGTACTTTATTAGTCATTCCACACAAAACGTCACTTGTCCTTTTTCTATTGCAAATAATTATACATTTTAAGCATTTTACTTAAAACTTCTACATCTTTGGTGCTGTATTGGCTTTAAGCTGACAGGACCAGCAAAGGTGAAGCATCTCCAGGACGCAGTGGCTCTTTTAGACTTCTTCTTATATCATTAACCCGGTAACTCCGTACTTCAAAGTGACTTTCATCCGAAAACACTGCTCTCTTCCAGTCTGCAAATGTCTAATGTTTATGCTCATTGGCCTGTTGTAGCCTTTTATTCTTCATGGCCTTGATAAGAAATGTTTTTTTAAATGATGTTATTGACTTATCGCACTTATTATAGACGCCATCAAACAGTTGATGCATCTACATGAACACCAGCCCTTTCCAGATCCGTTTGAAGATCATAACTATTCTTTCCAGGAGTCATAAAACTATTTCGCAGCAAGCTGTTATCATTCTTCGCCGTAGTTTTCCGTTATCTGCCGCAAGGTCCTTGCATCGTGCTGCAATGGAACCGATATCGTTGTACATAGCAATGATCTTTCGAGGCGCTTGTTGGTTTTCCAATGTTAACAGCTTCAGTAATTTCCCTGATAGTTTTAGACGTATGCTCGTGCAAGCCGATGACTTGGACTCTCTTCTCCTCAGCGATATCGATTACTCAAATATATATAATAACAAAAACTAGACAAATGTCCTCCAATAGTTAACACAAAACTTTAAAAATATAAAAACATGCAAATATTCTAAGAATACTCTTTTCTGAAATAGACGCAATACATAACATAACAGTAATAAAATATATTATATAAACAATTTACGGGTTTTATGTGGAAAAACTCATATTTGTCCGAAATATTGAAAAAGCTCTCCTGTTCCAACTAATTTGCATGCCACTATAAAAATTATCTCGACAACATCACTGTTTTTATTTTGTTTGTTTTTTTTTTTTTTAGAACAAAAACCTCTGTCATCTGACAAATCTCAACAAGTCCCACACTTTTAACTTCTTCTTGCTCTTCGTGTCCGGCATCTTTTGTTTCCACTTTCGTGCATTCCGCCAACGTGGCACATTTTGAGGCTAGTGCGACACTCAACAGATGTCACAAGGATAGCCAGAAAGGCAAGGATAACCAATAAGACAGACGTGCACTGTTTGCAGCCGTCAACTTTTGACTGATGGCACAGTCCCATGAGACTTCGGATAATAAAAAAGGGACCTGTCACTATGTCCTATATCTACAGAATTTTCGCATGTAGAAAATTTTAAGTATGTGCCTAAGTGCAACTTAGACAATCGAATATTCGATGCAGAAACTATGTGCGTCGGTGATCAACATCACCCGAAATTACTCTAATAACTGGAATGAAATGTTATATTTCATTGTAATTCAGTGCAATTATTTTATCCTCTCCTTTATCTCTTATCGTAAAATTCAAAGAAAAACGTCTAGCCTGTGTCCAGCACATCAAAACGACCCATCAAAATATCAAATTATATCAAGCAAAACATAAAAAAATAATGCATTTTCAAAATATATGTAAATGGCAAAAATACTCAAATATATTGTCGTAACCTCGCCATTAATTTTAAAAATCGTGTATATGTGTCGGAAGTGTCTCCTTCAATATTTTACCGCGACTTTAGAACTTACTGAAATATCAATATCCCACACACACGCTCAGCAGTTCTTCTTCTGCTGGTGCTGCTGCTGCTGTTGCTGCTGCAATGCAATTCCCGTCCGATACTTTGTCAACTTCTTCGGGGGCACCATTCCTGTTCCCAAATTGGACAGGCCCATAAACTACCGACGAGAGCAGTGCTGCTCCATAGATGGCGATACCAATTACAAAGGTTCTTAATATTATGTTGTCATATATAAAACGTGTCATCGTTTTCCCAGCCGGAGGCAATCTCAGCGGGTGGCAGGTGACAAGTATCCAACAAAACAGTTGAATCCCCCCAGTTCGTTTAACATGTGCTAAGAACTTTGTCATTATCGGTATATGAATGAATATGTGTGTATGTTTGTATGCATGTATGTGAATGCTGCAGATTTCAGTACATCTGACCGGTTGTTGTTTATGTACTGAATTTAGAGTCGAAAAAAGGGATAGGTACCCATGCCCACATACATAATATTGGATGATATTATGCATGCACACTATGAAATGGCAGAAACCTGGGCGTATAGTGGAAACCTCTGTTTCATGGTTCGATAATGACCAAATTTATGATATTTCAGGAGTTTAATTGATTTTAAAGGAAATTTATAGCCAATGGCAGGGAATTCATGTAAATAATTTCTCTCCAGTCTTTTACACGACGGACGTTTTAATGTCGTTTAGTTGCGCGTTTTTATGACCGTCGGAACTTTAATGTTCCTCAGGGAATATTGCGTTTGAATGGGTTTTATTTAAAAAAAAAAAAAAAAACACGAAAAAAAATAATAATCAACAAAAACTTGTTTCTGACTTCGAAAAGGTTTAATTAAGTCATATATTACCACAGCGATGACATGATCCACCAGATGGAGAGAGAGCTAATTTCCTTCAAAGTTCTCATATGGGAGAAGGGGAGGTAATCCAACTAAATTGTCAATGAACGTTGCCGATATGGTAGGAAGCACGAGTTATAGAAAATCGAAATTTATGTTATGATCGGTGTGTGCTTTGGACTCTTTCAATTTGGATAAGGTGGAGGAAAATGATGCACATGTAATTGAAATTATTGCAATTATTGAATTTTATATATTCCCATAACCTCTGCATCTTAATTCTATGGTAGTCATCCTTACTACTATCTGATTGCTTTTCATGTCATATACCGATACTGAGGTAAAAAATAATATCTGGTTATTTGAGAATTTAAGATATGATGGTAGACCGATAACATAAAATGAAAAAAAAAAGTGTTGGGGAGAGGATAGAACCTTGTGGAACACCGCAGAAGATATTAATGATTATGGATATAAATGTAAATGGAAGTTTCATCCTGAGCTAGCCCGACTCTCTCATCGCGTTGTCAGTGAACTTTAATAGGGCAGTGGTGTTGTAAAGAGATCTAAATTCTGATGGACATGGGACGAGAGTAAATTCTCGGCTGCCACTTAGTTTGCAATTTTACAATTAATGGGCCTTTCGAATACAGTACAAATGAAATATTGGTGAGGACAACGGAGTACTATAAGCTTTACGAAACGCAGTCAGATGCCATCCGTACCGATAGCGCTATATAGTTCGTATTGAAAGAGTAGCTTTAAAGGCACGTTTCCACGGTAAAGAAATTATGGTAGAGCTCTACCAAAATCGATGTATAAGGATAGTAGATATGTGTAGACATTCTTGTAGAATTTTATCTAGAGCTCTATATATAAAGTCTGTCGTAGAACTTTTAGTAGAGAAAATTCTGTCGGGTAAACACAAGTTATAGAGCGTTCTACGACTCTCTACCGTCTCTACTAACAAATCATATTGATTAGATTTCTACCATCTTTGTTTGAGAAAAAAACACTTGCTCCGATTCCACAATTATTTAATTTAAAAAATGAGTAATATCGTACACGTTTCATCTGCTTAAGACATCATCAGGGTTTGCACTAAAACTAGATCTGGTTTAACTACGTTATGCTAATTGTATATATACATACTACGTTAATCGAGCAACATACGCACGCTAAGAGCTATGTAAATGCTTACAAACCGAGTTAACCAAGTTACAAATTTACAAATACCTTAACCGAGCTATACACGAACAAAAGATCATCTATGAGTTACATATATATAAAAATTTGTTAACTAATGTTGAAACTTATTTAGGTTAGATTTAAAAGGGGGCTCCTATTATAAAAATCAATCTGATCATTCAACAAAGCATAAACGTCATCATCAGCCTTTTTGATTTCGAATAATTCATATCTATCCAGTACTGGTCGTCCATCAATATTATGTAAAACTTTTATATTTTAGGTAGTACATTTATTTCCAGTAGATTTTAGATGTTTGACAAGACCTGAAGTTGGATTATTTGAATTAGATGAATTAATGTGTTCTTTGAATCTTAGTTTTAAAGATCCTTTTGTTTTTCCTATGTAGAACTCTGAGCAATCGCTGCTCTTTATGTTTATAGAAAATTGCATTTTCCAAAGTGATGAAATCTTTATGTCCATATTTTTGATTAATAGAGTAACTTTTTCCAATAACAAGTCAAAGTCCGGCATTGAGTTTTACTCTTTCGGGACTAATACAAAGTCTATAGGCAATTTTTTAACCACTACATTAAGCAGAGAATTAATTGCTGTCCTGATGAGACCGCCCAGTACTGCTTATCGAAACACACAGTATATATATTTCTATATTTCTTCATGAAATTTCGATTTGCGGCTTTAAGCCAACAAACTGACAGTACCTCGCTACTTGTCTCAATAATAATTAAGTTGCTACTGTAACTGACTCTGAGCAGTCATAGTTTTTCAAGCCAGTCACATATTATTATTATTTCTGTTCTCTACGAAAGATCAACCAAAGTTATTAAACTTTCCGCCGATAGTGTAATACCAACAGATATAACCGAATACTGGGAGGGGGAGATGATCGGTGAACGGGGATATCACACATAGGCCTGCGGGGACCCATACGCGACTGGAACACATATGCACATACACGTCTCTCCTAGTATTCGGTTATATCGTATGGTATTACAGTATCGCCGTAAAGGCTCGTAGCACTTCATGAAGGGACTAAAAATTTCAACAATTCAACAACACTTCTTGAAATGTCTAACCTAGCGGGAAAAGTTCCAAATACTTCGGAAAAAAAGCAGATTCGAAGCGGGTTACTGATATGGTTCTAAAGCAGTGCTTTTCTGGAAGAAATCTTAAGCAATTTCAAAGTTACTTCTAAAATTCCAGAAAGTTGAATACGAATGTGATCCTGAAAGATTTCTAGTGCTGACGCCATATTTTCCATTAGTCAGAGTTTCAAAGAAGTTGATTTGCTTTTAGTTCGTTGAAAAATTTATTGAACGAAGTTTTGAGTTTATCAAAATAAAATTGTAAAATATATAAAACCTATTTTTACTGTGAATAAATTATATTTTATATTGAATTATAATGTTAACTACAAGCAATGTGATTTTCATTTAACTCAATCAATCATAATCGTTCAACATTAATTTTCTGCAACTGACCATGATAAATATTTCTGGCCGTCACTGTTGCTTCCGAAATCGTGTAGAATTTCCAATCTGCTTCCCACAAAGTGCTTTAAAAGCAATTATTACAAAGCAAAAAGGAAGCTCTTTCTTCTGCGGACATGTAATATTAAAATTTGTATGAAACTGATGCATAATCGAAGCACTTTATGCTTCCACAGAAGTGCTTGAAAAGGACTATTAAAGCGTTTTTTTTTCTCGCTGAGAAACTTTTCATGAAGTACTAACCTAGCGGGAAAAAAGCGCTTTAAAAATCATTTTCAAGCGATTCTGCGGAAACACAAAGCGTTTCGATTATGCTTCAGTTTTAAGTAAATTTTAACATTGCATGTCCGGAGAAGTAAACACTTCCTTTTAGGTTGATTTAATGATTTAAATTGCTTTTAAAGCACCTTGTGTGAAGCAAATTGGAAGGACTGCACGATTGCAGCTGCTACAATGTGAGCACAAATATTTACAATTCTTTCTCTTAATTACAGAAAATTTAAAGTTTGACGATTATTGAAGTAAAAGAAAATTTTAAGCTTAAGGCTAACATTATAATTTAACATAAAATATAAAATAAAACATATTCAACATATTAAGGAAAACGTATCGGGCAAAACTAATAAAGGAAAAGTTGAAAGTATAAAATTTTTATAAACTTTATAATTTTATATTTTCACAAACTAATCGTTGAACTAATCTTTTACTGATGACCTAAAGCAAATCTTCTTCTGTAACTCTGAGAATCACAATGACTAATTGTGTCTATTAGATGCAAACTTCGATCTTTTCCAGAAAATAGAAAAAAATCATTTAGTGATAGTTGATTGGCTAAATGGAGAACTTTTCGGAGCTGAAAATATTTTCCGACAATAACTGTTTTTTTCCTCGATAAACTTATAATTAAAATTGAACTGTTGGTTTCAATACTCACGATTTATTGTAAGTAGCAAAGCTGGTCTTTTTCCCTTGTAGTCGAATACGTTTCAACAAAGTTAAATCCAAATTTAGTTTTTTCCAAAATCACGGGAAACTGCTAAAAAAAAGTTGCGTATTTAGTCTTTCTATTGTTTCTTTACTGAGCACACGTATGTTACTTTTACTATGTAGTACTTGCGTAAACTTGTTGCTTTTCTGAATATTATTTAGAACTTGGTTGCAATCTAGTCGGTACAATATCCAGTTTTAATTCAAAACTATCAAGCGAGAATAAGGCTAAATAGATTAAATTGTTCAATGCGTAAAACTGCTAAAAAAAAAGGTAAGACTGACTATAATAATATTTTAGTAGCTTATGGATGCTTTTATAAATATTTTTCCAAAAAAATTACCAAAAAATCGAAAATGCAAGCATGTAGACAATAAATCCAAAAGCTGCGAAAAGCTTTGCGAACAATTTCTGCAGCTCAAAAAATAAATTGATTCAAGACTATTCTTAAATGCTGCGCAGCATCTGAACTCAATAGAATAGATCGACGCAAAGGTGGCTCCACGAAAAGAATTTCTTTACAGTATTTTATGAGACTGAGAAACCGAAAACTATTAAGAGTTTGCCAAAAACCATTCTGCGGAATATTAAATATTGGGAAAGATAGAGTTCAACGCATCTGTAAACGTTATTTCCTAACGGGACAAGCACATGTTGAACGTCTTAGGGGTGACAGACTATCTTCAAAACACGAAGGAAGAAAAGAGTCCGCTATCCGATTTATAAAAAAGTTTAAAGTCCTGGAAGTTCAAAATTGCCGCAGTAGTGTGTAAAGGCGACAATATTTATTTGGGGACTTGTTAGTAAATAAATATTACCGAATGTACGGCAATGAAATTATTAATTCGGCTTTGAAAGTTATTTTTGATTTGTATTCAATGCAAATTTCAATTTCAATTTCAAATTTTCTTGTTTAGATGTTTGTTCAACATGCCTAAGACTTTAAAGGAAAGAATAAATCTAGAAAGAAATATCCAAAAGAAACAATCCTTGATGACTGAAAGTATTGTTCACAAACCTCGTGCTAAGGCTTTCTAGAGCCTTTTGAAGGAGCAAAAGCCTAATATATATCCTTGAACTGCCCCAACATTTTGGGGTAGTTCAAGGATCTTCAAAGGAGACTCTGACTAAACGAAATGTTTTTCTTTACGTTTGTCAAGAACTTGTAGGTACGACCGAAAGTATCCAATGAAGTAGCATCCGGAATTTACCACCGGTTATGCCTTTCAAATTTATGTGGAATAAAAAACATCAGTCTGTTTACAGTCGATACGGGTTGTGGTGGCCAGAACAAAAATTAAATTTTAATGTTTATGCTGGCTTATTGGGTAATCAAAAAATCTCCAAGAAATATAACACACATTGATGTATTATTTTCAGTTGTTGGGCATTCCTTTTTATCTTCCTCCCGATAGAGTTTTTGCAACAATTGAAAACGATGTTAAATGTAAAGGTACTATTATATCACCTGAGGACTATATGGGCATCTATGGGGTTCATTGGACCGTGGTTCATCTCGGCTCAGCTGAATGTCCTGTACAGAACAGGAAAACTGAATGCTCAAACTTTTTTAAGGCAACTGGAAACTGGCATTTTAAGTCTAAAGCTACGAAAAGATTTATTCTGACCAAACGAAAATCAAAAGTCAATATTCGAGGAGAAGGGTCATATCTACAAGTCAGACATTGGGATGGGAAAGTCAATAATTAAACCAGGCGAAAAGATTGCTGATGGGAACCCTCAAGCAATATCCGTATTAATGAAATCTGCCAAAATAAAGGATGTTGATAATTTGCTCAAAAAAATACTTTGGAGATGACTATGGAGAACTCTACAATATTTAGAATATTACAAAAATATAATCGAGAACCACATAATAGAAGAAATAGATATAAGGGTTTAAGTCCTCTTTTATTTTAAATATTTATCAACATTGTTAACTCTTTTCTTTTCCGTTTTCTTAATAAATGGACTTCATTAAAATTGTTTTATTTCTTAATTCAAAAACTCGCCAATTCCACCAAAGTTAAAATCAAAAGCAGCTATTTCCACAAGTATCATTCAAAAGGCTGCATTTCAAATTCGAATTCAAATTTATTTCATCGAGATACTATAAGATTACTATCTTTTATCAGCATCGTTTAAAGAAAAATGGGTTACTATAAGGGCAAAAGAAAGCCTATACTAAACTACATAAATAATTTACCTGATCAAGATAATACAAGTATCAAAAATTGAATTAGACTATATCTAAAGTCATACATTACAGAGTGATACTACTATAATAATAATAATAAGATATAATAAAAAAATTAATAAAAATAAAATAAAGATACAAAAACAAAACAAGAATAAACTATGCTAATCTAAGCAAAAATGTGTCACTGCGAGAAAAAAAAAACAAATTCAATTAAGAAAATCAGTTACAATTTTCCTGAATGTGCCTATAGTGCTTGCCCTTTGAATGTTATGGGACAATAGATTCCACAGGCGAGTTAGTTGAACAATGTTAGAGCCCTCATAAATAGTAGTACGAAATCGTGGCATCGAGAGTTTATAGGCCCTGGTTGACCGAAGAGGGTGGACCAAACTACTTAGATAATGGGGTTGAGAGGTAGCAAATAGATTATAGAAGATAAATAAGGCCCTCCGTTTTAAATAAGTGTCCAGTGAAAAGCCGAGTAGCGTGAAATTAAGGTGGGATATATGATCGAATCTGCGTAGCCCAAATAAGAATCTAACACAGTCATTAAAATCGACATTTAACTTTCTTCTGCAGTAAGAGTCAAATTTTAGGAAAACAAGAGAACCAAATGTAAAGTGCTGTAATACTAGAGACTTAATTAAGTGGCAGCGCATTTTCGGCGAAAGCATGCTAGACCACAACCACAAGCGCTAGTATAAATTTTAGAAAGATTCATTTTAACGTGATCACAGTATGTCATATTTGATTTAAGAATAACGCCTAAATTGCGAACCTTGTTCTTATAAGGAATTGGGATTCCATTCAACGTTATTGCAGGCCAGGCTGACGAATCAATGGTCAATAAAAAGAAGGTTAGATTTGCTTGGATTTAGTTTCAGATTAGTTACTTTAGACCAATTATAGATCTCATTCAAATCGTCGTTCATTCGAGTTGCACAATCTTCGATAAGTCCTATTGGACGACTTAAATAGACTTGTACATCATCAGCGTGAATGTGAATATCAATATCACGTACTACTTGCGGCATATCATTGATGTACAGGCTGAAGAGCAAAGGTCCCAGGATATATCCCTGTGGGACGCCGCTTCCAACGGGGGAGAAAGACTGAATACTTATTATTATCCAACACTACCCTCTGGAAATGTCCACTCAGAAAGTCTCCCAATAGACGGATTGAACTTCTAGAGAAATCAAAGCGGTGGGATAATTTTTCGGGCAGGCTCCTATGGCAAACACTGTCAAAATCCTTAGAAAAGTCTAGGAGGGCCAGAATGGAAATTTCTCTCTTGTCCAATGCAGCGCGAATGTCGTATTTGACCTTCACAAGAGCGGTTTCACAACTATTCCTAGGTCCAGACTGCCACCAACTCAATAAATCTTTTTCCATTAAATAGTGCTGAATCTGCCAATACAACAACTTTTCAAAAACCTTACAGAGAAGACAGAGCAAACTAATGAGCCTGAAGTCCTCTGGTGACGTAGCTAAAACTTTCGAATTGGATTGACATTCGCAAATTTCCAGGCTGTAGGGAATTGGCATTTTGTGATGCATGTATTAAAAATATAAATAAGAAATTTCCAATATTGTTTTTTTTTTTTTTAATTATATTAGCAGTAAACTAATTAACTTTGTATTCCTTTGCAAAGCACCCACCGCACACAAAACTAAAAACAATGCACAACTAAAATTTTATCGAACTACACATTTCCAAAATGGTTTTTGACCATTCATACAAAATGCACTGTAATGGTCTAATAGTCTAATAGTCACAATTGTACGTAAGGCGTCAACATAAAAAACTTGCATTCGTTCAATTGTCTTAGGAATAACCTCAAAACTGCTTCAGATTGTTTCCAGAGACGCACTTTTTTGGAAGCATATCCAGTAACCTGCTACAAGTGCTTCGAATCTGCTTTTTTCGAAGAAAAAAGAAGGTTTTCTTCCTTTCTTCACTTTTTTATATTAATATATTAGCAAACGACTTGTAGTGATCTCCCACCAGAGATGAGGCCTACAAGTCTCTTTTAAGTACAGAAGAAGAAAAGGAGCTAGTAAACTTCTCCCAGTTCCAGGAAAGTACTACTTAGTCCTTGTCATCATACCCAATCCACAAAATGAAGCAAAACAATACAGAGCATAGCTTTCTAAAATTTGAGAGAGTAAAATTGACTTAAAACTGTTCTGAATTTACAAACGTTCTTCAAATTGACGTAAGATAAATTATACGCCGGGCAATCTTCATCACTGTGTGTGTTGTACCTAACAAATTCATCATTTCAAAACACTGCATCCCCCCCCCCCCCCCTCCTCTATATCTTTATTTCATAATTTTATTATTTATTAATGACCACACAAATCCACCAACAAAATCATATTAATCCGCAAATTTGGTCAGTCAGTGTCATCATCAATTTTCATTTGGTTTCATCTAAATGGAAAGATGAATAGAGAACCACTGAAGAAATCAGTTCAAATTATCCTCCTCCTACCAGGAATCCATAGATTTTCTTCATGGTTTTATGGTTATTTATCTTATCCTTGTATATATCTGATACATGACAGAATGAATGATATGTTGGAGGTGGTGGTGCAGGCAGGACATCCCTACAGATAGTAGAAAAAAAAAATAAAAACGAATAGAGGTAGATGCAATCATATAATGATACCTTTGCCCTATACGTACGTACCTATACTCGCAACGTACATCATCCTGCAATCTAGTAAATATCCAATCTTTGTACACAGGAACGAACAGGAATGGTGGATGTCAGGATAGCCCTGGACATATTAGACGATAAATCAAAACGAAATGTCAGAAAGGGCGTAGAAACATTTTCTCTAACATGTCGTTACGTGTCCATTTATGTCAGTAACATGATATTCTCGGACATTTGAGAGGTGGTCTTCCGATTTGTTATTTTAGTCTTTAAATGTGGTGCTGTCGTTGTTGTTCGTGAGTCTACTCAACATTATATAGATACTGCCTAGATACATATCTAGAAACAAGGAAATTCAGTCTGGTTGTAGCTGTTTATTTTCATTTTTCTATTTTTTTTTTACATAGATAAAGCGACATTTTCTTTTTATAATTGAGACAAAAAAACAAATATTAAAAGATCAACAAAATTGGCGGAAATTGTTGGTGTTTCTTTCAATCATGTTCAAAAAGAAAACAAACAAAAAAATCACTTGTCAACTTTTAATTGACAGGATTTCAAAGGCACTTAAAAAATAAGAAAATGCCAATTTCCTGACACATCCAAGTGTCAATAAAATTGCTTTAAAGTCGTACACATGTGTATACATAAGCACAAAGGATACAATTCACATTACTCTACTTTCGCCAAATCGCAACAAAAGCACCCCAAATTATCCTCAAAGCCCCAGGATAAGAATCTTAAAATGTTCGCTTCAATAGAAATATCAACATCTGTCAGCAGCAGCAGGAGCAAATTTCTTCCCTCCGCCAGTTGGTGATGATGGTGTGTTACCTATATCCTTGTTGTCATTCGGGCAGACCCATCAAAATAGGATAACTCAAAAGCCACACATTGTGGCTGTCAATCAACTTGTTGAAAATAAAATCCCTTCAAAGAGTAGAGTGAGAGAGGGAGAGAGAGAGAGATGAGGAGACCTTCTTGAAGACATGTTAGTTGTAAGTGGTTCTCCGTTCGCGTTTTACGTATACTTCTTGGTGTTGTTTAGAATTTCTATATCGATCGACGACCACAAAAACCTACACATAGTAAATGGAATGGGATTGCAGGATTGACGATTTATGTATTATGTAGAAAAAGGACTTACACTCATATGGATATGAATTCCCAGTCAGATATCATCTACACACATGAATGGATTCTTTGGACAGAAGCTTCTTCAGCTGCGGGTATAAGATTTTACAATGAGGCCTGAGGCCACCCACCCATTTTCCTTTTATATTTTATTTTATTCAATCTTTCTACCTGAAGAAAGCCTTACTAACTACAGATTGACAACATTTTATGCTGGCAGATGAAATAAACGGGGACACACATAATAATGAAATATCTTCCCTTGAAGGTATACAAACATATCATCACCAGTCTTCTGACAGTTTATCTTATGCTGGCGTATGCAAATTGTGATATAGAACCCAAAAACGGTGACAGTAGTTCTGATATATATACACATATACATATGTATAGATATGTTGTTGAAGATTTCTGGCATAATGCGCGACGGCAGCAGCGGCGACAGCGAAGGTATCGAATGAATTCTATCATGTAAAGCTGGAGACAGCAAAGATCTGACACGTATCTTTTGTAGGAATATTACGTCAGACAAAGTGACATCCCGCTGAAGCTGTCATGGGAAACAAGGAACATTATCGCGACATATCATCATCATTATACGAGCATACGACTCGTCTGTATGTAGTTGTTCGGATACTGTTGGTTGGTTGGTTGGTTTGTTGGGCTGTTTGCTGAAGCTCCTTCAGTTTGTATGCCACACAGTTGAGATGATTTTCTATCCTATGGACTTTTACTGTCTTTTAGTGTGTAAGGCTGCTGTCACTGAGCTGTCATGTCATTCGTTTTATTTGCCTCTGTCAGCATTCAACATATCACATACATACAAAAAAAAAAAAAAAAAAAATTTATTTTGCTAGCTCTGATGGCTTCTGTTGTAAGTAGATATGTACATATGTAGTTGTTCGCATTAAACGTGATATTATCATCATCATCATCATTCTCGCACAATAATTATATTTTATCGACCCTTCCATCTGCGCGAAATTCCTTGTATACAAAAGGGGGACAACATCCGTTGAGTAATTGAAATTGGATTTATTTGAAGTACGTATATAGTCTACTGTATAAGGGGTTGGTATGAGAAAAGATATTAACGGATGATGCTAATGGGGTTGCTATCTATATATTCAGTCCCCGTCATCTATCAAAATGATAACAATGATGAATAGTGTCACTATATTAACTGGGAAAACTTTATGTATAATTCGCACATGTTTAATATTATTTTTATTATTCAATCTTATAATAACAATTTCAAGCACTCTCCCCTATGCTGGGGGATAGGGCAATACCGGACATGTAAGAAAATTAGGAAAATATTCGATTAATTATTTCTATTATTTGAAAAAGGAATTATAGTTTTTCGTGTTTCAAAAATTAATTAAATAATAATAAAAATTCACAGATATATAATTGTCCGGTTATGCCCCCATACGCGGAGCATAATCGGACAAATAGTCTTCACAATTTTGGTGAGTCCAAAATCGTTGCCCTAGATATTTCAAAGGCCTTTGATAAAATATGGCATCCAGCCCCTTCAGCCAAACTTAAAGCACTTGGTCTATCCCCTCCTCTTCTATTATGGATTGAAAGTTTAGTATCTAGTCGCCGAATACGTTTACGTTTAAATTCCGGTGTGCCACAAGGCTCTGGTATTTCTCCGATCTCTTTTTAATTTTCATTAGTGATCTGCTTTCCCTTACTTTCAATTCCATTCATAGCTTCGCTAATAACTGTACCCTTCATTTCACTTACTCCTTTGACACTCTTACGGACTCCAGCGGGAATGCCGCATGTGTTCAACGAGATTGCAAGATTAGACCATTGAATACTGACCTAGCTAATATCCTCGCTTGGGGTAAAGAAAATCGCTTCGAATTCAATGACCCAAAGCTATCTAATGTCATTAAAAGAAGACCACAACTTATCCACTCCCGTTTCTTTTGATGGAGCATTAATTTCTGATTCACCGTCACTAAGCATTCTTGGCATTAATATTTCTAGTAAGTTAAACTGGACAGATCACATATTCTCTGTTGCCAAAGGAGCATCGAAATGTCTTGGATTTCTGAAAAGGTGTAAGAAATATTTCAGCCTGTCAAATCTAGCGCTCATGTACAAGTACTACATTAGACCTAGAATTGAATACAATTCCCATACATGGGCTGGGGCTGGTCGCACAGCCGTAGCTTCATTGGATATTGTCCAAAACAGGGGCTTTAAGTTCATTGGCTATGTAGCAATAACTTGTTATATCGAATCACTCGAGCACCGCCTCAATGTACCAGTAGAAGACACTCATGACATTAAAGCTTATCGAAGTCAATGGAGTGATAACAATTCTGATCGCCCTTGTAGAATTGTAGTGAAACGCACTTATGAATTTATTAGAGATAAGGTTTCTGGCCGCGTATAAGATTAATAAAAGCTTAACTTTAGGTATGCAAGGTGAAGAAAGAATCTTCATAAATGAGTTTCTAACTGCTTATAAAAGGAAATTATTCTATGACTCTTAAACTGCTTAAAGAGGAGCTTAATTTTAAATTTATTTTGGGAAAGTTTATCTGAAACGTGCGGAAGACTCTAGCGTCTATCACGTTATAAATTATAAATCACTCGAATTTATTCGTCAAAAAATAAATTTGAAATGAACATATACTACCAAACTATCCGGGGACTGCATTCTAAAACTGAAGACTTGAAGCTGTTAGTCATGTCCAACAACTACGACATCATTGCCTTTATTGAAACATTTCTATTAGACGCTGTTAATAGTAGTGAAATTTTTGATAGTCGGTATGAGGTATTTCGTCGAGATAGGAATCACGAGGCTCTGGGGACCTATGACCACCACAGTGTCCTCCTTGCAGTCGATCGCTCTCTACAGGCAACTAGTATTGATCAATTCGATTCTGCTTGTGAGAACTTATGGGTTGTCATCAAATCTGGCAATTTAAACCTATATATTTGTTGCTTATATATTCGTCCATCCTCTCCTGATGATACTTATGATGCCATTTTTACCAATACTTGCAACGTTTCTCAAAATGCTGGAAGCAATGCTATATTTTTGGTTTTAGGAGACTATAATCTTAGAAAATTTTGCTAGTATGAAAATTCATAGCGAAATAAGTCGATCTGAAATTGACTCAGTTTGCTGCTAAGTCTGCAACTCGAGAATTGAGTTGAAAAAACTCTTTATGCAAACGAAGAATATCTAAAAAAAAAGGAATTTCATTGCAAAAAGAGGGCGTTTCATATAAGCAGAACCCGTATAATCGTCAGTATGGCTTGGTTACTGCCTGCCGTAACCTATAAATTCAATCAAGTCTGAGGTAGTTGGGCCTGATAATCTTCCACCTAGGTTCATTAAGATTTTATTTCCGTTTATTGGTAAATTCATTTTGCATATAGTTATCTTGTTTTCCAGCTGCCTAGAAGATGGCAACAGTCCTTCCTACTGTATAGAATATTTCTCCTGAATCATCAGCTAACTTCCGCCAAATAGGATTTTTATGTTTCATTTCCAAAATCTTAGAAAAGCTATTATATAAGAAGATAGTCGAATCTACAGAAAATGTGTGCTTCTTTTAATTTTAGTAATTCTTGTGTTCTGGTAAGGGCAGCCAACGAGTACATATTAATATTAATTCATCCTCTGCACTGGCTTTACTTTGTGGGGTGCCTCAAGGTTCAATAATGGAACCTTTGCTATTCAACATATTTATCAATGATCTGCCAGATGTAGTTTTAGATGTAAAGATTCACTTATATGCCGATGATGTACAATTTTATTTAATTTGACCGATCTGGTCTTCTTGAAGACTGCATTTAACGTATAAATTGATATTTGCGAAGAATTAACACTTTGGCCGAATGTAATCGTTTGATACTAAGTCTTCTAAGGTCTCATTGTATTAAATATTACAATAACGGTTTAATTGAAAACCCACCAAATGGTTTAAGTAATGTTTTCCAGTCCATTGTAAGTAAAGTTAAAGTGCTTGGAATTGTTTTTAATCAACACATGAAATGTTGTCATTACATTAAAGCCATGCTCAGCCAAGTTTACGCAGGGCTTCAAAGTCTATGGCTTTCGTCGAGTCTGTTCTCTGTTAGCATGCGCTTAAGATTAATTAAAGCCTTAGTTTTGCCCCCACTTCACCTATGTGTTTCTCAAGCTGGATAGCGTTTGTGCCAGGAAAGTCACAGTGGCATTCAACGACTGTATTCCGTTTGTTTTTGGGCTGCGAAGATTTGACCATTTTCGCCTTTCCTTTCGTGTTTGCTTGGATGCTCCTTGGCTACGTATTTGAAAAGGCTTGCCTCGGTTTTCTTATATACTCTACTTAGAAATACAAAAACTTTGAATAATTTGAGAAATGGTTTCCAAATTTTTTTGAAATTCCAATTACACTGTTGCTTAGATGTGTTTCTCCGCACCGATTGGTATGAATTCTTCTAAGAAATTTGAAAACCTCTGAAGTGGAGCAATTAATACTTTAAGCCTTCTAGGAATTTTTGACAGAAATTACCTAAGAACAATTAGATTATTATTATTATAAGTGTCATATGGGGTCGCAGTGCTGATTTCTAAACATTTTAACCTAAAAGATCTTTTGCCCCATGTCTCTGCTGTGTTTGGTCCAGTCCATACGTTCGCCCGATTTTTTAGGAAGATTATTACCTCATTAGGATCAGTTTTCCGGACGTCTGATGAGGCTACAAAATCCTTGCACAGATATTGTAGTCTTTGTTGTAGAATTGTCAATTGTCGTCTGCGGTCTTGCCCATTTTCTTAAGCAGATATCTAAATGAACAATTGCAAGTCATTATGCCAGTGGGTCGCCTAGTCTGGTGCTTACCACAGTTGATGACTTTTTTAAACTCTTTGTATGGGATGTTACTGATCTTTTTCGGTAGCTTAATCTACGTAAGTGCTACGATTGTAGCTGGTGAGCCTCTAAGGCATCCCTGTACAAGTTCAAAACCAGATGAAGGCATTGGAGTTTAGTGCGTTTTATCTCGACTTGTCTGTCAGAGTTCATATATCTTACCACGTCTTGGACCAATTGAATAAGAATGAGCGCCTGGAGAGAATTGAAAGCTGTCACCTAGAACCGAATCCGGTAGAGAGTTATAATTTGTGCCTATATGTAATATGCGATATCAAGTGTCTGAATTCAGGTGAAGTGAAGCGTCATAGTCTGAGGTATGAGATACATGTTCGTCACAAGAAAAGCATTGTGTCGTTGAATTCCAAATAGCCATTTTGGCTAAGTGCTGTACACATGCGCAATCAAAGCCATTATGCCGCACGAAGTTGCTTTCATCAGGACAAAATGGGTGATTGAATTTCGCCCATTTATGAATGAATGAATTGCACCATATTTCGTTACCCTACCGAATATATTGGCTCTCCTCATACCCTTCTATATTTACTTATTGAAATTCATCAATTCATTCGATGACGACTTAACTTTCTCAACCAAGTGGCAAATACCTACTACACACATAATATCTCTACAAAAGTCCAAAGTCAATTCGATGCAGGAATTCCGGAAAGGATCCAGCAAGCACATGGAAAGGAAATGGAGGATTTATCTCCATAAATAAGTCATAATCTTTCCACATCATTTCACACGATAACCGCAATAAATTATCGTTTAACAATCAATTATTGTTGTTTGCCGAAGTTAACGATACATCCGAAGACCATTTTTCTTGATTTCCTTTTCAGTGGCATTGTTTGCCCAACTTACCAATTTCTTGTTATCTGGGGACGAATCCAGGGCTGGGAGAAAGTACGCGCACACAGGCACATACCTAAACAAAAGTAGAGAATCAAACCATGATACTTGCCCTCTGTCTGTCTGTTTGTCTGTCTGTCTATTTGTTTGTTTGTTTGTTTATTCGTGCTTTGTGTTGAATCTGTTTGATATCGAGCCGCTTGACTGCATGCTGGGCAGCACTATGGTAGAAATAGACCATAGTCTAGGATGACTAGGATAATGCTTGCTAGAAGGTATAGTAAGGTACTTCTATGGATGGATGAAAGTCTTGTTCGCTTATGCAGTAGACCTAGCTATCTAGTTAGTTAGCTAGCTAGCCAAGCTACTCTGAAGCTCTTTGAGCCATTGAATGCTCCTGATCCCTACTGTATTAGCCATAAATTACACACACGTTTTGTTCCCTATTCTGTACGGAATCGGAGAGCAATTTTTTATATTTTTGTGCTCCCTGTGAATCCTGTGTGTCATATATTTCGCTTTTATTGTATCTAGCCGCACCATGTCGACATAAATTCAACGAACCAAAGGAGGGTTGATTTGGTCTTTCTCTCGAGTCTCGTTGAGTCTTTTTATGCGGGGTGTTGTACTGTTCCTGTTGTTCAATGTTTCCTTTCATCCCAGATCTCCTCCTTCTTGAGAGCTAGAGCTAACTTGAATTTTCTATTCTATATTATAGAGGACATGTAGTGTATATGTGTTTGTATGTGGCTACCACTCTTCAGTCGTAGACTTTCAACTAAACGAAACCTCTATTTTCCATATGAGTAGAAATATATAGTGAATGGGATATGGACCCACTACCAGTTTTGGAATGGGGTATTGAATCTCGAGACAAATGGCTAACAACATTCATTCAATAGCGGATGTTTGTCAGAAACGAAGTAGAACGGGTACAAGCCGAGGGCTGTAAAAATCGTATATTATCGGCGATAAATAAAAATGCACACAAATAAAATTTATTTATTGCAGCACAGTACGGAACGGAGACAACAGATTTAAAGGGAAGAAGTTATAGTGCCCGCCCGGGTAGTGGCTCATAGACAGTGGCTTGCGGAAGTAGCGCGGTTTTCATTCTGGGGTTTTTCAAATGATTTGTGTGCATTGTTTGCTCCTAGGAATCTCTATGGAGGCTTAAGAGGATTTATTGTTAAGATAAGCGTTCTGTATAAATGTTGCCCATATAGGGCTTGTATACAGATTCTATATGTATGCACATTGTGTAATTTTGATTTAATAATGGTGACACAATTTCCTGATATGTAGATGCAAGACTGAAAATGTGTTTATCCTTGATAATGACGTCCTTGTAATTATTTAAAGAAGGATGTTTGTTATTTGTTTGTAACTGGATTTTCTTAGATTAGTGAAAGCGGTGTAAAATGGTATAATAAAGGACTTTTAGGGTTTGTTAGAGTAAAATTGTGATTCAGTTCTTTTTTTTTTTCAGTGTAGGATAAAATTTGGGATCTCTGATGAACTTATAGTTTTAGATTTTGTATTTTAGGATACCAAAGTCCCTTCGAAGCTTTAGGTAAGTAGTAAGTTAATATTTATATTTAACAAATGGATAAAAAATTCGCCTTTAAAATGAAATAAACTGAAAGAGTAAAATAAGCATTTTTTGCTTAGCTTTCACAAAATGCTTTTTACACTTGTGCAGTATTAGTCCAAGTAACTCTTCACTCATGTAAAACAGGAAAAAATAGACAACAATAAATCCAGACATTTATCCGAGTTAAATAGTTGCATTGTCATCATATAGAAAAAAGCTTGGATTTTGTCATTCAACCATTTACCAACATCTGCATGCCGTAGTAAATTGGGCCTACGGGTTCACACAAAATGGAATGCCCACTTTTCGTACAACTTCATGTGCAATATGAACAGATATGAGAGATATCTTAAACAACGCATTGTGATACCCTGAACATATTTTTTTAACAATGATTATTTCAATTAACCGGGAGAAAGCTTTGGCAATCGAATATAGCTTGGGCGACTTTGCTACTTCTCGTGATTGCGCGCAATTGGTGCATCCTGAAAGAAGACTTCCTATGAGAAAAATGCTCAGAATAGAGCATTAATGGTCATGGAAGAAAGAACTGCTCAAATTTATGCGAAATGTAGCAACTGGGGTGTATGTAACACAAGTTCATGAAAATAGGTTTTCCGGCGACAAAAACGTCCTGAGCAAGTTTTCTGAATCGGGAAAAAAGTACATTACCCCATAGTACTCCACGAGACCTTTAATTCTATATGCCACATGCCGTGTTGGAACCCCCCCCCCCCCAATCCGCTGGGTGGTACATGCCCCCCCCCCAACCCTCTACCCTAAAATTATGCAGTGAAAAATTTTTTTTACGAATTGCACCTGGTAATGAACTGAAGCCAACAGTGGAACCCGTTTTTCGATCGGATATAATCCATTCGAGGTAGATCCGATCTAAAGTACGAAAAATCTAGTACCTCAGTTCGATTACAAAAGAGGGAAATACTAAAAAAGTGAGTATGGCCATTGCTAATTAAGCCTCCGAGTATAGGAGTGCGGGTACTCAAACTTTTTCTCAGGACATAAGAAATTCGATTCTGTACTAGATATTCCAAAATATACTAGCTCAAACTTTGAACCCCCAAGCTTTCCCCCGCTTAATTGAAATAAACATTGCTAATAAAATATGTTCAGAGTATCATATTGCATCGTTTAAGACAACTCTTATGTCTGTTGACGTCAGGCCTAAAATGGGCATATGGGCGTTCCTCTTTGAGTTAATGACTATCCCTAAAATTATTGTAGGTTGACTAATGCTGACCATGCAATATACTGAGAAAATCACTTGCATTCAGCAAACTGTTTTGTATAACCATGAAGCGTGATTTAAGTGATGCTCATTTGCTGATTTCGATGAGATCACTATTGAAAAGTGAGAAACAGTACTCTAATCATTCGGCTGGCCAACCACGGTAATCCTGGACATCATCAGTTATACATGTGAATATCAACATTATGATGAACCACATTAGAGAAATCATTGGTAAATATTCTGAAAAGTAGTGGGCCAACTATTGAGCGCTGAGGAATACCTCAAAATACTGTTAGAGATTCTGACAGAGATTCACAGAACCTTACTTATTGATATCTCTAAATCAAAGACTACAAATTTGTCTAACACCGGAAGAAGAGGCCGCAGAAGGAGTTAGTTCCTGTATAAATTTGGTATGATTGACTTTATCAAATGCAAATCAATGTTCTCGAGAAACGGACTATATGCATTCGCATAAGTTGAATTATTGTACCTAATAGCCTGATGCTGAATTACTTCATAGCCTAAGATTCTACTAACATTACCTCAACCTCCCTAAAAGAGTATTAAACAGGGAGATACTCAACATAAGTTATCAGCCAGCTCAATGAAAATTAATCCGTTTATATACGAAATTACGCAAAGGGCCGTCCTTGGATAAAAGGCACTATTGTACGCCGACTTGAACATATCATGTACCTTGTTCAGATGCAACCTGGTACATGGAAACGGCACCAAAACCAACAAAGATATCGTCATATAGAATCAAGCAATAACCAAGCAACTCCAAAGTTCGTCATTTCACAGGCAAGTAAAATTACAAATTTTTCTAATTCTTCCCTTAATTCTAGAAGTAACAGCACTTCACGAAGCTCATCTCAACTAGCTGATTTATCTAACCGGGAACGCAATTGAAATCGCCTTCAGCAGTGCACTCCGGGGACTTCTTTTAGCAGTCCTATTAAACAACATAGTCAAACTCCCGTACCTGCTAGAATTCAAGGTCAAGCCTGGGTCGACCGATACTGGCTCTAATATGACATCTTTAATGCAAAGGAAATAATACATTCATCGCAAAGCTAGCAATAATTACATTCTGAAGATAATTTTAAACGTAGGCTTAAATTCGAACTCAAATTTGATTGTCAAAGACACTTTAACAATAACTCGTCATTTTCATAATGTCAGCTCAGCCATACGGAACTAGGATAACTTTTGTTTATATTAGTCTCTAGTTTTTAGAAATAAAGTAATAATGGAGTAATCAAACAAGTAGTAGCGTGTATTATTTTACTGCCGCATCTAGATACAGCAGTATCCAATTTTATCAGAAATAGGTTACACAATTTTAAGGTGGTCTTCGCCACTGCTAACATTGAGTGGAGAGAAGATGCTTTCGCTTATAGAACTCTCTTCCTCCAACATCTTTTTGTTTTTTTTAAAACTTTCATCTTAGACTTACACTAAGTATTCTCAAAATCTTCTTGCAGGCTCATTAATAACTCTGTCCCGACGTATAAATTAGAAGTAATAAAATGAGCAAATGGTTTATCAGGTCTGAGCTTTACATACCTTTTTAGGATTTTCTTCTTTACACTTTGGGGCTTACCTCTCTAAAACAAAAAAACAAACAAGAAAAAAACACAAACAAAAAGAGACGCAGCAAAATCCAATAAAAGTGAAAATTTTCCAAGTCTTGATATATTCCTAAGTGGCAATTTTCACTTCCATTTCATACCTCCCCCACTCGCCCACAATGCCGAAACGTTAAATTTCGTTAAAATTGAAATCAGACGAAATGGAAAAGTACGAGTGGGTAAAGTGCCCGACGTCTTCCGTCCTCCGGGCTCATTGTATACCATAACCTTAAATTGTTTATTTATGATCCTTTCACATACCGAAATAAAAAAAAAAATAAAATAAGAAGAAAAGTTAAGAAAATAAAAAAAAATAAGGATGAGGAGGAGAAGGCTTACAATCCAGGAAGAATTCACTCCAAAACTCCCACACCTCCTCCGGTATCTTCTTCCTGTTATCCTATAAAAAATGTACAGACTTGTCAGCACATTCGTTTATTCATTCATTCAACTACCCTCCCGCCATAAATTTCCTTTTTAAGAGTTAACATATTTCTTACGCCCTCGACAGAAGTTTGGTGTTGTTGTTGTTACTACTACTGTCTTTGAGGGTAGAATTGTTGTTGTTGTTGTCGATATTTCTGTTGCTTCACTCTGACTTTCTCAACGGGCTCTCTAGACTTTCCACCCCCATATATACCCTTAACCTCGTGTTCTCTAAATGGCTGTTGTCTTCTGACTTTGTGTTCTCTGTTCAAAGATTAATGAGATGATTCCTTTCCCGAAACGTTACACTTCCCTTGAGGGGTATGCTGTAAAAGGTGAAATGGCTCAGAGTGATATTTTGGCACTAGATCTGGATGAGGCACGTTGTTATACTTCGATATCACCTACACACGGTGTGTAATGCAATGAAGCTCTTCCTGATTCATACAGGCTTAAAATCGCTCAAATGTGATAACAGACTTGAATAACTCAATTCAGATCGACATTGTTTCTCGCTATATATTTTCACCACAAAGAATTCCCTCAGGGGAGGATAGTATATGAAATATTTTCAAAAAGTTATATTGAAAACTTTTAGATTTTCCAGGAAGGTATTAAAATTAGATATCCTCACGAAAATTTTGTGTTTAGATAAATTCAGTTGATGTAAGAGGACAGAAGAAACTTCTGTTTCGATCTGTAATCAATCCTATGACGAAGTGACGAGAAATGCGATTTAGATTATTTAACGCTATTGTCTAGCATAGTTCTTGAATAAGGTATAATCTGGTAAAAACGGGTGTTTATTATTGCTAGAGACTTGATCTATGTATGCTTCAGGACTGAAATGCATTGTCAGATTGATGCTGTGTATAAGTCGAATGAAGATATCATTGTTAAATGGGAGACGAGGATTATCGAGGCTGCTCTGTGTAGGCATTGGAGGAGAGATCTGCAATTTAAAATTAAATTTATTAGGGTAAACGCACCAATTCGCGTCCATTTAAGAAAAAAGCGTTTTTAGTAAAATTTATTTAATATCTGATTGATCTTTTAGTTTAATTGATCTTTTAGTTTAAATTAAAAACTCAAAACATTTATCTTGTCTGCATAATAATTGAAAATATCAGTTTATTCGGAAATCACCAGTTTGCCTACATCCAGGGGCCGTTTTGAGTTCAAGCTAAACCAGTTTACCTACACGCAGAGATCATTTTGCGTCCAGGCTAAAAGAGTTATAAATACTACTTTTATAACGGGATGTTAGAGAAATGTTCTGAAAGATACGACTTTATTAATTTTTTCGTTATTCTTGTTAACTTGATAAATAAAATACACAGTAACATAAACTAATTCAACTCAAATTATGTTGTTTTACGTAACAACATCTTTTTAATTTTATTAAATTAAAAGGAACAAATCAAGAAGGAATTATAGAATAAGACAAGTACCGAGGTACTGTCAGTTTATTGACTTAAAGTCGCAAATCAATATTTCATGAAAAAATTCTGAGAGTATACTGTGTGTTTCGATCAGCAGTACAGGATGATCTCATCAGGACAACAATGAAACCCTGGACTACCTGCTGTCTATACTACAGTGAACTCAAATGGTTGATGGTAAATAATATAAAGATTTTTTCCAAAATCTAACCATGAATCATTTAAAGGAAAATGGGTTTTCTTTACAATTAAATTTACTATTGGCATCTAATTCTAATTAAATAGAATGGGGGATTGAGTTTTACTTTTTCGAGAGCCATATAGATTCTACAGGCAATTATTCACCGACCTATCTTCTTTTCTACTTAATGGAATTCATCGTTTTCTAATTTAAAATAATAAAGCAAACTTTTGCCTTAAAATTATGTTTAGTTCAACATATTTTTCAACCAAACTCAAAGCTCTGATCTCTCCCCTCCTCTTCTATTATAGACTGAAAGTTTTTTATCTGGTCGCCTAATATGGGTTATGGTAACGGCGTTACAGTTAAATCTCAGCCTATAAATGCCGGTGTACCCCAGGGCTCAGTTATCTCCACTCTATTTCTTAATTTTAATTAATGATCTGCTTTCCCTTGCATAGTTTCGCTGATGATAGTAGGTACCATTGATTTCGCTTACTCCTTTGTCACTCTTGTAGGCTCCAAAGGGAATGAGCATGTGTGAAATGAGTATGCATTATTAGATCATTGAATAAAGATCTTGACAATATCCTCGCTTGTGGCAAAGTGGATCATGTTGAATTCAATTCGCCTAAAATCCAAAGGTGTCTCATCTCTTTAAACCAAGATAATCACTTAAACACTTCGTTTTCTTTTCACGGCGCATTAATTCAAAACACTAAACTTTGCTGGTTGTAGCATATGTGTTGGGCTCGGAGAAAGTGCGTACAAAATAACCCCGTTGAAATACGCGCTTAGCTCTAATGTTAAGTAGGACTTGATCACATATTTTTGAATCTGTTCATTAATTAACCATGCATTTACTCCAGTCTTCTAGCATGTCTATTGACTACATCCCTGATCGCATGTAGGAAAAAACAACGGTTTCTTCAAATATGTCTCCTGGATTCATCTCCTTTATATAATTTTGTAGCTTATCAAACCATTTGCGAATAACTTCTGGTTGCTTATTTCTGGATTCAATTAGGCCTTCGGGAGTTCAATGTGCAAGCTCTGGGTTTCATTTTCGGATATACCATTTTCGCCCTAGTCACTCATATTGAAGAAAGGAGTCATGTCAACGTCTTGCTTAATTTTTTAACTGTGTAAGGCTATCAGAACTTAATTGAAATGCGTATTTGGCTAACGATGCACTACTTAACTAGTTTTTTCTTCGGTTTCCGTTCAAACTTCTTGTGGTCCAAACTTTCGTACGCTTTCACAATGTCTTCCAGATAGTTCATCCTGCAATGATAACTTTGGAAAGTTTTTGTTTATTGCTAGTTGCTCTAATAGAAAATTTTTCTAGTCGAATGTCTGACAATGCTTCATTTGTGCATTATTCACATGTCGACTCCTAATGAATCGATCTCTAATGACTGAACTTTAAATCAATGATCGTATTGCTGACTTTAGGGGTAGCAGACACGTGCTCGAACATAAGGATATAGAAAAATCGGCATTTTAATACATCCTTTCCTGGCATGTTATAAAATGAATTGAACTCAAATTACGTAATGGACGCGAATTGGTGCACTTACCCTACATATGCAAAAAAAGATATTTCGAACCAAACCTAGATGACCATCCGCCGATGCAAGTAATGTATGATTGGCTGTCTGATAGATAGTATTCTGGTGACTAACTAGAAAGCTACTTGAATTGCTGAATTCAAGAGATCTTGATACCTCTTTCAGTTTCTTTACTTTGTGATCTTGCCATTTTGTATGTTGACAGTAGATTATCGGCGAGCAGTCCTACCCCTTTGGCCAACGACACCCCTATTTTTCTCGCATCCCAAGTGATATTTTCTACAAGGAAATTTTTGTTTCTAAAATTACTTATGGCTACTACAGTCTGTTTGTAAAAATATTCGTTTTGCCCTCCTGAATGACGGCCCAGCTTATACCTTCCTGGAGACCATTAAACATTCGACCATGGAAGGTCTCATATAATTTTCCATAGTTCTTCACTATATTTGTGGCATCTGTAAAAGCCACTGCCTGCTCATTTTTAAAGCATCAGTGGGCAGTAGTACTCTACAACTTATTCACTGAATTTATACAAACAATTTTAAGATTTTATAATAGTACCTACATTATACACAGGCTTAGAGTGTCCGATACTTAACTGACGCTAATGATGTGTACCTAATAAGTAATGAAAATTATATGGGAAAAGTAACAATATTAAAATAATAAATAATAATATATAATATAATAATATAAAAAATAATAAAAATATTAAAATAATAATATTAAGAAAAAAAAAAAAGCATATATAAAAACACAGTGAGCATAAAAGAAGAACTACTGAAACATATAAATCTAAAATAAAAACAAGTAAAAAAGCTAGAATTGGTTTAAGACGGATTTTTATGATACTCATGAATGTCTGATTGTTGAAGTGGCTTTTCGCATATATTTCTAGAACGGTTCGTCGAACAGTAAAAATGGTTTTGACTAATTTCAGAGTATTTCATATTCTGAAAAACTTTTCATTACAAGAAAAGCGTCTAGGACTGGTCGTTTTCGTAGTTTACATAAAAAACCCCCAAATTTTTATATAGCAACACCTAGAAGCAGTACCCCGATTTAGCCCATTTCTGAAATTATATTTTCTTTTTCTATAAAATTGCCATGTACAAAATTTAAACTTTGAAAAACGGAATTTTTGTATGGCAACCCCCGAAGGAGTTACCTGATTTCCCTCATTTTGGAGCTTAATTTTCTTTTTATTTTTTTATAAAAGCCCGTGTGCAATTCAGCTCTGTAAGTGAACGCGTTCTCGAGTTATCGTGAGAACAGACGGACGGACAGACGAACATGCCAAAATCAAAATAACTTTTAATTTTATGCAAGCGACTAATCCATTTTGCTCTACCATAATTATTTCTATACGTTACAAACAGAATGACAAACTCGGTATATCCTATAGATTTCGTCTAGGGTATAACAATTAAAAAAGTTAGAATTGATCTATAGGCCGCTGCATACGTTCATGCAAATCGTACAATCGCAGACTTGCATAATCGTGTGTAGCGAAAATCGGAGCTTAAGTTGAAACTGTGGTTGGGCATGAATGAAATCGGCAGAGCCTATTGCGTACATGAAAATCTAATGATTTTCCTATAGAATTGAACTAAGGTCTGGATAAAAGTCGTATCGTATGGAGGCAAAAGTTAACAACCGATTTTGTCTACAACTTGTTGATAGATGCCTTCCAACTCGTACAATTTTTATGAACTTATGTAGCGGCCTTAAAGCCAATTCTTATAATACCCTAGATGAATCCCCGCTCGTATGTAATGCCGTGTGGTCACTCATCTGTGCAAGTTTGATTTTTGAAGTGGTTATCGGACAACAAAAATGGTTATAACTACTGACATATAATAAGAATGAACTGAGCCTTCCTGTCTAACTCCTATCGGCAAAAAAAGCCACAAATTTTGGTTAAATTCTATTTGTCTCTTCCAAGTTCAAAATGTACGTTGAACTGTAACCAAGTTTTGAAACAGTAAGGTTGTATTAAATGGAATGAATTCGAATTGACATAAAAACTCAGACAAATTTATTGATTGTATACGTCTATCTCCCTCAAGCTCAATTATAACTGACTTCAAATTTGCAGAGGAACACATTTTTCAGTAATTTTAAAAATTAATTTTTGTGTTAATTGAAATAAATTTAACATCCTAAATAGTGTTTATTTAATACACTACTATTTTATAAAAATTTTAGTGTTTTCAATGACGAATAATAATAAATATTTAATCGGTATACAATTGTACGAAATAAAGGGTTTTCACATCCTGTGAAATATTTGAAGCAACAACGCTCAGCCCATTCTTATTATATGTCAGTGGTTATAACCAATTTCATAGGATTTCATTTTCTAAAGAATTTTTCAGTGCAATAAAAACATCTAGGACTGATCGTTTTTGACAGCATACGTAAAAAAACCTAAGTTTTTATGTGGCAAAAGCAGGAAGAGTTTGTTCGATTATCCTATTTTTGACATTATATTTTCTATTTTTATGAAATCGTCTTATACAAACTTTCAGCTCTCTACATCGACGCGTTCTCAGCCAGTGTCAAAATATATAGTGAAAAACGAAATTTTTATATGGCAATCCTTTGAAGTAGTTGCCCGATTGGTCAAATTTTCGAACTTAAATTTACAATTTTTTTTAAAACGTCGTGTGTAAAATTTCAGAAAATTCATGGTAAATTTTATATGTTTGAAATATGTGTCAAAATAAATTCTCTTTAAACCTCTTATAGCCACAAATATCACTACGAGAAACAGCTCAAAGTAAAAGTGAACAGATTTAAATCAGAGCTGTTTAAAATAAATGATGAGAAACACTAAAAACATGTTTTTCCAAATCCTTTCAAAATACATCACAGTGGCGCACGGAAAAGAAGAACATTTTAGGCCCGACATGAAATTTATTTTAATTCAGCGGGGGAAAGCTGGGAGGGTGTCAAAGTGTCATCTAGTACATTTTGGAAAAATCTAGTATAGAATCGAATTCCTTAGGCCCTGAGAAGAAGTTCGAGTACCTACACTCCTATACTCGGAGCCTTGAATAGCTATTTATAGCCATCCCCATACTCACTTCTTTAGAATTTCCCACTTTTTTATTCCAAGTGAGGTGTTAAATTTTTCGTACCTTAGATCGGTTCTAACTCAGTAGGGTTATGTCCGATCGGAAAACCGTTCGCCTCAGCTAATTACCAGCTACAATTCGTAGAAGAAAATTTTTCTCTGCATACTTTTAGGGTTGAGGGTTGGGAACCCGCGACGGGGGAGGGTGATTCCAATACGGCATTTTGCATATCTAATTAAAGGTCTTGCCGAATATTATCGGGTAATATCATTTTTTCCTGATTCAAAAAATACTTTTTCAGGACGGTTTTGCATCCGCAAAACTCATTTTCAAGCATTTGGGTCATATACTCCCCACATTTTGCCGATATTCTTGCAGTTCTTTCTTCCATAGCCATTAGTACGTTGTTGTGAAAATTTTTCACATTGGAGGTCAGTTTCCACCACTCACCAATTCCGCCGAACAACGAGATGTAGAAAAGTCCACTTGTTCACCCTAGAAAGCCACTCAAGCTACATTCGATCACCAAAGCTTTCCTCCGCTTAATTGAAATAAACATTGTTAAAAAAATATGTGCAGGGTATCATAATGCATCCTTTAATACATTTCTCATGTCTGAAGGTGTCGGACCTAAAGTTGTATAAAAAGTGGGCATTCCTCTTTAAGTAAGCACAAGAAATTGGACCAATAAAATTGATCTAAATAATGAAGTCGTTTTTCGAAAATTTTGCATCATAATAATTTTGGATACGTATATAGATTTCTTTTCTACTTTTTTTTTTCTTTTTTACTTTGAAATTTTGGTATATTGTTATTTTTCTTTGCTGGTTTTTACATATGAAGACCTGTAGATCGACATGGTTAGAAAACCAGAAGATCATTTAATTTAAAGACCTTAGGGAACCGCAATTCACAAAGAAATTGCTTGAGTTGAAAAATGCAAAAGAACAAGTAAAAAAGCTAAAATTGGTCTAAAACCAATTATTATGATACCCTAGATGAATATTCGTATGACACTACGAATGGTCACCCATCTATACAAGCTTGATTTTTGAAGTGGTTTTTCGCATATATTTCTAGAACGGTTCCTCGGACAGAAAACATTATTATGCCCAATTTTATAGGATTTCGTATTCCAAACAAGTGTTTGGTACTGTAAAAATTTCTGGGATTGATCGTTCTCGCAGTATACGTGAAAAACCTAAATTTGTATATGGAAACACCAAGAAGGGGTTCCCAGATTTAGTCCATTTTTGAAATTTTACTTACAATTTTTATGAAAACACTATGTACAAAATTTCAGCTCTCTACGTTGACGCGTACTCAAGTAGTGTGCAAATATGTGGTGAAAAACGACATTTTTGCATGGCAACCCCACGAAGGAGTTACCCGATTTGTCCCATTTTCGAACTTAATTTAACTTTATTTTTCTTAAAAGCTACGTGTTTTCAAGTTATCGTGAAGAAATATGGACGCACGGACGGACATGCAAAAATCAAAATAACTTTTAATTTTATGCATGGGTGACAAATCCATTTTGCTCTACCATCATTATTTCTAGGTGTTACAAACGGAATGACAAACTTAGTGTATCCTATAGATGAAATTGCTGATGGCCTAACAAAGAGAGTTATTTTGTGGCAGTTCAAGGTGTTACCTCAGAGCTGCCCTAAATTACTAGGATAATAAACAAAAATCCCTGTATTGGGAAAGGCTATAAGGACTTCGTCAGACAAAACAGTTTATCGACACCTCAGGCGGGAAAACAAAAGAACTCATACCCCTTAGAAGAACAGAGCT
The DNA here is from genome assembly GCA_963924295.1 of Dioctria rufipes. Classification (NCBI taxonomy): domain Eukaryota; kingdom Metazoa; phylum Arthropoda; class Insecta; order Diptera; family Asilidae; genus Dioctria; species Dioctria rufipes. Next base: position 16,342,061 of record OZ002744.1, on the reverse strand, counting down.
CAAAATGATTACTGAGCTATTCTCAGGCCGTTTCCCCTTCACCTAAATAAGCTTGGCTTAGCTGATACTTCATCCTTCGGTTTCTGTCAAGATGCTCACGAAACCTCGGAGCACATGCTCTGCAACTGCGAAGCATTGGGCAGGCGGAGACTACTTCACCTCGAACATGCTTTTCCTCCACCAACCTACGTGTGGAACCTCAATCCCAGAATGGTTCTAGACTTTATTAACAGTCTGAGCCTAGAAAGGGAGTATATGCAACGGGGACTTACAATAGATCTTTCAGGTCGCGGTGATTACTAAGCTAACGCCTAAACACATTCTTCACAAATCTAATCTAATCTAATACCCTATAGATTTTATCTAGGATATCAAAACATAGTCACCATGTACACATGTACGTACATGGCATATGACGTGAGAAGATGAAAATATTCGGAGTTTTAGTTTTCTACCTGCTGCTATATGTTGAGCGAAAGTCTAAAAGAAAGTGGTAGGCTATGAAGTTAATAAGAAAATTGGAGATGGAAAAAGTGAATAAAAAATATTGTAACTGTATTAATGGACGTAGAAATTGGTTATTAGCCGCTACATACATAGTCGGAGAATTGATTCTTCGAAATGTCTACCTCAATCAAGAGTTTTGCTATGAAACAAACTCATAGCGAATTTAGTCATTATGAAATTGACCAGGTTTGCTGCCAAATCCGCACATCGAGAATTGAGTGAAAAGCTCTTCTCCAAAAGAAAAATCTTTAAAAAAAAATTCTACCTAAAAGCAGGTGTTTCGTATCAGCAGAAACCGTATACTCATCAGTACGGCTTAGTTCCTGCCTATCGTATACGGAATATAAAGTTCCTGCTGATACGAAACGCCTGCCTTTAAATAGAGCCATAATAAAAAATTACTGCGTCTCAATTAATATTTTCAATTCATATGTACATAATCTTCCCACAAGGCTAGCAATTAATTATAAAAGTTATCAAAACATTAATTCTAAAATTCAGAATTTAACTGACAAACGACGATAAGAGATATAATTCAATCGAGCCGCCATCCACCAAATTATCTTCTCGCCCAAGATGAACTAATGCAGTCACTCATAGTCTCATAATCGCAGCATTCAACAAGTGATGATGAGTGTGCACGACTTCACCTCTTCTGAATGTGATCTTTCAAAGCTCTTAACAAAATTGTTAATTAGGGATGACATCATCTGTTAAAATTTATTTCCACTTTGAACTAATTTTCCTGCAATTTACGACGAGGAATACCGCCGCGTCGCTCCGCATCAACTTAAGGAAGGACCTATAAAGTTAAAAGAACTTCACACTAAAAAAAAAAACAAAAAAAATATCGTATCAGTTTAGGGTGGAGGCAATATAATGAAAAACAAATGAATATAGGACATACGGTGTGGAGGGAATGTCGATTGAGAGGTAGTTATAAAGCAGCAGCCTCGGTTCTAAACTTGGGCCTTTAGTGTTTTTAATCCATACGTATACTTGTGTGTGGTTGTACGCGTAGAGCGATAAAAAACACTAAAATAGCATCGTGTCAAAACAGTCGTCGAGTTGTAAATCAAACGGGGGAACGTTTCGCTTTTAAGTGATTGTGTCAGATTTTTATTTATTTATTGCCCGACGTTATCAGCAATCATGTCCCGAGAAGATGGATTGCGGTGGTGGAGAGCTCACAGAAATAGCGAGATAAGACGACGCCGATTAGTAGCAGATGGATGTGGTGGTCTCTGTTAATTTATGGCGTTTTGATAACCTAGCAATAATTGTAATTTATGTTTATGACTGGTGTATTATAGGGAAAGGCTTAATTCCGACTTATCGCTGATCTTATTATATGTGCAAGTGACTTTACTTTGCGGTGAGTCACTTCATTTCGCAGTGCTTTTTGGTACATATTTAGTAGATTAGTAGGACAAAAATATCGAACCCTTGCTATTTTGTGTTACGATAAAATTTATATAGCACTATAAAAATAGGGGATTAGAGGGATTTATGAGGTTTTATTGATATTATTTACAAAACAATAATATTAATAACAAAAAATTAACAATGTTACTCAATAGTAAGAAGGTGCCTTGCCTATACCTTGCCTTATCTTATGTATCAATGGCTAAGATATTTTGCTATATAGAAGAAAAAAATATCGAAATTGTAGGTAGGTATACCGGAAATTTCAGCTTTATATTTTTCTATAATTAGATCGCCAGCGATAAACGTTGGGTATTTGTCTTTCTTTCTTGGCATTTCATCAGAATTACTTAAGTGCAGTACGAAGAATAAATTGTCAGAGTTGATGTCTGAAAATTTATCTGATTACAGCATTTTTATGAATGTCATAAATCTTAATGATTGATCGATTGTAACACTTGGGGTTAAGTAAATAGAAAATTTTTCCATAAATAACAATAAAATTTATTTTATTCGAAACTTAATGATAATTTTATTGCACCTTCTTGGTCATAATAAATTAATTCAACTGCTTTTGGGGGGCTTTTCGGAGCAGAAATATTATCAGGGTAAATTGTGTGGTGAGCGATAATTTATGGAAGAATTTAATTCACTCTACTAAATCGCTCTAGTTGTTCTTGGGAATTTCTATAGAATTATTCAACCACAAGTAATTGTATTTATATATTCGAAGAGTGATATTGACTTGATTTGAAACATCTACAAGTCTCAACATTTGAATCTGATCCAGTTAGTATATATATAAACATTCATTTTTCACTATTTGAAAGGCAGACAATCGAATTTTATTAGTTGATGCAAGAAAAGATGATGTTACTTGGAACTAAACTCCAGTTGATTAGAGAGTTTGGCTATGAAATAAATTTATAGCGAATTTATTTTATGAAATTGACCGAATTTGCTACCAAATCTGTAGCTCGAGAATTGAGTGGAAGAAACTCTTTTCCAAATGAAAACCATTTTAAAAAAATTTCTATGTCAAAGCAGGCATTTCGTAGCAGCAGGTGCGGTATACTCATCAGTACGGCTTGGATCCTGCCTGCCGTATACGCCAAAGTAACAGCCATATATGCACTTAAAATAATATTTAAGTGTGAGTTTTATTTGAGACAACAAACTCTTTTCCAAACGAAAAATCTTTTGAAAAAAGAAATTTCTATGGCAAAGCAGACATTTCGTATCAGCAGGTGCAGTATACTCATCAGTACGGCTTGAGTGCTGCCTACCAAAGCCGAACGAGGCTGTTGCTTTTTCCTCTTGTATATATGATTTGATATAGAAACCTTAAAAATAAAAGTTCTAAAATTCTTCTATTTTCCACTGTCTATAATCTTAATCTTCTCGGTATACCAGTCCTAATCTGGTTATTATTCAGGTCGAGCAGTCAAAGGTCAACCAACACCTATAAGCAAAAAAAAAAAAACACAAACAATTGTAAGCATTCCTAATGTAAACGGAAAGTGAGTTTTTATTTTTGTTTAAAAAAAAAAAATATTTTGGATGTAAAAAGGCTTCCCCAATAATGGATAAATTAAGATAATCAAGTCATCAAGAACTATTTATTCGCCTCTGATTATCTTGGGATAACTACCGATGCCCCTGTTATGCCCAATTAAATAAAAGTTAAATTACAGAATTCCTACCAGGTAACGTGCGCTCACTGGACGATTGGAAGAGTCGATTGGGTGCCCCAGGCGACTGAACTATGGGGCTATTGCTGTTCGTTATAAAGTCGACATAGGGTCGGCTTGATCTTCTAGTAACTCTATCTGGACCAACGGAAACAAGAGTCACTCGCAGAAAACCAGTTAAGTACCACAGTTGTCGACCGACTGCCGTCTTAGTTTAGTTTGATTTTTTTTCCGTCACTAACGTCCACACGTTATTGGACGTTCCGTAATCTATCTCGTTCTGCTTACTGAAGGTTTTGGTAATCTCATTACTCCATCGAAACTAGTCCAGGCTTACGGTTTTTCTGACAAGCATACACCACGTGCAGCTGTCAACAATATTGCCTCTTGTAGCGCCTATAACGACATTGCTTCCACCTCACAGTTTTCGACAACCTCAAGCTGTATGGTTACAATTGGAACTAGCAAGCAGCTAAGTCTTCATAATTCAGCTATGACTTAAACATCGTCGACCTTACAGGATAGAGAATACAAATTAAATTATTCTCGTTCGAATGTATGTACATTTCTATTGAAAAGACAGAGAGACCCTGCTTTCCTATACATTACACAACATTTACCATGCGTCATACTATTCAAGCTAGTACCCCATCAGCAGTCTTTAACAAAGAGCTAAACTGCAGTTACTCGTCTAATACGTTGGCATCAAGCCAAACTAGGTAAGCTAGTATTTCCCGGTCTATATTAGCACACAAGCGCTAAAACGGCTTGGATAGTTCTTTCTTACTGTTATCATACGTTGTCATACGTAACACGTACATATATAGTAATATCGGCTATAATCGGCTCCGATTAATTTCTAAAATTTAACCCGACCATAGTTGGACTGATACAAAACATGGTATCCCTCTTAGTGCTATTAGCAAAACTCGTTTTAGATTCGCAGTTTGACAGCCTTTTTAACACTTTTTGTTCCATGTGAAGACTCAACAATTTCGTATTACCTCACCTATCCGAACTTCTACTCTCCATACTACTTACTACTACTTTACTCAATTAGCGATTGATCGAATAATCGTATTCAAGAAAGTAAACGCGCTGCTCTTAATCATTAGTGCCCCGACAAAAATAAATTACATCTAAATTGAAGCAAACCTGCCTCTCTAAGAAAACAAAACAAACAAACAAAAGTTCCTATCACATGAGCTGGACTTCTCCTAACATTCAGACGTAACTATCTACAAAATCTGCACCAATTTACTTGATTTATTCCAATTAAATTGACCTAATTACGGCAATTAATTGAATTAAGTGAATCTGAGAATTTCAAAACTATCATCATCATACCTGTCACATCCATGTCCAAAATCAACGGGATAAACACCTGCTGCCCTGCCGCCCACGTGATAAGATAGTTCCATGTCACATTGTAGCATTTCCCATTTGACTGACACCCTCCTCTCATTACACGAGAGATATTCAGGGAAATTAGTGTGACACCGAATAATGCTTGCGCGCTTTGAGCAATTTTCCCACTGAGCACAATTGAAATGCATGCGTCAGACAAAATCAGACTGTGGGACTGAGGCGGATAAAAGACCAGACAAAGACCGCCCGAGCCCAATATTAGGCTGTCACTTAACATGCCGCCCCTTTCAAGTTGCCAATTACACTTTTGACAGCTGATGTTAACGGAGAATGACACTTTGTTATGTGTATGATTTCGTTCGCCTCAATTCTATTCAAGCGTGGTGTGTATGCGTGTGTGCATGTGTGTAGTGTGTAGTTTGGTTTTCTGTTTCTATTGTTGTTTTTTTCCTTTTTCAGCCCCTCCATGTAATCTTGTTGCACGGGCATAAGTGACATGTCAGTGGTAATTTAAAGCGACGTTTCGAGCTTGTTTGTGTGGGGAATTGGTGTCGTCTGGAGTATATCAGCGGCGCGGTATACACAGTGACCCAAATCGATTTCTTCTGCTATGTCCAAAGTAGTAGTAACGCACAGGGCTTGTCTCTTGTTGAGGCGCTTTAGGTCACGACAAAGTTGACAGGCGAGTCCACCACAGTGTGTTGTCTGAGGTTGTTGACTGGGGTACAATCGAACTCAATAGAGTCCAATGGAATTACGAGTGAAACGAAGGCGGAAGTAGAATTGCCAGCCAGAAGTCAACGGGGGATCTGACGTATTTTGTCTTTAATTAGTCTCTGGTGAACGTTTACCCATTTTTGACAGGTTGAAATTGATTAGCGATGACAGCTGTAAAATGCACTTACGGGCAATGACGTGGAATGGATGTGTCTCTGATGGTGAAAGAATGACAGAATGTCGGAGAAATTGTTCTTGTCTTTCCTTTTCTTTTTTCTTTTTTTTTGCGCGGCTACATATTAACCTCAATTAAAAGTTGCTAGTTCCATGTAAACGGGGTTTTTTCAGGATAAATTTAAGTTCATCGTGTTATAAATGTGCAAAAAATCAACAAATTTCATAATTGTGTATGTTTCTTCAACTCGCAGTACCGTGTGAAGATGCTTTTTGCTGGCTTAATATTTTTTTATGTACACTTCAAAAACCTTTCACTACTTGTGGTCAAGTTTTTTTGCTGGGTAAGAAAAATTTTTAATTTATAGGTAGGTATTTGTAGGATTTGGTAAAAGATGAATCTAGTCCTTCACCGTTGTAAAATAGCTGATCAAGGATTTTCACTATCGTGAAAGAATAAATTAAACCAGGATTATATGGCTTTCCTACAGTGAGTATTTTCAGCCGTGGTGATTACAAGAAAAAAACAACATATGTCTGACCACAAGAAAGCCTTACACCAAGTACTGCAGCAGGCGCCTATCTAGGTTTTTCAGGTTTTGTGCGAGTTACCTATCTTCCAAGAAATCTGTTCTGGTCTTGTGATTTGTGTATGTGAAACCAATTCAAATGCTAGGTTTCAATCTGTAAAGAAGCATGAGAACTCTGTGCACTACATACAATTTTTAGAGATTGGAGTCAAACTACAGCTGATAACTTTCCTATCAAGTGCCTCACCATTTGCTAGTGTGCCCCGATGTAAACGTATCTCAGCGGTTGTGTTATGACTATTTCATAGGCCCAGTTCTGTGCTTGCTGTTTAGGAATGGGTTCCAAAGAATGATCTGTGGGTTCCCATTTTTTATATTATTAAGCCAAGCTCAGGGAATACTCTATGGAAAGTGATAGGGATAGGATTACATGAGGAAAGTGGTGGAGGTGCGGATATATATACATATCTTCGCAGATTGTAAGCCGGAGGACAGGCAGAAGATAGCAGACAGTCTCACATATTCGCACAGTTCAGAATAAGAAAGCATCACGGAATTTTACTGTACGGCTGAAAGCACTTTGAAGGGTGAAGGGATGTGCGCGTCTTGCAGCGTGAGTATTGCTTGCAGGAATCATTCTACAAGGAATCAGTCCAAATATTTCAACAGAACATTGATCATGCAGCATTGATCAAGTCATCCGACATTGCGGCGGTGCTCGCGTGAGTCGATACGATCAGTTTTTTTATTACCAAACCGCCAATGTGCTTGAAAGCCTTTTGGACAGTATCTAATGAAGCTAAGGCTGTGCGCCCAACGCCGGTCCAGATGTGGGAATTGCATTCCATTCTAGATTTGATACAGAGCTTGATCAGGAGAGCTAGCTTTGACAGGCTATAATATTTCTTACATCGTGGCAGAAGAGAAGATGTGATCTGCCGAGCTTAACTTACTTCAGGACTGAGTTTAGTGACGATGTTTTAGAAATTAATGGTCGATAAAAAAAAAATGGGAGTGGAAAATGAGATCATTTTACACAGATGATACAGCTTTGAGTCTTAGACGCATTTCATTCGACGCGTTTCGCTTTGCCCCAAGCAATAATATTTCCAAGAACGTTATTCAATTACCTTATTATGCCATCTTGATGGATACATGTGGCCTTCTCTCTAGAGTCTACAATAATGTCAAAGAAGGTGAAATCAAAGGTGCTGTCTTCGGCGAAGCTACATAAGGGATTAAAAGTAAGGGAAAGAAGATCATTAATAAAAATTAGGAAAAGATACGTAGAGATAACAGAGCCCTGGGGCACACCAATATTTTTAGGGTGAGATTCAGTATTAATGCGATCTAATATAAGCCGTTTTAAATAACCATATAGTAAAAACTCATGTGAAATATTTGCAATTTTCTTATTGCACATTTTCTAAAAAGGAACGAAAATACGACAGAGAATACTGACGTTTGATGGTTTTATTTCTGTTTTTTTCTGGTTTGTCTGTTTATTGTGAGAAATATTGCATTTGAGATGGCAGAAACATATACTATCCAGAGGGGAGCAAATGCAGCCATGGGAAACACTATATTTATTTAAAGTTCTAGATACAACCCCATGTGTTGTTGTTAAACTTCATTTTCAATGAAAATTTTTTGCTTGTAAGACAATTGAAGATTGTTTAATTTTTCTAAGAACGCGAAGCACAGCGATAAAAGTTATCAACGTCAACCACAGCATAATCTTTAAAAACTTCAACCTTGTGAATGCTGCCAACAAGACACATTACGTTACTGGCTTGAATATTGCAGTTATTTTGCATCAAATTATTACAGCAGGAAGAATTTTGGACGGGAATTTTTATTCCAATTTTTTTTTTAACAAATTTTCCCGCGTTACTATTTTCCTTAAAAATTGCACAAATAGCAACAAAAATTACCTGGCAAGACTCACAAGATTACAATAGAGTAGAAAAAAGTAGACTTGCTTCAGTTCAACCACAACCTGGCCGATCTCAGCAATTTTGCCATTAGGCTCTAGATAACCTGATCTCATATATTCTACAGAACTGTTAAAGCTGAGGCAGAAGTTCAAGTTGGAAATATTTGCATTGTGTTTCCGGCTTTACTTTTCTCGTTTTCTAATAAAGAAAGTAACAATTGAGTCCTTACTACCCAATCTGTAAGGTTTTTTTTTTTATATAATAAGTTTATTTTCGATCTGTCATGGATTAACTATAGTCTGTCTACGGTCTTGTCATGTATGCTCATCTCAGCTGTTATGTTAATTTATGGCCAATGTTTCTATTGTTTTAAGGGACCGAAAATAGCTGGTATTTTGAAAATTTTCAACAACAAAAGCTGGGATAAATTATGATCGTGGAATTTACTGGAATATACGAAAAGATGTCTCGTGAAACCCGTTTCGATTCCTTTAAAGCTTTTGAAAACTTAGCTTTTTATTAAAAAAAGCTAAAAAACCAGGCTGGAAAGGCTTTTTATTTTATCTGGCAAAAATATAAATCAAGCTTTGCTTTTTATTTTTTCTGGCAAAAATAAAAAGCCAGCTTGACTTTTTATTTTTTCGAGCTGGAAGTAACAGGTTCTGAAGTCGGAAGTATAAAAAGATAAGCTGGTTTCTTATTTTCAGGGACCGAATCAGTTCTGAATTTTTACGAAAAAAGCTTTATTTACTTGTTATTCCTGGCCGGTAATAGTTTTGAAGCTAGAAAACCAAGCGCAGCGGCTTGATACTTTTTTTCGTTAAAAATATAAAAAGCGAGCCCAGCTTTTTATTTTTTCTAGTCAAGCTGGCTTTATATTTTTGCCAGATAAAATAAAAAGCCTTTCCAGCTTGGTTTTTTTAGCTTCAAATTTTTATCGGTCAGGAATAACAAGTAAAGTTGGCTTTTTTCGTAAAAAGTTATAACTGATTCGGTCCCTAGTTTTAATAGTGGAAAATTCATGCTGCTCTTGAATTATCTGATTTTTTTTTCACCCATTGCCTAATTTTTTTCGGAATTTTATTATGCTTATGATTACATACATCTTGCGATTTCCTCCGAAATTCGTGCAAAGACCGCCCCGATATTTCCGAGCAAACTTAGGAAATTATCACATATCCCAATGTAGGCTTGAAATCTTTGAAAGAAAGACTCCTAATGCAAGGAGAGATTAAACACTGGAAAACGTTTATTTCATGTACGATTCTAGTAGTGAAGACATGATTTTTACTCTGCGTTTATCTTCACCATAATTTTTGTACTAAAAGAGAACTAAAACACCTAGTTTTAGTATATGGGCTTTGTTCAGTCCTATTGTTTCTACTCGTTTATCAGTGGTATAAGAAAATCTGTTTTTGATACGGCATCCGTATCTAGTCTCTCCACGTATATGAAGGAACAAAGATAATTCACAAATTACGATTCTGATATTTTCAATTACGAAATAGCTCCACAACAGACTTTGTCTTATTATAGCCGCATATTTTCAGTGGATTTTGATATTTGGATTCAATCAATTCTTTATTTCCTGGCTGATATTTAAAGAGGATCTAAGTATGTAGTATATGCAAGCGAAATGGAGATATTTGTTCGAATCAGTTAAGCCCAAAGCCTAATATTCTCATACAATCATTAAAAGTGACCTCAAACTTCCTAGTACAAGAAGAATCTAAACCAGGGAAAATTAGACAAGACCCAAAAAAATACTGCAACAGAAGCGTTTTAATGAGTTTTAAAAGTAAGGGCTTTGTTAATATACTAGCTGATAAGCGCAGCCTCTGAAGGCTACAATATACGGTCATATCAGCTTATTGAGGCTTTCTGAGGAAAGCCGAAATGTTTAACATTATTCACATAAGGCAGGGTAGTTCCATCAAGAATGACCGGCAGCAACTCGCTTATATCAAGAAGTTGTTTATAAAACAGTATTGATTGGGATTAAATGGGATTTAATATAAGTTGGCTTTCGAACGCCCATCTTGATACTCGATCCAAGTCAGCTTTAAGGCTGTCCACAGTCTTCCATAAGACCAATCGCCTTGTTCAGGTAGAGTTGAATATTGTCAGCGTACAAATGCATATCACAGTCCTGTATGACATTGGGAAAGTTATTACTGTTTATGCAAAACAAAAGTGGTACAAGAATAGATCCTTAGGGTACTCCGTAATGTAAAAGTAGTATTTCCAAGATCCTTTCAAGATCTACTTACACAAAAATCAGCTTTTAGAGAAATGGCTGGCGTGGAAAAATTAAATTGTGAAACTAATTTTGTTAGCTAATTAGGATGATTAACACTATCGAAAGCTTTTGAAAAATCCAGTAGGATCAATACTGCAAGATCATTGCAATCTAAAAATTTCCGAATATCACTAGTGACTTTTAAGAGAGCTGTTTCACAACTGTGAAAAGCATGGAAGCTCAATTGCCAGTGAGTTAAGAGGTTAGTGCTTTCCAAGTATTCTATTATTTGAGAATAAATTATCTTCTCAAGGGCATTTAATAGATAGCATAATACACTTATAGGCCTGAAGTCAATTAAGTTCCTCCGATTACTTGTTTTAGTTATTCGACCTTCGACTCTTCCAACAAATGGAAAATTTTGATGTTGTCAAGCAAGCATTGAAGATATGCAAGACTTTCATATTTCAGACATCAGATTTGATTGAATGAAAAACTTTACTGACTTTGCCGATATCGACACAACGGAAACTAAGACCGTCCGTCTGAGCCTCGCCTGCATTTCTGTTAATCTACAGAACAGACTTGCAAAGTACTTAAGTACATTGGTACTTAAATACTAATATCAGTACCAGTACCTGGACTTGTACTTGAAAAATTTTAAAGTACCAGTACTGGGACTTGTACTTGAAATGTTTTTAAGTACCAGTACTACCAGGACTTGTACTTGTACTTAAAATATATCTAGTTCAGGTACTAGTACTGTATTGGTACTTGTACTTGGAATTTTACAGGTCTGCTACAGAAGCTCAGGCAGAATTCAGGGAAACAGATTGTGATGATGTCAAATGTACATTTAAGCTGTATTAAATTATTCCGCAGGCTTTTTGGAGGTAGGTTAGTGTCAAACCTAAATGGCATAATGAAGATATATGAATCTTGAAATTAAATTTGTTTTTTATTTTTTTTATAACAATTACGGCCCGCATGATTCTTGAATATAGATTATTAGAAAGATTATTTTATTCTGCTACCCATCATTCTCGCTCGAGCTCGGTTTTGTATCTAATATTATTTCTAAGTGTTCCAACTGTTTGTTGAAGATTGTTAATGACCTCATCGCTTTGAATATTCTGTTTCTTGTGAATAAGAACAAAGGATAAATGTTTTGTCTGAATTGGTAGAACATTTTTTTCTTTGTATCCATTCTTCCATTGCGCTATCCTGCAAATTTTGCTTTAAAATTTACCTTTGACGAGTACGACAATACATACCTTCGGTGTATCCAACCATGTGAGATAGCCAATTTTATTTTATAAAGCGGAGAGAGTATTCCTCTTCGAATACTGCCCTTATAAACTCTCCATTTGACAACATGTTGTTTGTTCATCTTCCAAGAGGAAGAGTTAGATTGATTCTAACACAAATTTTTTATCACTTAATGCATAATAATTTTTCAATAAAGGCTTTTTTTATGTAAAGTTCATTCGATGGATTTTTCTTTCTTTGATGCGATCATGTCTGGCAGGTAACGAACTTTCTTTTAAAGACACACAAACCAAACCGATCTGATGTGAATAAATAACTAATAAGGAAACGGCATATCGGGTTAAAACCTAAGCCACTCGGCGAATTGTATTAATGTGCTGTATTTGTATTCGTTTCGTCATGGCAGTAGTGAAACCGCAAAATTTTGAAGGGGGACTTTTATTATAATCCAAATTGCTATGTATAATAAACAAATTTTTGTCGCCCCCTTCTCTTCAGATAATATTCCTTGGCGTCGCCTATGATAATTTAAGTGACTTGTTAGGCATTTCATTTCTCCCCCCGCTCCATGGGTGTGACTGTCCTTGAATTGCCTACTCACGCACACTATATTCGCACGAAACCCCGCTTCCTTATTAGTTATTTATTCAATGGATGTAGGTACTTATCCTCCATTTTTTCAACTCTTATAATTGAAAGTTTATAAGGCTTGCAGATCGGAAAGATCTAGTCGCTATATTGCTGGACTTTTCTGGTTTTGGGGAACGAACATAAAAGAAAATCAAACATCCTTTTTGTAGATTTTCTTGAAAATTAACACAATTCCCTCTTCTTGCAGTATTATGGGATAATTCAATCCTTTTGGATTTTTATAAGGGGTTGCAATGGGATTCATTTGTCCATAAATCTTTCATCTAAGATGACTAAATCTTCTATAAACCATTTTGGAAAATAAAGGGGGTCTTAGAATGTTTCTCGTTTTTGTATGAAGAGACTGGAAACACAATGGCAGATAAATCAACTGGGTGCAAAAGGACATTAAGAACGATCACGGATGTCGAGTGCAGTCGCCAGTTTGTCACGACAGTCATTACGATTGCGCACAATTCCTCATTCGCAAAGATTTCCATTTTCACCCCTGCAAAATTCTTGCTGTGCAAGAGATGAAGCCCGTTGATCCTGTTAAACAAGTCAAATTCTGCAGGACAATGAAAAATCGTTTTTGTAGCTTCAATAACATAATGGTTCTATGAAGTATTCAATTTTTACAACATTCACGTGAATAAACAAAACTGTAGATATTGGGCTATGGATAATCCACTGAAACTACATCAGAAACCTTTATACTCGCCTGAAGTTGTCGTTTTGAGCTGCCATATCAAGTCTAGGAATTATTGGTCCATACTTTTTTTTAAGATAATCGTGATCGCACTCAGACCGTTAATTCCGATTGATAATGCCATATGAAGTCGACTTTTTTTTGTCTCCAAAAATGCAAAAACAGATTGTCAACACATTTTTCCAGCAAAATGAAGCCACTCCCCATGTCACGAGTGACTCGTTAGGTGCTCTTCACGATTTATTCCTTCAAAATAGTAATTAGTCGTCAAGTAGACATCAACTTGCCACCAAAGAATCCAGATTTGACGCCTGCTGATTTTTTTCATATGGGGGTACTTCAAAAGTAAAATTTTCAACTCATTACCATCAAATTTGAATGTTTTAAAGCAAAGAACCAGAGATGAAATCAACGCTATTTCAAGTGTGATTGAAAATTTCAGTTCCAGGGAAAATAAATGTGAAGAAGCCGATAGTGTGCATTTACAAATGGTTCGTTTTCACAAATAGGAATTAAAAAACTGCTATTTGATTTTAGAGTCATTAAAACGGTTAATTAATTCTGGTGTTTTATTTTTAAGTATCAAAATCGAAAAACATTCTGATACACTCTCTATGCTACTTGGCTTGATGGTATTTCGCACCTGGTATACTCAAGTTCTGCGCCTCTTCTTTAGTAGACGTCTACGTAAACTAAGGCCTTAACCCAATACTCACTTGGGGCGAAGCGAATCGGATCTTGTTTACTACTTCCACAAAGGAATGTTATCTCTTATCACTGAAATGTACTCCAACATCCGCTCAACCCATTTCCGTCGATGGAGAAGATATCTCGAGTTCACCATCTCGCAATATCTTAGACATTGAAATATCCAACAATATTAATTGGTCCGATCATATTTTTGGTATTGCCTAAAAATGCGATGAAATGCATGGGCTTCTTGCAAATATTTACTCATCAGACTTCGGGCAATCTATACAAGTCTCATATCAGGCCTAGATTAAATACAATTCTCATATTTGGGCAGGAACAGGCACTGTATTGTCCACGTTAGACAAAGTTCAAAAGCAGGCCTTTAGTCTTCTTAGTGTTGACATATCATTAGCAACTATTGATTCTCTAGAGCACAGGCGTATGTTGGATGTCTATCTCTCTTTTATCGCTACTTCTATGGCTATTGTTTTGAAAATATCTCTAGCCTGAATTCTTCCTATACGTACCACACGAACTATAACTTGAGATCATTCTCACATTCTTGAAGTCTACGAATCCTTCTTAAGCAGAATAGTATGAATTTGGAACAGCTTGCCATCCTTTATTTACCCATCAGCTATGAACCGCAAACATTCAAGCGTAATGGACATAGGCACCTCCTTCGCTCAACCCAATATTGCTAGATATTCTCTACCACTTTTTCCTTTTCTGCCAAGTCTGTGCTACGGCATCATACAGTATCCCCTAAGCTTTGACAATATCATTAAAAAAAATCATTGCTTAAATTTCAGCGCAGTATCCACATATTCTATTTTTTTTTTCATACTTAGAGGTATAAAAAAAAACTTTGATAGTATAAAAAAAATATACAAATTGCCGTGCCTTTAATTCTTACAAAACGCGAGTAAACCTGCCAAATTGTGCCCCGAAATTTATCAAGTTCTGTTTTGAAATTTTGCAAGAATTCAAGTCATGGCAATTTGATTATTTTGCTTAAACTTTTAAATCCTTTTCTACTCCTATGCACTCAACAAATCAATTCAATTAGCAATCTCTGCAGAAAACCAAAAGAACACATCTATTGTTTCAAAGTTTCTACATGGCTGTGTATCTTGAAATTTTAAGTTTAGAATTGTACTAAACAAATTTCAATTATAGTTTTTTATGGAGTATTGCATCTAACGATGTGCTGAAAATTTCTGCGAACTTTCATTGTTCGAATAGTTCAAAATTTGAAATTAAATTCATCATTTTCCAATCCTCAACATAACAAATTCAATCTTGACAGACATTAGAAATTAGACCTAAGGAATTCAGCGTTCAAATGTTTCCCTAGATTAGATTTTCCATTTTTAGTAGAAGTAAATTTTATACGGATTTAAATAGTCAAAACAAGATAACGAGGAACCCAAAACAATAAAAATGTTATTCGCAGAGCCTTCCTAGTGCGTATAAAAAGTGTGTATTTGCGGCAAACCAATTAAGCTGTATGCATAACAAAAATTCAGAAAAAAAGTAAAAAAAAAAAAATGTATTTGGTATTGTATCATGACAATCATTTTTCAATAGTTTTATGAGGGATATTTCAAAGATCTCATTTTTGCAAAGCAAATTCTTTTTCTGTAACGAAAATTTCATTTTTATAACCAAAGTTTCAATTTTGTAACTAAAATTTCCATTTTGCAACGAAAATTGCATTTTCTATTAAAAAAAAACACAATTTTCGCTTAAAAAAATAAAAATTTCTTCCCAAAAATGAAGAGAATGGCAAATTTTAATCTTTCGTCGAAGTCTAGCTGAAAATATCCACGATTGAAGAAGGTTATAAAAGTGCATTTCCGCACTATTCCATGGGCAAATGACTTATATACCGGGTTAGATGAAAACCCCTAACCCTTTTAGCTTTAGCAATTATATATCTCCAAAAATGGCAACAAAAGTAAAAGAGAAAGAAAAAAGATCGAAGGAACACAAAAACACTTATTTTTTTTTAATTCAAATTGAAATATTTTATTTTTATTTGTTTTTTTTTTATATTTTTTTCTTAATAATTTTTGTTAAATTACTTTTTATCTTCGAACCATTGTCTTTGTTTTTTTTTTTATATTACTAAAACTTTACTTTCGGGTAATATTTACATAATTTTTACACATTTTTCTTGAATATTAGAAAATAAAACTTAAAACAGGCGACAAACTAAATAACTAGAGTTGCAGCTTTTGCGTGATCATAGCGTTTTTAAAGGTTGAGCTTAGGCTGTAAATTGTAGACATAATTACGGGTTTTAATTGAATTTTGGGTTAGTGGGGGTGACCCATTTTTTTTTTTTTTTATAACATGATGAATTGAATTTGTGGTTCTCTTAACTAAAGCAACAGGGCAAATATATTTAAAATTCATTTATGATTTAACTTAGACAAAAAAAACTTCATACTTTGACTTTTATCAGCGGAAATAACTAACTTCTAATTTATCACAGTTTTCTGTTTTTTTTTTTGTTTTTTATTTTTCTCTCTTCAACTTTGTCTCATTTTCATTTGACTTGTTTTTTTGTGATTTTCAATTGTGTCTTCGTTCACACTTAACAGACAGATAGACAGACAGACAGACAGACAAATAGATAATCTCACATTCTATGGCATTACTTTGAAGTCTATTTGGCTTTCAATATCAAATCGAACGTCGGTCGTCACAATTTTTTTGGTGTTGGTAAATACCTCACTCTATACCACCAAAGGTTTACTGATGAACCGCAGCTGATCCTATCCTTTGGCCGTACATTGCGTACGGTGAATAATAAGGTCCTAAAGCTGCTGCTGCGGCTGGATTAAGTGTCGCTCCAAATGGTGATCCAGGCATACCGGATGGCATTGTTCCAGGTTTGCCATAAGGATGATATCTAGCTGCTGACATTGGACTTAAAGGTGGTGTTGGATATCCTCTCTGTAGAGCTGATTGTGGAAACAGGGAATTGAGAAGTGTTTGTGTTTGTGATTGAGCAAAAGCTGCAGCTGCTGTTACAGGATCAGATAGATTTCCAGTATGTGAACGCAGGTGACTAAATAGCTCATCGGATGTATTGAAACGTTTACCGCAATACGAATCTCCAGCAATCCAACTGCAAACGAATGGTGATCTCATTTGTGCTGCATATGGATGACCCGGCGGTAATGATCCAACCATTGCCATCGCAAGTCCATATTTTTGATGTTCGCATTGTGTACAACCGCTAGGACATGGTGCCCCCATCAACATTTGTTGTGTATGTTGTGAATATGGGCATCCAGGACAATAAGGATCCTTGCAAACTGGTACAATTGCTTCACTACCCGATGCAGTTTTGATCCTTTGATAACTAATGTATGGATTTCCTGCATTACTTGCAGTACCTGGATAACCATTTGCAGCTGCTGCAGCCAACATTGCAGCATGATGATGGGTAAAACCTCCGGCAAATGGTGGACGAAAAGCTGGATTTGTATGTTGTTCCATTCCAGGTGGACAACATAATGCTGAAAGTGGACTTAATCCATATGGGTTTTGTTGTTTATATGCACCGAGTGCTGACATATCCTTTTGATGACCCTGAAGAACTTCTAAGCCGGAACGTATTATTGGGCTGGCTCCACGTTGTGATGAAGGTGATGATGATAATTTACCACAATCACTTGGGGTTGTTTTTCCTCCCACTAATTCACTGTTATTTGTAACACTAATTTCAGGCGAATGTGATTTATTACGCGACGGTACACGACCACAATTTCCTTTTAATTTTGTATCATCAAGACTTGAAACACTTTCACCACTAGTTGTTGAAGCACTGCTTTTTGAACTCGGCCGATATTGTGAATAATCCTCAGATTTTGTTGATGATGATCCTGTTGAACCGATTCCTGTTGTACAAAGGACATTAGCTTCATATGGTTTGAAGGCTAATTTAATTTCTGTTGGTGAATTAGATTTTGGTGCTTTTGCCGACGGTGATTTTGATGTTGCTGTTGTAGATCCTGTGTTAGTTGTTGACGATGATGATGTTAGCAAATCTGATTTCTTTTTATCCACACTAAGTAGAGGTTTAACTGCAGATGAATCAGCACCAATTTGACTGCAAGTTTGTGCCAATAAAGCTAAAGGTGACTTCTTTGCATCCAACTGTAAATTTAAAAAAAAATAAAAATTGATTAAAATTTAGTTTATCAAAACTTTCTGGTAACTTTATTTTTCTATCTCTCCCTCTCTATGCAGATTGAGGTGTTTTAAGTAGAAAATAAAACTTACCGTAGTCGGTAAAGGCGTCAGATAATCAGGCTGAAGATACTGATTGCTACCAATTGTAACAACGCTGCCACCTCCTTCTAGAACCACCATTTTGGCGAGATTTTTCTCGAAATTTGCACAAAAGTAATCCAGAAATATTTTTTCCACGACTATTTGGTGTTAAAATAAATTTTAAATTATACACACACACAAACACAATTTTATTTATTGTCACTAAACCTTTTTTATTTTTATTTATTTTTTCTATTGTTATTATTATTTTTGTTTTTTCTTTTCCTTTTTGTTTTTTTATTAAAATAAACACTTATTTGCTCAATTTAATACACCACAAAATAACTCGATTATCCCTTTCGAAATGACTAAACTCGACGGAAGGCAAACTCGAACTGAATGGAACTCTGAATGGCTGTCGACTTACTCGATTCACTCTCAAATTGGTGAGTGAAGAACGTGTCGATGGGACGGGCACGGGCCCGGGGCCATAATTTTACCCCACACTACGAACAAAACGAATATGAGTAAATGCACTTCAATTGAATGCGAATAAGGAAAGTTGTATGCTGTTTGCATTTAGTGCAACAAAGCTAGAAATATAAACAAAATTTAAACATGGCGGACAGGTATCTAATTAGAAGACATGCGTCATATCCCTACTTCTTATTATGTTGCTTCCATTTTATAATGGAGGGGATTTTTAATGAGTGAATTTCTGAGGGAGCTTTCATTTTACGCTCGTTTTTGAATCTCTCTTTGAATCACTCTCATTTTGTTAGCCGTCGTCGTTGGTCGGTGCATGCATGCAAAGCTTTGATCAGATCAGGCAGGAACGGCGGGACAGCACAGGCACACAAAATGCAAAATTCATTTATGAGAAAATTAGAGAAAATTTTGAGTGATGAGAGATTTATAGAGAGTTTTATTTTAGAGTGGGGTTGATGTTGGATAGTAGTAGGGAGGAAGGTGTATTTTTGAAATCCCATCACAAGTGTTACCGTTTATTTGACAAGAGATTTTGTTTTTCGTTTTATGTAGCTGAGGTGTTAATTTGTCTGTGAAGATTTCATGAAAAAGATACTTTCAACTTTTTTTGTTTATTTTATTTTTCAAGAATCAACTTGTGGTGGATGGCTTGGTTCGATATGGTCGTGTAATTTGAAACTTGGGAGTTCTTTTGTTCATAAGCTTATCAAAGTAGGTAAATCTCTCGGTTTTTAACTTGTCTTAACTTGTGGTAGCCGTGGCAAGGAATCGGGTTGAAATTTTTTTGTTTTTATATATTTTGTTTGTCGACTTTTGAGGAAATATTTTTAAATACGGTAGAAATCAAACATTTAACTTTGTCTTGGTACTACATAAATAATTGTAATGCGAGTATTAAGGTAAAAATATGATTTTATTTTTAGTTTTCCTTCAATTTCATTGATAGACGTAGATGGATTTATTGAAAACAAAATTCTAGTGAGGCCGCGCCAGACCTGGATAAATTAAATTAATTTTTTTATTTCAAATAATTATGTTATTTAAAAATTAAATAAAATTTAATTGAAATAACAATTCATTTGAAATAAATAGTTATTTAAAAGTGAAGTACCTACATAGATGTCTTGATATTGAATACGTATTACGTATTTCATCATTGTTTTTGAAAGAGTTCGTAAAAGGTGAGTAGATTAGTTTTAGAACTAAGCCTTTGTACTGCTACCATCATTAGATTATTGTGCAGCGCTTTTACAATTCATACAACAACTCATCCTGGTAAGAGCAGTAGATATTTTTTTGAATGCGGTTTCTTCAAAGTCGGCAGGCTTCATGAGTGGGTGATATGCCTTATCCGATGCATATTAGTTTGCAGTGTCCGGTTAGGACTCCTGTGAAGAATCTGAATTAATTCCTAGACAGCATTAGAAGATGTTGGCCCTTCTTTGGCGACGATCCTTTAATGAATCTTTTGGCTTGTCTATGAAGCCTATCATTTAAGTGCAGTTTTGGATCCAGTTTTGGAAGATAAGCTTCACCATGTTGTAAGAAATACCACAAAATTATTCCGGTCCTATGAGGGGAATTTTCATAGAAAATATTATCAATTAAAAAAAAAAATGATAATATAAAAGATTGTTGCTAAGCTGCAACTGAAAGTGCAAAAGGTGTTTCATATCAACTAGAATTTAATACTCTTCAGTACGGCTCGTTCTAGTAAAAAGTAAATACTTAGTGTTTCGCCTTACATAATTCATACTCAGAATTTTCACTGAGTGCATATAGATGAGGTTACCTAAGCATTTTTCCTGGCTTATATGGCAAGCAAGAACGAGCCGTACTGAAGAGAATTAAGTCCTTGCTGATACGAAACGCTTTTTGCAATCTCTCTGCTCTTTTGGCCAATTAGTCTTGAATTACTTGAATACATTCCCGCATTAACTTCTCTGTGATCTCAGTTGATAAGTTGTCTTTCAACGCCGCTAGGCTATCCTATTCCTCCCTTTTTGGAGCCTTCATTTTGAGAGGGAGATAGAGGTTGAGTTTAACGACCATATTGTTTGCTATTATATCCTGTATTAGATATGCCTCTATTCATTCATTTATAGATCTTAGACTCTTACAGTCCCAAGCATCAGGGTTCGTCTTAACGGCGACTTAAAGTTCACATAAAACGATAGCATATTTTTTTGTAACTGAACTTTCTACTGAAATTAGCCTTTCATTTAGTTTTTATTTACAAAATTATTAATTGTTAATTAATTCAATTGAAATACTTGCTCGTTTCAACTAATAAAAATATAATAATAAATAAAATCATGAATTTATTTAACTTATCTCAATTTAGCCATCAAGCGAGACAAAATAGCTTTAGCAAATTTCGAAAAAAATAAAAAAAAAATGGAAATTTATTATTATTTATGTTTCGAGAGTATGTCCCAGTATTATACTGATTCTGGTTTAACGTCCAGATCCAGCTATAACCCCAACACTAAACACATAAGGAAAAAGGTATTAGGAATAAGAAACAGCAGCTCATATCTAAGGCTACTACATCAAAAGAAATGACATAAAAATAAAATACAAATCATAAAATAATTTTGATAGGAATAATTGGAACGGAAGGATTTTAATTCATTTTTTTTCCTAACAAAAATATGGACAAAAATTGGTAAATTTAAAAAGATAACACAAAATTGTATGGATACCAACAGCTAAAAGGGTTTTTCTTAAGCGGTTTCTTGGTACTTACCCAGTTAAGTTGGGCTACCTTAGGGAACCAGTGTCAAATTTATATGGAAATATAATATTCATTGGGAAACTAAATAAAGTAAATTCACTAATTGAATTTTACGTTCTGCTGCTTATTTTATAACATGCCAATCAAAATAACCCAGATAACACAGAACATGTTCTGATCAACTTTTCGATATGCTCCACAGGATATGAGAACACGCTCTCTGACAACACGTATTGATATCAAAAGACATATTCTATATGCTTTTTATAAGACTCACGTCCACTATACCGAGGGAAATCTTCGGACGTCGGTTAAAAATGATCGCGTAATAATCGGTGCGTATCTGAAATAATATATTCAGAATATATTATAAAGGATATAAAATTGAAATAAATGAGCATCCACAGAAATGTATTCAAAATGTATTCAAAACGATATTAAATAGATATGGATGAAACCCATATTCGAGATGTTTTCAAATGAATATAAAATTAAAAAGCATAAACTAACTACCAAAATTACTCATTAAGAACCACCAAAAACTAGACATTAAAACACTAACCGAGATTCCGTTTCGAAACGAAAATTCGATATAAAATAATTTATCGAAAACGCATCATTTTTATATCCGACGGTACACAAACTCGAACGCTGCTGTACCGAGACAGGAAAGAAAATTCGATTTTCCGCAATGAATGTTAAAAATATATTTTATTCATATCCATATACCGAAATTGAATGAAGCTTAACGATTTGGAGCCGATCATCTGTGTACAAAAAGTACCTTTTTAGAACATATTCCATTTTGTTATCTGGGAAGCAAAGTACAGTCCCTGCGCGACTAGTGAACTTCATTTAATTTTTTTAAATTTCAGAAAGAAGATGGTAGACTGTTCCACATTTCCACAGTAATAAAAAAATAAATAAAAAAAGCATCACTGTATAGGGGAACCTGTAGCATAGTTCTGAGCAAGTTTTTGAAAATTTTCTTTTTATATAAAAATCCCATAGAAAAGAACGGATATTACTTACTGACCTATTTAAAATCCATTCTAATTCCTCATGAATACATGGGACGAAGACAGTAGCTCTATCTCGAACTCTGTTCTGTGTGCAGCCTTTAGTTTTTCTCAGAATCCAGTAGACTTATTATAATTGGATTTGTGTTAGATAATTAAAGAACCGTAGGTATATAATTGCATGTGTCGAAGAATATTAATTGTTGCAGATACATTTCATCAAAATGGTTCGTGTATCAATTTAAAATCTTTTCAGAATAAAGCTAGAAATATACATCAAATATGCTTACGGTAATTAATTACGGAAACCCATATTGTGCCATTCTTCTATCTTCGATTCTATAGTCAGGTTTTATTGTTTTAGAATTATGTTTATATTCGGGTCGGCATTTGCTTTGATGCCTTTTAGATTAACACAAAAAGTTTTGGCGGATGGCAAGTTTTCTCTAACAGGTCTACCTTTTGTTAGAAAATTTTGATTAGTAGATTTAATCTGTTCTTAATTCCCTCTAGTATTTCTGTACTAGTATAACAAAGATTTATAAGCGCCTCTATTAATTGGCCATTGATGCGATCGATGATTAATGTAAAAAGTATTCTCCATGGTATGCTGCGACGCGACACTATCAAAATCTTTAATTTGAACAGTTGCTGTAGGTTGATGAGTTGTTCTTGAAGATAGAATTCGGAATTATACATAATTAATTACATAATTGTGCAACATTAAAATGACTGGTTTTACAATTATTTATTTTAAAATCTCTACTTAACGTTAATTTATTTTTCAGCAATTTGATGTCATGACATTTGCAGCATTAGTTTAGTTTTTGTTTTTCAAAATTAAAAATTTTTTGAATATGATAATTACTTATATCAATAATACTCAAAATAATTGGTGCAGTTTTCTATTTTTCTATGTGATGGATCTATTAGTAGAAATGAAATGAATTTATGGAGATTTTACGTTAAAAAAATGAGAGAGATCAACTTTTGCAAACAGACAAATTTTCTTTAGTTTCAACAGTCTGGAATAATTTATTACAAATAGCAAAAATTGCTTCAACAGGTACACATATTGTGGTGGTAGCCCCACTTAGCATTTTTTCCTAAAGACCAGACATTCTGACTAGTTTCGGTGGAAATAGATATATTTCAATTGCCGGTAAATTTAGTGTGAATTTACCAAAACCTAGAACTGAATTTAGTTAAACTTGCGGAGACGTGTCCGTACGCCTCGTACATTTCCGAACTCTTGACTATCCACTTTGTAATCCTGGGAAAATTTATTTCGAAATTAGCCTCTGAAACGCTGAAAGGCTTTGACTTTAATATAAAGGGGAAAAAATTAAAAATTAATTAATCTGTTATCAAAACCGGCGATTCAGCCACATAGAAATTATAAAAAAAAAATTAAAAATTAATAAACAGATTCAAGAGTAATAGCCATATTAAATAAAGGATAAACTCCCAGAGACCTAACAACGTGACAACCCATGAGCTGTTGTTTTGTGTTATGCTTCCCAAAAATAAGCTCATTTTTATTGTCCAAGTTTTCTTATAAAAACGGATTGGAGATCTACTGCGTAAACATTTGATGCTTCTGCCACACCTACAGACAACACCAGCGTTGTAGTCCTGTGGTCGCTATCATCTCGATGACATATGGTCGGCTTGAACCGTTCAGGCTGCCATAGGGACAGTGTGTACCGGAGAGGTACACTCAACTTCAACTCTCCATCAAGTGGAAATTGCTCACCTTATTCTGGTTCAAACATTTGATCGACCGCTAGCCAGGCATCCAGGATGCATCCTTGCCTACATCGGTCGCAGCCAGTGCTGCCAGATGGCAACATACAAAAATCGGGAAAATGTTGGAGAGAAAATCGTGAATTGGGTATGAAAATCGGTGAAAGAATTAAATCACCTAATTATTTGTTCAAAACATAATTTATAGAAATCCAATAAAATATAAATTAAAAAAACTTAAGAATGTATCCGGAACTATAAAATAATTAACATTCTTATTGCCATTTCCCCTATTTCAATCTTATCAGTAAGATTTACATTATTTTTTATACAATTTAGAATTAAAGCGCTTAAGCATGTTTTCATATATATGCCTACTAAAAGATTTCTCTGTGTTTTTTGTCAAAAAATATCCAATCAATTTCTCAGCTTTATTTTGCTGATACTTATTTGTGAAACAGAACAGACTTTGCAAAATGCAATATTGCGGGTCGCGTCATAGTTTTCATTTTCAACCAACCAGTTTTTTAATTTCGGATCATTTTCGTACAATTTGGAAAATTTTTGCACATACATTTTTGCTTACAATTACAAAAGCTACATAATTCAAACCCTGTAATATTACCGCTAATTTCGGCAATATTTTATCTTCTAATTGAAAGTCCTCCTTATCAAGAAAAATCAACAGTTTTTCAAGATATGTCAATATTTTTATACTTGCATTTAATCTTACTTTTTCTTACATTACACGGTTATGAAATCAACTGAACAAAAACAAAAAGTGACAATGGAAAACATGTTAGGTTTGCCCAATTTCGTCAGATTTCACAGCTGAGTTCTAATCTGCAATATCTGTAATATTTGCGTCCGTTTTTTACCCACATTTCTCCATTATTTCGCGCGTCTGATCCATATTTTTGCATGTATATAGGAACTAGTTCGTTGCTTTTACTAACTTTTCATGTTCCTTAGATTAGTGTCAGAAGCGTTAATATAATAAAATATGGGTGAATAGTGAAAATCTCTAAAAATCGGAAGAGGCAGAAAATATCGGAAATAACAGTGCCAAAATCGGGGAATCGGAATTATACTTGAAATTTGGGGAAAATACGATAAATCGGGGAATCTGGCAGCCCTGATCGCAGCGAAAATTCAAGCCACGAATTGGCTGTGTTAAGCAGGCTTTGAAGACGTCGCAGCTAGTGTTTGAAAAATCAGTTCTCTACGTTAAGCAGGCTTTCAAAGCGTCGCTGCTAAGCAGGCTTCTAGGACTTCGCAGCTAACTTCAAGTCATCAGACAAGTGTTCAAGACGCCGCAGTTTCCTTTTACGGAAGTTGCGCAATTGTGGACGTAGCTCCCCCAACAGGATTGCCATTACGCGAAAAACTGAAGTAGCGAATACCTAATTACAGATTTTAGTTAAGACTCCATTTTCTTTAGCTTATGAGCAGTGACATTTTTACGAATGGGTCCGCTGGGTCCTGGCCCAAGTGACCTGAGATCCATGGAGCTCCTTAGCCCCTGCCATAGTAGATAAACCGATAACCAATTCTCCAACCAGTAAGACAACCTATTACAGCTAAAGTATTTTTTAAATTTCCGGATTTTTTCTACTTTCAGTAGCCAAACGCAATTTATTTGGTAATCAGCGAATTGGAGGCGTTTTGCTAACAACTTTGTGGTCACTGTCGCCATCCTGTCGCCATGGGCTAGATTGGTACGCACACAGTGAATAACTGTCACCCAAAGAACTTATTTTTTATATCATCATTCATCAATATCAATTTCGATGAGGCAGCTGTGATATGTGTATTTGTCATAAGGTTATAGAAAACATCAACACTATTGGAGCGAAACTGTGCTTAAAGGAATATTTCACATTTATCAAACATTAATTACGATCCACTCCTGAAAAATTTTCTGGATATTTCCTTATGAGATGTATGTGATCAACAATTGAGCCTGAAGAGAGACTTGTCGTAACTCTAAGGTCTATAAACACTTTCATGGATATTTCTGCCCACATTTTGATCTTCAAATTGCTATCAGAATATTCCTTAAAAGTTTTGTTTTTGCTGTGTATGAGTGATCTGATTTGTACTTCTTGTATTATTGGCTCATTATTTATATCTTCCCCTCACACTATCGTTGCAGAGGAACTTAAAAAGAAAAGATGCGTAAGTTTTTTCCTAGCTCACACTATCGTTGCAGAGGAACTTAAAAAGAAAAGATGCGTAAGTTTTTTCCTAGCTCTACATTGTCTCACAAAACAATGGTAGTCAAGCAGCGAAAAAAATATTATCAGTGCATGCACATTCATATAAACGTGCAGGCGTGGTGATAGTTTCGTCAGCCAAAAGTTGCTAGCTCCAGTGCACGATAGGTCTTAACATACTTAACGTTATTAGTTCTGTTGATAACCCAAAGTATGTTAGAAAATAATTTCTGTTTGGGACCCACATATCCTAAAGTACCCAGGACCCCCAGCTGGATAAAGATGGCCATGCTTTGAGTAAGTAAACGGAGTAAATTTATAGTACTAGAAGAGAGAAGAAAAAAGAACAAAACAATTCATACTGTGAGAAAAAAAAGCGAAATAAAATAAATAAAACAAGCTGCACTTTAAAAGTTTCGCTGAATATTAGCTACCAAATGAATGCTCTGGATGAAGTAAAAGCTCTCAGTCGTGATTTACAACGAGGGATCGAAAGGAGCATGTGCGGGAATAATTGCAGGAAATTCCATTTCTCAGATTTCAATCATGAAGGCTTCCCAATGTATATAAGTCTATGATGGAACTTCAAGCATCACAGTTTAGATAATTTTCTATCGGACAATCAAGCAAAGAGTTTACATAGAAAAGATGTGAATATTCTACGGCAATTTAAAGACAAATCGGGTTACATCATTGAAGGCAACTGAGAGTTTCTAACAACAGACTGAGATTTAGCTAGTCTTACTTGTAAATGATGCATCTGAAAATCAGAGTTCAATTAAAACTGCTGCAGGAAGTCAGCCATATATTTTCCTTAGTGTAACACTGATAATCAAAACAGGAAAATTTTGAGTCGAGATGAAACCCTGAAAATCACAGAATTTACATTTTCCAGTGTATTGTCGTTCAAATAGTTCAGTGGTAAGAGTTTTTATCAATATCACGTCTATAGATCGCCAGACAATTCGATTTATTAGAGCTAAATTATTTTATTAAAACCAGTCATGTCCAAGTTTAAGATCCTATTTATCTGACTTCGCAATCTTCCAGTAACCCAATTGGCCTAGTAAGATATATTTACCCATCATCAGCATACACAGATGAACAGAGACGTCTACAATAATATCTGGAAGATCATTGATTTAAAGACTGAAAAGTAGGGGAACAAGTATGTCTACCCGAGGCACACCAGAAAAGGGAAATGTACTCCACAAGGTAACATTATTCATTTTCACAAATTGGTTGCGCCCACCGAGAAAACTTTAAATCAATGTTATTGCCGAAGAAGAGAAGAGGAATTTGTTATCCAATTTAGCTAGCAATTCAGAATGCTCTATGTAATCGAATACTTCACTAAAATCAAGTAGGACAAGAATAGTCAGATGATCTTCATTAAGGGCCATGTAAATATTCGATGACATATTCAACATAGCTGTTTCACAGCTGTAATACGAACAAAACCCAGATTGGCAATAATCAGTTCCTTTCTCTAAATGAGCACACAATAATTGCAATGCACATCTTGGACTATTAAACTTTTCGGTTCAAGCAAGTAAATTTGAAGAAAATAAAAATAAACAAAACTAACATAATTTAAAGAAAAGTAAAAAAATGAGAAAAAGATGGTTCTATTTTAGCATTAGCAAATTTCTTTTTACACCTCGTCGCACACAACTAAATACTTATATCTATGGTTTCTCACGGAAATTTATAAGCAAATAGAAAAGCATCGGACTAAGAACTGATCTTGGAGGTAGCTCACTAGAAAGATAATTCTAGACTATATTATCATCTGGTAACATTTAGAGAGAAATATCATGGCTAACGCACAGAATGTTATGTATGATTACCTGAGAAGAATAGTGTGGTCCATATCTTCGAAGGCTTTAGAGAAGTTAAGCAGAAATACACATGATATTATACTCGGAATTATACCACTACCACAATTTTCCCATGTTTTGTAGCATCATAAATAGGATCGAAGAATATCCAGATAATTTTCAGAAATTCAAGGCATTGTAATGCCTATTCAGCAATAGAGAAGATGTGTGATCTCCCCAGTTTAACTTACTGGGTTCACCGGAAATCAAAGAATCATCAAAGAAATGGGAGCGATTAAGTCATGATTTTGTTATAAAGAGATGAGACAGCTTTGGATTTCAGAATCATTGAATTCGACGCGAATCGCTTTTCCCAATAGAAGGTTTGGTGAAGATCGTTATTCAATGAATATGGAATTATATAATCTTGATTGATAAATGCTGCGCATTCCCTCTGGAGTCCGTAAGAGTCTCAAATGAGTTGAAATCAAGGGTACAATCGTCAGCGAAGTTATGGATGAGATTGAAAGTTAGCGAAAGTATGTCATTAATGAAAATTAGGAAGAGATACGGAGAGATAACAGAGCCCTGAGGCACACCGGCATTTATAGAATGAGATTCAGATATAACGCCATCTAATACAACACGAATTAGGTGATCAGTTAGAAAACTTTCAATCCATAATAGAAGAGGAGGGGAGAGATCAAGTGCTTTAAATTAGGTTAAAAGGTCTAGCTGCCAGGCTCGATCAAAGGCCCTTGAAATATTTATGGCTACGATTTCGGATTCACCAAAATTGTGGAGACTACTGTTCCAACGTTCCGTAAGAAAAGTCAACAAGTCTCTGTATGAAGCCCGGAAGCCGTATTAGTGATGAGTTGATCAGTTTTCAGATTCTTCATTAATTTGGTGTTAATTACAGATTCAAAAACCTTAGAACCTTGAAATCGGTCCATAATTTGCGAGATCGCTGTCCTCTCCTTTTTTTGAGAATAAGTTGAACGTGGGCTAGTTTCCAAGCAGTTGGCAATTTTCCTATCGAATAAGACAAGTAGAATAGTTTGCGCAGAGGTTTAGCCAAGAGTGAGCCAAATCTCTTAATTAACAGCGGTGAAAAACTATCAGGACCTGTGACTTTGAAGGCTCCTTAAGAACCCTCATAGGTATGGGTATTCGCGAGATATGCACAATAAGCTTCACGCTAGTGGGTGGAAGGCGAGAATTTGAAAAAATTGAATTGTTTACGATTATATTTCTCTTCTTCATAATCAAAATGAGATCTGAATAAATTAACTAATGAAGCTTTAAGCTAAAATGCTCCAACTCCATTTTGTTTTTACTTGTACTTTTCATGCAATAAATAAAAATTGTTTTCCAATTTTTTTTTATATTATTCTGCATACAAAATGAAAAAAAAAATTAACACCAAAAAATAACAAAAAAAAAATTATAATACAAGAAAATTCCTTTTTCTTAACAATTACTCATCAAACAAAGAAATTCCATGAAAAAATTAAATTTTTCATACAAAGCGACTCACGGATGACATTATTTGAGAGTTGGTATGCATGGATCTTGTTATTCTGTGGACCTTGTGCGCTCCATTGCTCCATGTATGATGCAAATTTCCAAATTCAATATGAATTTTAATTGAATTGCTTGCCCTTTCAACAATATGTCATCGCTGTCATCAGTCTTCTTGTAAATTTTCTCCGGCAAGGAACGTGTAGAAATATTTATGACGCGAGATTATTTTCTTAAAATTTTGTGGTTATGGTTTTAATTAGCGCAGTTTAGTGTGTGTGTGTGTGTTTGTTTGTGCGTAAAAGATGTGAAAGTGTCTAAAATTATTTAATTAAATCGAAATTTATAATGTCCACCTGTAAAATGTAAGTAAATTCGAAATTATAAAGCTACCATCAATTTGCAGAGACTGCCAAGTATATGAAAAAAAAAACTATTCTGGTTAAGTGTGGCGGCAGAGTACCTACCTAAGTTAGAAATTTGATTATACTTTTTTTTCTTATTGCATTAATGCATTTTATGTTGTCGTACCGCCTTACACTAGATAAAATACGGTTTGCTCTGACCCGTTATGCACAGTAATGTCAGCAGCTCTCAAACTATTGTAAGTTTTCGTGAAATTTAGAATTCTTAGAATCATTAACTGTAAGAACTGCAACTTAAATTTTTTAACAGCCCTGACCAAGATTACGTTCTAGAACGGTGGACACAATGATTTGCATTTAGCATCTTAATTAGATTATTTATTAGATTAATAGATTAAAAAAGGAGGAAATATTAGCACATTGCGAGCAGTGTATAATTATAAATCCTACATTACCTGTAATTTTAAGAAGAGAACAATTGGAATTGAAATAATAAGAAAATTAATTTTAATTAATTTCTACGCAAATGAGCATGCTATAAACTAATTTTATACTTAGATATGAAAGTCATGAATCAAATTAAATTACTTTTTTTGCTAACAGGCTGCTCTAAGCGAACTATATGTAAGATAATTTCAATGGACAGCAAGCAATTCAGTTAGGTAAAAATAACATTAACATATTGATAAAATAAGTGGTGAATAATTAGTAAGATTAGGCCACCGTTAAAGCATGTACGATCAGCCACACTTAGACCATCTATGGTCAATTGTGATGCCACATTATTAGGACCCTGCCTGAAAAATACAGCTAAGAGCTACGGGGTGAGATTAAACCAGTCACAAGAGTTAATGAACTTTATCAGGTTTCCCAGCTCTTTGTCAGCTATTTCCACCAGCTCGCAGAAAAAGTAGCTTCCAAGAGTAATCCTCCTAAGCCTAGCAAGGTTAGAGCATACACAGAGCAGGTGTTGAACGCTCTCAACTTCTTCCTCGTCCATACAGCTTCTGTAGAAGTAATTCTATGAAAGCTTTAATGCACTCTGCATGTTTGCCATAGAGGCAGTGTCCCATAATAATTGAATAATTGCGGATTCTCCTCAGCAGAGATTCAGTCTTCATAGGACAAATCTTGATACAAAGCTGCTTTGAAATTGCGCATGAAGTGAGTTCTCCTTATCTTTGATTTCCCAGCTTACGGATCTGTACATCCAGAGTCCTCTTCACTGATATAGTTGCCGACCTATGGGCTCCTCTGCCAGACATATATTTTTGACCAGAGCATCCGCTGCTGAGAATAACTATGTGGTTGGCACTCAGTTTCTGGAACTCATAGCGATGCTGTTGTACTAGGCCCGATCTAATGGTGCTCGAGTGCAAAGCTTTAATTACAGCTTGGCTGTCAATACAAATCCTATTGATTCGATCGTTAGGTATTTCATAAGATGTTAGCAGCAGCCTTACTGATTTGCAAATGGCCAGAACGTCTGGGATACACTACACCGGTCATGTCAGCGGCATTATTCCTATATTCCAGGGAGTGCTGAGTATCCCCCGGCTCCCACTCCCACATTCATTTTCGAACCGTCCGTAAACACACTTATATCAGAGTCATTTGCCACGCGATTATCATCCCACTCTTTTTCAGTAGGAATGCTAATCGAGAACGCTTTCTTAAAGTCTAGTGTTGGAACAATGTAATCCGTAGTTGCCCGTATACAGTGTCCGGGATACATCAGCATTATTCTGCTGTGATCAAGGTCTGCTATTATCCAGTAGCCCAACTTTTTAAGCCTTGGTGCACTCTATGCAGCTATATACATTTCCCATGGATGTCGTGTAAAAAAAAATAAACCTTTTCCTCCAAAACTGAGTCAGCAATCTAGGGAGCGTTATTCTGGTCAAATTATATGTGTATCTTCTCTAAGTGAATCTCTTACAAATATATTGCAGCATTATGTTGGAGAATAGATGTAACCTGGCAGACACTAGTCTGCCTGAAATTCTTTCGATAATATCTTAAAACATTGCATAGAAGTATCGTAGCTCAATGGATATCCTGGGAGATTTAGGAAAATGGAAGTAACAAATATTTTTAACTGGTATGCTGCTTTTGTAAGTTAAGACTAGCACAATTCGCTATGTGAAATGAAAACTAAAAATAAATGAATTTGTTTGTAAAAATGTTTCCCCAAGTGACGAGCGAAAACAAATTGCTGCTAATAATTTTGAGAAGGTCATACCTTGCTAATTTTTTGTATTTACAAAAGTATGGGGAATAGAAATGTCATGAAGCCTTTTACAAAATTCATTTTTTTTTAAAAATTCATAACTAACACTACAATGCCTGCATTTAGAGCAGATAGTAATGTGTATAAGGCATTTCGTATCAGCAGGAACCAATACTCTTCAGTACGGCCAGTTCCTAACTGCAGATGCCAGAAGACAATGATAAAAACACTGTACTGGTTCCTTCTGATACGAAACGCCTTATACACATTGTTGCAAAAGTATGATTTGAATAGCTCCTGCACCCTAAACACCTATTCATACAGACAAATGGCCTTCTGATAATGTTAAGCTTGCTTTCATATCTTCCCAACCATAATCAAATTTTTATACATTTCCTAACAAAATTATTTAAAAAAAAATTATCTCAACCAAATGACTACGCTTCCCCAAACAAAAACTCACAGCTGAGCAATAATTGCATTTGTAAATGTGCCATGGTCGTTAGGTGTTATGCCAATTCTTGTTGCGAAACCTTGTTCCCAATGGTGCGCCTTCGGTGGAAGAAAACTATGACGTCTTGCAAGCTTGCGTTATGCAGGGCACTGATGTCTTGAGTATCGCTGTTAAGTGTGGCAATGCTGCGCCCTGAAGGCCTGCTTAACGGTGTGCCGGGTGCCGGGCTATTGGTCGATCAAGTGTTGGTTAGTAGTCACTTTACGGTTACCAAATTCTAGATCTGAAAAGGGTACGTTAGCACCGAGTCTCCTGAATGGAGACGGGGGGCTGATGCAAGGCCAATCTGTTGAAAGATTACGGTTATCAAATTCTAGACCTTGAAAGAGAGCGGTTGTACAGAGTCTGCTTGAAGATGACTGGGGGCTGACGCAGAACCAATCAAGTCTGCTTAAGGGAGACTTGAAGCTGCCGCCAGGTCAATTTGTAAAGCAAGCGACATTTCAAGCTCAGACTATCCCTATGATAGTCCGAATGTACTCTGATATTAAGTCGACCTTTATGTGGTTTAACGGTGGCTACGCTGTTATTGTTTGCAGATATCAAGTCGACCCTATATCGACCATAAGATTCCATAGGAGAAAGCTGGATCTCACAGTAAATAATTTATTTCATAGCTGTGTGGATCTCGGAAAAATACAATAAGTACATCATGTGGTTTTTAATTGCCCTGCCTTAGTGATCAATAGAAGTAGGTTACTAGAGAACTATTTCTTTTTAGAGCTAGAATAACTGCATAGAGAGACTGTAGATTCCTGAGATTTCTTGGGATAATAGGGTGACAGTAGATAAAAGGAAGATGGTCCCCGTAAATCCACACACACCTATTCGATGGTTTAAGTTAGGCTGACAGGAATGTTCCAGCAGGCAACTATAACTTAACATAACCTTCACTTAAGCCATGAACTGAGTTTAGCTCACCGTATACAGTCTGCAAGCTATGCTTTCTAAGATTTTGTTATATAAGTCATGACGTCACTCTGGATAACTTTAAATTTTGCCAAATAAAGGAAAAAAGTAAACAAAAAACCAGAAATCGCAAAAATCACAGGAACTGTATCTTGGGCTTTACCTGGGATTGCACGAGAAAGTACAGGTTGCTTGAAGGCTGGACTGCCATACTACTTGCACGTGACAGCTCAGTTGATAGTAATTTGACATTATACAATTTTCAAAATGGCGGAAAATAAATACTCGACAGCGGATCCTTTTAAATTAATTAATTTATATCGGAAAAATGAGAGTTCCTGAGATCATTTGCATTGCATCATTTATATCCATAACTGACTCTTAATTTCTTCTTCTGTTTTTCTGATGCTCCTACTTCCTTTATTGCTATAATTGCCGGCTTACACAGAGCTTTACATCTCCATGACATTTTTCCCGAACTGCTTTCTACTGTCAATTTTAAATATGCATTGCAAGGCAAACTTACATACAAGCTATAATTCCTCATATAATCCCAAGGTTAGCTAGAACTGTAAGATCAGCTCCAAAAAAAAAGCAAAGAAAATTCAAATCATTTCATCAATTCTCTGATTCACCTCTCTGGTTTGAATTAAATTAACACCCATACCAACCCAGCCAAAAACCCAACCGAAAATTTTCTTATCTCTTTTACAAAATTCGTGTTTGAAAATTTACAAGGAAGGCTACAAATAATGATTAACTTTTGCCTTATTTCTCTTGAAATTGTCTTCAATCGCTTTGTTCTAAAACACTCAGGTCTTCAGTTTAGTAGGACTTATCTCGGAAAGGATTGTAAAAATTTTAAATCCTAATTGCAGCAATCCCCTTATGGCCAGAGATTTGATTTGTAAAATTTTACTATTTTCTAGAAAAATCTCCTCTCAGGTACCTACAACCACCTTCCATTTATTTAGTTATCATAATTAAACGGAAACTACTTTTGGTTTCTTAAGTCAAAACAAATCACAAACAGGTATAAAACCATTTCCCTAAGAAATTTTATAGCTCCTCTTAAGAGTGACAAATTATGAATATGCCCGAACAGACCTGGTAGACTGGTGTACTTGTACTCCAGAGGATAATTCCTTTGTTGTAATGAAATATGGTTAGAAAATAGATTTGTCACCAAACTATACAACACCAGTGCACCTTGGACTTACTTATTAATGGTCCTCGTATAATTTCACAGGTAATGAGTACTGCAGGCTATGAACTGAATGCCGCCTTTTGTTAAAAGCAACGTCTAGGTAGACACTCTTTCAATAATCTTTGAAAAGCGGATTTCTTTGAAGAAGGAAAATTCAGTTTTTATGACCCGTAGTGGATTTAGATTAAGGGAGTCAATAAAACCTGGGTGGATCTTGTAAAATCTTTATGACAACTTATTGTTTTTACAATTTTATGAAGGTTCGAAGATATTCTGGTTGGATAAGTGCAGGATGACTATCTGGTGATTTTCCAATGAACTTAAAGGCGATATAATTACGAATTATTACTTCTTTATGCAGGAAGGAAATAATCTTTTTTGAAAATAAAAGATTTCTTAGGAAATTTCCTGTGAATTGTGACAAAACAATGAGCTTATCACTATCAGCAGTATCAGTTGATTCGAGTATCGAAATGTTTCGCAATTACATTATGAAGATTACATTAATAGCCACCTGATTTAAATAGTTGGATAAATCTAAAAGCTAATTATTACTTGGCGGGAAATATTTTTAAATAAATTATGCAAAATTTTGATCCTTCTCCACTTAAGTTAGACTTGAATAATTCATATTTCATGTGCAGGCTATTTACAGATATCTAGCTAATCTATATGATCCTTCTAGTGAGAGTTTATGCCACTTGAAAAATTTACTTGATTACTAACGCTGTTCTCATATACATTTTCGAATATATTTGAATATTTTATTGGAAAAACTCCTGAATTAGTCATTCTACACGGAACGGATCACCTTGGAACCCGACCATCTTCGTCTTATAAGAAACTTTTATAGTTTGTATGGAATCCAAAAATAGCTCACCCGTAGTTTTGGTTTTCGTTTCGCTCTGCCACTCCGTACTACCCCCCACCCCGCTAGAAGGGCTTAGAAATGTGATTTTACGATGAGACGTCATTTACAAAAAATCATATCTCGACAACCGTTTTTTCTAGTTCGAAGGCTAAATGAAACTAAATGCTTTATATTTTGCATAAAAACATAACACTGAACGATTAAAATTTTATATTAATAATAGTATTTTTTTTTTCAACAAAGTTGGTTGTTTTTTCCTCTTGTACATATTTATGATTTCAATTAGAATCGTTAAAAATAAAAAGTTCTTAAAATTCTTCTATTCACTCCATCTATTCCCGATTCTAAAACTTGTGATTTTGATTCCCTTATGGAAAAAATAAATAAAAATTTTAAATTTAATGTTGAGAACCTCTAGCATTTTATTTTGAAGCTAGAGCTATCTACGCATATGTATGTGAAAAAAATTTCGTTGGTTCTTAGCTTCGTTTTGGAGATATGAATTTTTAAAGCCAGTAGCAATTTTTTCTTACATTTTTATTTTAGAGATCTAAGTTTTATCTAGCTACATGCCAAAGATTGCGGATGTCTGTCCATTGTGGAGATATGAATTTTTCACGTGGCAGCTCCATACGTAAGTACTCTGACTACAAAGGAAGTACAGCAGGACAAGAAGTGCTACGTGATCTGAATAAATTGCTCTACTCAGAGCAGAGAAAAAGAAATGTTAATAGATTACGCTGTGCTAAAATTTTCAATTTGCGTTCTTATATTTTTATCTAAAATCCACATCAATGTGAACACGATCACACTGTCTGCCACCACAAAAGTTGTTTTTCTTGGATTGAGTACAACATGTGATCCGTTTTTTTTTTTTTTTTTTTTTTTTTCTGAAATTGGGTACAAGTCCATTCGGATACAGTATTTCTATTTTCTCCAAACTTCTTCAATAAATATAATTCATTAATAAATTTACGCTATCTTTAACTTCAAAACACACAAGAGTTTATGTCAAATCCTACAAATATTTTTAAATTATTTTTTTTTAAATGAATTTAAACTAAAATATGCTCATATATTACATACTAGCATTTAAATCTAATCTAAGGTTTCAATAAATTTCTTAAAGGGTAACATGCTGTCATCTATCACCCAGATGACCAAAACGATACAAAGGAAATCACGGGAATACTCCAATAAATAATGGAACTTTCCAGGAGTATGCGCAAACTAATAAATGGTTGGCTATAGACCACAGCTAGTTCGCTTGTAGTCACAGTATTTACTTTATTATTGGGCCTACCAAGCTATAGTTGCATATAATCTGAATATAACTGCAAACTAAAAATTACTGAAAAATTACGAGGCAAGAATAGAACCCTGAGGCACTCGAACCCTAATTATGAAAAATACCCAGAAAGTTTATTGCCATCTTTCACCTATTAATATCTATTCGTGTGCGTACCTGCTAATCTTAATAGAATTACAAAAAAAAAAAGATTTTTTCATTTTATCAAAACTATGGATAGCCATTATTTTAGGACGTTCTACGCCTTTTTGCACACGCTTATTAAAAAAATATAGAAAAAATTAACGTAGCGACCTGCAGTTTCATCACGTTCTCAACTGATTTGTCAACAATGGAAAACAAATCGAATCATTTTGAAATTCTCAGGTGGATGCAGCCAAAATTCCAGAAGTAGTTTTACTCTCTAACAGATGGAAAGGTATGCTTAGGCCATATTTAATACAATTTGTATGGAAAATTGATTACTTCGAATGGAAAATATCTTCAGTTTCGGTTCTTTCAAGAAATTTGTGCGAACGTATTTACAGCATATGGGAAAGAAATGGACTACCAATATAAAGTTCAATATTGGCCCTCAACCCTCCCTGCTGGCTTCATGCAGTTCGTCCAGGAGGTGTGAGCCAAGAAATCGCTTTCCTGAGAGGGCCGGACAGTGACAAAATGTACATATAGGTTCTCCAAAAAGTCCCATCCTGTCTAGGTGTCTCCTGAGAATATAGTGCCCAATGATAAATAACACCTGAGTTCTCAGGATTTGCTTGTTTAGTCTCAATAGTTTATTTGTTGGGTTTTGGTTAGGTCCACCACACAGTTCCTTCGTAGTCTTATCCGAAAAGTCATATAGCTAAAGACGACTGTTTTGGAGGTCGGCTCAAACCGAAATCTTAGCGGCATGGTATTTTGTTGCGATCCCGATCGTGGAAGAGGATGCCTCTGAGGCTGCATTAATACGAGCAAGCTCGTCCGCCTTTTCGTTTCCGTCGATATCGGTGTAACCTGGCACCCAAAGAACGCGCACCCTGTTATTCCAAGATAGGGAATTCAAGGTAGTTTTACTCTCCAGTATCTGTCTATAGTTTATAAAGGGTTATGACAAGGCCTTCACAGCTGCTTGACTGTCCTAGCAGAT
This sequence comes from Dioctria rufipes, assembly GCA_963924295.1. Classification (NCBI taxonomy): domain Eukaryota; kingdom Metazoa; phylum Arthropoda; class Insecta; order Diptera; family Asilidae; genus Dioctria; species Dioctria rufipes. The sequence continues at coordinate 16,303,797 of OZ002744.1, read as the reverse complement.
GACAATCTCCTTGTTTTTAGTGTCTGAGTTGAGAGAACTGGCTTAATTTCCGCCTCGAATCCCGTGACATGACTTTCAAGACATATGGCAATTTCCATATGGGGGTCCCAGCAGCAGAAAACGACTGTTACAGCGTTTTTATCAGATTTGGAGCCGTCTGTGTAGACAATAGGGCTTGTCAGTGACTTTCGTACCGAATGTGACTCCCATTCTGCCCTAGATGGAATTTTCAATTAAGCTGGTTTTCAGCATAGTCTCGAGGTGATGGTCGCTGCCCCATCATGTGTGATGTACTGTACAAATTAAAGATGGATTCGCATGGAAGCCTTATTCCAGTGTGAATCCGGCTCTGATTGAGATACAGTTTCAGAGGTGCGATTGCCCCAATCTTCTTGATGTGTATTTGCACGGGATGTATGTTAAGGATTACCTCAAGAGCCCGCGTCCTGGTTGACTGGAGTGCTACTTGCACTGAGGATACACAGTCTTTGAATCCTTTCCAATATCTTACAATAATTGGTAAAACCCATTGCTTTCCATCCAACAACAGAATCGTGGGTTAGCAAGGATTGAATGACGTTTGTGTATATCCGGGTTTTAGTCCCATTATTCCCCTATAGCTCTGCGGCACATTGCGAATGCTCTAAGAGCCTTTTTCGCTCTGTCCTCAAGGTGTGATTTCCACTTTAGATTTTCATCTAATAAGATGCCTAGGTATTTTACCCTGTTCTGTAGCTCGAAACGTGTAGAGCCAAAAGTGGCACGTTACATCTGGGAATGTTCCTTTTCTTAGTAAAAAGGCATAGATCAGTTTTCATTGATTGATCCTTAGTACGAAGTCCGTAGCACAGTCTATGACTTGTCGGATCGCGTTTTGCACTAGTCTGCAGAGTTCGTATTCATAACTACCGGTAACTAAGCTCACATACCGCTTTGTATTGTACTCCATCCGGGTGAGTGTTAGAGATAGATCATCAATAATAAAAATGATAAAGTTGTTGAACAAGAGATAAATTAATTTGGTCTCAAATTCTAACAAAATATTCTTTTGGCAATTAGCTCCTCAAAAATGAACGTTTCTATAATTGTTTCCCTCTAAATTATGTAGAATTACATATTTCTAGTATACTAATCACCACTAGTGCGATAAGTCTTATCTCGACGAATTCTCCCTTCAATTATTTAACAATTAGTCGTAAATTTTTCCAACAGGCTGTAATTGTTTCAACAATTATCTGACATCCGACATCAATTACCTACCTCGCCTCAAAAGAATCTCTCTCTCTGTCACAAAGCACTTCCAATTATATTTAACCGCCGAAAATATCTAAATCTGAAAATCTGTACCTACCTCCCGTTGGTTGGTTGGTTCCGTCCATCCGTTCCGCCATTTCCCATAAAGGTTACATATATTCATGACAAATGCAGGGAACATCAGTTGCCTAGAGCTAAGAGAGCTACCAAACATGTTTCCACCTCATTAATCAAAGCAAATTTTCCAAAAATTTATCATCGTCCACTTCTAATCCGGGACTTCCTCTGACGTTAACATCCTGCCAAGAAAAATTACGACTCATAAAAAGATAAAGCACTCTACGCACACACATGCTTAGAGTTATGACAGCCGCGTGAACTTCGGGTTCATCATATAATATAGTAGAGACTAACTGCTTTATGTTATGACATAATATATGAGATACTATATATATATGTATGTATGATTTGTGCCCTGCCTGCCCGGTGCCCGAACTGCCCCTTATATTTCGTCAGGATATATAGAGCACATCGTGTCTAGCCTCTTGATTGTAGTAGTGAAAATGTGCGGCTTTCAATATGGAATGCCTCATCTACGATAGTCTGATGGTGGTGAAATATATTTCATGAAGATATGAAGCTTGAAGGAAAAATTACTGCCTGACTGGATTGGTCGTTAGACTCGATTGACCGGGTCACCTAAAGGCGCACAAAATGAAAAAAAAAAAAAGGAAAATGTCTTTAAGTTAGACATGGCACGGAATATGTCTTTGAAGTTGCTCTGATGGGGTGTAAACATTGTTGCTAGCGGCCTCACTTTCATTCGATCCGATTCCATATTGAATGGACTATGTCCATCAACATTGCATGGTCATTAATTATTACAAACGAAACGGCGAGATATGAGCACATTCTCAAAGTTGATTGAGGGCTTAATAATTTCAGTTCGTGATTTTTTATGTTTTTGTTTACAGCTGGATTATATCCGGTATAATCATTTCACAGTTATTAACAAATGACGCGATGTTTATATGCGCGGATTAAAGTGTTTATCGGAAATGATTTGAGACGATTTTTTTATGGACGAAAGTGTATCTTTTGAGGGAATCTCTCTAAATTTCTGACAAACATGATTGCATGCAATTATACGTGCATAATTCATATTAGTTAGTTTTTTGGGCATGAGTCCAATTAGATTTTATAAATTACAAGGTGTTTCTAAAATTTCATTTAATTAGATATAGAGGGCTTGGAAAAAACTGGTTTCTGAATGTGCATTAATTCATCGCTTGGTAGGATTCTATAATTTTCTGTATATCAGGTTTTAGCTTTTAACTTGTGACAACATTGTAAAGGTCTACCATTTTCGTACGTGAAGCAGTATTGTTTCTACCTAATATACCTATAGCTCGATATTGGAAAAAATTTGGACCAATCTCTTTAAACTTTTCTCCTCGCCTCGTTTTCTCTATTATTTCCTACATACTTATCGGAAAACTCAACGCAGCCCAAGTAACACAGGGCAGAGATCTTAGTTTTAGAAGTCAAAATTTTGCTATAGCAACGTTATCGCAGATAAAATTTTAGCATTTTAGTTATCGCAGAAAAGTTTTCTTTTTGTCTCGCTGTGAAAACGTTTTCGCAACAATACAAAACCGCCAAAATATCTTTGTGGTCAACTTAATTCAAATAGGTTGAAAAATTACACATTTTTATTATTAATTTTTTTACTTCTTTTGTAAAATACCGCTGAAAAAAATAGCTAAAAAATCGACTATATCTACCATTTATGTGTTTGAAAAGCCATTTAATCTTTGCAGCATCTTGAGTTCATCGACACGTTGGTATATAAAGCCAAAATGCTGATTAATTGCTTTACTGAAAATATTCGCCAGATAATAATCTAGAATATAATTATTTTTTGTATTATGTAAAACCCTCATTATTAAATTAGGGCAAAAAAGATAGCAAAACACTTGTACGCAAATATTCCACATATATATTTCTTTAAGTTTTAACAGATTTTAAAACTACGTTATAAAAAAACTAATTACAAAATCCCGACGCGTTTCGCCTTATTGGGGCATTATGAAGGGCTGGGTACTGACTGCAAACAGAGTTAGGTAAATTTCTAAAAATAGGTCTGGTTTAAGTAGCGGACTTCTATCTGAGAAATTTATTTGCTCATTCACTAATACATTGCCATTAGCTAGAGCTCGTCTAATTTCGAAAATTTCATATTTATCGAGTATGGGACCATCGCATAAATTATGTAATAGAGTAAGGTTATTGATGTTAGTACATACTATGATTTTCTATAGCAAGATGTTTTGAGAGACCCGATTTAGGCTTCATGTGTTTAGCTCCTGCGACATGTTCAGAAAATCTAGTTTTTATTTTTCGTTTTGTTTTGCCAATATATTCCTCGGAGCAGTCGTCACACTTAATTTTGTATACACCTGTTTTTTTCTAAATTTGAAACTTTATTTTTAATTTTATTGTTAACCAAAATTCTCTTTAAATTATTATTGTTAACAGGCTTAATGTTGTATTTAAGTCAAACATTTTTAGGACTATTAGTTGTACCCTTGATACATGGGACTTTTCGCCATTGAAAATTATTGTTGCAATCGACAACCGGAAAAATTAAATTTAATGCAGCATTTCTATTTTTTTGGTATAAAAGTTTGTAAACTATTTTCTTCGTGTAACCGTTATTTGTAGCAATGTCGATTATCAGGTTTAACTCTTTTTTAATATTGATTGGACTTAAGGGAACTTGGATAAGTCTGTTAAGCATACTATGGAAGGCTGCCATTTTTGTGGACCAAGGATGATTGGAGTTAAAAGGTATCACAGCATCAGAATATGTATCCTTTCTATATATGTCAAAACTTAAGGAATTGTCCGTAATTAAAATGTTAATATCTAAGAAATTTATGCTATTATTACGAATGTCTACTGTAAACTTTATACAGTCATCGAGGTTGTTTAAAATGTTGTTAGCAAAATTGGTAAGCTGACGCTGCGTACCAGTCCAAAACCAAAAAAACGTCATCCACTTAACGGAACCAGACAAAGACATTTTTTGTAGTTTGGTTTCAAGTTTCACTGTACGTTCTGAATGCGCGATTATATAATAATTTTTAGACAGAGCTTTGCATTTGATTTGAAAAATTTGAAAAAGAAAAAGTAAAGTGTTATACCCTAGGCAGATGGACGAAAGCAATGATCATTCATTCGTAATTGATTTTTTCAAAAATCAAGTTACCCAAGATTTTGTGAATTAAAACGAAAGTCCTGTCAATTTTAATATGTAATTGACAGCACATTTTTAATAATTAAAATTGAAAATCAAACATAAAGTGATAAAGCGCCTGCATAGGGTATAAGTTAAGCAAGGGATATTAAGAATGGATTGAAAGCATTTTTAAAAAAATAAAAATAAAAGTGGTGATGATTTATACATATTCTCGTCGTGATGATAATGCTGCTGGAAATCAATACATCAATTCAGATCAAAACGAATGAGACACGTGCAAATAAAACTAATCAAGAATCCATGGAGAAATTCTTAAAGTTAAAGAAAAACTTGTTTGAAATATCTACCGATACAGTCCTCCCATTAAATTTAATTTGCTATCGAATTATGAAGAAAATTCGCTGAATTTATAGACGTTGCACAATATTAAATGTAGATTCTAGCATCTGTGAAAGATATCGATGGCCAAAAATGTTTTTGTACCTCTAATTCACACTTTATAGGGTTTTCTAATAAAAGGTGTTATTTTAATTAGCCCGCTATTTCGGTAGATGTCACTTTTGGAGCTGTCAATTTTTGACATTTGACAAGTTGAAACTACGCCATTAATAAAAATGGAACGATACACGATTCAACAACGCATTGAAATTATTAAAATTCACTATAATGTGGTGGCAGAGACGGTTCGTAAAACTCGAACATTTTTGGGTCGTCGTGAAGCACCTTGTCGGACCGCAATACAGAAATTGGTAGAAAAATTCGAGCTGTCGGGACAAGTTAGTGATGTGAAGAATAAAACCCGTGCACGTCGCTCAAGAACAGCCGAGAATATTGCTGCTGTAGCCGAAAGTGTTGAAGAAAATCCAGGTTTGTCCATTCCTCGTCGTTCTTTGGAATTAGGCATTCCACAAACGTCATTACACCGTATTTTGCATAAAGATTTGGGACTTAGGGCTTATAAAGTTCAGTTAACATAACAACTCAAGCCGGCCGATCATCAAAAACGTCGAGTCTTTGCTGATTGGGTCCATGAAATGCATGAAAATGATCCGGAATTCCATCGAAAACTCATCTTGAGTGATGAGGCCCATTTTCACCTCGATGGCTTCGTCAACAAGCAAAATTGTCGCATCTGGGGCTCGGAATACCGAAGAGTTATTGTCGAGAAGCCTCTCTATCCTCAACGTGTGACTGCTTGGTGCGGTTTATGGTCCCGCGGGATCATTGGACCTTACTTTTTCGAAAATGAGGCTGGAGCAACAGTTACGGTGAATGGATTGCGCTATCGACAGGTGATTAGTGATTATTTATGGCCGGAATTGAATGGTATTGATCTGGACAACGTTTACTTTCACGTAGCGCTGTGCCATACAAGCAACGAAACCATTGATCTTTTACGGGAAAAGTTTCCGGACCGTGTTATCTCTCGAAGACGTGATCACAATTGGCCACCGAGATCTTGTGACTTAACACCTTGCGACTTCTTCCTTTGGGGCCACGTGAAAGAGAAGGTCTACGCCAACAGCCCAGCGTCGATTCAAGACCTGAAAGATGGAATTCGTGAGGCTATCGAGGACATAGGGCAGCCATTTTGCGATTTGGTTATGGAAAATTTCATGAAAAGGATATGGTCCTGTAGGCGTGGTCGTGGTGGTCATTTGGCTGATGTTATTTTGCGTTACTAACGGCATACCTTCCTCTTTATAATGAAATAAAAATCCGATCATTTGTCGCAAAAAATGGCATTTTTCTTTGAATATCAAAATAACACCTCTTATTGGAAAACCCTTTATTTATGCAATGTATATAAACCCATTGGGACGAAAAGGCAAGAAGCATAATTTAAGCGCTTCCCTAGCCATCATTTGGCAGCTCTTTAGAAGCATATTGCTTGATTTATCATGAAAGATATGCAAAGGCTCAAGTAAGTAACTCAAGTGCTTCTAGAGCCATCACTGGGAAGCTCTATAGAAAATTATTTGATGCGCTCCAGATAATTGAAGTGCAGGAAGGGGTGATCTCATCTAATTTTTCACGAATCTAAACTGTGGATTTTTCAACTATTGACGAAGTAACGCACCTCTCATTTTCAATGTGATGTGCAGAGTAGTGGTTAGAAGTATGTAATCTGAAGTTTTGGTTAATTAAAATGAGAATAAAAGGGAGAATTTTGGCTTATTTAATCAACTTCATAAGATTTAATACCACAAATAATCATGAGCAAACATAAGGAAGAAGCACTGCGATGATTATCCTAAAAACTCATTCAAGGCTTTCTAAAAGACGCATTCAAAAAACTCCTTCGGTCATCATTTCGAACGCTTCTTAAGAGCAGCATTTCAGCGCTTTCCTCTGCGGACATGCCTATGTTAAAAAGCAATGAACCGGGCTAGGAAAAAGAAGCGCTACGAGCTTCCAGGGAACCGCTTCAGGACGACTCTTAGAGCGCTCGGTTTCCCGTTGGGAAGGAATAGAATAACAGTAAGAGTAAAATTTAGTTTTAAAAAATATACGCATATGAATGTGCTTGTTCCAATTCAATAAAGCTAATCATATTTATATTTCCCGGACGGGAATCGAACCCACACTTGTTAGAATCGGTCAAAAATAGAGAATAGAAGAATTTTAAGAACGGAAAAATAATCTTACGAAATTCATTTTTATAAAAAAAAAAAAAAACGATGGCAGTTCTCATGTTATTGTTTTCTTTGAGGATCACTTTAAACAGGATTGGGATTGGATAATCTGCAGCACTTTAGGTGTGTATCCACCATTTAAGCTATATTGATAGACTGGAATGCATCCAATTAAATATTTTTGTTTCTAATGACTATCAGAACCAGATTAACACAAGCTCGCTGCACGGACACGTTTAATAAATCAGCGCTCAACAATACATGCATTTCATCACTTAGTCGGTATTAGTATTAGTATATATGTTAAACTGAACATAAACTGAACACCGGAGAAATGACATGCAATGCGACATAGAAGAAAAAGACAAAAAACTAAATTGAATCTAAGTAAAAAGATTAAATATTATACAGAAGTTTTTTTTAAAACATGCTTAGAAACGTCAAAAACAAAATTTTCAGCCAAATTTTTGACAGTAATACACATGCGATTAAAAGGTTCATACATGCTAAAGCTAGACCTTGAGGAGTTAACATGCAATAGAGGTAGCCTTCTCAAATTCTGGCTACTATCACGAAAAGAGATTTTGTTTAGAAATAATGGGGAATCAATATTCGCGTTTTAGAGTTGATACGCAAAAGTTATATTGGTAACCATGCGAAGTTTCTCAAGCGAGTGCACATGTAAAAGCTGCAAATGATTCTCGGTGGAAGAATTAAAGAATTATTCCAGGGTAGATGCATGAGCCCAAATCGTAGGAAATTCCATTGAATAGACTCGATACGTTCGATGTGTGTACTGTAAAATGGAGACCAGACCTGGCTATCGTATTCAAGGAGTGGTCTTACAAAGCAAGTATAAACCCGAAAACTTATTGTAGAATTCAAGAACTCTTGGAACCAGCATTTTATAAAGCCCAGCATAGATATACTCTTTGATAACATGTAGTTTATGTGGTAGACAAAATTCAATCTATGGGCATATTTGACACCCAGGTAACAGACAGATCCCACACGGCGAATCGAAGAATTCGGTAACCCATAACCATAAGTGATGGGTTTCTGATTCCTGTGGAAAGTCATAACTTAACATTTGTCTATATTGAGTACTAAATTATTGCGTTTGCACCAATCATAAAATTTGTGAAGGTTACTCTGTACCTGTTCACAATCAAATAGAGTCAATGTCGTCAATAGATAGAATAAAGAATAACGGTCCCAAACGACTCACTTGAGGTACGCCAGACAAAACCTTCAAGTCTCTTGAGATGAAATGTCGAAATAAGATTTGAAAGTGTTCTGATGTCTCACATAGTGAGATAACTTGTCGCACGCTTTACTAAAGTCTGTATAAATACAACCTGTCTGGTAGCCTTTATGATACTCTTTGATAACATGTAGTTTAAGTGGGAGATAAAATTCAATCTATGGGTATATTTGAGACCAAAGTCACAGTCAGAACCCACACGGTGAATCGTGGAATCTGAGAACTCATAATCATAATTGATTGGTTTTTGATTCCTATGAAAAGCCATAACCTCACATTTATCGATATTGAGAACCAAATTATATCTCTTGCACCAATTGTACAAATTTTGGAGGTCACCCTGTACCTGTTCCTCACAACAGTACCTCACAACAGAGACAATGTTGTCAATAAACAGAATAAAGAACAACGGGCCGAAATGACTCCCTTGAGGTATGCCGAACGAAGCTTTCAAGAGATGGAATGGCGGAATACGATTTGGTATGTTATGTTATCTAAATAAGACTCCGTCCATTTTAGAAATATTTCTCCATTTTAAACAGTATAAATATAAACACATAAAATCTGTATAAATACAATCTGTCTGATAGTCTTTTGCAAACCCGCAAATGGTATCCGAGACAAATTCCAACAAGTTAGTGGTTATAGACCTTCCAAAAAAAAAAAAAAAACAGGAAATTGATAGCTAAGAGTAAATGATTGATTCAAAGAATATGAGCATGCAAGATAATTTTGCAATAGGCCTATAGTTAGAAATTTAATTTTTACTACCTTTTTTGTGGATAGGTATGATAAAAGAATTCTTCCATAGCTACGGAAAACAACCACAATCGAGCAATTTTTGGAAGATTTCTTAGTGGAGCTGCTTGGGCGAGGCAGCATGACTTAGAAAAGGTTGAAGGATCAGTTGTAAAATCACTTGGAAGCCCATTAATATGATCAAGTATATCTTCTTCTGACATTGAAGGGATAGTGAATGATACGTTCTGAGAGTCTTTCATATGAATGAAGTTGCTATTTTGAGATTGACAATATGACGAGGCAAAAGCATTGTCGAAAAAAGATGGAAACATATCGCAAATTTCAGACGAATCGTCACTAGCAGAGTCCTTGTATCTCATGGTATTGGGGTAGTTGTCCTTTGTCCGTTCCTTTCCTCGTATTAATAAACTTAAAAAAGATACGTGCTGTCATATGCATGCTTTGAACATATTCATCATAAAGTGTAAAGGAAAGTTCTCTGAACTCATTATATGATGTGAGGTAGTTGTTCTGACTTATCATGTCCTTATCCCTCATATAACTTTTCCAAAATTTATTCTTTCTATTTTTAAGACGTTTCAGTTCATTATTGAATCATGGCGGAGATGTTTTAGAGATCCGCTGACGGTCACGGGGAACATGTGCCGAGAATAAATTAAAAAACAAAAAATATGTAACACTTTGAAACGTCTTCGTCAACACTATTGCAAGACAGAAATATGTAGAATTCGATAGAGGTAAATCTACTGGAAAGTTCCGAAAAGTCAGCCTTTCTAAAATTGAAAAAGTATTGCCTTTCGTCACAATATGTGAGATTTTCGTTTTCATAGCAATATGTAATTAGTAGAGGGGGGTGGTATTTGTCAAGAGTAGACATTATAACTGGGCTAGGTTCAACTAATAAGTTATCTGCCTCAGTAAAAAATACCAGGTCTAACTGCCTACCCATATCGTTCATAACAATACTGATTTGGTTGAGACCAAGAGGCGAAAGCGACCTGATGTAGGAATTTGAAAATTGGCAGAATGTTAGATCTTTGGGACGCGCAAATATTTCGACAGTTAAAGCTTATGGCAAAATTTAATGTATTAATGGCCCCCTAAAAAAAACTGCTTTTTTTTATTTAATATGGATATCGTTTGAAAGGGTTATTTTTGAAAATTTTTGTTAAATTGATTAGAAACATATAGCTAAAAATGTGGGAAAAACAACGGCCCCTGAACTTCTAGGTTTCTAAAGGTAAAACTTTTATATTATCATGATTAGTAGGTATTGAGTTATAGAGCTCTCTGAAGGTGGTCGGATGGACCGATAGTCCTACTTGTTAGACTATAATTAAATAAAAAATTTTGTGAAACTAAACTATTGTTTTGCTACTCTAATTTAAACCTTGTCTCGAATGCTGAATACATTTGGGCGCTTGTGCTCTGAATTCAATGAAGGTTGGATATAATGTTGGAAGTTCAACGGTTTGGCGCACTGCTCTTGCGCAGAATAGGTGGATGACAATAACAAATCTTTACACGTTTGTGTTGAGACTTCTAGTGCGGATATCGAATTTCTACCAAACTTAATTAGTCTGGTTTAGTTTTTCATTGTTTTTATATTTGATGTCCAGCTTTATTTATTTGGTTACTTATAAAGTACCCTACTACCCTAATTGATAATTAATTGACTACGGTAACCAATTTAGTCGATTGAGACAGGCTACATATTGATGAAAGTTAAATACATAGGTGTCCCACTTTTCTATGTAGGGGATAGAGATTTGTAAGTGCAATTCTGTATTTAGGAATTCTTTGTTCTTTGGAATTTTGCTATTTGGAATTTTGTTTTCTGGAATTATAGAGTTGCAAAAACGTATCCAATCCAGGCCCTAATTCTGATAAAATTGAGTTTTTAGTTTTTTAGAAATACAAATTTTTACGACAATTTTTGCCATGGGGTTGGTTAGAATTTTTCTTATAAATTCTCATTTCTGTGCAGCAATTTAAGTTAGTTTTTCCTCTTTTTAAAAATGGTATTAGTTGAACAAATTTGTATGAACATTTTTATTTAAGCTTCGCTGAATGATGAATTTTACTGTTGTGAAAGGTTAATGCGGATATTCCTCAGGATAAATAATTTCAATATGTTTCTTGGAAAGACTTGTTTTTCTCCTTACTTTTTTGTTTTGTTTTCCTTCTCTATCAATACTAATCAATGTGAGTAAAATTGTGCATGCTTTAATAATGCTTCTACTAAAATAATTTTCTAAAAATTGTTAAAATTTTTCTAAATGAAATTTATAATTTCAAATCCCTCCAGTTTTTAATCATAAATTTTCTGATATTTTAGGTCAACCAGATAGTTCGAAGGTAAGTCTTGCTTTAAAGTCTAAGAAAGTATATAAAAAAAAAAAAATTCAAATTATCTCATCGAAATATAAAATCTCAGCAAAAAAATTAATCTTCCAAAGTATTAGGTAATATCCATGATCCTATGACAATGATAGCAAAAAGACCCCTTAAAATCTATAAATCATTCATAATTTGGTCCAGTAAAATATTATTATAGATGAACCCAACATCTTGGATACATTTCTCAAGAACTGGTCACATAATCTGGTAATATTTCTTATTTAAAGTGGATAACGCTGACATCTTCTTAAATATTGCACTGCAGCAGCACAACCACTTTGGAACCATATTTTTCACAACCGATTAAGAAATTTATTGCTTCCTCTTAGAGAATAACACCAAATCTTCTCACTCACCCCAAAATATGTGTATTTACATAGATGCCTTACGTACCCTATCCAAAATCAGTTTTTTTTTCTCAGTGCTTGCTTCCTCCTTAACAACTTCTTAAAATTAATTCCCATTCAGGGACTCCGGGGCACATCCAAGAAATTTGCACAAGCACTCAAAGTCTCGTTACGATAGATTGCAGGCATTTGTAAACATCGTTGTCCCTCGACTTGGCACATATTTCATTATGCCAAACTGGAGGGCATAAATTATAATTAAGTGTCCCTTCCATCTTGCCATACCCTCTCGTCCTTCTATTGTTGCTTAAGTTATCGTGCACAGTTTTAAGAAGCTTTCTGGCTCCTTGTCGTTGCCCATATTATAGCCAACCATAGATAGCGTAGCAAGAGCAACCCCTCCTGTCTTAGGGCCGGAACAAAATTATTGTTATCCTCAGAAGTTTTCTGTTTCCTGTCTCCTTTTGCTGTCAGGACATAAGATGCAGACTGTGCTTGTCTGATATGCGAGAATTCTTTTGTGCATTTTCTCACATTGTTAGTAGTGTGAGCATGCGAGTGTAACATACATAATTGTTCTTATAGTTCTTTAAGTTTCTTTGTGTGGGTAAAATGCAAAGGATAACAGCAACAACAACAACAAGAACAACATCAACCGAAAAAAATACATATAGAAAAAATAACGAAGAAAAACTTCTTTTCGGTAGTCTCTTGTGAAATTTATTTCATCCTTTCAGGACTTCTTAAGAGGTTTTGTGTTTCTTGAAAGTGTTTCCAGTTACCGGCATTCTACGATGTCCTTTTTTGTTTTTTTGTTTTTTTTTCTCTGTATTCTGTCTCCTAATGTAACACTAATTGTCCCGAAATATATATTTTGTCTTGTAGTATAAAACTGAAATGTTTCTCGTGCGAGATCTCTATATATATTTGTAGACGTCTTCTATTAGTTTTATAGAGCATGAAGTAGCTAGCAGCAGTAGCAGCAAAGAGTAGATGGAATTTAACCGGAATTCATGGGTTCGAAGAGGAGTTCAAGGCAGCATGGCATTTAAATAGGACAAAAACATTTTAGGTCGAGGAAGGATTTAATATCTTAATCTGATCCAGACGAATGAAATTGGGTGTAGTAGAGGATTTTGGCTGAAATTAACGCTGTTTGCGGAAGAATTTACTTCCGGAAAATATATTTGTTTAAAATTTATTCATTTTATTTTTTATATAGTTTTCTTTTTTGTAGTAAAGGTACTTAGCTGCTCGATGAAGGTTTGATATGTCATTTTATTGTCGATATACATAGCATACATATGTATGGGTTTGGTAGAGTTGTGAAGTATTTTATTGAACTTAGAACATTCGTAAATTGAGCTGAGATTTTTATTGCTTTATTGCTTTATGAGCTATGGCAAAATTGAAAGCATTCTACTTAAATTATATTTAGATTTTGCTCTAGAAATATCATTAAAAAATTATAAAAAGTTGAGGGCCTAGATTGGAGCTTTGCGGCACAACGCAGTGGATGGCAAGAAAAATGGAAATATATTCCCCTCCCAACCTACTAAAGAAATTGTACTGATAACTAGTGAAATATACCTAGATATTGATGCGATCAATTTAAATGCAGTGTTAGAACATTTTAAGCTATACGTACATACTGCTTCTATTCATTATCGCAACCTGAGATGTTTTAAAAGTTTTTAGCTTTTACTGAGTGATGAAAATCCCCTAATTTGTTTCACTGCCTTTATCTCTCTACAAAACTCATTGGCGTTTTTGGCGATTATTTGAATGAGGTATATTTTTCAATTGATCTGCAAGGAGTGTTGTGTAAAATTTCTCCCAAATTCGCAAGTTTGTTTACCTTTTCATTACTGGTGATATTGTTGTGACCTGTCATCTATACAACAAGTTCCTTATTGCAACGTGAAAATCAATACCTACTTGGATGATGCGAAAAATTTGTTTAAAGGTCCTGAAAGCAGCTTGGCTGTTCGATTATTGCCAATCTCGTTGATTTGTGTTTCAAAACTGAAGTTGTTTGGAAGACATCAAGGTCCTGACAGTAAACAGCTCCTGTAGTATTTTTCATTGATTGTTACATAGATATATGTGCCAAAAATAGAGTGGTTCAGTGATTGAAACATTCAGTGTAATTCCCAACCAACGCTTCAAAAAATGTTCGCATTAAAGTTATAGCCGCTAGCATAGTCTCAAGGAAGTGATCTTTGTCCCTATTATATCAGACATATGATCGACTGCAAAATTCAAAGATAATTTCACAGGGATTCTCGTATCAGTACAAAAATTGCTCTGATGGATATTACAGTTATGTAGAACTACCTCGTGTAGAATCTGTTTGGCGGCACTTATTTGTATAAACTGCTTTTTGTAGTAGAGCCTCTCGGAGTTCCAATTCGCGAATGCATTCAACGATTTTAATTTGAAAAGCCAAGCCAGCTTTAAGGAGAAAGTGCATACATTTGTACATATATATAACCCATTTCTATACATGCCTAGAAGAAGCTATTTGTTTTTTTTTTAGGCAAGGGGACAGAAGACATCATCCCAACGGAGGCTGTAGCGACCCATTGTGCTGTCCTGCTAGAAGCCCATTTACCAAAACCTTCCTGCCCTCTTAATGAAGTGCATCAGGTCTTGTTGAGGAAGTTTTTTCACCTCATCCACAGCTAGAAGGGCAGACCCTAGAGTATCCAGTCTGCTCCGGGCGAAGGCCAGACACGCACACAAAAAGTGTTCGGTTGTCTCGGGCTCTCCCTCCAGGCAGGACAGATACTCAGGATTGTCAACAACTCCCATCCTTGTTAGATGAGCCTGAAGTGAGCAGTAGGTGGTGAGGATGACAACCACAGTTCTACATTCTTTCCTTCGGAGCCCCATGAGAAAATCTGAGATATTCCCATTGGCCCCATAAAGAAAGAATTTTGTACATCTGCAAGTATTTAGGTTCACCCATATCTGCTGATGCTTTCTATGAACATCCGCTTTGATTAGAGACCCGATACTCGCAGTGGCAACGCGCCTACGGTAGGTTTCGGTCCGAGGAACGGGGAGTCAGAAGCTATCTTACTAATTAATAAGAAGTCAGTGCTTCAGAACCTAACCAAAAATGGCGACTTTTCCCGGGGACCTGAATGTTTGAATGCAACTATCATAAATTTTACTATACCATTACCAGTGATTAAGCAATCTTCTTGTTTTCCGGAAACTATATATGACTCTGCCATTCTTACAACATTTTCGGCCGACAATGACGTTTAATTATATGTAATAAGTTATCCATGCCTTCATTGAATTCGCAACAGAAGACGGTGAAATTGGTCTATCATCTTCCCCGATTTTTTATCATCATCTTTTCTTTTTATTCTTAATAGTTCATTAGGTCAATATCTGGAAACAGCTCTAAACTACGTCCTTCGAGCCACTACCAAATCGCCTATATTGTATTGATGCGCAGATTTTTCTTTTTTATTAAAAGTCCTCCGGTTTTCCTGTTGAACTTAATAAATCTGTTGTCTTGCAGCTTTCGCATAGAGACGCCAACAAAAGCTCAACAGGCACTCGTTGAGTGCTCCGAGAAAATGTAGAGTTTAGAAATCGTTGGAGTCTTGGTTCATGTTTATATCATTTTCGTCTATTTTCAATGGATAATTTGGTGAGAACGGAAATTATGGCGCGATTGATGCGCGCAATCCGGCCGCGGCCCCTAGGAATGCCTGTTGTAACTGAGACATGCCCTATTTTGCGCTTTTACATTATTCTTCAAAAGTTTTGATATAAACACCCCTCCTTTATGAGTAACAATTCTATAGGGGTCTCCAAACAGTTGACTGTAACTTGGTAAGTACTTATTTAAATTTTGTGGTTCTACTGGATATATCCATACAAACTTTGTAAAGTCGTCCATAACATTGAATAAGTAGTTATAGCTTTTTGCAGTAGATGGAAATAATCCAAGTGATACAGTATGCAACAGTAAGTCTCGTTTTTAGATTGGATTGAACAATTCTTCCTGCTTGCCTGTTTTCTTTCCAGATAAGATGCAGCTTATACAGTTGCCGATGACTGATACTACCTTCTTTGCTAACATTAAAATAAAATAATCTTTTCTCAGCAGCAATTCTGTCTTCCTTACGTTGAAGTGACCCTTCAAATGGGTGTCCCTTATGATTTCCTTCGGCATTTGTTTCGGTAGTACCAATAAAAATCTACTCTTCATCTTTATATTTCTATAAGATACTGTTTCGCAGTAAATAGTCCTCGGAACTCGAATCTCTTTCCAAAATTATAAAAATTAGCTTGCACTCATCGTCGTATCTTTGTTCGTTATGAACTCTTTCCAGCACCCCACATTCAATAGTCATAACAGTAGGTCCTCTGTTTAGTCCACAATTCTCATTAAAATTTGCCTTTTTATGTTTCATTGAACAATAAAATTCTCATTAGAGCTCACCTACGAACTCTAGGGCAAGTTTCCTTCTTAAATGTCTGGCAATTTGCGACGATGGAAAACCGGGTCCCCAAAAGGTAATGCCTTAAAAGCTTGAGAGCTCGAACACCAGCTAAAACTTTTAAATTAAAGTTGGCGTATTTCTACTCCGTTTTGTCGGTGTGAAAATTGCAGAAAAACACATGATGAAATGAAAAAATTCTAGACCCTTTCAGCGCATCAGCGTGTAACTCAATTTCAAAATTTGGGTTGTACAGCTTGAGCTTTTCATATGATTTCGTTTAAAGTTGTAAACATTTCGGTTTACGAATTTGACAGACATCAGTACAGTCAGAGAAGTGTTCATGAAGTAGTATTCCTCTAGTCCCAGTTCGGATTTCGTGGGAATCTCTGATGAGAACGCTTTGAGCTTTGAAATCTCATTCACACGCAAGAACAATTTTTCTATGTGGATGGCAATAGTTATAGGGATTCTTTATCATCCAGGCAGCACCAGGGGCCCTATTTTTGAATAATGAATGGTTTTTACGAATTCGATAAATAACGAATGGTTGATAACGAATCGAATACCGAGTACGTATTCTTAAAACTCATTGTTATAAATTTGAAGTGGTACAAAAGTTTTTCAACAAAACGAGTGTGGTAAGACTAAATTTATCAATTTTCAAAACAAATAATATGAAATGTGTCAGTTAATTAAAAATAGTTTTTCTTGCTGTGCTTATAAAATTAGTGTGATATTGGGATTCGCCTAGCCGCCCCCTCTCGACCTGGAATAACAAAATATAACAAACTAATGTGCTAATTATGTGTCAAAAAAATATGGAGTACAACAGTGCGTTCATGAAGTCGGCTGCAGCCACAGCCAGGCAGGGCTGCGTGTAGCTTATCCTGATTTTATGAACGATTTTAGCCATTGCCAGCTTCAGAAATATCATCATTGGAGTATGAGTTGCAGTTGATGTAAAAAATAATTTATTACCTGCTTCGTCTATTAAGTCAATAAATGGCTCCCCACGCTCCTTCATATAAATGGTTTCATTTTCCATTATTACAATAATATTTCTTTTCTTTTCTGTAATTTAAAAATAACAACAAAAAAAAAGATGTCAAACGTAATGCGTTCATGTTAGTAAGCGATGCTTGGTAGCAATCTCAAGTCGGTACCGGCTGTAGCCGGCTACGAGACTGGCTACTATGATTTTCCCAACGCCATGAACTGACATTTAACCAAGTAAAAAAACTGGCTATTGCATTTCCGAACGACGATAGCCACATCTACAGCTACCAAAGCTGGCTGCAGCCTACTTTATGAACGTGCTCCCGGATGACTCCAAGCTGCACCTGACAACATATTGTGCAATGCCACGATAAAAACACCATTAAATTTTCAAATACAAAAATTTTAGTTTAAGCAAAGAATTAGAACCAAAACATTTTTTGGCAGGATTTTTATTAAAGCCGGGTGGAAAATTACGTCGTCCTGCACCCCGCATTTTGATTTTTTTTAAATCCCATTAAATTTTTGAGTTCAGTATTTTTAGATTTGGCGAAGAATTAGCAAATAAATCCTGTGCGAATCAAAATTTTGTTGTTGATACAACTTAGCGTCGTCCGACAGCCCGAATTTTGAATATTAAAAAACCTATTAAATTTTCAATCAGAAAATTTTTCATAATTTTCACATATTTTTTTTTCGGGTCGTGTTGGGGCGGGGGGGGGGGGGGGGTGATATAGAATTAGATATAATGAAAAGCGGAAGATACGAAGTCTCTCAGTGTAGCTCCAGTTCATGGCTCAGTTGTTAGAATATAGCCATTAGAAAGTAAAAGCCCAAGTGCTCAATTCACTCACAAAATATTTCTATTTTCTTCAACTGCCACATTTCTGTTTCTTTTATTTTCGAAAGGATTGAAGAAATTGTTTTAGTAGGTATATTTTATCTTTCTTGTGCTGCAAATAAAAAGCAGCCAGAAATTATTTCTAACAATCAAAAGGCTGAATCACAATGGACGTCAAATTACATAAATAAGGCGAATGCACTCTTCAAATTAAACAGATGTACCTAAAATAACTTTTAGATGTCTGTAAGGAAGTTTCGTTAAGCTTAAATATCAAATTTCCGTAAGTAAAGTGCCCTAAGAGTTGTTCATTCCGTAAGGTGGTGTCTGTTTATCCAATGATATTATTGAAATATGACTGAAATTGGTAACATTCTTATTTTAGTATAAGAAGAAGAATGCTAAAAGTGGTGGTCTCTTAACAGAAAAGTTTTGTAAATACTACCGAGTTTTCTTCAAATCATTTTTCAGATTTTTCTTATATTTTTTCATATAATGTCCACAAAAGGCCCAAATCTTCAATTGAATCAACTTTTATTTGTTATTATTTTTTTTTGCGTTTACCACTTTTTAAATTTGAAAATATTAAATATCAAGATAATAACCCTTACGGAATGTGACATTTATTTAGGGCAAAATGTCAATCATCCGTACGTAAATCTCAGTCTCGTTTAAATTCTTAAAGCTCTTTATGTCCATTTTGGTTCAGCCTAAATTCATACAATTGTGCTAGTTCCATAATAGGGTACACAAATTACACTGACATTTTTGTCACTGCGCGCACATTTTTTCTTCTCCCTTTTTCAATCGTAGAATACTAGCTGATTCACTCTTATTTAAGGATAACAAATGATTGAACTCATCCGTTAAATTAACGAAGGGTTTGCGTTTGCGGTATACATATGTATAACGCATTCGGACTTCAAGAATACCACATGTGTCGAACCCGAATGGTTTTGACAAAATAACGAATACAGAATCTGCCTTCGTTATTGAACAACAGGGCAGGGCCTCAGGTCAATTCAGACAGGTTGGCAGTGGCAGATCCAGCTAGGGGACGCGGAGTGCGTACGCCTCTCCTTGAAGACCACTAAAAAAACAAATTCAGTAGATCTTCTGAAGTATTCCTGACAAAATGATTCACTGCATGGTAACTTTATTCTATTGTGCCTTTTGTAAAAAAACGTAAACATTTCTGGCAACATTTGATACGTTTATAGGAACATAGCCCTGATGACTAGCGCTCGCTCTCTGCTGCAATTTAGTTCGTGGGTATTGAAGCCTAGAGAGAAAACAGGAAGTGCTGATTCCTGTAAAAGTCCTGTACATGAGCGTGGCTTTTCAAGGGGTTTTTGAAGCAGGATAGAGTCTATTCGGGTGAAAGGGATGGAAGGTTTGTTTTAATTGAAAACAGCTGCCACAGAGTCTTTAATAAGTCTTCCATGTAAGGCCGGCTTGCAAGAATATTATTGGCGTGGCGAAAAAAACATTTCAAGAAACAAATATAACTCGTAATTGGAGAAATTCGACGAAACTACACACCGGAAAACAAATCGTTGTGTGTTGTTGAACTGAGTTATTACATTAGAAGCAAGAGCTTTACTTTGTCCAATAGTTTTACTAGAATACTTAGCTTAAACGTTCAATCAAAACAGAATAAATCTGCTTATTGGGAAAGTCTCACTCAGTATCTTGGAGAAATTGATTGATCGGTCTGTTTTGCTTTAAGGAGTGTTGATGAATGGACATTAGAACTTAGACAGATTCTAAGTCTTGGCATGCGGGCATAAATTCCGTATTCTTACAACAGAAATCAATAAAAGTGTAAAAATCTGCTTTTCGCGTTATCAATTGAATCCATGTCTAGAATTGAAATAAGTCTAAAAGACTGCACGGAACACCTGCAACTTCATTGTTCAGGTAGAAAATTCTTTTTGAACAATATATTTGGCAAAGAATCTTGGAAAACTGCAAACGCAAAGGTTTCTGGTCCCTAGTCAAAACCATCAGGAACCACTTCAGCAGTTACTCTATACCTTCACTACTTACCAATGGTGAAATGGTTGTTCACTGCCTGGATAAAGCCATTGCATATCCATACGAGAGATGTGCTCAAGGTCCTTAAGGAGATCAATTTGTCTTATTCGGCAGGAAAATTTCCAATTACTTGCAAACTAGCTGACGTTCAGCCTATTTCCAAGAAAGTAGATGGTCCTTAAATTATCGACCAATTGCAATCTCTTCCACTCTTTCAAAGGTTTTTGTATCTATCAGTAACTCCAAATTATTGAAGTATCTAGAAGCTAATAAACTCATCAATGATCGCCAATATACGTTAATCTAGACACCTGCCGACTTTTCTT
Source organism: Dioctria rufipes (assembly GCA_963924295.1). Classification (NCBI taxonomy): domain Eukaryota; kingdom Metazoa; phylum Arthropoda; class Insecta; order Diptera; family Asilidae; genus Dioctria; species Dioctria rufipes. The sequence continues at coordinate 16,283,203 of OZ002744.1, read as the reverse complement.
ACGGAAAATTTTTACCGTAATTTTAACAATTTTTGTGAGTCTAAAATTGTTCCCCTACATATGTCAAAGGTCTTTAATAGAGTCTGGCAGCCAAGAATTTTAGCCAACTTTAAAGCAGTTGGTCTCTTTCGTCCTCTTCTATTATGGACTTGCTTTGTCTAGTCGCTTAATACGGATTATATTAGATGGTGTTACATTTGAACCTCACCCAATAAATTCCAGTGTGCCTCAGGGCTCTGTTATGTCTCCATTTCTCTTCTTAATTTTCATTTGTGATCTGCTTTCCCTTACTTTCAATCCCATCTATAGTTTTGCCGATGACAGTAGCCCTGATTTCGCTTACTCATTTGACATTCTTGCGGACTCCTGAGGGAATGCCACATCTGTCAACCGAGATTCCATGATTCGATCATTGAATACCGACTTGGGGCAAAGCGAGTCGCGTCAAATTAAATGCATATAAGTCCCAAAGCTGTCGCTTAAAACAAAAATCATAATTTTTCCACTCCCATTTCTTTGATGGAGTTACTGATTTACGATACACCGTGTTACGCATTCTTGGGATTAATATTTCCATTAAGTAGGACAGACCACATCTTCTCTGTTGCAAAAGATGCATCGAAATGTCTTGGATTTCTGAAAAAGTGTAAGAAATATTTCAGTCCATCGAATTCAGCACTCCTCTAGAAGTCATACATGAGACCTACAATGGAATATAATTCCCATATCTGGGTCGGGGCTGGTCGCACAGCCTTAGCTTTATTGAATATTGTCCGAAAGAGAGTCTTCAGCTTCATTAGCGATGTGGCAATAACTTGTCACATAGACTCACTCGAGCTCCTCCGCAAGGTTGGATGATTTCGCTTTAAATACACGTAAAGTACGTAGCGCTTTAATTCTTGTATTTTGCAAAGTTACAATTTATGATGAGTTCGAAAATTTGAACAGAATGTATTTCGCTATTTTTCTAACCGAAGTGGATAATTCGGAAGTGGTACGCTTCCACCATTTACAAACTAAAACAAAATCAATAATTTAACACCTCGTTCGACTTTCGGAGGGGCAAACGTTGAGCAACTTTTTTCAAGTGGTATCCACTCACTTATCTTTTTGGCCCGTATCTTTTTAATGATAAATTTTGTGCATTTAAAATTTACGAGTGGTTGCGAGAGTGTCTTTAAACTTTTGTATTGTTTCCAGCTTATACCGTTTAGTTGCCCCCCCCCCTCTCCCATAAGATTTCTGGATACACAAACAGCAAAAAAGAATCTTCATCGTTTGATTTCAATTCCCTGTACTAGAAAAAGTTCCATCTATTTTCAAAACAGGATATCGCTTGAGCTTGAAAAGTTTAATCCGACTTTCCCGTCTCTATAACTCATAAAACGAAGTACTTTACACACAATGCGCCATTTATTATGATTTATGACGATGATCATTTAATAAAAATTGATTTTTTTCAATTTCTTTTCCATCGGATATCATCCATGTGTCAATCGAAGGTTAACGCAGTTAGATCACATCACAGCTACTGTCTCCCCCCGCTATTATCTCATCATCAGTAGCATAGCAGTCAGCAGTAGTCGCATCTATATAGTTAGATCGCATGGATGCGCGCGCGGCTTCTTTGATAGCGCTACTCTCCACTGGTTTGTTTTTCCACCCAAAACACATCGGGGAACTATTTTTAACTGTTTGACAGGCGCATGTTAAGATCTGAAAGGATTCGGTCCGATTGTTTGTGTGTCGAAAGTCGCCTCGCGTCTGTACAAACAAAACTTGAAGCTGCGTAGACGACTGACGGAACACACAAATAAAGTCTTAAAAATCCACAAATTAAATCTCATGCTCGGCAGATCAAAGGGGATGCACCGACATTAACTCCTCTAAACAGAATTTCGGTGCCTCTCTTTAGTGGTGCTGATGCTGATGCTGCTGTTGCATCAGGAGGACAGAGCCGCGGGTGCCGATACTATGCTATGATGGTGATGGGTCTTCTCATCTCATGCATCCTCCAGAAAGGCGAAGATTTTATGTGTGACTTGCTGTTACACGACGATGAACATCTTCGGCCGCTATCTGAAACACAAGGAGACATCCGACTCGACGCTAATGCTTTGTTAAATGCGCCTATAAATCCAGATTATGGCGTTATTTATGTGATAGTTTTAAGTAGATCTCAGCTGGATGTGTGTATGTATGTTCGGATGTGGCTGGATCCGAAATCGACTGCGGGTGACATAATTTAAAGGATTTTCGCTTTTAAAATAAAATTTTAGTGGGCCATTGATTTTGGGGTAAACTGCTGTCGATTGTATGTATATAGGGCTGCATAGGAAAGATGTTGTGAAGGTAGCAAGGTGTAGCTGTGACTTCGTCTCCTACCTACCTTGGCAGCTAGTTATATATATTTTTTTCAGCTGCTGTTTAACTTTTATGGTAAATGCGTTATCATCGCCAATATCGAATTTCAAATAAGCTGCCCACATATCGATTAACTACATTCCGAAGCCTGTAGATATTTTCTTTTATGGGAGTTTTAGTGTTATTTTAGGGATATGAGGAGATCATTTTTTTTTTTTGCTTTACTCATAGGTATTTATATTAGAGTCCTTCTATAAAGGTATAACGCTGATTTGACTGTTTTAACTTTGGTAGAATTTTTTATGGCATTTATTTTATAGTGTCGACTATATATTATTTCGTTGTCAAAATTTTTGTGGCTAAACGATTACACAAAAAAGATTTGATTCCAATGATCAATATATGTAGTGTGGAATTGGGATAATGATTGCACTCCTTGTGGTCCAATATCATCCAGAATCATTGTAAGCTCATTTTGTTTTTTAGATTTTTTTAATGGTAAAGCAAGAAATTAACTTTCGCAAGGCGAGCACATATGATTGGTAGTCAAGCAATTGAGTTAACCCTAAATTTAATTCTTTTTAGAAGCCTTTGTAAGTATGTGGAGGAGCTGGGGCTAAAATTACCAGGGGGAATTTTTAACATGCTAATAACTACGTGCTATAAGCGAAATAATGATAGGGACAGATAGAAAATATTACAAAAATAATTATGGTTTTGATAAAGATAGCTTTTACCAAACGAGCAAAAAGTGAAAAGTTTTATGTTGTTTAATTAATTCCTTTTTATTAATTATTTATAGTCCTATTATTAAAAAAAAATCATATTTATATGCGAATTATTTATAAGGACACTTCACGTTTCAGCAAATTAACAAATAAAAAAATATAATTAAAAATTGGTTACCTATTCTTCCTTTATTCAACATTATCCTTGCCACAACCTTCTATATATATTACAAGTCATGAAGTGGAGAAAGTGACACATACATTGAAGGGAACTTGTAATGCTGTCTGCTGCGAGATTTGGTGCTTTAATATGTGAGTTTTTTTTTTTTTTTTTTTTTGCAAGGGATTATTATAGGTAAATGAAAAATAAATTAATTGTGCTTTAGTTTTTTTATTAAGTAATTTCGTTTGAGTTTTCAAATGATAAGAATTTTAATTTATACTTCTTTATTATACCCATGTACGTCATACATACATACATTATTATAAGTCGTGCATAAAAGTAGAAGCATTTGATCAGATTTTTGAAAGAAAATCGTGATTTAGGCGGTAAAGTTTTTGCAAAACGAGCAAGGAAAACAGTAGGCAAAACAGAGAACATTGTAAGGAATATATTTCAAAGAAAAGCTAAATATCGAAAGTCTACTTACTACTTACTTTTTCTTATGCCGTAAATGATAAAAGCATAGAGTATAGGTACTCAATTTGTCATTCCATTTGTAATGGATAGAAATAATGCTGGTAAACCAAAATAAAGTATACATCCACGCATAATATTGAAAGTTATTTTGATTCTTTAATCCGTCTGTTTATCTGTCCATCAATCTGTCCGTCCGCATGATATTCAAGAACATGTTCACGTACAGACTAAAGTTTGAAAATGGGACTAATCAGATAACTCCTCTTTGTATTGCCTATACAGAATTTTAAGTTTTCACTTTATGTAACTTTTATGTTCATCTAGGGTACAATATTTCCCTTGAACTTATTAAACTTTCACTGTACCTAAATATCCGTAGCCAAGAGTCAATACTACGCACGGAACGAATTGAGTTATGTATATCATATTTATATAAACAAAACTGAGATTTACCCCAAACTTAAAACCCTAACCTTGAGAATCCTTGCATCCATTTCCATTGGGAACTCTTCTCTCGTAGGTACAGGATAGGACTTTTTAATAACCCTATATATATAGAAGATGCGAATAGAAGACCGAAACGGTACTTCAATTTCTCTGTCTTTGTCCGGTTCTTTGTGGAATTAACTTAAAGATTCGGGAAGGGAGGGTTGGGGCTCCTAAGGGCCTCAACTTTTTTTAGATCGTCCACCTGGGATTTATGTGCAACATCTCGTTAAATTTGAGGGAGACCAATGGGCATTTAAATTTAGATATCTCAACCACTCTCCAAACCATCCATTCAACCATTACATCATTGCAATCAGCAGTCCCCCTCTCTCTTCCCTACTCCTCATACTAATATAATTCTACAAAAAAACCTACGCAGGTGGAACAATTTGGTCGACAAAAATGGGTTACCTGGCATAATTGTGACTATCAAAAATGTTGCTGTTAAGCTAATAGGTATATGTATCAAATGTCTCACACTCTTAGACACCATTTCTTTTTCTGTCACAAATATCTATTCGAGATCTCCAAACTGCAGAAAAAAAAGAAAATATTTCGCAACACATACATACAATCTGACCAAATAAAGTAAGATAATTATCCTCTGCCCGTTATCAATAAAATCTATCAAGGATACACCATTCTCACCCTTCTCTGCTGCTCTACACAAAAAAAAAAGAAAAAAGAAAAAAAAGAAAACTTCTAATCCAAGTATCAAAACCAGAAACAAAATTAAAATGAAAGATAGACGACACACAAGGAACGTAAAAAGGATGATTTACCCGAGCCGGGAGAAGTTACGATTTCAATTTGTCCTGACAACTGTCATAAACAAGAATTTTCCCGGTATAACGACATTTTGAGTTTTTCCGCTTTTGCACGCCGCGCTTCGTCCAAGTACAAACTGACAACCATGTACAAGAAACTTTCCTGATCTGACAACTTGGAAGGTATAGCAGTCACCTTTTCTGTTGTTGCTACTGCTGCTGATGATGATGTTGTTAAAAGGTCCGCATAATCACAGAAACTGTCGAAAGAACTTTTTAAATGTCAGAGAAAAACTGAAGGAATTCCAGAAAATCACCAAAGCAATGTGGATTTGGAAGAGATACCCCCCCAATGTAGAGTGACATAACCATAAAACTGACAGGGTAGATGAAATTAAACCTCGGCTCTTCTAAATTGCCAGGAATTTTGTGGTACCGAGACCGGATAGTAGGCAAATGACGTAATTTAGTAGTGTAGTTCCCTGTTCCCATTTTTTATCTTTGTCTCTTATTCTCTCTCTTTCTCTTTCTCTCCTTTCTTTAAAAGGCTTTACAGACTTCCGGAGCTGACACCTTCTTTTCTTCTTGGTGGTGTTCGCTTTCTACTTGGTGACATTTCACAGCAACGACAGCACATTTTTCCCAGTTAATCCCTAGAAAAAGTGTCGACTCAGGATACCACAAACAAATTTAATGGGCGCTTTTCCAACAAAATTAAACGTCGGGATGTGATTAAGGGATTAACGCCAGCCAACGTTGTTGGATTGCTTACGGATGTGAAAAATGCAATTTCACTTAGCTGCGGCCTTCGGTGTTTGCATAGTTGTTAGATTTGGAAAGCGGGATTTATGTAGGTTTGTGTGGTTGTTTGAAGTGTTCGATGGACTCTGTTTTTATGTGTTGGGAAGTTTCAATATCTCTTGTGAAATCAACATGAAAAATCTTTAGTTATTTTTGTGTGAAAAAAATGAAATGAAAACTAGAAATATTTAGAAAGCGGAACCAAAATACTGGGAGGGGAAAGGGGTGGTTGAATTCATAAATCAACGTATAGATAATCATGAAATACCATGCTTTCCTCGTTGGTAAATAGAGATGAACTAGGTTGGCTTTTTAAGTCATATCATATAACACAGAGACGGGTCAAGGCAAACTAGTTATTGTTTTATAGGCCTACGGAAGAATTGCGTTGAATGATGATTCAATTAAACCTTGTATGCGATTTCGAAATGATTTACACACGGCTTTGCAAAAGGAAATTTCATATGGACTGCAAAAATCATTAAAACTTTCGTTTATATAAAGAATTGTCATTGGAAAGAAGGTTATCGCTGGAAATATTTGGTTTATTATAATTTAGCCATAGTTGTCAGTCACAATCCAACATAAGTAGATGTAAGGATTGTAAGGATTTTATAGCGCTTTATTGTATTTGTATTGAGCGCAAGTTTGGATGCTATTCAAGTCATAGCTAAAGGCTCATTCAGACTCGGCAAGTTACTTGCATAATAAAGACTCTCTTCACTTCCCTATACTCCTCGTAGGTCCAAATGCTTACTTGCGACAAGTTGGAAATCTTGTTCCAATCTTTTCCACTTTTTAGAGTCCACACTTCTAATTTCAATTTAATGTGAATTTTTAACATGGCGGATGGTGTAAATTTGCAGATGATATAGATTTGTGGAAGTTGTCAACCTTGCTCACATTAAAAAAATAAATAAATAGTTAGAGTTTGTATTGCTCAAAATAATTAGAAAGAGGTTGATCCAAAAAAGTATTATGGAGATATTTGAAATGATGAAAGACAAAATTGTGGCCACATTAAACGAAAGAGAAAATAATGGTGTATGGGTACGAAAATGATTAAACCGATGCGTATCGGAATCATTTATGGCTATCTCCGGAAAATATTGCTGTTAATGTAATTTTGAATGGAATGACAGCAATCAGCTATTTTATGTTAATTTTATTTATTTATTTAAATTTATTTAGAACATTAATGTTCCACTTCAGGCAAATTCACGTAAAATTACTTGAGAAATGTGAACATGAACTTGCTCATATGTAGCAATCTAACTGTGCGAGTAACTGGCAGAGTCTGAATGGGCCTTAATCTATGTAATTTTCAACTAGGCTAATCAGTTATTTCATGTGTAGTTGTACGTTGCCCACATATGATTAGACCCCAAATCGCGATCTATATTTTGGTTAGTTTCTATTAATATATATAAACTAAACAAATACGGACCTAGTATTGAGCCTTTAGATAGCCCATACTGGATAAAAAGTTAACACTTTTTACTCGCTAATTGCGTCCAATGAGGAAGCTGCCGATAAAAGCAATAAATACTCAAAACTGAATGAATTTTAAAAGAAAAAAAAATAGTCGACATGGTGGAACAAATAGTGTTCGGCTTGTGGTAATATGAAAAGAAGGAACTTTCATTGAAGTTATAATTTTATATGTTATATTTGGTATAGGTCATGATTCCTAAAGGTCATAGCTGTATTATAAAAAAAAAAAAAAAATGCTTTTTAATATCGGCTCACAAAAGCCCAATATATGTATTATGGTTGAACCGGCTTTAGAAAAAATACGTCTCAGAGATCAGTAATTTCTCACCGATTTGGTCATCCTTGGATATCAGTTTCTTTTTCTCATAAATAACTCTTTGATTATAGCCTGAATTCATAGAGAGTACAAGCGACTTTGTTATGATCTGAAATGTATATCAAAGGATTCCACTTTTCTCAATTTCTTGAAAAAGGTAGTTAGGGTAGTTCTTGGACTGATATATTGGCAACGACGCTATAGAACTGCCTATAAATGGAATAGAAAAATTTCTGAGAACTTTTTATTTTTAAGATTCTTCAAAAGAAAAAAACAACCGCCTCGCCCGGATTTTGATGCAGGGAACTTTCACTTTCAGGGCGGTAGGTCTTACCTCTGACCTTACGAAACTGATGATTTTTCCTCTTGAATTTCTTAACTTTAACTAACCTATTAAACAATACTTGCTTTCAGCTGGCAGAGTTACAATTCCAAAATATAACTTTGTTGAGCCATAACTTCAAAATGTTGAGGAGCAGGGGTAAAATTTATAGATCATTGGAAAGGTCCAACGATTATCTATCTAAACAATTATCATCATAGGAACTAATATTCAGAAGTTACAAGGGGTGATCTATAAAATCGTACTCAAGTATTTTTAAGTCACGTTATGTCGGAAATCGTTAATTATTGGGAATTTCTTATCAGTACGCCTCCAACAAGTTAAGGTGGATGATAAGTTGTCCTCTTCTGACTGGTGTACCTCAGGGTTCAATCTTGGGGCAGCTGCTATTTAGTTTATTTATTGGCTTCTTCAAAGACGCCATCGGAAGTATTAATGAGGACTTGAACAAAATCAATGCATGGTCTAAGATTAATGCATTGAGATTGAATCCCTGTAAGTCTCAATATTTATTTATCACAACATCTGCGTGATATCCCACCCGTAATTCTAGACGGTAAAGTATTATCTCTTGTTGGTAAGGTGAAAAATCTGGGTATAATTTTGAACGAAAATATGAATTGCTGTGATAATACAAAATCTGAAATTAATAAATTGTACCCCGAACTCTGTAGGCTCTGTCTCTCAGCCAGAATTTTACAAAAGCAAACTGCTTATATTTGGTTAAGACACTAATCTTGCCTTAATGCACTTACGAAAGTTTAATTCCCCCTCGAATTGAAAGCGTTTGAGCCCGTAGAACGGAGATCATGTTTAACGATTGCTTAAGTTTCTTTTTCGGACTTCGCATATATGACCATGTCTCAGTTTATCGGGATCAGCTGGTGGGGTGCCTGCTTACTACATATCTCAAGAAAAGAGCCTTAGTATATTACTTTATATAATTAACTCAAGAACTTCTATAGCCATCAGTTGGAAGTCCTAAAGAAGATTATTTGGTGAGCTCCAGCAGAAGCGTAGCAAATGGTGATTTCATCTAATTTTCCACGGATCTAAGCTGTGGATTGTTCCACTATTTTGCGAAGTAACGCTTTTCTTAAATGTGAATACAGAGTGGAGTGAAGTTTTCATTATTGCCAGTAAAAGTGAAATATAAAAATTAAATTTAATACCACAAATAATCACAAGCAAGCACAAGCACCTTACGACAGTATATTCATACAGTAGAACAGCTCTGTCAAAACTATTACATGAGTAGAATGTTACTATAATGTAACTATACTTTCCCTTTCAAAATTTTTAACTAACACACTAGTCAATTTTTAATACAAAGGTTCCTATGTAAATCTAAAGTTGAAGTAAGTGATCTTACAGCATGCATAAATTTGTACTAAAGGAAAAGGGGGGAAATGACAAGCAAAACTATTTCTGCAAGAAAAAAAAAGCTAAAAACAATTTGTTCCACTTTCCATGCCATTCGGCTTGGTAGAACTGTCAAACTGTCACAAACATTATCACAGCCATTTTTTCTGTTACACTGTCCATGAGACGAACACCACTTTACAATCACACAGCTGCTCAGTAATGGATCAATACATTTGCAGTACTTTTGCCGAGATGTGTACTTACATAAAACTTATACTTCTCGCAACCATTGTGCAACTAGCTATTGTTCGCCCATTTACTTCCGTATCATACTTAATAGTTCCCTCTTATGGGAGAAATTTTCTACTATATGTATACTGTGGCTCAGAAAGCAGTCTTCGAGTCCTCTTATGAGGTTAAGGAAGAAGCACTGCGATAATTATTCAAAAGGCTCATTGAAGCTCATGAGGGCACCTTCAAAAAACTTCTTCGCCCATCATTTAGCATACCTAATAGAATGCTTCTTAAGAACAGCAGTAAAGCGCTTGGCTCTACAGCAGGTGTGGGCAGACTTTTCCAGGGTACGGGCTACTTCTAATTTATCCAAGATGTTGCGATCCACTCAGTGGCGTAGGTGTGGTGAGCTAAGAAAAAAATTCTACTCAAATAAATATGTACCTACGTATTTCTTTTGCAGTATCATAAGAAAAATTATTAATGCATCTATTTCATTTGGTAATGGAGTTTAGGGTCGGGGATAGTTAACTTTATGATAATTATTTTTTTACATAATTATGAAAGTATTTTATAAGTTCTGGAGGAGGCTAAAATATTTCACTAATAAACTTAAGTATTACCTACTTTCTATACATAATATCTTTTCTCGTTTTAACATTAGGATGATTTCGTTTTTTGCGCTTCACGTCATTCATTGCAGAAAATATACAATCACCAGCAGCACTTCTGTACGGAAAACAGCTAATACACACGTATAATGAGACAATTCTTCAAATATAAATGTTGAAAGAATAATCATTTCTTTAGCTAAATTTTTCCTGAATTGTATAATATTGCCATTGTAAAACGAATGTATTTTTTGTTTTCAGAGCAAATTTTGTTCACTTCTTAATTCAGTCGGAAGTTCATTAAGTTTCTTGAAACTCATATATCAGTGAATTCTGTGTATTCGATCTATTGTATAATTGTAGTCTGGAGTTCTCTGACGCGTCTTTTAGATTATGTTGTTGAGCTCTGCCTTCCACGTGATCATATTTAAAAGATATTCCGGAACCAACACATTTTTCATTTTGAATATAACAAGCAATACATTTTGCTCAATTCTTTGTTTAATATTAAGCCATAATAAAGAATTCAACATACTACTAATAGGATTGAAACGATTACAACGTATCGTATCGTAACTATCTTTCTAAATCTCTTCAAAAATCCAATCTTTTTTCTAATTTTTTTTAGAAATATAGTTTATATGTAATCTGAAATTTAATTTTATTTTTATTTTATGTTTTATTTTATTTTTATTACTATTTATCGTCATAACTTTTGCTTTACCTACATTCTGTTTCAATTTATTCATTTGTAACCAGTCACACAATAATTCTAAATCTCGTTGTATTTTTATTTTCAATTCAGTAGTGTCCCTTATATACACAATAATGCATCGTCAGCATAAAGTGTTGTGTATGTGGAAGGCCTATCGATACTTCTATTTTACTGCAAACTGAATTATTTCTGTATTATTTATTCTGGTGATTTGCGTTGTTCCATACAAGTAGCTACGAAACCATTGAAATTCCTTCTGACGAATTCCATATTTTCCTAATTTATTTAATAAAATGCCCCGGTCTACAGTTTCAAATGCTTTTCTTAGGTCTAACAACACAACAACAACCTATTTGAGACATCTGTTACTTCCTTCCATTGGCACACTACCCAATTAATCACCGTTTTACAGGAATGTTTTCTCCTAAATCTAGACTGTTCTAATATAATCAATTTATTTGTTTCCAAGTAACTTCCTAATTGTTTTTGAACCACTTTTTCTAAAACCTTTTCATATATAAGCAATGTATTTATTGGTCTGAATTTTTCTGCTTTTTTTTGTGTTTTTAACTTTCTGAACAGGGATAACAATTGATTCTTTCCATAAACTATGGAATTCTCTACTCACCAACGATTTATTTATTATGTCAATCAAAGTAGCACCCAATTATTCCAGTTATCTAGTATCATGCCTATACTTATTGAATTATAGTCGTTTTTTAATCATGATTTTGATGATATCTTTCACTTCATTATACTCCACCCTTCTAAAACTAAAGTCATAGTCCGTAATCATGTCCGAATATATTCTATGAGGTATAGATTCTTTTATGATCTGTACGCTTCGAACAAATTATTATTTAGTTTCCCTACCTTTTCACCAGGTCGCTGGCATTTATAGTCACCAAATTAAATTTCCTTTATTTCAGACTTTACTTCAGTGGTAACCCTGAAACACAGTCGCGTCGATTGTGAAAATCCGATTCTCCAGTCTAGCTGGCGTTCGCTTTCCATAAATATGTTTCTTTTAGTACGCGTGTCTTACGTCTTAGTAAAGGCGGTCACCCAAAAATGCCTCGGCGGTCTACCGGTAGATCGCGATCGACTTAATACCCACCCCTGCTCTACAGACATGCCTATGTTAAAATCCAATGAACTAGAGAAAAGAAGCGCTGCAAATTGAGACGCAAGCACTTCAAGAGGTTTCTTAGACGTTTTTTTTTTCTCCATGGATATTCACAAGTCATAGATTATTACATTTTGACTCACTTCGCTTGTTTTCATGTAGGGTAAAAGCACTAGTACTCGGACAACTAACACCTTTCGAGCATTTAATCTCACAAAACATTTAAAATTTACATCTGTTTTCATTTATTTTTTAATACTTTATAGCATGCATATTGCTAATTATCATAATATAAAAAAAAATTTATTTTATTATTTAGTTACCTATGTCAAAGCCAAGTCAAATCGTATTTCATTTTTTATTTAATTAACCTCATTATAAGAGAAAACTGTTTTTCAGTACTCAAATTCTCATTGATCAATTAAAATTCAACATAAAAATAGTTTGACTATAAACACAAACCATTTAATCATATTAAAGAAAAATAAGAAAAATTGACAGTTTCCATTCGCATACAAATCTTTGTGAATTTTTTTGCAAAAAAAAAAAATACAACAAAAAAAATACCCCTAGATCCTTTCAAAGTCACTTATAGTGGGAATAACAAAATGCCGACATCCTTCATTGTATGCATAAATTCCCTCCGGATGTACAATCGATAATTGATCTTTTCTTCGAACACTATTTCATGTTTATTTAAAGAATTATCACCATACTCATTTCTCCGCCAATCACAGAAGCGAAAAATTCATTTGTCATCAATAGCAATTCATGGAAAATTACTTGCGCCACAAAAAGTCGCATTCATTTGAACTATGAATTCAAAAAAAATTTTAAGAATTTATTGCCACTAGTGTCGTCTCATTTGTTACAGTCAAAACATGATTCGCAATTTTCTTTTTTTTCCTGATTTTTATTTTTCCACTTCTTCCTTTGAATAGATATGTAGCTATGTGTGTGTGTGTGTGTGCATACCTAGTTGGCGCAAATAAAATTTACGAGCAACTCTCCTCCTGCCGGCATTGACAGTGAATTTGCAGAATTTCACAAAAGGTGAAACATTAAAAGGATGACATTGCTCAAAAGGTGTTACCGAAAGGTGCTCTTTGTCCTTCCATAAGCGCATACACAATCATATAGGTACAAGCAGAAATTTCATACAAAATTGCCGTCCTTCTGAGCCATAAAGTCTCTATGGGCCCTTCTATATGGATTGGTGGCGGCAGCGACAGGAGATTTACTGCCACACATACGCTTTTTGCATTTAATGGCCCGGCTATTGTGCAGTAATGCCCTCAACCATAAGTCATAACAGCATAAAAAGCCGAAGTTGAAAACAAAACTTGCATTGGAGTAGCTCATAAATTATGCCCATGGGAATTGTTGTGTATCATTGTGTGTATGTTGGACGGTTTTTCTTCCTTTCACTGTCACATAAGGAGACATGACAGGTTTTCTTCGAACAATATAATAATTTACAAGAACGCCTGACAGTTATCGCTCCTGAATTATGCACTGCTCGCTCATTTAGAGCATAGCACAGCATTGGTAAAATCTTTTTGGGTTAGAAGATTAACTAAATATGGACAGTTAGGCATGCGCACCTGAATCAGGAGAACTGCATTCCATTCGATTGTGTATAGCCGAAAGTGTTTCTTGTCCTGTTCTACATAGCTGTTGTGGTTTTTTGCTATTTTACAAAATTCTTATCAAATCCAAGATCCTTTGATGCCTTAATCATTGAAGGAATACCTCGGGTATTGTGTCACTTATTTTTAGCCATTTACTTGACAATTTCACGCCAGTTCCTGGCTCTTTTCTTTCATCTGGCAGACAACTTTTCCAGGTTGTTGAAATGTTCATGTTTAATGTCAAATGCCACGATAGAAGGAAGCTTTTCTCTGCCTTTCCTTACAACTCTTGGAAATGAGAAAACTTGTTTATGACAAGTTGTCGCTTCTAATTCAATTCGTTTTTCATGTCTGCATTCTTATATACATTGCCACCATTTTCCACTATACTTTCCACTTTGGATATTGCATCGCAATATTTTAGACACTGACTATATGGCTGGGGGTAGGTAGGTATCCCCTGACTTATGGGGCGTATAGAAGTACCCCGGAATAACGTTCGAGGATATATTCTGTGTCGTAGTTGATGTGAAAGCTTGAATATGTCACCAAGTTTATCCCCCCCGCCCTCTCATAACGCGCCATGTCTACTCTTTCTTTTGACTTGTTAGTTTGCCATGTGTAACAGCATACAGAATAAGACTGACAGTATACATATATACACATATTGTATGTAACCGTATGAATGAATGCTTGCAGCCCTAAGGTGTATGAATATGATATAAATGAATATACATACTTATATATGGATACACGATTTGTATTTTCATATAGGATGTGACTACTGCACGCCCTAAACTTGAAATATGTGTGGAATAATAAAATTTCTGACATTTTAATATTTCCCTCTGACATATTCGTTTGTTTTCTGCCAGTCGGATAGGGAGAATGAAAACTTATTCACTGTGACATTTTGTACTGCTAGATGAAACATTTTCCCACATAATTTTCACAATTTCTGGTGACATATGATTATGGTGAGAGAGCGAGGGTATACTACGTATGTAAGGTATGTATAATTTTCATGCAATCAGAATTTGCTTTTTTTGAAGTTTCTAACCGTGTTTGGGGGTGCTTTTTTTATCATATTTGTTTAAGAACAATTTAAAAAAAGAAAGCCCAAAATAAGTTAACATTAAAAAATTAAATAAATAGTAAAGGGACCAGATGTCTACCTTGAGGAACTCAATTCTCTACAATATGAACACAGTTGACCCCTGGGGTGTTGCCCTGGTGTTGTCAAGCTTCATATTATCAGTGTGATTGTTAGTATAAATTAATTGCTTACTTTGGATTGATGTAAGAAATTTAGTATTGTGGATATCTAACACCTTCACCTTCTTCGTCGCTAAGAAAAGTTTCTCTAAGCTTAGCGATTTGGAGCTCTTCTACTTCTGGTCGAAAATCTTCGATCTGGTTACGCATGGGATGACTTTCTTGTTGCTGTGGAATAGCTGCAGAGTTGGCAAGTCTGGATAACCAAACGGACCGGACTTATTCTCAAAAGTGCAGGTGTGTCAATAACTTGATAAATTAAGTTGAATAAGTAAAGTAAATTGATACAGTTTGTTTTTTTTTTAGTTCAATTCAATCCATTTAAATAATAAGTAATTTTTTTTTTCTGTAAATAGCATCTTTATTGATAGCTCTTTCGCTCTTTTCAAGATGTCTTAAAAATAGTTGGCAAAAAGCACTACAAAGGGTAAAAAAGGTACTAGCTAAACTAAAGTAAATAGAGACAGTTAAAGCAATTATACTAAACAAATGACACAAGACTAAAACAGAATGACACAAAAACTAAAACGAATTCAAACAAAATTCTCAAAAGAGGCTCAAAACGGACACAAGAATTTTGAAAAAGATCTAAATTATAACCAAAAAATTTGAACCAGTCCCTATTTTTACAATAAATAATAATAATAATTATAAATAATAAACTATGCCCAACTTAAATTAAGCTAATATAGTTTGTAAAATATTGAAGATTTACATATTTATTGCAAGAAAAGAGAAGCTAATGTGAGGTATGAACTATGCCTCCTAATCGGACTTAAGGAGTCATTTGAAGTTGCCGAGCGAGTAAGCTGTCTGGGTATGACGAGGTAGCGAGTTCCATATTCTAATCAGTTAAACAATGCAAGATCCGTTGAATATGGAAGTTTGGAACCGTGGAAGCAGCACCCTAGTGGAGTCGAGGGTTGAAAGGAGGTATATTCAAATAGACCGGTTGAGAAGTGCGAAGTAAGTCAAAAAGCGAGCACTAACGTGAGATACATAATCGAACCACGTCAGTCAAAAATAAATCTAGTACAGTCGTTAAAAGCGACATTCAATTCCCTTAAACAGTGTGAGTAGAGCTTGGTATAGACAAAATAGACAAGATGACGGCGGAGATTGGGCAGTGGTAAACTATCAGACAGCAAAGATGGGGGAGACTGTCATATATTTTTGTTATGTTTGAGTTGGCGAGGTTACAACATCGCATGCTAGAATTGAAAATCACTCCAAGATTACGAACTCGATCCTCATCACGTAAGGGATAACCTACCAGTAAATTGGTAGCAAGCGTTGTAGAGTCAATAGATCCATCGAATTCAGTCTGAACATGTTTTCCAAGGACTAGATGAAAATGTTTTGCAAGTCACGACGAGTCAGACGAGCAGCACATTTCTAGATTAAACCTATAGGACAACTTAGATATATTTGCACTGTCATCGGTGTATATGTGAATGTTGATATCGCGAATATGATCGGTGAAATTATTGATGTAAAGGTCGAACAGTAAAGGGCCCATAATGGATCCCTGTGACATCCCACAAGATAAGGGGGGCAAGGTGGATGAATTATTTTGCCCAGAAGTAACCTTCTACGACTGAGCGTGAAGAAATTCTTTTATTAAAAAGGTTGCTCGATTCGAAAAATCGAAATTGCAGTACATTTTTGCCAACAGGTTACTATGGCAGACACTATCAAATGTATTGGGGAAGTCTGCAAGCGTTATTATATCCACTTCCCGCCTATCAAGAGCTGAGCGGATGTTCGTTGTAACCTTCACGAGCGTACCTTCGCAACTATATTTAGATCGAAATCCAGACTGCCATTGACTAAGAGGATATTTCTGGAGAATGTACTGTTGACACTGCCAATATAACAGCTTCTCGAGCACTTTATAGAGGAAACAAAGTAAACTGATATGTCTGCAGTCGGCGTGAGTATCTACTGTCACTTTCTTCGGATATGGAATCACATGTGCATATTTTTCAAGCCTTGGGATATTTGTTAATGTTCGGCTCTGTTATTACTTTTATCAAATATGGCTCGGTTGTTTATTATGTAGTTAACAAAACATTTTCATGTTGTCCCCTGTTATTTAACTTTTTAACTATATTTTTACAAGATTAGTTCTTATTTCCGTTGGACAAGAAAAACTATTTCCATATGACTAGTTATCTGAATCTGCAGAATTAACTAAGATTTTACTGTTATTGTTTTAAAGATGGACTTGAGGTGAATTTCTTTTACACATTTTATTTATACGCTCATGACAATTAGGAGATACGTGCCATATATATGTATATAATATGCAAACGTTATTTAACTTCTCTGGGATATTTCCACGGTTCGTTAGCAATTTCTTTTTTTTTTTTTTTTTTTTGTATTATGTTTTGTGAGTTATTTTATAACTCACTCACCAATGAAAATGCATCCATTATTCAATGAAAAGCTTGTAATCTTTCTCCCAGATTGGCAGGTAAGCATGATAGTATTTGACACATTTGTTTATCTTAGATGGTTTTTTGTTCAATCTTTTTGTATGTAACTGGAAGTACTTCCTTTATTAGGAATATTGAATCTGCGTCAGTCACTTTATATTGGGGCTGCGGCTGTTCGACAAGGAACCTTGATAAAAAGTCAACTCCAATTTTAGCAAATATATCTTCTATACGCGGAATCAGATATGGGTAATTTTTGATAACCCCATTCATAGTAGCTTTATGATCCGCACATACTCTCAACGCATCACCTTTTATAACCACAAAAACTAAGTACTGTAGCTGCCCATTAAAAGTGATCAAGATTTTCAATAATGCCTGTCTTACATAGGCATCGATTAGAGAACATATACTTTTTACTGTTGAGTTCCACTTTTTATACCTTCGACAAATCATAGGTTTTTTTTTAGCTTGTCATTCAGTTTATAATAAATGAAATAATTCTGGTGTGGTACGATGTTAAGAGGCATTTTGATTCTTTCATGTCCGCCTTTCTGTCGGTTTCTACACCCTTTTTTGCATGTTCGTCCGTCTGTCGGTATTGGATTTGCTTCTGTTCAGTCCACTTACATATTTATGTCGCGATGAACTACTTTGGTCAACAAATCCCTCGTTGACTAACATCCCTAGATGAAAACATTTTCCTAAAAATACAAAAAAAAAATACCACCAAGAATCATTTCGTTCATTAATTTGAACAAACTTATCTGATATCCTCAGCTCCAACAACCTCCTAAACAAATATAAAATAAAGAGGGTCATCCCAGTCCTGTCTACTACCATCCTACATATTATTAAAATTGAAATTAATTCAAAAATCAATTATTAATATATAAATTAACTAAAAATACCATGAATTTACCAAAAATTCTACTTCGCTCCGATTGTTTACTTGTGTAATGTCAATACTTAGTGACATTACGTCAGACAGATGGTGTCGCCACAATCAAAAGTGGATAGCTGTTCACGGAGGCTATAAAAAGGCGGCAAGCCATACCAAAATTTCCCATTCGTTTTACAGAGTCTAATCTGAAAGCATCCTCCACCAGAGTCTAATCTGTGTTTCCTATCCCTTGAGCAACAGTATAATTTTGTTTATTCCTTCATGTGGAATTTAAATTTTATTGTTGTAGAAGTCTAATTCTACTAAACTCCAACATACCAAAAAATCTAATATTTGCTCCTCACGCGTGTAACAGAAGTATAATTCTGCTTACACGCTGCAGAACGTTGAGGCGGAAGTGTAATTCTGCCTACACGTTTGAACATTCGCTGTAACAGTAGTATAATTCTGTATAATAGAATTAGTTTCTCTTTTTTTGTGAAGTTTAATTCCGAAAAAGTAACAGAATCTTCTTCTTATTTACAGAAATAAGGAGACAATGACAACATTTCTTTACGCTTGAGACTAGATCTCACAGCTTCTATTGGTTGTATTATAGTGCGTAGGCTTTTGGAGTCCCATTCGCTATACCCATCTGTCCGACCTCTGTATAGCATTAGTTCAGCCTCTTATTCAATAACGTTACTATGTGCTGGGAGGTTCAGTAGTGTCTCTAGAGAGCTGGTAGATTCTGTGCGCATGGCACCAGTTACATTTAGATAGGCCATCCCTTGGATCTTGTTTAGCTTCCTGGTTGTTGTCTGACTACTGCTATATATCCAAATCATTACGCTTGGCTTGAGTCTCCATGTTGAGCCAGCCAGTTTTCTACAGTTCCATAGCATTAGTTTACTACTTTCTAGATTATCTTATCAATAGATTTGCTTAAATTGTGCTTTCCATCGAGAGTTATCGGAAGGTATTTAATGTCTTTGGGCATTGGGACATACTTTTTAAAGAGGGTAGGGTTAGTTATATTCCTCATTGTCCTTTTTCTGGTACAGGGCATAATTGTTATTTTGCTGGGGTTAACTGATAACTTGTGTACAGCATTCCAGTCTTGAATAAAACTTGGGGCTTCTTGAAGCTTTCTAGAAAGCAAATGCTCATATTTAATTTTGAGAATGATAATAAGGTCATCAGCATAACTTTGCAATTCAATACCTTGATTGCTTAGTTGAACTAATAGGCTGTCAACTACCATGGACCATAGCAGGGGAGACAGGAGTTTTCGTTGGATACAAATTCTGGTAGTGTGAACCTCCAGTGTCGCACCAAACAGCTGTGTGCTGTTTATGCTGTTGGAAAGCATTGCCTGAATCCATCTGTTGGATTCACTCCATATCTGACCAATGCAGGCATTATTCACTTAACAGAGGTGTTATCAAACGCGCCTTGAATGTCTAAAAAGGCCAAAAGGCTATTTCTCTGTTGTCAATAGCTTTTTCTATTCCATTTGTCAGCGTTATTAAAGGTAGTTCTGTTGATTTTTCTTTTTAGTAGGCAAACTGATTTGGATTCACCATTACTTGAGATTGTTTTATTCAGGGTGATTCATTACAATATGAATATCTATATGTAAATAATTAAAGTAGTGATTAAATTTTAATGATATCGGGTTATCCTACCTCCTTTTAAAGGTAGACTGTAAACGGGTGGCAATTTAATGGAAGGCGAAGATAATACATACTTCCCTACAAAAATCATTCATGATTCGCTTTGTAATAAAACCGTGTTCAAGAGTTAAGACGGTATATGATAGCAAACGTGAGAATGGCGTTACTTCAGAATTTCTAAATCTTTGTCGGCTTCCAGAGCTTGATTCTTTACACACACAATTTTTTGCTCTATATCAACACATACTATGTACGACCTCCTTTATTGGGACATGCTTATAAAACCCTAGCGCTCCTACTACGTCAGACCTAGAATGGAATAAAATTCTCACATCTGGGCTCGGGCTGGTCATACAGCCTTCATTGCATATTGTCTAAAAGAAAGTCTTTAACCCTTTCAGCGGTATCTCCATACATATATAGCCAGCCTCTTGTGATCCAGATACAGTATCGCCCCTTGGGGGTTAGATATTTTGTGATTTTACGATGAAGCGTCATTTTCAAAAAATCATATCTCGAGAACGGAGAATCCGATTGTTTTTATACAAATGCCAAATGGAGCTTACTGCTTTATGTATTTAAAAAAACAAAACAAAAAAATTTAGCAGTACCGAACGAATTTTTATTGTTGTTAATAATAGTATTATTTACTAGTGAAAACTTCTAGCACTTTTTTTTTATTTTTTATTTGGAAGCTACATAGAACCTACAGGTTACTTTGGGTATACAGTGACTTTGAAAATACATATATCAAAAACGAAGGCGAACATAATCGCAATTCTTTACACATAAATAAATAAGGTTTCTAGCGTCAAGATAAGATTAAAAAAAAGAAGTGCCAAAAGTCCTCACTAGTAAATAGTACTACTTTTTGAAAAAATATACTATTATTAACAAAAAAGAATTTCGTTCGGTAGTGCTATAGTTTTTTTTTTTGTAATGAATGTAAAGCATTAAGCTTCACTAGGCATTTGAATCAAAGCAATCGATTTCTCCGTTCTCGAGATACGATTTTTTCAAAATTATAAAATCATGAAATCATGACAGGGGAAACAAAAACTATGGGAGAGCTGTTTTGGTATTCCCTACAAACTGTGCAAGTTTTATCCAAATCGGGGTTGGTCGGGGTCTATGCTGATCTTTTCTGTGGAAGGGCTGATAGAGGTTGGAAAATCCTGACGATAAAGTGTTCATATTTTTACTGTTTCAATATAATATACCCTTAAGAGCAGTCAGTACTCGGCAGAATTTTCAATTTAGATGCCAGCGAGCCTGTAGGCAATAAATTTTACTATAGGTAAGTTTGTATCCTGAATGTGAGAAAATTCATATAAATTTAGCCTAGGTCTACATACCACAGTAGAGACATCTAGCGTAAAAGACGGAAACCCAACATGCGATAATATAAGACCAAAAATTAATATCTGCAGTTCAAATAAATTGAAAATTTTTAATGAGAACTAATTCTCCTAAATATTTTTTGCACATAATTGTTAAATATACTATTTTACTTTGTATTTCAACAACTTCGGTGAAATATTGGGGAAAAAAAACAAGTAACTATTAGAGCCAAATAATTAAAAATAGCGCTAAAATATTTACAATCTGAAGAAATGAGAATACCTACTAACAGGAATTTGATCAAAAAAACTTCTATTTTTACCATTTTTTTACAAATTTTCGAACTAATATCTCCATTAAAATATTTTTTTTTATTTTTCCCGACGTTATTTACTAGATTTCTTCGTAAACTTTAATTTAACATATATAAATAATTATTCTGCTACAAATAGTTTGCCAGAAATTCGCATTTAAAAATGTATGAAACTTGCAAATCTTGGTACTGATTCCTCTTAAATACGAAAATATATTTTGTGAATTTTATTTCTTTCTAAATGTTGAATTTGCAACTTTTTATCAACTTGTGTGAAAAAAATTGACAACCCTTGCATAAAAAAAATATATTTTGCTTATTAGGTAGTTGTGAAATATTGTTAGAAATCTACATTTCAATTTTTATTAAAATCGGTAATTGGGTTTAAAAGTTATTTGGAATTTGTGAAATCTATCTAAAACTTCAGAAAATAACTCACTCCTGGGACGTGTATGCTAAAAAACATAACTCATACTGAAAGAGTTAAGATTATTTTCGTTTTATAAATAACTTGTCATATCAAATCACTCGAGCACCGACTCAATGTTGAATGTCTTTCGATCCTTTATCGCTACTCGCATGGCCAATATCTAGTCTGATCTCTTCGGCCATACAGCAAAATTCCATCATACTTGAATTTTGCGAATGTAGAACAGTCTACCATCTTTTGTTTTTCTTTGGGTTAACAATCTGCGAAGGTTCAATGGTAACCTACATCGGGATCTCGGCCACTTTCATCATGTCCCGAATCCTTCCCTTGTCTCTTTGCTTCATAGGGTATCAAAACAAAACTCTGTATAGAAATGGCAACATTACAAAATTGTCTTCTTATCGACTCTGAGTCTAGAAAAGGTCCAATTTTGCATACTACTTAACTTAAATTAAAACCATGCGTACTAAAATCATGTCCATAGATGTAAGAGATTTCATCCAGCCTCAGCCTAATACAGGTGGCTTAGAACATCATTGTACGGTAATTGTTTTTTTATAATTTTTGATTTATAGTTTTTATATCTCTGATCTTTCCATAATTTTACTGCGTGCTGATTGCTTGCTATTTATTCTTTTTTTTTTCGTGTATTAATGGATTAATTTCCACGTCGTAGCTAGCGAAAAAGATTTATTACCAGTAGTAATTCGTTTGGTGATTTTGATGAGCTTCCAAGGTTATTTTACCATTTGCTATAAACAGCCTTTTGATTTTTTCTGTTGATATTATCTGTGCATGTGGGTGGATGGCATCTTTTCTATATGGTGACTGATTACCGGATATATTTTTCATTTTTCTATATATCTATTAAAAAAACAGATTTCTAAATTAGCCTTGACCTGGTATAATTATCCTTGTGCGCATTTTTTTAGATAACATTTTAATTAAATCGAATTCAACTCGGTTCAATCGGATTTTATTATACTACGAAAACATGACTGAATATAAAATATTGTTGATAATGGATGTTGGCTACAGTAATTATTAGAAATAATGTTCAATTAGTATATTTTGACGAAATTAGTTCAATGACATATGAGACCTGAACTACAAATTACGTCACAAACTTGGTCTCCTGTATACGGTGCCCCACTATGCTGATTAAATGGTTCAGAAACGGAGAAATACTTTTTTTTATGATATTGAGGTTATGACTAAATGCTCAAAAATATCAATAAGACACAATTTCTGTACAAAGAAATAAGCCAGTCAGTTTCCAAAATGATTCTCAGCTTCATCAAGACTCAAGCTCTGGGTGGAGATGTTTTAGTATACTTGTGTTTATCGCAGAACTTCTTCTCATACTGATAAAAAGATTGTATGCTGGTTGTGCTTCGAAGCGAAAGCTTGGGCTTATAAGGTTAAGTTAGGTTAAGAGTTCAAGGCGACTGGGCCAATAGGACGATGCGGGCACTGCGACCAGAATTGATCTATTGTGCCCTCACCTAAAATGGTGCGTCTAAATCTAGTCTTTTAACGAGCTCGATTATTTGGAGAGAAATATATTCTTCTCCAGTGATTTGCATCTTAAAGCGCGGGATACTAAAATATAAAATGCTTCGCACAATCGGCACAGCTCTCTGTCAGATTTGCCTATCTTCTTAGAAAAATAACTTAGGTTTCTTAGATCCGATATGAAAAACTAATGTTGATGACGTCGTTTTTGAAAAAAAAAATATTTAGTAAGTAGAAAAAATTTAATTGAAATTTCGAAATTCGGTCTTTGTCGTACCATAACTTTTCGAAATGGAGAGAAGTACGAAATAGAAAAGTTCAATGTATCAGATAAAATTCGCGGAGGGCTGCGTAGTTGTTGGCCTCGTATCCACTACGATCTGGAAGTCTCAATTCCAAACTATTCCCTTTCTAGATTAATGAATAAATAATAAAGTCTAGAACCATTTTGGAATTGAGATTCCACACGTAGTTTGTTAGAGGAAAATCATATTCGAGGTCGAGTAATCTCCACCTGAGGAGTAGAAATTTCTTTGTTTTGCCGCCAGAGCTGTGGACAAACCTTTTTTGCCTGATGAAGTCCTTATTGCCTTTTCCAGTGAAGCGATTTTATCTCCCAGCTATTTGGGGTAGCCCTAAGGTAATATTTAGATGTGACACAAAATGGCTCTGGTCGGACAAAGATAGTTTGCTCATCTCTTCTGGCTAGGCTGTAAGTAATTTTATTGCATTTATAGTCCTTATGTCTCAATACGCACATAAAATTTTTTTTTCATCGATAAGTTTCTAAGGGTTTGCTGCAGATTCTCCCAGACTATCCTCGACTTAATTGTGTAGGACTTTAGAGCCTTGAGAGCGGCTTGACTATCCGAGAGTGTATTGATGGTTAAGCCATTTATGGCTCTTTTAATATAGGCATTGGCGAATTGTTCTATTGCTAGTACCTCAGCTTGGAATACCGTAGGGATACAGCTAAGCGCTTATGAGTTATAGAATCTGGGGCCTTATACGCCTGGTACGACTCCGCTTTTCGTTTATTTAATAAATTTGAAATCATCATCACAAAATATATAGTTCATAAGTTACAGTATTATTAGAGATTTGCTATGAAATAAATTCATAGCGGATTTAGTCAATATATGAAATTAATCGAGTTTGCTGCCAAATCCGAAGCTCGAGAATTGATTGGAACCGTATAATCTTCAGTACGGCTCCTCCCGATTTTCGAATATTTTTCCACTGTAAAAGATTTTCTTTTCCATTCGATTCTTGAGTTGCGGATTTGGGAGCAAACTCGGTCAATTTCATATTGACTAAATTCGATATTAATTTATTTCTTAGCAAAACTCTTTCTGAAATCCTAGTCTCGCATAGGACTAATCTTGCTAGCCATTCAAATAAATACTTAGTGTTTCACCTCGTATATAATTCACACTTAAAAATTATTTTAAGTGCATATATGAGGTCAGCTTGGCTGTTCACTTTGGACACGGAAGGCAGGAACCAAGCCATACTGATGAGTATACGGTTCCTGCCGATACGAAACTCCCTCTTTTGCATAGAAAGGTGAATGCACATTTTAGGCCCGACATCTCCAGACATGAGAGATATCTCAAACGATGCCTTATGATACTCCGAACATATTTTGGTAACAATTCTCATTTCAAATCAACGGGGGAAAGCCGGGGAGGGGCAAAGCTCAATAGCACTTTTTGGAAAATCAAGTACAGAATCGAATTCCTTAGGTCCTGGGAAAAAGTTTGAGTACCAATACTCCTATTCTCAGAGCCTTAAATAGCTATTTATAGCCATCCCCATATTCACTGTTTTTAGTATTTCCGTCTTTTTTATTCGAACTGATGTACTAGATTTTTTGCAGATTAAATCTGTTCTAACTCGGTAGGGTTATGTCCGACTGGAAAACAGGTTTCACTGTTCGCCTCAGGTCA
Organism: Dioctria rufipes; assembly: GCA_963924295.1. Lineage (NCBI taxonomy): Eukaryota > Metazoa > Arthropoda > Insecta > Diptera > Asilidae > Dioctria > Dioctria rufipes. Next base: position 16,257,759 of record OZ002744.1, on the reverse strand, counting down.
GTACCAGCTACAATTCGTGGAAGAAAAATTTTCTCTGCATAGTTCTAGGGTAGAAACAGCCAGCGTGGGTGTGGGGGGGGGGGGGTGGTTTCAATACTGCATGTAGCATATCCAATTAAAAGTCTCACCGAGTACGATCAAGCTAGATCTGATCGCCATAGCTTTCTCCGGCTGAATTGAAATAAACATTGTTAATCAAATATGTTCAGGGTATTATCATGTCTAGAGTTGTCGGGCCTAAAGTTGTATGCTCCCCTTTCTTTTTCAAAGATTTTTCGATTTCAAAAAAATTTTTTTTTTTGGCTATCACGAAAACCGTTGTTAATCTTGATGCTCCCTCCAAAAAGTGTAAGAACGAAAAAGACACAACCACCCTATATAATTATATTAATGGTTGAAGTATCTTCATAAGCCAAAAATAAATCGGGCAAAATCAAAATCTTATTCCATACCCAACTTACATATATGACATTTCTGATTATATTAATAATGCCTGGTTGCCAAATTTATGGTCTCCACGCTGTTTATAATTTTGAAAAAATCTGCTAGGTATGCTTTAAATTTCAACTTCTAAATGGATATATTATAACTGCTCAGTTTGTAGGATCGGCACATAAACTAATGTCCATATTTACTCAGCAATTAACCTGCAATTTCCGTTTGTTAAAATACAACTTGAGACGTGCCGAAAACTATTTAAATGGCAAACCTTAATTTCTCTCAACTCTACTGCCGTAAAACTCTTTTTAATTGTCGACTATTATTATACGAAAGGAAGTGTTGTGCAAACATCATCTGTTTCTGTCGATGAATCATTGTTGTTGGCGACATTTCCTATATCCTTTGTTCTCCACAATTTTACCGCTTCTTCCCTAGATTTCATGCTAGCATATTTGAAATAGAGCATTTTAGCCTTCTTCAAGGTTCTTCGAAACTATTTTAGGGGAGGTAGAAAAAAAAAATCACAAAACAGTCATCAAATTTACGATGGCGGAACTGAAACTTTATTACAAGCCTCAATATATAAAATAATTTTTTTCTACAGTGGTTCCTTGTTGGTGGTGTTGTGTCGAGCCCAATATTCGACTAGGCACGGGGGAAGAGAGAGAGAGAAAGAGATAGAGAATCCCCACAACGACTTCCATGTCGTATAAAACCCTGTTGTTGTTGAATAAATATCATAAAAAGCGCTGAATACAAGCGAACACTCTTGTTGCAGTTCTCATAACTTTTATTGCGCCTCTGCTCTATTTTTTTATTTTTTTTTATTACTGGCGGCATACGTTCTCAAAGTCTCATTTTATTTGGCCTTAGTTTATGGCAGTAATTCTATCGCCGAGAGAGTTTATCTACTTTTGCCAGCACTTGTGCGAGTTTATATGGGGATGGCGAAAATAGCGTTCTATTTAGTTAGTCAACAACTTAAATGTGATCATGAAATTGATTTGGATTTTAGTAGAGCAATATTTCTTTTTACGGCCAGTATACATACAGTACAACTTTTCTGACGAACTGCGTAAGTATATATGAATTTAATTATCCTTTTGGTAATATCAATAAAGCACAAGAATCATATTTCACGAAATAATGTCACCAAATGGCAGGCAGCGAGCGGTATAGTGAGCTTTATGATATTCGAGGGGATGCATGTTCTATATACGACATGCTATTCATTCACGGTATAGATATGCCTAATAGAAGCGATGGTGAACATTATATAATTCTGGATATAGAGATCATCCGATTTATGTCGAGATACGTTCCATAAAAAGATGACGTTAATCGAAACACATAAATCGAATGTTAAAGGAAACTTAGTCACATTTCCATATACCTATGTCACACAGTTTTTAACATAACTTTTTATGTAAACTTAAAACTGTAAGTTCATTTCAAAAGATTTATGATGAAATAATTTTAATCAGTCAATCTTCATCTGATGAAGTGGTTCAATCAATATTTGTTGTTGAATATGATAGGCTAGGAGAGAAAGGGTTTGTAAAAAGAATCTAAGTACATATACGCTGTGGGGTACAATTACATCTTCTTTCGTTATATTGGGATAGCATCGATGAAAAATTGTAGTTAAGGTTAAGAATATTGTCAACTTTGAATTAAACTGTCGGATATTCGCACAATTATGAAGTATGAGTTCTTACGTGAAACTACGGCATCACAGATCACGCGAAATATTAATAGTGTCCAGTACTAGTACGCAGCAGATAGTACCAAATTGGTTCGCCAAATTTCGGACAAGTAATTTTGAACTCACAAATAAGTCACGCGATCACTCAGAATCATAGGTTGATAATGACGAACTAGACGTTACCGTTGATCCCGAGGCCCAAAATATATTCACCGCCAAAAGCCACAGGCCACTGGATGTACGCCTCTAATCAAATATAAATGTATTGTCAAAGTTGCCCACAGGCCACAAGCTTTGAGGAGAGAACTAAAGGAGACGACATCCCATAGTAAAGTATATGTATGGCAGCGTATCCAAAAATTTTCGCCATCTTGATTTTGGCAGGGTGCTTGACTGTCACTATTTTATAAACAAAGAGCCGCGAAGTGTGTTTGGCACAGAGACGTAGTTACAAATGAGATAATTTACTTTGTATATAAAATGGTTAATGGCTATTGGACTAAGTGATAGCAATATAAAAAGGAGTTAGATATACTCGAAGGAAGAAGTCGCAAGGTGTTAAGTCACAAGATCTCGGTGGCCAATTGTGATCACCTCTTCGAGAGATAACACGGTCCGGAAACTTTTCCCGTAAAGATCAATGGTTTCGTTGCTTGTATGGCACGTAGCGCCGTCTTTTCGAAAGTAAACGTTGTCCAGATCAATACCATCCAATTCCATAAAAAATCATTAATCATCTGTCGATAGCGCAATCCATTCACCGTAACTGTTGCTCCAGCCTCATTTTCGAAAAAGTTAGGTCCAATGACCTCGCGGGACCATAAACCGCACCAAACAGTCACACGTTGAGGATAGAGAGGCTTTTCAACAATAACTCTTGGGTTTTCCGAGCCCCAGATGCGGCAATTTTGCTTGTTGACGAAGCCATCGAGGTGGAAATGGGCCTCAAGATGAGTTTTCGATGGAATTCCGGATCATTTTCATGCATTTCAAGGACCCATCAGCAAAGACTAGACGTTGTTGATGATCGGCCGGCTTGAGTTCTTGTGTTAACTGAACTTTATAAGCCTTAAGACCCAAATCTTTATGCAGAATACGGTGTAATGACGTTTGTGCAATGCCTAATTCCAAAGAACGACGAGGAATGGACAAACCTGGGTTTTCTTCAACACTTTCGGCTACAGCAGCAATATTCTCGGCTGTTCTTGAGCGACGTGCACGGGTTTTATTCTTCACATCACTAACTTGTCCCGACAGCTCGAATTTTTCTACCAATTTCTGTATTGCCGTCCGACGACGACCCAAAAATGTTCGAAATTTTTGAACCGTCTCTGCCACATTTTCACCATTTTTATAGTGAATTTTAATAATTTCAATGCGTTTTTGAATCGTGTATCGTTCCATTATTATTAATGGCGTAGTTTCTACTTGTCAAATGTCGAAAAATGACAGCTCCAAAAGTGACATCTACCGAAATAGCGGGCTAATTAAAATAACACCTCTTATTGGAAAACCCAATAGTTAAATTTATTAATCAATTATTTACACATTCGTGATAGCCATAGCTGGTTCTATGAGAAGAAGCATAAAGTAAGTTTCTTGTTCCTAAAGTCCTTTCTGGAGCATATAAATTCAACATTTTAAGCAGTTCTGGGCATGAGATATTACAACACAGAATATCCATTACAAATAAAGAACATTGCATGTCATGCCTGAAACTTATCAGAAAATTAAAAATCTGATCTACATTTCTGGTAACCAAGTTAATTAGCTATGACGAAAATTGTTGCTAAGAAATGTTGTTACTGTTTAGGCACACACCCAAGTTTCTATCTTTTACCAGAGCAATGCAATGCCTCGCTTCAATATAAAATCAACGATGCCTCGACCTGATGTTCGGAAGCCGTAAATATTTTCTTAGAAATTTACTGGACATTTTTTCTTCGAATTTATACACATTTTTTGTGGTAAATATTTAATAAGATTTTTTTTTTTAATTTATAGAAAATGTTTCCGTAGAATTTTTATTCACTTTGGTGACCAATTGGAGTTATTTTCAGATGCAATACTTTCATTTGTGCCTTTGGCGACCACCAATTCCCAATAAGTATTCATATCTTTTGCCGTTGTGTCAGCTTCCAATAATGCATACCACTTTAAGGAACAAATTTCCAGTAAATTTCTAAGAAACAATTGAGGACTTCCTACATCATATCGAGGCATCGTCGATTTTATATTCGAGAAAGCCGTTGAAAATTTTTTGATTTAACTCGCGACACGTATCTGACTTCTGGTTTTTAATTACATATTTACTTGTGCTATTACGAGGGTAAGTTATAACCCCCCTATATTAAGCCCGTAACATATAAAACGTGTAAATGTTCTTTGAATAGATTCGAAGCTGTGGATATGCATTTGGTGATGGGGAGACCAAATGATTAAAGCGTATTCTAATATGGGACGAACAATAGTGGTAAACGATGTCCTAAAAGTACCAACGTCTTTAAATTCCTTTGGATTTATTTTTGTGAAACCAACAAGTTTATAGCATTTTAAACATATCTGTTCTATGTGTCTTGCAAATGATATTATGAAAAACGACACCCAAATTGGTGATTTTGTGAACACGATTTAAAGAAACATTATTAATACAATAATTAAGACATATCGGGCTTATAGAACGATTATAAGAAAATGCATGACATTTTGAAGTATTTAAATTGAGGCTATTTCGACGATACCAGTTAGATAAACTATCAAGATCGTTTTGTAACTGAAGGCATGAATTTAAGAAGGTAATTTTTAGAAACAACTTTAAATCATCAACATAAATTGAACAACATGAGTACTTGAACTTTGAGCTAATATCATTAATGAAAATATTGAATAAGATAGGATCGCACTAACTACCCTGAGGATCTTCAGATTGATTTTGATTTTCTGCTCAGAACAGATAATTTCTTTGCATAAAAATGTAATTTTAGTAATCGAGTCTATTAACGAGCTCAAGTATTGCTTTTGGTTGGGGTGTGATTTCAAACCTTATTTGGAGAGATAAGTATTCCTCTAGTGATTTGCACCCTTAGACCTAAAAGCGCTAGGCATGCACATAATAACGTGCATGAGGTTTTATCATCCTCTTCGCACAATCGTTTTGGCGGATTTACCTATCTTCTTCAAAGGTGGAAACTTAAAATGCCACTCTTTAATTTTGTTATTATTTGGAGAGGAAAATAATTTTTTTTTTTTGCAAAAAAGTTGAGCAGCATCATCAGTTGAATGCAATTTTTATTATTTACTGTGTTGACTTACCGAACTTTTCATTTGAAAATTCAAATTCAAAAACTTTCCATAAGCACACATGTACCATATTCAGTTCGAAAAAAAAATCGCATGTCAAAAATGTCTCACACTTTCGAACATACACTCCTTCAAAAAATTTGCATTTCTATCCAAAAATCTCTTAATTAAAACGAACTCATTAAGGATATTTCGCCAAGCTATGAAAAGCAATATTTGTGTCTGACAGAAACCAAGTGCACCTACTACATCTACATATATGTACATATGTACATACTTCATTATATGTACGTTATCACCTAACTCTACAGAATCTTCCTTAGTTTTCTCTCTTAAGGAGTCAACTCAAATTAGTCAGGAGATCAAAAGCGGCGAGGTGCCTGACAGTCCAAAGTGAAAACGACGTCCCAAGTATTTACCAAGAACTCAACAAGTTATTCATGCATGATATCCTCCAGAGGCCCTTCGGAACAGAATTTTTGTTTTTATTTTTTTTTTGCCCGAACTCCCCTAAAACAAACCATCCGATCCCGAAGCAAAACATCCCGAAAACGTGTTTTTCTTCGAGCAGCAATCAAACCATTTGCCACTTTGCCTTAATTCTTGAGTGACGAGGGCTAAATGGTTGAACTCATCTTGTTCTGCGTGAGTTGTTGTTGTTGTTTTTGTTGTTGCTATTGCTGGAATCCATGGATTGACGGAGATTATAGTGGCGACGACGGACAACGACGGTGGTGGCGGCGGGCGGCAGCGGCGGCAGCACTAAGATGTGTCGGCGGGTTTCTTTGAAGTTTCTCATTTTCATCTCATTTACAACTTCTCATGGGGCACTCGCACTATACGAACAGGGCTCCTCCCCGTCATCGTTGTCAGCTTCATTTGTATAATTCTCTATGGCATTTTAGGTTTTAAGTGTTAGCCCCGATGACAGCTGCCACTAGTGTGATATCACAGTCCAAAACATCGGATGACGACACACGGGGCCAGCAGCAGCAGCATCATTTTGTCGTCCTGTCCTGATACCCTGCTCCAATAAAATTTTTATTGCACGTTAATAGTCTCCTCGCACTCAAATCGAACTCACACCAGGGATAAATGTTAATGACCATAGCCGCGCGCAATGTGGACAGGATAGCATCTCTAGAGCAGCAGCAGATCCTGAATAACACCCTAAGAACTGTGGAGGAATAACATCCTGCGAGTGCAATAGCCGCCAGCACAGCCAGAGAAAAGCAATATATCGCCGGGAGTGGAGGAAATAAAAAAGATAAATTAGGTAATTGTGAACCCCATGCAGTTAAATGGCGTTATATTATGATCCAAGACAATTCTGTGGGAAATTTATGGTTCGCTTTAGTTGAAATGAATGGGATCGTTCGCTTCCGAGCCGAGGTTCTGTTCTGGCTAGCTCCCCCTCTTCTCCTTCTCGACAATAATGATTCGTTTTGCTCCTCCAAGCGGGAGGGTACAACGAAGTGTTTGTTACTATTTAAGATTGCGCGCTTGGTAGGATTGCGAGTCTTCTGGAAGTGTGTCTTCCATGCCGTATGTATGTTTGTTTCTATATAGTTATTGCACTAGTTCACAATTGGGAACGGGAATGGTTGACTTTCTGGAGTTTGTCTTCGACACAAAAGTTATTTTCAGCGTTTATTGCTGCTGCCGGGGACCACACTGTTGTAATATTTCAATTTGCTGGACGATGTAATTTTGTTTTATTTATGTCTTCCGGCTTGGACTGCTTTAGACTAGTTAGAAGAAGTAATTTTTGGGGTGTGTTTCTGCGATTTTATATGTCCCGCTGGGAGTATATTTCTAACATAGTTAAATTGAGATTTGTTCATAGTTCACAAATGGAATTGAATTTAATGGAAATTTTAGCTTTTGTTTTCTATGCATGTGAGCTTTTGTAGTTATTGCTCCCTTAATTTCTCCAGATGGATAGGGCTTTATTATTGGACTTTGTTTTTAGCTGTGCAACATTCAGATTTTCTGACGAAGCGGATTATGTTGAAAAGATTCCACTATGAGTCGGTGTAGATGTGCAGGTTATAGACTAAGGATTATTTTGGAATGTTAAAAATATCATATGGACTCAATTCTGTTTACACCTTTTTAAATACACACTCATATCTATGTACGTCGATCAAAAGCTTGCTGTAACTAAAATCTCACTGAAGTTCCATATTCAGAATAGCTATAAGAAAAATTCATTCGTAGAATTCTTGGTACAGGAATTGATATCTTCCTCCAGTCTTTGTGTATTTGCATATGTAGGTAGCAGTTATATTATATAGTTTCAGTTTATTCATATTTCATGTACCTACTTACCTCTATTAGTTGTAATGTTGAAAAAAGTGCTAGATTTGATAACACGATGGTAAAGGTTCTAGCGGTGAGGGAAGGTAAAGGGAGGGAGATAATTAAAAAAAATATATTACCATAATAATAGAAATCGATGATGTGACCAATTAATCTGTCTACCAATGTGAGAAATACGATATTTCAAACATTTAATACAATCCAATACAATAAATTTATTAGGCGCTGTATAGATTTTACAAATCTTATATCCTGCAATTAGGTGGAAGGAAAATAAAAATAAGATAAAAATAAAAAATAGATATAATAATAAATAAATAAATAAAAAATCATACAAAATCTATAGATCAAATATAAAAGAAAGCTTGAAGATAAAGAGCCCAAAGAAAAGAAAAAAATACAAGAAATTAAAAATCAAAAAGAAGGCACAAAAAAACAAAAAATAATAAATAAATAAATAAAATTAAAAATTAATTAATATAATATAACATGAATTTGAAGGTCTAAGAATCAATACCAATCACAATCTAATACTAATTAAGATAATCTTGATTAGTTTCAGAAAGATCAGGCCGGAACCTGTGCGTTGAATCAAATTTGGGCAACTTGGGCGAAGTAAGAGCGCTCACCGTACCCAGATGTACATCTCGGGACAAGAAGTTGAAGACCCCTATTAGTGTGTAAGAACTGTAGGCTTTCGGATGTAGTATAAATTAAGCTATGATGGAAGATAAGCCTACAGCGAGTCAAATAGGCCTATACAGAGCTTCCTAGTAGGGACGTAGTATGAGCAGATACATGAGGACGTCTATAAATATAACGTAAGACGTTGTTAAAGGCAACAGTAACTCTTCTTTGACAAACTGAGTCTAGTCTGCTGAAAATAAGGCTGCCATAGTTAAAATGGGGGACAATAGGAGTCATCGCCAATTTCCTGCGAAAGTTCGCAAACAGACAACTGGAGTAAATAAATAGTTAACGAAGACTACCATAAACTTTTCCCATCAAAGCGCTGATGTAGTCGTCACAACTAAATTTAGAATTGAGTTGAATTCCTAAATTCTCAACTGACTCAACATATTCATGTATGGAATGATTGCAAATCAGATATTGGGAAAACGTTTCTATATATCGATCGGCAGGCAATAAGACTTGTTTGAATTAATTGCACGCTCATTATCCATTGCCCATTCATGTACGTGCTGTAGGCCATCATTGATTCGAGCAATACAGTTCTCGACCAGGTGTATGAGTCTGCAAAAGTACAACTAAACATCATCAGCTTAGAAGTGCATAGAAGTGCTTTTCAGTCATTTATAAAGAGGGAAAAAAGAATAGAGCCTAGGACCGAACCTTGAGGAACACCAACGAAAACGGGCAACGGATCGGAGATAAAATTCTGCACTTTTACAATTTGTCCATGATTCGAAAGGAAAGCGGAAATTAACCTAACGGCCGATGACGAGAAGCTATATTGTGTACCGGGTTTGCAGATCAACTTTTGGTGACTCAGCAAATCAAAAAGTCTTACTGAAATCCAGAAGAACCAGTTCTGCTAAATGATCATTGTCAAGAGCCTTGTGGATATCAGATGTGACCTTTAAGAGTGCAGATTCAGAGCTGTGACCCGGGCGAAATCCTGATTGCCAAACTGACAACACATTCTCTGCGCCAACGTACTGCATGATTTGTCCATATATGTATATTTTATTCGAACGAAACTAAGTACACTAATGGGGCGGCGGAGATCACTTGGTAGGGAGGGATGAGATTTCTTTGGAATAAGAACAAATATTGCCTGCTTCTATTGAGAGGGGAATTGCAAAGTGGTAGGATACAAATTAAAAATATGCGTTAAAAGACATAACAAGGAAATCTTCAGTAACATGACGAACTTGGGTGGCAAAGTATTAGGTCCAACAGAAATATATCCAGAGTCACTATTTTGATGTCATACCTTCATGCTGCTTTAAAGTATAGTGGACGTACATACATATTTAGACATAATCCGCCGCACACTCTTTTGTTTACCAATTAGTTGGCTATTAGCTGAAAAATCCACATTCTCGGAGGACCACAAAACAAACCTTAGTTATCGATACCGAGAGATGCCAAAAATTGTATACAAGTAAGTAGATATTGGTAGACAAACAATATACAACTCTCCGAGAGTCAGAGTCCATGGACTTTTTTCGGCCTTGCATCTTCTATCGCATAAAAGGTAGGCAAAGCTCCATTATATCGATTAGAATTTCATGTCAAAGCTTTGGTAAGCTTTTCTCATGTTGACTTATAAAACAACATATGCTGAAGTGCATATTTTAGGATCCAGGTCCTGGAAATTACCTTGAGTATACATTTATAATATCCCTAGCTCTATAGTATCAGTAGCCATAAGATTGTTGGCTAGCAGTTTTTCGAGAATCTTTCATGTAATATGGAAAAACGAGAACGATTTATTTTCAATGGGCGTGTGGAGCACGTTTATCTTTTTTAAAAATAGTTCAACTAGTTTATATAGAGATTTCTGACTTCTGGCCATAATTGAGCATTATTCTTCCTGTAAGTTATGCCGGTTGTAGTTATGCACAACCACTCACAGAGGATTTTGCATTCCACGAAATGCGTAAATCACTATTTCGTGCTTGCAATTGAAGGATGCCTCCATTTACAATCTTTGTACTAGCTTTAGCCAACATCTCTCAGTAGATATCGAACTGTTTAAGAAGTTGTGTCAAGTTCTTCTTCCAACCTCGACTTACGCCTTTTATCCCGCTGCTCAGGATAACGAAGAATATGTGGAACAAGAGCACTAGGTGCAAGGAATAGATCTATTTGCTTTACAGCTTTGTGGGTACTGGGGACTGTATGGTGACACGCCACCCAACATGGCCCTCGCAGCCATACAATGTTTGCGCCCATAAATTTCAAATTTCGTTTTCTCTTTCAATTGGTCAGAATTTTCAAATGTAAGAAATGCAAAAGTTACCGTACTTGGCCATAAAATTCATAACATACAAATATCCGAATTCATTTCGCATTACCAGCCAGCTGTGTTGAGAAAGTCTTGGATGCTTTATTTTGATAACCGGCGAGCAACGCAGAAAGCGACTTTCTTGCTGAGTTTAGTTTCGGTGCTTGGTTAGTCCACTTGTTACGTCCAAGTGCAGCAAGCATGTGAAGAAATTTCATTGACATTTTATTGAAAGAGAATAAATGTAAATCGAAGTTAAGAAAAAGTTAAATCAAAGCTAAAAAGTGAAGAAAAGTCTCATTGACTACCGTCTCTTTTCGGTTTTTTTTTCATTGCGCCAAATGTTATTAAAAATAAACTAGCTTCCAGCGTCACCTCTGCTCTTACCGGAAATCACGGGTGAGCCATGAGAGAGGACGCACCGAGGTCCTATTTTCTCAACAGAATGGTAGGAATTTTGTTATTAAAAAGTAAAAGGCCAGAAATATTTAGTAGAAAAATATTTTTTACAAAAGAAAAATCTTACAAAAAAAAAATTTCTATGCAAAGCTGGAGTTTCGAATCAGCAGAAACCGTATATTCATCAGTGTGGCTGGGTTCCTGCCTACCTGTTTTTGCTCTTTTTTTTTTTGCATCATTTCAGTTGGAAGTTTCTTATGTATCGACTTGCTTCTCGCTTATACTCGCAGAGAACATGTCCAACTATTTCATTAAATTTGTTTCTCTTTCTCCATAGAAAATCCCACTTGTATCAAAAGAGATCTGTTTTAAATCAGCACAGAAAAGTTTTGGGCTACCATACTTGCATTTGATTCCATGATTTTCTTCATGCTCTTCATATCATCCTAGCCACACTAAAATTCCTATTGATTTTAGCTGATTGCTTAGACAGTTCATCATAATTTTTTCGTTCTGCTTGTCCAAATTTTTATTTCTTTTAATTTTTCTCAAAATCCTTATTCTCTCTAAACTGAACAATTTCTATACATAAATCTTCTAACATCATGTGGTCATCATCAATCACAAAAGTCAGTTGGTAGCATAAAACCATTTCAATCGATTTATCTTGAGCAAACTCCATCCAAATCGAATCCGACAAAAGAACCGAACTTCTGTTCTCATGTTCTTTTCACCAGACTTCGAAAACAGATTCGCGAAATTTCCTCGCATCACACTCCTTCACTAACTGGAAGTCATCATTTTTTTTCCCTTGCATTCGTCCTAAACTTTCACAGGATGCCCTGTCATTCGATGGAAAATTGATCATCGTCCAAAATATAACTAAAGCAAAGCGCACAAGTTTTTCTCCTTATTGTTTCCAATAATAAAAGAAAAAGAAAAAGAAAAAAAAACTAAGGCAACACTCAATCACCGCCAAGTTGTGCCTATCTCCTTAATGGCTGATCTTCTGATATCAATCAATCTTTGCCCTGTTCCATCCGTGAGGAGCACTTGAGCAATTTCCCTCAACAATAGGGACACAATGAGTTGGTATAGCGCGCCTGAAAATAGAATATTACCCCTCTTCGTATCCGGCAAGCCACACCATCTTATAAAGAATCTTGACTTGAGGAGATGATTCTAGAGTTATGTATGTATGTATATAGTACAACATGGAAAGAATAGGAAAAATGTTTTCATCCAGCTTTTTCTCTTCATCTCTCCAGACTGACATTCTCACTAATTTTCCTGTTCACCCACAACAGCTCTTCTACATCTTTTCTACTGGCAATTCTTTTATTATGCTCCAGCACTTTATGTAGCATCGCATCTCTGCTCAGACCTCTTCCATGATTCCCCCGTTCTAGTTCTCTGGGGCCCGTCGTTGGTTTTGACAAATGATCGAGGGGGAGCCATCAACATAACAAATAATGTCGACTAACAAAATTGATTGCACGTCATTAATTTTCATCCAACCACCCGCGCTTCATTTTCTCGTTTGGTGCTCTTGGGACCAGGGCGAAGGGGGGCTACGTAGTCACCCACGACAGGCTCCCCTGCCCTCCTTTACCCGAATTTAACCTTTTCAGTATTATTTGCTGCTTTATGGCGATTATAGACTCAATTCGACTCGACTCGACTCAACTCTAATCCACCCCCCCCCCCTTAGTTTCGTGGTTAATTGTTGCATAGTTGCAGAGCATTTATAGTTTGTTGAGAAAGAGACCTCTCGTGACAGCCAGTCAAAACTGCATGGGTAACATTCACGTCTCGTTTACTGTCGACAGGTTCAATCCATCAAAACCTATGACAGCTGAGGCAGGCGGTTCTTATGTTTTTGTTAATTTTACCGCCGTCAGTTGCACTTTTGATCCGCGCAATCCGTGATGCCTCCACCTTGTTCAAGTTGTTTTTAGGTCATGTCGATTTTGCGTATACACTTCAACGCTAACGAGGAAGGGAATGGGAATTTAATTAGGCGGTAAAGCGGACCGGAGTAGAGCAATCAACTGCCAACTAAATGAAATGTTTTGAACACGTTTTCAGGTGGAAATATGTTGCCACAAGTGACTACATATATCAGTAATCAACTGTCCATCTTTATGCTGCTTTTAACTCTTGCGGTTGGTATGCGTAGCTAATGTTCAATTGATAGACTTGAAATGTTTAATAAAATTTTAGAACAAATTTTATTTGGAGAATTAATTAAAAATTAGCCCATCTTGACCGTCCCTCCACACGTACATCACTTCTCGTTCAGATATTTTGTTACAAGCTTTCGAAACTTAATATAATTTTCAGAGACAGTAATTACCTAATAATGGCTGCGTGACGTTTGAAATGCTAATTTGGAAGAAAGAAAATTTAGATGATATCTAATCAACTCCCATTAAGGCTTTAAGGCTAGTGTATCGCAGGGCTTTAATTAACATTTTCAAGCTTACTGGTGTTTTATTCCAAGTTTTCTACGAAAATTTCAAAAGAGGTTTAGAGATTGAATTCAAAACTCATCAAGTACACTCATCAAGTACACTTCTTTCGCATCGTCTTTCAGTCGGAGGTCCATCCCGATATATATAGTCATCTTATTTTAAAGTTTCGTCATTTCCAGGTTACTTTGGAGTGATAAAATTATAAGAACTTTACTCCTGAATCATATTGTAAGACCGTCTGAGCTCCTCTCTCCTTCTATGTTTTATTTCCTCAGTAGAAATAATTCCGAAATTATGTGTCCTACTATGTAATACGCAGGTCACTGGCAACACTAGTGTTTACCGATGCAAACCATTTTCATATTCGTAAAGTTTGACAATTTTTACCGTAAACGTTCTCAGAACCTTTTGACTAACAATAAGTTTTTCTTTTCTTTAAATTCTTCTTTAAATTTAACTTGGTAAAAAACTGGAATTAACACGTGAACATTTTCGTGCGATGATTTATTACGATTTTCGACGTGGACTACCAAGATAAGAGTACATCGATCACCTTACTTCCATTTTTGGAGTTGAAGCCCCATGCTTTGCCACTGTGAATCGCTGGTTTAACGAAATCAATCGTGGCCGCCGTTCGCTTACAGAAGAATTTCGTAAAGGTCGTTAAAATCGGTTGTTGTGCCACAGAAAATTAATGCTGTGAAAAAACTAATAATGCAAAACCGTCTTGTGACATACTGTGAGATTGATGCAACCTTAGACATTAGCTCCACTAGCGTATACAAGATATTGCATGAACACTTAGCAGCACAAAAGATTTGTTCACGCTGGATCCTGCATAACTTGACAATCGCTCAAAAAAAAAAAAAACAAAAGGATCGAGTCGATTGATGTAAACAAATTCTCAAGAAATACAGTCATGGTGCTTCAAAAGACGTTTTAAAATTGTACAGGTGACCAATCATGGATTTATGTATGCGTATGAGCACGAAACTAAACAGCAATGGACTGTATGGGTCTTTCAAGATCCACCAAATCCAACAAAATTTGTTCGAGTTCGAACCACTACGAAGCAAATGGTGGCTTATTTTTTTGGACTAACAGGTCATGTGGCAACAAAAAACAGTCAATTCTGAATGGTACACCACCATTTGTTTGCCAGAAGTGTTTGATAAATTGAGGAAAAGAAACAAATGTTGTCGAATCATTCACCATGACAATGCGAGCTCTCACACATCTCATCAAACAACCGATTGTTTGACGAGTGAAAAAATTAATGCATCATAAGCTATGTGGACAATGATTTTCGACGCTCGAAGAAGCTGTAGATGCGTTCAAAAACCATATTTTGGAGGTGTCTCAAACGGAATGGAAAAAATGTTTTGCCGATTGGTTCAAACGCATGCAAAAGTGTAACGTGACGAATACTTTGACAAATTATTGTTTGTTATTGTTAGGTTCAAAATATAAATAGTGACCCCCGTATAATTATTTGTGTCGACTGCACTGGTTTAAAAAGGTACGATCGAAACAGAGACCTCATTAAAGAAGGAGCAGTGTAAATAGGGATCCAATCAGAGCAAAGGCTCTGTTATCATACGTAGCGCAGACTTATGTCCAAACTATGTCATTGGTTGATTATGGAGGTATTTGTAGGAAAAACTGTTTGCCCAAGCAGCGGTTTTCGTGGTTTTAGTCTAGAATGTAGTTGAACTCTATTTTTACGTGAACTAAATATTTTGTGAAATACTGTTACTAGTTCAAAGCAGATAAGTTTTTTTGCTGGGTAGCCGTACTAAGATTTCGTATATAGAATTTTTGACGTATTGTGCATATAGAAATTAAAAAGTAGCCAGACTAGGACTGATCCTTGTGGTATTCCATTATTTAACTCAAGCGTTATGGATTAAGTTGTCTACTACATTTTTATATTGAAACGATCTGAGGAGTTTTCATATCATGCCAATTCATTGAATTGTTTCATATAATATTAGTAAGTTACAAAAATATGGAAAATGGTTTGAGTATCTTTTCTAAGCCGTTATGTTCTTAAGATTAAAATCTGTTCATCGATTATAAAGTTCGACGTAGAAATGAAAATTTCGAAAAAGTTTATTGCCAATTTCCATGTAATTTTTTTCTGAATTTAGCCATCTTGATATCTGTGTCGTGTGTTTTGGTACTTAGAGCAGTTACATCCTGAGTAAAATTTAGGTTGTTCTACCAGAATAGATCGATAACGTACACATCTTCGTTATAGATATTTCATCAAGAAACTTATAGTTAATACTTGGAGGCGACGGACGGTAGTTTTTAGTTGCTGGCTTGTTAGCCACAATATAGGATCGATTGAATTCTTTTTGTATTTCATCGGTTAATATGATGCTGCTGCAAAATTACAGTCAAATTCCATCGAAACGTGCAGCTTTCACCGAGTTTATGTTAGTGATTGCTATTTTTAGCTTAGGTAAAATTATTGTTTCTACTTTTACCATTTTTGATTCATGCTGAGAATACTCAGCCATCTACACCAAATGTTTCCCTTATTTGATAAGATAGGGGTGACGCCACCTTCTTCCATTT
Source organism: Dioctria rufipes (assembly GCA_963924295.1). Taxonomy (NCBI): domain Eukaryota; kingdom Metazoa; phylum Arthropoda; class Insecta; order Diptera; family Asilidae; genus Dioctria; species Dioctria rufipes. The sequence continues at coordinate 16,241,561 of OZ002744.1, read as the reverse complement.
TCCTTTGTGTATATTTGCAAAGTTGTGCAAGTGATTCTAAAGTTATTTCAGTATCATTATCACAGACAAATTATAAGTCTATGATTCTCAACAATCCATCCGAGGACGTACTTCTTATGATATTCCCGTCAGATGTGTTTTTAACAAAATTGAGGCTCCTACAAATCTACTGTAGTTTTCGACAAGAGGAGTCTGTCTGGAAGCGAGGACTGTATGTGTGGAGATAGTTGCGAGGTCTGGGTAGACGTATTGTGTGAATATCCTATGTATGAGGGAATTAGGGACCTAAATAGTATGAGCGTAGAAAGAGTTGAGAGAAGGTATGATTTCAGTAATGTACTATAAATAGCAGAAGCATATGCAAAGGAAGTATTCAAATGAAGAAGGAGGAGATATGCTAGGCTAGATGTACCTGGCATAGCCTGAGTGTAGAAAGTTTCGACTAAGCATAAATGCGAGAAGGTCATCAGTCCCGGGTTTCCATTAAGCCCAATTAAAGCAGTCTGAACTACGGAAATCTGATCGGAGGTTTTTCCGGTACCACGGGGTCAATTGCCCATAGAACTCTCTTCCATTCCAACATTGGTGAGGCCTTTCGGGAAGTAACTTAGTAGCTCTGGTTGACGTCCAGATGTGGGCAAAGTGAAAAACCCAAGTTCAAGTAGTGTGTGGGAAGATTAAACGATAATTCATGTAAGTAAATGATCGCTGAAGACTTGATACTGACCTTGGATAGGAGCTTGGCGTGCAGTGGCGCTTAATTAACCGGCTGCCGAAACCCATAAAACGGTAGAGATGTTAGATAGGTCTCGCTCTCATCAGTGAGGATGCTAAGTATACACTTGACTTTGACTACTGATACTTCAGAAACAGAACTGTTTCTGTAGGGCGATGATTGACGTCACAAAATCTATCCGAGTGAAGGATTAAGTCATACTTGGCAGGTGCCCACATTAAACCCTCAAGAACTTCTGTAGTTTTCGGCAGCTGGAGGGGTATCATGTAAAATAGATATATCTTGCTAGGATGAATTTCTAAAAATTACTTAGAACGACAAACCCAGCTCATCAGCGGAATCGTTATACCTAATTTGTAGGAAGACTGGTCACTGTGTCACTGGATAGTCTATTACGAATCGCCTAGATACCTGCTTGGGTCGATATCGGCGTTGTTACTTATAAAGTTCAATTCGTCGTTCAAATACATTCTCCTTCACCTAGGGCGGAAAGCTCCTTTATAAGTGTTGTTATCATTTTCATGATGATTCTTCTATATGATGTCTGACAGCTATGAAAGTCGCCTGCTAATATGGATGAAAACTTCGATTGGTTATTGTGAGTTTTCTGACTTTTAGATACTTGCGATTTTGAAGACCGCTATAAAGATGGTAGTTAGCTGGTTTCTAGTAGGGGTTTAAGATTTTCAATACTGTATTTTACGATTGTAGTAATGCTATAAGCGTGGTGATATACGGTGCCACCACCAGTTTACAGCCATTGATCTTCCTAAGAAGTCTGCCTTCGTCTAAGCAATATTTTTCTGTAGAAAAACCACATCGACATTTTTTTTTTACTTCTAAAGCTAACTGAAAAAACCGAATTGAACACAACTGGCCTTTTTGACATTTGCAATTTTAGCTTGTTTATGATAAGAATTTTAATTAAGAAATGACAATAATGTATCCGGTTTTCCATTGATGTCTTTTTGGATAGTTTTCGAGATGTACCAAATTTATGTAAAAATAATACTGAGTTTGTTTTTTATGTCCTTCAGGAACTGCTTATCTTTCAGCAACTCTATAAGTTTTCTTCTATTTTAATTTTTTGGTAGCTCTTTACTTCTCAATTGTCTCAAAAAATGTGTCAACATAAACCATTCACATCTTGATATTTGACATTCTCATAGTTGGCAATATTAAAATTTCCTTCAAGAAGGCAGCCATTGGACTTGAAATTTGCATTTTGATTAGCAGCCTTCATGAAGCTGGAAAAAAGCTAAAGCTTCAATTCTGTTCTTCTACATTGACTTACATTTTTAACAAATCTCAAGCTGGCTGAAAAGCTCCAATTGTGTTTCAGGCCTAATACTCACACCTCCTCTAAATGTTACCATCTTTAGCATTAATCCCCATATAATTTTTATGTTCAATCTATAACTAATTCCTAATAAAAATTAAATTTCTAGAATTCATCTCATCCACTTCACTTACATACAAATGATTATCATAAATACTTTCCTCGGGAGAGGTACCTACGTAGCAAAAGAAATTCCCTTCTTCCTTTTATATTAGTAAAACCTTCTATGAAAATCCTGGAAAATAAATCCATATACCGAAAATAATTTATGAATCCATCTCCGGTTGAGGTCCTGTACAACATCTATTTTATTGCAGCCCATCCCATACTACTAACTACTCCTACCACCTTCGAGATTGTGTATTTAGTTTTATCCTCAATAAGATCAGACCAACGAAGAAGAAGTTAATGTGAAACAAAAATATATTTAGATGCAACTTAAAATTACCCTGAAACCATAGCTATAATAATCGTTAAGCAAATCCATAAAGTTACTAAGGTAAGGGGCTTAAGATTCATTTAATCCCTATACCCGTCAGCTGGTAATCTTCTTTTAACAACAGAGCAAAATATACCGAAGAAGGGTAACCTGAATCAGCTCAAAGGGTCAGTCATCGCCGACCGACACCTTTAATCTTGCTGACATAGAAAACTACTTTTGTCACTGGAGGTGGTAATTTATGTTCTGTGGGCTGTCAATAAACTCACTGGCATCGGACAGCCCTCGGAAGCAGAACTAATTATCCTTTGGTAATCGGATAATTACGAAATCCTCTTATGCACTGAACTTGTCTCGAAAAATGCTGTCTTTTTCAGGTTTATTCCTGGATCCACTTCTTTGTTGAATACACCCCGTTTTCTGTTTTTTTGTTTTTATATATATATTTTTTTTTTTGCTTCAATTTATCGTATCCGCTTTACTCTGGCTGATTTTATACCTTTCATTTTTGTTTTCATCCAAAATTACAACTTGAAAGGGGATGCATCGCTCATGAATCGATTTTTAATTAGCGTCTCAACGTGTTCACTTCCTGACAAGGTGCCAATTAAAAGTGAATTATAGACTTCTGCTAATGATCATGCATTGACTAAAGGCTGATGAGCTCGAGTTGGACGTTTTAACGTCGTTTCGTTGTGCTGTAAATTAATAGAGAGGCTGTAAAACTTTTAGCATAAATTTACCACGTTATAAAATGAGAATTTTTGAGTAGAATATATAAAATTTACAGAGACTAATTATGGGTGTAAATTAGATTCACAGTTTACCTCCTCATTACGAAGATTTTATATTTTCACTCTTGTTAAATTAAATTCTTGAATGGAATGGTGACGTGATATTTGGTATTATTGTAAATGACAGGATTTTTGTTCGATCGGTAAAACTATTGGCAGGTTTAAAATTCGATAAACCCAAAATTAATCTAATGTCAACAAGAGTTTTGCCAAATCTCGATCTTAAAAGTTTCGGTCAAAAGAGCTTTTAAGCTGTACACTTTATTTTTATGTCCGCCATGAGCAATTAGAACTAGATCGGAATGTTATTAGACAAAAACTTTTGGAAAAAAATTTTTAACATAAATTCACCTACTCGGATCCTATTTCCCTATAGTTAAATGTTCTAATAAAGAGTGATGTCTCACTTCAGTTTAACTAGGCATAGGGAAATAAGTAAGGATTTTACCAAATTATTATAATATCGGATTTTGTTTTGATAACGTAGGAATTTTTACTTTAAAAATAAAAAACACAAATAAAGTAATACATCGGGATTTTTGTTAAGTAATATTCAATTGTATTTTTCGAACAATTACCGGGATGGGGTGGGGGTGGGGGTTGCTAGAATCACCGGATTAGGATTTTCGAGAAGTTGTCTTAAAAACTTCTATGGTTCGTTCAATTACGACCTCATGGAGTTCTAGATTCCAAAATATTACACCATTACAGACATTTGTCTGCTTACCGTACAGCGATTGTGATTCGGCTGCTTATCATCCGCTTCTTACATCTAGCTTTCCGCCTTCCATGCTCAGTTTATCGTTCTTGTCTTAGTTATGCTGTTTGCACACCCACGATGGCTATGCCGCTGCCGCTGGCGCCGCTAGCCGTTGCGGTAGCGTCGGGTGTATAAAATAGAAGGTAGAGACAAATCAGTCGATTGATTCCTATCACAAAATATGGGGGATCAAAATTAACGGTTCGCACTTATCTGCATTCGGAAACCTAACACCGGACGAAATCGTCAAGTCGCTAAATCCAAAAGAATTATGGCTGTCTACAATGGGGGAATAATAAAGCCCATACAGACAGCGAAATATATAGGCGTATATTTCCATGAACTCTTTAATGACCATGCAAAAGCAACCATTAGCAAAGCCAATTTCACATATAACCTTATAAGCCCTGTAACCAATGTCAGAGACGGATTTACAACCCAGACAAAACGACTAATGTACAAGTAACCAATAAGGCCTCTAATCACTTATTGCTTGCCAATATGGCACACAATTTCCCCCACCTCATATGGACCGCTTTTGCAAGCTCGAAATAAAGATTCTTAGAGCTTGCACAGGACTGCATAGGAAAGCCAACGCAAAATATAGGGTCCGCCAAATAACTTTTGTTTTTTTTAAACAGGGCGCAAAACATCGAGTGTAGCTGCGGCTGTGTGCCACGTAGCGCCGTCCTGTTGAAACCAAATGTTGCCAATATCCTCCTCTTCAATTTTCGTTCAACATGGCCCGATAACGATTGCGATTGACTGTAACGGCCACTCCTTGCTCATTTTCGAAGAAAAATCGCCCAATTATGCCTCTGGACCAAAATCCGCACCAAACAGTGACTCGTTTTGGGTGTATCGGCTTTTCAATGTATGCGTGCGGGTTTTCTGTGCCCCAAATGCGACAATTTTGATTGTTTACATACCCGCCAAGATCAAAATGAGCTTCATCCGAAAAGATGATTTTTTTGGCAAAATCGGCATCTTCTGTAAGTCGATCGCAGGCAATATTACCCCGCGTTGTTCAAGCGTATACACAACCATATTCGTTCAGCGGAAGAATAAAACTAATTATCTGTCAAATCAGACATGAACTAAGTGTTACCATTCACGAAATAAGCACTAGTTGAAAAAAAAACGTTAGATGGCGGACCCTATACTATCGCCACGTAGTACGAGGCAGCCAATATAGCTCCTATCAAGGATTATCTATGGACGATCTAACGGAAAAACAAGTCGACAAAATCCCTATCCACTCAAACCCATTCATGAACAACTTGTCGGTTCTTCTAATACCGGAAAATTTCAAATACCTGTCACCCTTACTCTTGGCTTAGCTGAATGCTACTTCGACGAAAATAGAATAAATTTCTATGATACTGAAAGGGATTACTACAGGCGGTAATCCCAAATAAAACCCTAGGAACCCGGGAATGTCTCTGATAAAACAAGTCAGTCAGTATAGGAACTTTCCAGTCCTTAACTTCCTAAAGATCCCAAAAGATATCCAATCCTTACTCTCTCCTAGTCCCTCTCAAACTAAATAACAAACTGTTGCGAGAAATTCATTTATTACAGCTGATGTGGCGCAGCAGCTGTAGGAAGAAGAACCAGTAGCATACGTGAAGTGAAAAAAAAAAACCAAAGCAAAGATCAAAAAGAAGAAAAGGGAAGACATCACATCGAACTGAGGTCCAAAGATAAGCCCCAACGTCCTAAAGAAAATAATCCGAGGGATGTGAAAAATCATCAAACTAAATCTAAAGAAGGAGGACAATGAAGAATTTTGAAAGGCGCAAAAAGCGCTTGACTTGACTTGGCTTGAATCAGCCGATTGCACACATGAATATAGCAATTGTAGCGGCTCGGCAGGAGTTTTGCCGACGTGTTTGCAAACAGCCCCTCATAGATACTGGTTGGGTGAAAATAGCTACTTTTTGGAGCCAGCAATCAGAAGATGCAAAAAATATACGACAAGGCTGGCTGTACATTGAAAATGGTCTCAAGTTTAGTTGTCTATTGTTTACGACATTCTAGGCTGTAATCCCGTTTTTATGTAACAGTCATATCTTCTAAACCTTTTGGAAGGGACAGCAGAAAATGTGGAAGAGAGGAGAAGAAACGTACAGGTCTCCCAAGAAAAAGAAAGTGATTTTTAAAGAAATTAGATACGATTCAGCCATCTGAAATGCCTTCAAAGAGTGTTTATGAAGCACATCAACTTTTTTAAAGAATCATTGACTCCTAAGCTCTAACAAAAATCCACATCATTTCCTCTTATCTCTTCTTCCCCTGCCCCCCCCCCCCCCCGCCAAACACAACCATACGAGAGATGTGTTCAAAGTGTTTAAAGAGATCAACGTTTCCAAAGCCTCAGGTGGTGATGGTTTCTCGTTCCTGTTAATTACGACCTACGCCTCATCCTTGGCAGGGCCTCTACGCAAACTATACTACTTGTCCTATTCGACAGTAAAATTTTCACGTTTAGCCTATTCCGAAGAAAGGAGAGGGTAACGATCCTAAAATTATCGACCAATTGCAACCACTTCGATTCTGTCCACGGTTTTTGAATATGACATTAACTTCAAATTCATGAAGTATCTAGAAACCAATCAACTCATCAACGATCTCTAATATGGCTGCCGGACTGGTCGCTCTTCTGGCGACTTGCTGACTTTTCTTACCAAACGTTGGAACCGTATAGTATCCACAATTTTGGTGAATCCAAAATCGTTGCTTTTGATATTTCAAAGGCTTTTAGTCTGGCATCCTGCCCTTTTAGCCAAACTTGAAGCACTTGGTCGTCTCTCCCCTCCTCTTTTATTATGGATTGAAAGTTTTTTTTCCGGTCGTCAAATACGGGTTGTACTAGATGTTGTTCCATCATAACCTCACCCTAGAAATGCCGGTGTGCCCCAAGGCGCTGTTATGTCTTCATCTCTCGTCCTAATTTTTATTAATGATCTGCTTTCCCTTACTTTCAATCCAATCCATAGTTTTTACCGATCACAGTACCCTTGATTTCACTTACTCCTTTTACACTGTTGTGGACTCCAGATAAAATGCTACATCTGTCAACTGAGTTTACATGAGTAGATCATTGAATAACGACCTTGACACCTAAGACCCAAAGTTGTCTCAGCTTTTTAAAACAAATAGTTTTTCCACTCCCATTTCTTTTGATGGAGCACTGTTTTATGATACACGGTAATTATGCATTCTTGGCATTAATCGTTCCAGTAGGTTAAGCTGGGCGGATCACATTTTTTCTATTGCTTAAGAAGCACCAACATGTCTAGAATTTCTAAAAAGGTGTAAAAACTATTTCAGCCCATCAAACCTACCGCTCCTCTACAAATCCTATTATTAGACCTAGAATGGAATACATTTCCCACATCGGGTTCGAGGCTGCTCCCGCAGACTTAGCTTAATTGGATGTTGTCCAAAAGAGAACATCATTGGCGTGGTGGCAATAACTTGTAATATCGACTCACTTGAGCACCACCGCAATGTTGGATGCATTTCACTCCTTTATCGCTACATGCATGGCCAATGTTCTGATAAAATATCTGGTCTGATTTTTTGTAGAATCAGCACATCCTTTTACCTTTCAAATTACTTTTGGCCGTACAGTAAAATTCAGTGATGTGTTTTTGCTTGAACAGTGCGAATTTGGAACAGTCTACCATCTTCTGTCTTTCCTATGGCAGACAATTTGCGAGAGTTTAAGAAAGACATCAGCACCTCTACTCTCCTCATGTTCCCTAATTCCTTTCCCTGTTTTCGTACTGCCATGCTGTGCTTTGCATCATAGGATATCTCCTGAGCTTCGTTTTTTATTTTTATTTTAAAGAACGAGAGAAGGCCAGAGCGGTCCATTGTGCTTGAGCTTGTCTTAATAAAAAAAAGCAAAAAACAAAACAAAAGGAAAAAAGATGCTATGCAATAGATCTGATGAGCCCCAAGGACCAAAGAGGAACATGAATGATTAAAAGAACATCTAGGTAAATATCGACAATCCAAAGATAAAAATGGCACAAAACTCACTTGATTTGACTTCACTTCACTTTGATATCTGATACTTAGGTATATGACGGCGTTGTCAATTTAGATGTCCATGTCTTTTCATCATTATCCCGGATAATTATTGATAATCTCAATTATGCAGACATAAAACCTTTTAAAATTGACCCAGATATATAAGCATTTCACGTGTATATACTTCTTGAATGCCTTTAAAAAAAATATTAAATAAAAACAAAAAGCAAAAAAAAAAGAATAAAAATTATCTTCACTCATAACAACTTCCTTTCAAGACCACAAAACTTAAAATATGTGACCTTACAAACCCCCCTTCCTACCAGAACAAACGAACCGGAATGGGTAATAAATTTAAAGAAATGGCCAAACCAGAGGGAATTATTGTTTCCATTATTGCAGGTAATACATCACCGGTTGTCATATGCTAATCTAGAGAGGTCTCTCAACCGTTCGCAACTCTTAAAATGGAACCACAAATTTTAATTAAGAACACGTCCTCCATTCATAAAGATTTCTGAACCGAAATTCATTTTTCTTCCCCCCCCCCCTCTCCCCGTTCAAGATTTTTCAATCTTTCCAAATGGTTTCATTTTTCTTTCGAAAGTCGTCGGGGTGAACATATAAAAACGTCGTAAATCATTTTCGAATTCGAAACGAGCTCTGGTTGTTGTTGTTGTTATTATTATTATTGTGTAGCGCGTCTGAAGGAGAATGCAGAACACTGCATTGCACCTATATCTACCTATAAGTACACAGAACAGACTACATTATCTATACAACACTGCACAGAGGAACGGCAAATAATAATGAAATGAAATCGCCAACTAACAATGAGCGGCAACAAACTCGCTGTAAAAACCAACGACCGACATCAAACCCCGTCGTGATCTTTGAGCGGGTCGCATATATCTTCGAAATTTATGATTATTGCAATTATTATCCAACATTTATTACAGCAACATGACGAACGCAGGCCTGGATATGTTAATATCCCGAACAAGCTAAACAGAGCCGGATAGCCTTGCAGAGTTGCGCAGATTGACTAGCACAGTCCATCAAAACTATGTGTGGATGTTGTATTAGTGTCTTGTAAGTAGTTTCCGATGAGTGTGTTAGCCGTGTTCCGCTGGGCATCAATAAATTTCGACTTCATAGTCAGAGATGGCCCATATAATTCTTGCACTCACTCTGGTGAGTTCCTTCAACGAGTACGTGCGAATGGCGTATAATAACTAATAGCTCCCCCGCACTCCTTCCTGCAGATGGTTGATTTAGCTTTGGTAAATGGTAACGTCATTGCATGGAGGAAGACCGAGGAGCCCTGGGCTGCTCTACGTACATCCGTATATACTTCGTACTCTACACTACACATACACGGCACCCAGTACTCTTCGTTTTGGTTCCATCTTGTGAAAATGTGCAATAAATTTCATTGACGTTTCGACTTAATACACGAGAGCTCGTAAATTTCGCTCTTGTATACGAACAAATAGAGTTGACTCGATCGTTAAGTTAAGCACACACATGTCACGTTGATTGCACCGCATAAATCACTCCCAATATCCCAAGTTCCGCCCGACCCCTGCCCTGGATCTAGAACTAGACCGATATACGACACAAGCGCCGGCATTCGATTGTCTTTCATCACGAAGTGCGGATTACCACTTTTTGGTTAGTTTATTCTGCAAGGAAATGGATTAATGCCTTGACAGGATTATTGGTTACTTTGGATTTGTTATACTTTGTTAGGGAAATTAATTGCACGCCAAATTGTTAGGTTCGAAAACTTCGTATATATTAGATATACCTACCTACTTACATGGAATACTTTTATTGTAAATTTTGGTTGTCCTTGTGCTGCAGCCTTGGAAGTTTATTTCTAACACGTGTTTTGTTTTTGGTAGCCGAAAATTCCAAGGTTTATTCAGGCTGCTCTTGTAAAGAGATTTTTAATCTTGGGAGTTAGAAGGGGATGATTTTACAGGTCGTTTGTAGTGATAACACACGTTTTTGTCACTGACGATTATTTATTAACTGCTCTTCATACATATTTATTAGATTTAATAGATATACATTCTAAATTCTACATAACAGCTAAGGACTGTTTCAGAAAAATACCAACCACCTATGAACGATGAAATTAATAGGAAAAACCTGTGTTTGTTATCAAATAATCTTAATCTTAATTAAACTATTACTTAATCATGCCTTATACATAGCCGACATGATATAATTAGTGCGTGTTATAAATTTGGTGATGTTTGCCCGACACCTCCATACATGAGAGATGTAATGTTTTGCATTAATGGGGGGGGGGGGGAAGCTTTGGCCGATCGAATGTAGCTTGAGCGAATTTCTTGGGTGATAAAGTGGACTTTACTATTTCTCGTGAATGTTTGGAATTGATGCGTCGTGGAAAATGATTTCCTACGAGAAAAATGTTCACAATAGATTACTAATGGCCATAATTGAAAGAGCTGTAAAAACATCTGCGAAATGTAGTAGCTGGGGTGTAAGTAACCCAAATGCATGAAAATGGATTTTCCGGAGGCAAAAACGTCCTGAGAAAGTTTTCTTTAATTCGATATGCAACATGCCGTTTTGAAACCACCCCTTCCCCCTCCCCGGGGGTTCCAAACCCCTAGCATAAAAGAATGCAGAGAAAATTTTTACGAATTGTAGCTGGTAATAAGCTGAGGCGAAGAGTGAAAACCGTTTTCCGATCGGACATAACCCCACCGAGTTGGAGTCGATCTAAGGTGTGAAAAATCTAGTACCTCATTTCGAATAAAAAAGAGGAAAATACTAAAAAAGTGAGTATGAAGATGGCTATAAATAACTTTTTAAGCTTCCAAGTATAGGAGTGTGGGTACTCAAACTTCTTCTCAGGATCTAAGGAATTCGATTTAATAATAATATAATATAATATATTTGTTTATTTGGGAGAGATACTACAAGATTTACATATCTTTTTCTTAGCACCAATTAGAGTGGAAATACAGTAATACAACTGAATAGAAATAAGTAAACTAAATTAAATATTAACACTACAACAATGATAATAGATGGGGGAAAAGAGAAAAAAAATATATAAACAATAATAACAAATAAATTATGGATAAATAAGTAAGATTAAGATACAAAAACTAATTACGAAAACAACTATAGCAAATGAGAATAAAATAAGATAAAACCAAATTAGATAACTTCGATAACAAAGATATAATCTGCGCGTGAGGGTCACAACAGCAAAACTACTACGTCAAAAAATTTACAAGAAGACGCCTGAAAGTGCCGATCGAGTTAGCCTTCTGGATATTGTGTGGTAGTGAGTTCCACATTCGAGTGATTTGAACAATATAGGATCCATCAAGTACAGAGGTCTGAAAACGAGGTATTTGCAGTTTATAGCCTCTGGCAGAGTTCAAGGGTTGAAACATTGTCCTCAAGTAAGCGGGCTGAGAGTTGTGCAATAAGTTGAAAAGGAAAAATAATGCTCTACGCTTTAGATATACTTCAATAGAGCAACCTAGCAGTGCAAAATTCAGGTGAGAAACATGATCGAATCTTCGTAAGCCGAAAACAAACCTTACACAATCGTTAAATGCAACATGTAATTTTCTGGAGCAGTGCGAATCTAGCTTTGGGAAAACCAGTAAACCGTGTGTGAAATGCTGTAATATTAGGGACTTGACAAGATGACAGCGCGTTTTAGGGGTGAGCATTTTAGTGGACAACCATAGGCGACGGAGGGTGGTGTAGATCTTAGATAGGATAGAGTTGACGAGATCACAGCACTTCATATTGGAGTTCAGGGTAACCCCAAGGTTACGGACTTTATCCACATAAGGGATTGAAGATCCATTCAAAAAAAATAGGAGGAAGGGATGAAGTGTCAAGAGTGCCGAAGGAAAAGGCGATACACTGTGACTTGCCTAGATTAAGTTCAAGTTTATAGTAAATCGACCAGGTGTATATATTATGTAAATCGTCGTTCATCCGAACCGCACAGTCTTCGATAAGACCAGGTGGGCGACTGAAATAAACTTGAACGTCGTCAGCATAAATGTGGATGTTGACATCTTGAATTATATCCGGCAGATCGTTAATATATAGACTGAAGAGTAGAGGACCAAGAATGGAGCCTTGTGCTACTCCAGAAGACAGAGGAAGGAAATTTGAGTGATTACAGTCCCCAAGAGTAACCTTTTGTGATCGCCCGATTAAGAACTCCTTGATTAAGTGAACAGATCGACACGAAAAATGGAATTTATTAAATAATTTTTCTAGCAGGCTTACATGGCAAACACTGTCAAAAGCTTTGGAGAAGTCTAAAAGCGCCAGAACGCAAATCTCTCTTTTATCAAGTGCAGCGCGTATGTCTGTGGTGACTTTAACGAGAGCACTTTCGCAACTATGCTTGGGTCGAAACCCAGAAACCCTAGATTTAAGAAAATGTGCTAGATCAAACTTTCACCACTTCCCCCAGCTTCCCGCCGCCAGATAGAAATAAACAAATAAACAAAAAAAAATGTTCAGAGTTTCAGAGTGCATCGTTTAACACACCTCTCATGTCTGGAGGTAAAATGGACCTTTGTACAGAACATATCGGTGTGCTGGTGGAGCTAGGTGCACGGGGAGAGGTACGGGCACTGCATTCAGTGCTTGACGATATACACAGAAATTTATATGAAATTTATGCGGAGCTCTAATCAAGATTGACTGAAGAATGAAAAAAGCAACTATCCGCGGGAGGAGGTATATATATAGATACTGCCGTATTTAATTAATTATTTTTCGATTGGCCTTAGTTCCGAAAAATTTCCAGGATTCGTTTACTTAGATACTACGGATATGCATTGGGCATCGTAGAAATCTCTCGCTTTTTTGCCGTAAATAGTGGCAAGTTGCTAAGTCCGGCCAAAAGAAAGCTGATGCATCTTGCTTTCTAAAGTATCAAACACAATTCTACCGTTTCGATCCAATCCATACAAATGTCAAATTGTTTTATATGAGACATACGTGTAATTGGGCATATTACATCAAAATGAATAAAATATATCGAATCGAAACAGAGAAGAAGAGCAAATTTCAACTTTTACAGATGACATAAACTAGACAAAGTTTATGTATACTCAGAGGGATGAAGAATTTTTTATTGAGGAAATTAAAAAAACATGAAGACCTTTGTCATAAGATAACAATTGTACATGGATGTAAAAAAAAAAAGAAAATATCTGGAGAAATTTCAATGAGAAATGTAAAATTTGATGGTAAGTTTGAATATTTTATTTTGATTTACAAGTGATGTTTATAATGATGATTTCTATTGAACTTAAAAAAATAATAAATGGACTGCAATTCGGGGCAGGTATATAAAGAAAAAAAAGCAATGCTCTACTATCGGGATTAGCTGCCATCTATAAAACCAGTTGGTACTTATCCCTTTATTTTAACTTTCTTTTTAACAATTTCGTATAGCCGAGGAGGTATGAATTTTTAAGATCTAATATTTGGTAAATGTTGTAAAACCATGTATTTCAAGAGAATTCCCATATCGACACATCTCGGTGTTATCAATTTCCAACCAAAAGAGATCATCACGCATCAGATGATGGTGAGGTTCAAAATCTGTTTGTGGAAATACTTCAGAAGTTTTCCAATAAGCTGGAGCATTCGTCCCTTGACGACGAAGATGGATACTTCTTGAGACGTCGGAGAGTGAAAAAAGTGTGTTCAAGATGAACATTATTCAAAAGGCAGATGAAGTTGTGCGGAGGAGTCAGGACAAACTTGTCATTAATTAAATGTAGTGCCCCAAAGTTTAATTTTTGACTAGCGTGAATAGTTTTTAGTTGAATAAGTTTTTCCTATTTGTAATTGGTAATTAGTATCTTTTCCAATTATATTAGTAATTAATGCAAGTTTTAAACAAAAAGTATTTCACGAAAAGCAAGTGCCTGTGCAATAAAAGCAAATTTTAGATAGCAATATAAAATGATAGTAGATGCTCACATAGGGTAACAAAAAATTGAATGGAAGGGGAGGAGGGGAGGGGGCAATATCAACCGTTTAGGAGTTACAGGGTGATTAAGAAAAACAGCCAGTTTTTCACAAAACACCCTGTATCTTATAAAGTACAGGGCTTACGGGTACAGTTAAGAGCTCATTGTATGCAGAACTTCATGGCCTTTCCAACGAATGTTTGGAGCTCATCCCTTAAATTGAAGGCCGAACGAGTTGCGTTATTAGTACCTAATCGTGCTGAGTATAAATTGGTGTTTTCTTGCCTCCATTCACCTTTGTGGATTATGTGATCTTTATCTTTAGTTCATGAAATTCAATGGGACATATATCTTCTCTTTGTCGTTAAGCTTAATGTAATTATGCAGTGGTATGGCTGATAATACAATTTTTTCACCATTTTGCGGTAGTAAACTCAAGTAATCCTCTAACTAATATACTAAAACAATTCTCAATAATTCGAAATGTTCTGGACAACCTATAATTAAATATAGTTTTGTCTTCCGCTAGAATTCTCCCTGGGTATGGTCGAAATAAGCTTATCTTCAAAGCGAAGGCGGCATCTCGGACAAAGTAGTACGGCGAAATGTCTGTGCTGTTTGGTAATCTAAGTATATTCTTTCGGAATGGGAAGTACTTCTTGAAATTATTATCATCCAAATGTTGTTTCTGTAAGAATATCTATTTGTATATTTAATGATTAAGTAAGATTGGCCAAAATGAACTTAAGCGGACGCGTACGGAGGTAAACAGCAAAGCTTACGGCAATTTGAGATTTAGAATTAACGGAATTTTCCTTACGGATGCATAAGGTTATTCTTTAGATAGGTACATCTGTTTAATCTATTTTCTTGTCGAGTATTTTTTGTCATATAGTAAGCAATGCAGAACAGAATAACAGAATAAATTTTGTATTAGATCCTTTCTGTCCTATTTGACATTCGGTGTTGTTATGGATGTATGATGAGTGATTGGCTTGGACGTAAAGTCCAGACTGCCAGCATGAGCTGACAGATCACTCGACGGACAGCGTTGACTGCAGGGCGGCACGCTAGTTCGCCTCAGCTATTCGCGGAGAGTGTGGGGAGGTTCCACGAAAAACCTGCCGCTGCCGTCTGCCATAATCAAAAAAAAATTTCGTGCCTATTTACTAAAAGCCGGCACACATTCGGTCCTGAAGGGACCCTTACGTCACTTATCCATATCCATCAGCGAAGACGCAGATGGTTTGCCTGCTGTGCGTGCCCCAGCCACCCATCTGACTCTGAGGGCAGATGTTTTCAGAGTCCCTTGTTGACTTGGAAAGAGAGACTAGGCGGTCCTAGGCGACCTTCATGCGAGAGGGCTCCGGAACAGTGATAGGAGAAATAAAAGTATTTAGAGCATAATTACGTTATAATAGTTCATTGCCTTAAATATTTCTTAAAGTACAACATTCTTAAATATTAACACCTTCAAAGACGTAATATATTCCGCGGTTGTTGTTTGAATTCATTCCAATGATAAAAGAAATAATAATACTAGTACTATTAATAATATTGATATGTGTATACGTATATATATGTATATGTACAAAGAAACAAATAACTTCTACGAAAAATTATTACTAGATAAAGCGCTCTTATAACAGCTAAGTATTGTTTCAGAATAGATTACCTAATTAAATTTGAGGAATCAAACTGGAGTCTAGATTGCTTAAAAATGAATTTAAGATTTATGCCATAAAGTTTGGAATTTAACGATAATGAAGAAATTTTCTTTAAAAATTTGGCATGGAAATACTTTGCTTAGCGAATAAAATAGAAAGCATGCATTAATTATAAACAATTCAATTTAGTGTAGCATACTGGAAAAACCTCTTACTTGGTTAAGTTTTTTTTTGTTGGTTGAACATTCTTGATGGAAGTATTAAAATTTCTCAAAATTAAGGCAACCTCATCTCTCCTGGGGGAAAGTTCTTCAATGTCTCAAACATGTCTTGATGAATTTTAACTATTTTGTTCATCCTGATTGTGCAATATTTATTAAATCAGTACCAGTTTCGAACTCTTTTGATGTCATTCTAACAATCTCTTTATTTTCCTTGACGGTATCACCGGAATAAATATCCTAGAGAGTATTACACATTCCACTGGACATTAGCAGTAAAAATTGACAGAAATCATCTACCGTAATCCCACCAACGATTTCTGTCTGAACTATAATAAGTTCACTTCTTGCTTCAGTAAATAGATTACAATCTCTATAGCCTCTTTTGCCTATATATTATCCTAAGCATCTGGTGCTATAAATGAGAAATATTCTTACTTTTG
The DNA here is from genome assembly GCA_963924295.1 of Dioctria rufipes. NCBI lineage: Eukaryota > Metazoa > Arthropoda > Insecta > Diptera > Asilidae > Dioctria > Dioctria rufipes. The sequence continues at coordinate 16,225,113 of OZ002744.1, read as the reverse complement.
TATATCCAAAGCAATTCGCCTTAGCCGTAGCATTTCATCGTTGTTTAATACATTATGGTCCACAGAAAATTGAACAAATCACGGAGCCTTATTTTCAGCACTTTTACAAAGTAATACTCTACTCGTTCAGACGTTGCAACCATAAAGTCTGGAACTATAAATCACTGCACTGGTACAAGTTTTCTCCGTATATATAAACTATTCAGTTAATATTTTTCAGATATCTTTCACTTTATGCAATAAGGTACAGTAGCTGCCACTAATTAGTATAGCGTTGGTGTAATTGATACATTAGAATATCCTTAGGCACCTTTTTGAATAAAGAACAGTTGACTGTTCTTCCAGCCAAGTAATTTTTCCTGCCCAAAAAAGTGGCGGATTTTGTGCGGGATAGACGAAAATAACTAGATTATTGGAAAATAGATCAGTCTAAGTACTGAAAAATATTCTAAATTTACTTACAGGCTGTGTTTACTAGCAGATGATTGCGGAAATTTATTTTTTGTTCATTCACTAATGTAGCTGCTCGATGGATCACAAATGACAGAGAAGATTGTCTTCTTCTTCTTTTCCATTTCTCATCAGCATGTCACCCGAGCTCGAGGAAACGCACTTCCCTCGGTCTGCGTGCATACGAATATTCTGATTGACAGCCGCCGGCATACACGCTGCAGTCTTATCAATGTAGCATATTGCTATATGCAATACGCTACGACCATAACAGTGTGTTTGGCCACAGATATTGTTGACACTACCAAAGCTCGGAGACCGTTCGTATAAACCAAGTACCTACTTATCCCATAATCGTGAATTATTACTGAAGCTTGACATACCACGTTCTGTTAAATTGCAATATCCATCACATGCATAATTTTTATAATAATCTGCTGTATTTAACTCCATTGTTGCCAAATTACAAGCCCTAAGAAAACGATGTTGAAAAAAGTGCCAAATTTTACTTAAAATAATTTTTTTTTCAAAAACTTGCAGTTAATAGGAACACACCTAGATGACCTCATCAGAATATGAAAGATTAACGAATCACTATTAAACTGTCTAGAATGTCTAGAACACCCATCCACGTCATCTGCCCATAATGGTAGCTTCTCATCGGGCCTATCTATAACTAAATCTTCTATTCCGAGACTCAAGAATGAAATTTATGAGATAATTTTTAAGACGCACAAGACAAATTAATTTTCTGTTTTATTAGGGAGACATGTTCTTGCTTCTTCCTTTTATCACGTCAGTTAATCTGTTGAAGGGGCCGGCCGCCTCGTCACAGCATCAACTTTATAAGCATCACTTGATCTGGGGTTTCCTTTCGTGTCAGTTTTTAAAGATTCACTCTTTGGCGTTAGTGAGTCCCAAGTAGTTGATAGTAATGGTGTTGGTGATGTCAGTCTGGGGTCTGGATGATGATCGTGGTGGTGGTGGTGGTGGTGGTGGTGTTGGCGGCAGTGATTATGGCAGCGACTGCATCGGGTCAAGTGTTGCTTGTTGCGTTGTGGTAATAACTTCTTCGGAGCACCCATATCGGCGGTCCATCCGTTCGAAGATTGCATTAAGATTTATTTATTTCTCATTTGAAGCATTCATCAAGATAAAAACTGATTTTCGAGTGGCATATCTTTAAATGGATTCTCTGTCCAGAGCTGTCATATGTCAAAAGGTTTTAATGGTGAGATTATTCCGGTGTCAGCTTCCTATTACACGCGTTTATTGGAAATATGTTGGTAAAATGAGTAATGAGGACGGTGATTTAACTCTGATTAATGTGTTTTGTGAGGGAGTTGTTGTTTTTTTTTTATTCGGTGATTAATATTGAAAATATCTTAAAAATTGGTTTTATGAAGAAATATTAAGGTTGTAAAATTTTTAATTTAAATCCTTGCAACTTTTATCGAGCTTAGATTCGATTTTGAAATAAATTAACAGTCATAAGGGTTTCGATTTTTTTTTTTTTTTGTAAATGCATAGTAGATAAATGCTGATAATATCATAGAAGTTAATTTATTATGGAAAATAAGTGAAAATTATGAGCGTTGAATTGAAGGCTGTTAAGATTTTTCTTTGGTACAAAACCTTAGACCGATCTAAAGCACTTTTAATATTTTTTCTGACATAGCCATAGCCTGCGTCAAAATTGGTACATATAAGTGGTAACTTGTATCGTTTGAATTAATCATACTGGAAATATTTTCGACCATTCACTGGAAAGAGTTTGTTTGTATTTATCCAATGCTGTGTAATTTCTAGATTCTACTTTCCTATCCAAAACATCATCCAAAATACAAAAATTGATCGGATTCAGATCTAAAGAATAAGAGTCAAATTTATGGAGAAAAGAACGTAACCTGAATGAAGAATATATAGCTATGATCGAGAATCCAGAAACGAAACGACAAGAGCTCCAAGGATATAAGACCAGGGTTCACATATCTCGCGAGCAAAGCATTTCAATAGGTTCCCTGAAAAGTTTGGATTCGAAATGATTGCCTTGATCTTTAGTATTTCTGAGTGGTGCTCGAAATAGACAAATATATTCCCAAAGGAAAATGAGGTCAATATTGTAGATGCTAAAATATTTGTTAATGGATAGGTCTCTCACCAGCGAGTAAATCTGTCAACTAGAGTTAATATGTATGCGTATCCATTTGAAGTATTTGGCGGACCAACAATGCCTAAGTGGATATATTCAAAACGTTCATTCGGAGCATTAAATTTACAAGGATCTTTAATATGACGAATGATTTTATATCGTAGGCAAAAGGCACATGTACAACATGCCCAGTTTTTTTACATCAGTATTTATACTAGGTCAAAAATAATAGCGGCGGGGTGAGCAAGTTCATTGAGAACATTAAACACGCTCTTTCGAAGGGTTTTCGGAACTATTGGACAAGTTTTTGTCTCGTGCTGGCTTCTCATAAAATTGGTTCTTGCGCTTTTGGGACAAAACGCTGTTCTAATAATAATACGTTCTGGTACATGTCTGTTTCGTCTTCATTTTCTAGTAAAAATGCAATACGGACAGATCTTCAACGCGGGATAGTTTTCAAAATATTTTCAACAACATATTTTGGAACGTCGTCTCCCGATATAAAAAAAAATACATGAACATCTTAATGTGACCTTCAAAGATCATCACTTTTCACTTGATGTCTCCAAAATAATTTTGTATTGACAATTCTTTGTAACCATTTATTGATTATAAATTCTCTTACTTACTCATGTAATTATTATTAACCACAGCAGCTCATGAAACAAATTTGTTTAAAGGTCCTGAAACCAACGTAATCTCTTATCTCCAAGCAATGGCACCAGCATCCAAACTGTCACTCAGTATTCAGATTTCAAGAAGTTCAGTGGTGCGCATATATAGTTGTATATAAGTTGTAAAATCAAAAGAACAATTTTTTTTCTAAATAAATGGATTTTAACTTAGAATCTTCTACTAGTTTAATATTACAAGCGGATATCATACCGAAAAATATTTCACATCTGCAGTTCCAGATTTAGGTGCTGATCACTTCATGATCTACGTGCTGATCAACACCATTATTGGAACTTACTAACGGAATATTTCTAACTGCATGTCTGACGATGTCGTGTCTGCCACATTACGTGTCTGTAGATATCAATGGGCTAAGGTCTAGTTTTGATGATTTGATTTTAGAATGTTTTAGGTCAACCAGCCTAGAGAGTATATCTGCGAATATGTTGTGTCACCTCTTGATGTTCCTGATATCACTCGTATACTGAAATGGCTGGATCTGGTTATTTAATTTGTAGATAATCTAAAATTAATTTAAAACTAATACGATGTCAAGCATTGAACCCTGAGGTACTTCAATAGTAATCGCCCATTTATTAAATCTCAACTATTTACATTCTAATTATTCAGAATTTTATTTTTACATGCATTTTACATATAATGTAGATGAAACTATACAACATAAAAGTTATCGCACTATAAAAAGCCAATTTTTATAAAATTAACATTCCTTTTCCTTTGAAAAAAAGAAAAAAACCAGACCAATGTGATTACGATAACCAGTCACTACCTAATACGTACGAAAATTCAATGAACAGGACTTTCCTAAATAAAATATCATCATTCTTTTACAAACATATACCTTAACAAGACTATAATAACTATCTTAAAAATATCTCTTCAATCCTTTTATCCTATACACGAACGATAGATCGACCGACCGACCCGACCCAACCAACCACATTAGACTTAACATTTTCTTACAAAAGTTTTCATTTTATTATCGCGCGGCATTTGGTTATATATCCTAGAAGGAAATAAATAAGAATTCAACTGCTGTGGCTATTCATTGAAAATCATGTTAAATTGCACCCAACCTATGCAAAAACCTTTCTATTTGCTAGGTACCTATATAAAAGTGGAAGCCGCCCATGCAAGGCGGTCTCCATTTAGATTGTCCGCTCCATTTTCTTGTCGAATAATAGATGACTCAATTAAACTCATTCAGAGAATACAATTAGATAGTGAAGCGAGAGCAGCACATAGAAAAGCGTATCAAAAGTGACTATACTTATGTAGAAAGGAAAAAAAAAAAAAACAGAAAACAAATGGCAATCCGACAGCTTATTCAGCGCCTAGAAAATCTGGCATCTACAAGACTTGGTACTACAATTGTTCCCAAATGAGGTTTTACACATCATCGTCTACGTGGTCCATTCTGTTGTTTTTTTTTTACTATGCCCTTCATTCGCATTGTTCGTTCGGAGATGAATATAAAAGTCAACACTCGAGGACCAAATACGATGACTCCGTTACAAACAAATAGACCTTCGCTTGAACAAATAGACTCATCCATTTTATACTATTCCTCCGGCCACCATCGCCACGCCACATTGCCTGGACTTAAAGTTTACCCAGTCTTACTAGATATCTGGCATACCTACGTACGTACGTACGTACATACGTTCATTACAATAAATTCTCCTTCCTTATACGATAGCTTACCGTTCCAGTCTTTAATAAAGTACCTTACGGATGTGTATCCATGCAAGCAGCAAGTCGGGATAGAATATGGCTAGAGAACTCCCAACCCAACTAGATATGTTATGTTATATGATTCCGATGCTAACTGCTCCCATGCACACAGATTAGGCTACTGCGCTATAAAGGTTTGATTGTGTTCTCGCATGGGCTTGAAGTAAATTTATAACCAAGAGAAAAGATAAAACAGATGCTGGTGACTTCTACCACAATTCTGTGGTAATTTATCTTCATGAATGCAGAACTATGATGAATAAAGGAGAGAATCACTCCCCAGAGGTCAGATATAGTACTACGTTCGAATATCTTTCAAGCTGAATAGAGTCTATATTATGCTCTGTGGAGATATATGTAAATCTAGATATATGTACATATATCAACCATAAAACGAGGATGAGCTAGCCTGGATAGCATCCCATTCCCGTCCCGGGCATATACTACTAATGCTAATGTTATGCGAGACAACATGTGATTAGTTTCGAACGTTTATCATCATGATGTTTCGTGACGTTACGTTGGTTGTGGACCTGATCTCTCTACTCAGTTCTTCTGGGTGATGATAATGACTACGTCGACGACGATGGTGGTTTGTTGCACTGAATATACATGGCTTTAGGCTGAGTGCCAATTTATCTGTTTCCAAGAGGTGGAACAAATTTGTTTTTTTGTTTTCATACTTATACCTGTATATACCTATATGTAGGTATGTAATTTAGGTAGGTAGATAGGTAAAAAGTGTGCTAAGCTGTTGTGGTTGAAGTATTTTGAACATAAGTACACAAACACTCAACAAAATTCAGATAATAATTGCACTTTACACCTTCAAAATTGCATGGTTATGCCATGCGAAACAAAATTGCCGATTGTTCTCTGTAAAATTATACAGCGTTTTATATACCCATCCTAATGTATCTAATGTGGTGCCTGTTATTATCTTTTCCATATTTTATCTCAGATGTATAATAATTTCGGGGTATAACCTGCATTCATAAGTAGTTTTTTGCTAGGTTTTTAACTTTTTCGGTTGCACCTTTTGAAAGTTATATTGAAGAAGAAAAAATACCAGGGTTTTTCAATAGAACTCCCTTTAGTTTTAGCTATAAGAAAGAGAGATAAGCCTATGGTCATAGCACAGTAAATAGACATGATAGCAGAATTTTGCATTTAAGTGCCATTATAAAGCCTGGCTATCACAACATGTAACAATTTCTGTAAAAACTGTGAGTCGGTAAAAGCCAGTTTGGTAAATGCGCAGTGCTGAAAACTTCTATCATGGCGGGCGTTCAATGTTGGGAAACTGCAGCAAAGTCTAAACCCTTGTATAATTATTCCTACATACAATACACGCGCTACAAACCGCGCACATCCTTTAACCCTTCAAATTAAGACCGTACAGTAAAATTCCGTGATGCTTTTTTATCCCGAACAGTGCGAATGTGGAACAGCTTACCATCTTCTATTTTTCCTCCGGCATACAATCTGCGGAAGTTTAAGGGCGACATACATCGGCACCTCCGCCACTCTCCTTATATCCCCTAATCCTTTCATTATCTACTTCCTGCCATGCTGTGCTTTGCATCATAAGGTATCCCCTGAGTTTGGCTTAATATTTAAAAAAGAAAAACAAAAATTACTTAGTTCTAGTACTATTTGGTTGGTCGGTTTCACTATACTGATAATAATTAATAGTAATCAGCTCGGAATGGATTTTTCTTTACTAACTTTTCCTACTTTTCTTCTTGCTAAACATATGCAAATGCATAAAAAATATTCTTTGATGCTTCTGCAAACGAACACAAAAAAAATATGTCGCTATAGCTACACATTCTGTGTGTTTCCTGACAAATTCATATTTTTGTTTTCCGTCTATTATCCCAACTTTAATATTTCTAGTTTCGGTATCACGACAGAAAGTCCTAGTGATTTTACGTGAGCACCTGCCACGTATGGCTTAATCTCACGGCATTCCTCATGGTCGTCAACGTCCTCATGTGCGTAACAACGAATTCCGGTATGCCAATAGAGCATGGCATGATGTGAACTTACTGGCAGAAGCGAGACCTATCCAATCTCTGCCGATATAGGGTTACGGCACCCTTCACCACAGCCACCGCGATGCTTCCATATAAGGGCCATCCCAAGGTGAGTAATTCCAATATTCAGGGCTCGTCAACCCCGTGGTACCAAGTTCGTCAATGTCGGGCTACCTATTTGGTATGGCTTTCGTAAAGCATGATCAACAGACCATGAATACTCCCAGTGGCTATCACCATGCAAGATATCCTTTTTGTAACAGGACTGGTTACTCCGTTTGGGCCTAGATCTTATTTGCAATGACTAAAAGAAATGTACTTGGCCTATACAGGTAATGCAACCCTTATTGGCGCTGCCAGGGGCACCACGTGAAGATTGTGATATGCCCGTATTAAAGTCTGGATAGGCTTCGAGATTCACCATTTTGATCTTATAGCTGACCATGCATACTAACCACATAAGCACCCAACATATAATATACACTTGATTTCATTTCCGTTATTCATCATCTAAAACATCCTTCTGCCCCCTGCCCAAGAGGCTATGTCTGAGATTTTGTTATTTTGACTATCATGAGCACATAAATTCTCTGCATAATGACCTTGTGGCGGCTTGACGACGTTAGCGGCCCGGCATTGACAACCTTCGGCGAATTAAATTTGTTCGCTTTTCGTTAAACTCATCGAAGGTCACTTTGAGAACTGGAAACTTTATGCGCTAGTAGGCCGTGAAATAGATGTTAAAAAAAAAAAAATAATAATAATATAAAATTATTCAATCTAATGTCAGAGAAGCTACGGACAACAACTCCAAAATATTGTAATATATACCAAGTCAACATAAAGAAATTTTTCTTTCAATACGCAATAAATATTGTCTCTCAACAGAATTAGCTAACCAGCGAAGGATAACTAGAGGACGATTTCACTCATTTGTCTACGCTGTCACTACTCATCCGCAGAAGATCTTCTGCTTCATCATTACTGGCGCTGTGGTAACACTTTAACACAGGAGATCCAGAAGGGTGAACTACGCCGCCGTTTCATTCATGTTCCCAGAACTGATGAATTAAATATAGTTCCGAGTACCGCTGATGTTCCCCTATGCCTCCGCCCTTGGGCGGTTTAAATATTGTTTTATATTCAGCCCAGACTTTCCTGTCCTATGCCAGTGTCTAGCCCTGTTTCAACTCTAGTACAGTGGATAACACTAAGGACATAAAGCCACTGAAAACGAACTTCTGCGGTCGTCAGGTTGGCATTGATTCTATTTGAGACCGAACTTCATCTAGTTCCAATCGCAACTGGCAAACCGACATTGGGTCGACTGTGATACAACGTCACTCACCACGAGTGCAAGTTTACCCTCCTGACCGTCATAGGGACAGTCAGGATCATCCGTGAACAGTTATCGACCAGTCCGCGTGAAGCAGTTCTTCTCTTTATTTCAGCATCTTCCGCAGATTATTGTGGAAAACGAGAGGTTGAACTACATCTCAGTCCTATCGCCGCCACGCTTCCAACGCTCGTTCGTGTTCTCAGACCTGCAAGAAGAAACTATCACTATATCCGCCTCTTTATAACTTGTCAAGTTTTCATCTTGTACTGCGGATAAATACCCAGAGTTTCTGCATACCCCAAAACCTCCTGTCATTAAAGCCCTACTACAGTACCGACAGAGCCAAAAATCTCAACTTTTATTTCGCTAAGGTATCGTTCTCTCCGTGAGAAGTACCAATTCGTGCATATGATATCTTTAACCCATACTACCCTACTGTACGTACTCTCGTGGGAGATGCCAAAGCGATCTTCAGTACAACGAAAACAACAAACAAATTTATTCCATCTGTCGATTTAACATCAGTATGAATACGTAACCACATAAAGAAAATTATGCTTTTATTTATTTTCGATATTTATAATAATTAAGCCCTCTTCCATGAATAACTACTGAAATCCGTTCTATAATTGCAGAGGGTGACTCTCTTTATGGGTAGTATCAACGCCTTAAAATCGAATACAGTCATATTGTTATATAAAACATTAAGGAATGATATAACAAGAATAATTCGTTATGCTTGCTGATAAGTTTAGTCCAAATCTTCCCCCCAAACAGCTGTGGCAGAACTTACTTAAGACAGGAGTTTATAGTAAATCGATGAAAAAATGTGTTCTGGAACCCATCGGTTCTTAATGAGCACTTTATGAAATGTCAAAAATATAATCCTAGTCATACTACATACGGTAGCAGTGATTCTCCTACTCTATCTGGTGGTACTTCTCTTACCTCCAGCTTTAGATTCAGATGTATTGAAGTGGATGAGCTGATCAGAGTAAAAAAATTTGCTCTATTAAATCCAAATCTTAGGAAACTCATACTTCCTTTTATTTTCAGTCTTGTACTACAAATAAGTTTTAAACACGTTCTGACTAGATCTTAATTTTTCATAGAAAACTGTTAACGTGCTTCCCATTCGAAATAATTCTTCTCCGGAGACTCCCAGTGATTTTCGACAAATAAGTTTAGTGTGCTTCCCAATTAAGGCGCTTGAAAAATTAATGTAGTGGCAAATATATAAGATATAAGATTATCTGAAGATTAACAGCTTAATCGGTGAGTGGTAGTACTGATATTCGAACAGCCTTATGCAATTATGAGGTTTATATCCTGACTTTACTTTCTTTCTCTAAGGCAATGGATAATGCCGACCATAGCAAACTTCTATGTAAGCTGTGAAATTATTTTAATTTCTTTTCCATCTACTCTTCGCTTGATTTTTAATTTCCTTTCTCATAAATCTCAGGGAGCTGGAGTTGATAATGACAGATCGTGTGACTTACTTCCACTAGTTTGCGGTGTACCCCAGGAATCCGGCCTTGGTCTTCTCCTATTTAGTATTTTTATAAATGATCTTGTGAAGGTTATACAGTATGTGAGTGTACATAATGTATACAAATAATGTGCAGATATATCTAACTAAGTCGACAGATGAACAGAGATTTAGATAGGATTTCGCAGTAGTCCATATTGAACAAATTAAAGTTAAATGCTGGGAAGTCTCAGTGCTTGCCTAAGGGCTTTAAGAGCCAACTGTATCTTCCTACTGTTCGGTTAGATTCGAGTGTCTTGCCAATTGTCGATGAGGTACATAATCTTGGCATTATCCTTAACGTTCGTATGAACTGCTGTGACCACATTAATGCTTGTTTGCCTAAAAATGTCTTTCGTTTACGTCACCTATGGTTATTTGTCTGTATTTTAAGTATTAGTATCCGTCTAAAGTTGATAAAAAGTCTCTTTCTACAATATTTCTCCAGTGGACGCGAAACCTTCAATCGCGTGGTTCTGTTTCCTGTAGGAAGCTATATAAAGGGTCTTTCAATAGTGGCGATAGTATTCCAGTAGAGATTTCTCGGTTGCTGAGATATTTTTTTTTGTACTTCCATGTGTCAAAGTATTCGTTATAGTTTGCAGTTTCATCATGCAGCGTTTGACGCTTCCCGAACGTTTAGAAGTTATTAAAAAATATTACCAAAATTTGAGCTCAGTTTTGGGTGCTCAACGTTTGTTCACCAGAGAATTGGGTCGCCTTCACCGTTACTCTGCGCAGGCTACACGCCACAATGTGGACAATTTTGAGCGTGAGTTCTCTTTACAAGACAAGAAGCTATCAACAAGACAAAGATATGTGCGAATTGAGGAGAATATCGCAGCTGCAGCGACCAGTACTGCCGATGAGCCAAATTTGTCGATTTCACGACGATCGCAACAATTGGGGCTTTCTCAGACGTCAACTTTGAGAATTTTGCATAAGGATTTGGGCCTACATCCTTACAAAGTCGTATTGACTCAAGAACTGAAGCCAAACGATCACGGATTGCGTCGAGAGTTTGCTGATTGGGCCGAGCATTTGGAAGATGATCCCAATTTTGGCCAAAAAATCATCTTCTCAGACGAGGCGCATTTTTGGATGAATGGCTTTGTAAATAAGCAGAATTGGTGCGAGAACAACCCAGAAGTGTTACATGAAATGCCGTTGCATTCCGAAAAACTCACTGTGTGGTGCGGTTTATGGCATGGCGGCATCATCGAACCTTATTTCTTCCGAAATGAGGAGGGAGCAACCGTAACCGTCAATGGCGACCGCTATAGAGCCATGTTACTCGAATTTCTATGGCCAGAACTTGAGAACATCGATATTGAAGAGATGTGGTTCCAACAAGATGGCGCTACGTGCCATACAGCTAATGCTACGCTCGACTTGCTGAAAGATAAGTTTGGCGATTGGATCATCTCACGACGACGATTTGCGAATTGGCCGCCGCGGTCATGTGATTTGACACCCCTAGATTACTTCCTTTGGGGATACGTCAAAGCACAAGTCTATGCTGACAATCCACAGACTTTGGATCATTTGGAAGCAAATATTCGTCAAGCAATCGCCGGCATACAGCCGCAAATGTTGGACAGGGTGATAAAAAATTGGAGCGATCGGGTGCGTCAGTGTAAACAAAACCGCGGTGGGCATTTGAACGACATCTTGTTTCAAACATAACTGCATTGTCCAATCTTTAAAATAAAGGAAAAATTAAATTTATATGTCAAACCATTGTTGTTTTATTTAAAATTAAATTCCTATCACTCTTATGTCGTTTTCGTTTGAAAATCCAGGTTTGCTCTGGAGGCAACCCCATTCAATCGAACGGTTTCAGAGTGCACCTGAAAAAGTTCGCTTGTGTATGTATACTAACGTCAAAGTAGTTTTGACCTTTTTTCGAAAACTCCTTGGTAATTTGTTTGCAGAAAAACTTTGAGGATAATATAATAATAGTAGAGGTCTTAATAATAATTGTATACTTTAAAATTAATTAAATTATATCAAATCACAACTAGACTTTGTTTGTGTGAGTGAACCCATAGTGTACCCGAGTAAATTTTCAGAGTGGAACTTTTTGGGTTACCACCAGAGGCAACCCATGACGTCACTTTTGCTTCAAACGAACGCTTTGACAGCACTTAGGTTGCCTCCAGAGCGAAACTGATGTTCAAACGACATTAATGAAAGACCCTTTAGATAGCATTTAGTGACTATATAAGATTCAAGATTAGAAACAAATTAGTAGGCTGTTCCCTCGAATCTCACGACTAACGGATTAATTTAATTTTTTTGTTGAAAATTATTCACAGTGATGTATGATCAAGTTATTTAACAGACTATATTAATTTTCTGCAGTCTCGGAGAGGTCGCAACCTTTTGATTCCTCGCTCAGGTACATATATCTTTAAAGGTTCCTACTTTGTTCAGGAGTTTTGATTGTAGAACGCTCTTACATGTTGCGTTCAACGCCCAAGCACTCTTTGTGCGTTTAAAAGACAATTTAATTCTTATCTTGCTTAATTCTTATTTTTTTTCTTCAATTAAATCCACATGTAGTTATTCTTGACAGAGTAAATTTTCATTTCATATTTTCTTTAATTACAAATAAGTAATCTTCTGGATGTTAGCGCATACACTCTTACTTTTCCAAATTATATTATGTACTTGTATTTTTAGTTATATTTCTCTGAACTTTAAAGAATATAAGTTTTTTTTATTTATTTCTATTGGTAGTAGTATAAGATATTGTATTTTTTGTATTACCTTTATATGGCTTTTTAAATAATGCTAACATTTGTTAATAATCGTCACATTGTGAAAAGTACGGACTTTAAAAGAAAAAGCATAAGACTGCGTTGAAGTATGGGACTCTAACCCACGACCCCCTGCAATAGTCCTCCAGTAATTTTAAGCTTTGCTCTGTACCTTCCCAAAGGCTACACTTACTATATTCCTTACTGAAAAAAATAATAATATAATAGCTTTGATTAAAAAAAATCTTATCATTTTACGCTCAAGAACTCTCAGGTGAGTAATAATTCCAAGTATGTACATGTTCGATCGTAGTCCTAATCTTCAGCAGATTGTTTCAAATTCATCGGACCACGGCACATTTACACATGCAATTATTACTCTAGCTGAGAATTTTTGTTTGAGGAATCATAGTCATTTGGTTAAGATAATTTTTTTTTAATAAATCTGTTAGAAAAGAATACAAATTTAATTGGGAAGATAAGAAAGCATGCTTAAGATTATCAGAAGACTATTTTTCTGCATGAATAGCCATTTAGTGCGCAGGAACTATTCAAATCAAACTTTTGTCAGTTGATAAAAATAAAATTACTATCACGATTTGAGCCCCATCAAAGTCCAATAGGTTCCATAGACTTCAGATCTTTCGTATACTTTTAAAATTTCTCTTCAATTTACTTTTAATGGTCAATATTTTCCACTTAAATTATCATATCTGACCTTTAGCTATATACAAATTTTTTAATTGCTCTGTTTACCGTGTCAAATGTGCATGACCAGCATACTGATATTTTCTATGAAACGCCAGTAACATTTAATTAACTGTTTTTCTTGGTCAGCATGAATTTTAGAAAACTAATCACCTGCAAGTCTTTCGTCTGTCTTATTTTGATATTTCACTGAGATATTACGATGGTTTTGACGTCAATCATATTTCAAATAATGCCAAGAAATGGAATGTTACACCACTACAACTGTAACCATTAGGAAAGAATTTTGCACAGAAAAATGTATAGGAGATAATTATCCTATAAAATTATAAAAATTTATTGTGTACTATATTTTCATAGAAAATTAATAATGAAAATAGCAGAAAACTGAGTTAAAGTCTCTTCAGTAGAATCTAGTAGTGTGCGTGTTATAGAGGAAATCGTGAACTTTTAGTATGATTTTAAATTCTTATCCAGATGCATTACTATTAGATCTAGCAGAAATTTCGTTTACGTAAGGACATTAAAACTATCTCTTATCAGCTGTCAATGAGTCCTCCCGGATAGAATTGAACACCTAGAAAAGATTTCCATACGCCTGACCCTATGCTGGGTAGTTGGTTACAAAAATGAGATATCGGAAGAGCTGACAAGAAAGGGTTCTGATATCTTCGACGTAATATCGTATGTGAGAATCCCAATCGAAACTCCAAAAGGCGAAATCGCTAAGGATAGATATTTTCCTAAGGGAAACAGAAACAATACCAGGGCATTATTAGGGGTTGTAATCGGTCATTGGGCCATAGCTTACCATGCTACGAGACTGAGTCTAGATTCAAATGATTTTTGTCGAAGCTGTAACCTCTAAAAGAGGCATGGTTTCTTGGTAGTCATACTTTTTTGGAGCTGGCAGAGCTGCAAAGTAATAGAGCCTCGGCGTATCCTAAAATTTCTTAGGGAGATATATGATGGGTCTTGGCCGTTATCCTTAGAAAGATAGATTTCCATAAATCCATGGGGCATAAAGGACCCAAAAATGGTCTAACTAGAGCAGACTTAAAATCACTTTAATGGCACCCCTCTAATTTAACCTAATCTATCCTCTTCAAGATCTTGAGTAAGAGTATAGCATTATCATGCGGAGGCGGGTAGTAATAAAGATTCCTCAAACTAGTGATCTCCTAATAAAATTGTACCAGGCTTCTTTGTTTCTATGATGCGAACACCATTCCTATATTTTCCTGTTGCATTTCTACTAGAGTACAAGAAGAATTTTTCGTCTAGGCAAAATATCTAATGTTATCTATAGTTTCTTCGTAATATTATTCAGCTCATTTCTCTTAGACCAACAATGAATTTCATCGCTCATCATCAGAGTTCTAACATTCTAATATCTAATTCGTATTCATGATCGAAAAGTTGAAGCCATCAACGTTGATCCAGTCCAGTTCTGTGTTAGAATTTTTATCTGGAAGAAAGTCTCTAACCTTCAAGTCAACCTAACCCTAGTAAGTACCATGAGTACCTTCTCAATATATGGCTCAATAATTAGCTCGTTAAAAAGGAGTAAAATCTCCATATACCGGACCCAAACTCTTCTGCGACTATAAAAAGAGGCATCAGTAGAAGAAATAATGTCCAAAATTGAAAAGGTTCGCCAGGTACAGTGGGAAAAGCCTTCCTAGACTGAGACACCTTCCCGTACAAAAATTATAAAATTTTTTGGTAAGGATAAAATTAGGTTATTAAGTGGACTAATACATAACTGGTCTTTGCCCAATTAAATACATGCTTAAGAAAATAGGCAAAACCACAAATGATAGTTGTCAATTCTGTAATAAAGAGGTATAATCTGCAGAGCACGAACTCTGGGAATGCTCAAGACGTCAAAGGTCAAGAACTTCAATGCCTGGGTAGGTTAATCACTACCTCATCAGGTATCAAGAAAATTGAGCTTAATAAAATGTGGATACGTGTCTATCCCCTATGAATAGTACCTATAACCACTGCTGCGCTGTCGCAGCAGTAAGAACCTGAAATGTTAAGGCTACAACCGTTGTGGTTTTGATCTGGTTCTCTTCAATGAATTAAGCCGTTTGGAGTACGAAGTCTGGGAATGTTCTTGATTGGACCTTCAAGGAAGCTACGACTCTTAACGTAGGAAGTCCGACAATGATCTGGATTGGGCCATCCAGGGAGCTAGTCCTCTTCAAGTAGAAAGGTCGGGATACGTTCCTGCGTTTGACCTTCAAGGAGGTTCTGACACCTAGACGCTAAACGTTAAGGGCAGTAATAAAAAGTTTTTATGTCCACGAATAATTAAACTCTTCTTCAGCTTTCGTTATAAAATTTTATTAAAAATCTTCATCAAATGATGAGAACAAATATTTTATTTTTTGGTAGGCTACTTCCTTAGCTGTGTGAGTTCTGCAGTGAAGAATTTTAGGCTATTTTAAAAATTGACATCACTTAGATTTGTTAAATTCTATACCTACTGATTAACGCTACACTAAAATTCACTCATGCCGCACAAAGTAGAGATTTGAAAACTACGTAACTTGAGAACATCATTGATGTTCAGGTGCATACATCGGCTCGGAATAAGTAAAGTTTAGGTATAAAAGTAAAAGTGCTTTGACGTGGCCGTAAGCCTTCTGATATTGGGATGAACGTGTTCTTGACCTAACTAACATGGTATGGACAAAATAAATTTTAGCCCGCAGTGCTTAAAGATCAGATTTCCGACCCCAACCCCACTTTAATAATAATAATGGAGCAACATTAAATTTTGAGTACTATGCGCCACCTGCGAAGAGATAACTTAATGATGGCTAAAATCAATTATCGAAATTTTCCAAACACGCTGAAATTAGTTGGTTGGGTCTAATCAATTTTCAAAAAGCAGTGAAATGTGTGTTAACTGTTCAAGATCCTTAAGGAGATCAACGTCTCCAAAGCCACAGGACGGTTTCTCGTCCCTGTAAACTACTAGCTGCGCCTCATCGCTGGCTAAACCTAGGCGCAAACTAATCTACTCTATCTACCGACAGATATTTTCCAACTATTTTAAACTTGCCCACGTTCAGAAAATTCCTAAAAAAGTAGAGGGTAGCGATCCCTCAAATTATCGACCAATTGCAATCACTTCGATTCTGTCTACGGTTTTTGAATCTGTCATTAACTAAAAATTACTGAATATCTAGAAACAAGTAAACTAATCAACGTTCTCCAATATGGCTTCCGGACTTGTCGCTCATCTGAAGGCTTGCTGATTTTTCTTACGGAATGTTGGAACCGTAGTTTCCTCAATTCTAGTGAGTCTAAAATCGTTGCTCTAGTTATTTCAAGGGCCTTTGATAGGGCCTGGCATCCAAGCCTTTTAGCCAATATTGAAACACTTGGTCTCTCCCCTCCTCTTCCATTATGGATTGAAAGTTTCTTATCTAGTCGTCAAATACGTGGCATTACATCTGAACCTCATATCATAAATGCCGGTGTGCCACAAGGTTCTGGTATCTCTCCACTCTCTTTTTAATTTTCATTAATGATCTGCTTTCCCTTAATTTCAATTCCATCCATAGTTTTGCCGACGACAGTACCCTTGATTACGCTTACTCCTTTGATACTCTTGCGGACTTCCGAGGGAATGACACATCTGTCAAACCAGATTACATGATTAGATCCTTGAATAACTACCTTGATAATATCCTCACTTGGAGCATACCGAATCGCATCGAATTCAATACATCTAAGTCCCAAAACAAGATCATAATTTTTCCACTCCCATTTCCTTTGATGGAGGACAGATTTACGATACACCGTCTTTATGCATTCTTAGCATTAATCTTTCCAGTAAGTTAAGCTGGACAGATCACATCTTCTGCCAAAGAAGCATCGAAATGTCTTCGATTTCTGAAAGATGTAAGAAATATTTCAGCTCGTCGAATCCAGCGCTCCGCTACAAGTCCTACATCAGACCTAGAATGGAGTACAATTGCTATATTTTGGCCGGGGCTGATCCCACAGCCATAGCTTCATTGGATATTGTCCAAAAGAGAGCGTTTGAGCTCATTGGCGATTTGACAATTACTGCTTGTCATATCGACTCACTCGAGCACCGCCGCAACGTTCCGTAAGTTTTTGCTCCTTTATCGCAACAATGCATGACCAATGTTCCGATGAAATATCTAGTCAAATCTCTTGTAGATAAATTCCTGCAGGCAATACTCGCGCTGCAAGCTGCGTTCATTCTTTCACCCTTCAAAATATTTTCGGACTTACAGTAAAATCCCGTGATGCTATCTTATCCCGTACTGTGTGAATATGGAACAGTTTACCATCTACTGTTTTTCCTCGGGCTTACAATCTAAGAGGGCTCAAAAGTGAGATACATAAGCACCTCCGTCACTCCATGTCCTCTAATCCGTTCCCTATCTCTTTCCTGTCATGCTGTGCTTTGCATCGTAGGATATCCCCTGAACTCGGCTTAATAATATATAAAAAAAAAAAGATAGATCGAAGTTGAAGATTGTGATTAGAAGAAGTTCTGAATACTTTTTGAAACATAAATAAATCAGTGGAAATGACATAAAAACTGAATAATTCTCAAAATCACATGCATCCGTTTAAAAAAATAAATAAAAAATAAATAAAATCGTTAAAATATATTCCGAAACAAATAAAATTTTTGAAAGTTGTTTCTTACCTTTACGTCGAGATTTTGGCTAAAAATTCCGATGCCAAATTACTTACAGCCACGCCGCTCCGCGTCATTTCACTAGCATCGCACATTACGAGAATTTTCCGCAATTTACCTCTGGCAGCCAACACCCAACCGGACAGGATGACGGATGTTCCCAATGGACTCTTGCATATCAATCGGCTTTGACAGATGCTGTACATTTGCCATAAAGAATGAATAATTATAACTCGTCTCCGGTTTTTCATTTCGAGCACAATAATACACAGAGAGCGCAGTGATTAATTACCTGTCTGTCAGGAATTTTTCACTGCCGTGTGCTATACATTACTTGTCTTGTCGGAAAGGAGCGGGCTAAGGGGGAGGCAAGTGGTACTGCGCCCACAAAGCAGAACAATATTTTACACCAACCAGCCAGTCAACCAATACCATTATATTGTGTAACAAACACATACACATACTTACATAATGTTAATAATTTTTGATTACAAACAGTGAGGCGTACGATGTCGATGTAACAACATGCACCTAGTATTCCACTACACGTAGTAGGTGGGTAGGCTAAGTACTTAGAATTTAGCTAGAGATCTTCGCATTTTCTTAAGGAGTTCCGTCCGTTTGCTCTCTGTAGAGGAATACGAGTCCCGAAACATGAAAAAAAGCCGACGAAGCAAAACTTTCTTACAAAAAAGCAAAGGAAATGGGAGGTCATGCCTTTTAGATTACAAGAGTGGAAGGTAAATTGATGGCGTGTTCATTTGAAGTCTTTTGTAAGCAATTTGTTGTTTGCCAGAGTCAGAGGGTGAGAAAAACCCTAACAACAACTGAACTGAGATAGGATAGGAACCTACTGCGGCGAAAAAGTGTATAACCCCGGAGGAGCGGAGAAGCTCAATGGTAGAACCACTGGTAACTGGTAAGATGCATGAAATGGAAGCAAGATAAATGGTGGCAAATTTTTCTTGTGGAATACTTTTTCCTGGGCTCCTTTATATTTTTTTGCTTTTGCTTTTAATTTTCACTTTATTTGGCAATAAAGACAGATCTTCAGAGATTTATCTTTCGAGTGAAATTTCTCCGTTTCATGTCTGAAATATTTGATGAGGTATTTTCATTTAAACCAGTTAAGGAAAATGAATGAATGAATGAAATTTTGTGGATTTTGTGGAATTTGAACTTTACACTTTTGTTGAGTATCTGTGTTATATACATAAATACTGATTCAAATCCATAAAAGAAGATTGAAAAGATACAACTTAAAGAGTTGTAATGAAGCGCTAAGTGTAAACCTAATTTTGTAGCTTTAATGAGAGCATCTGAATGATTTGAGTTGGACTAATAAGTCACGAGCTAAAAATCGTTGAAGTAATGTCTCCAGTTTTTATATTCAGAGATTTTCCTTAAACGCTGATAAAGGTTACTCCAAACTTATTTTCAGATGTAAGCTAGCGGATAGCTTAGGAAGAATCCAATTCGCACTACTATACAATAACAAAAATCCAGCGTCGATGCTTAGAAGATAAATATTTGCGAACTGCTTTATTATCAAATAGTCACTATCACAAAGCTTTGCAATTCGATCAAGGAATCCGTGTGATTCTGAAAGCATTTAAGATACCCATCATCAGCTGTGCTTAATCACTTGAGGCACATGGGACGGCAATTGTTGCTCTCCATGGGATTCTGTTTCGGGCGACAGCTTTTAGTTTACTCAATGACCTTCTAATTCAAACTGCTTCTCTGAGAATATTCCTTCTGCATGTGGCGCTTGGTCTTCCTATATAACGGGTTCCTTATGAGTCTCAGTCGATTTTTATTATAGTCACGTAATGTGCCTTGTGGGCAATCCAATACTATTTTCTTCCTATAATTAGTCTCTCGTTGATCCTGGACAGGTTTCTCGCATTTGAGCAGAAGAGGCGTAACTTTATTTTAACGGAGATATCACTAAAGTTTCATATCCGAGACAGCTAGAAAAATGCAATCTTCGATTTTATTAAAGAACATCGAACGCATCGCATGTATTCAAAAGTTTTATATGGCGGGTCTTATTATTAAGATCCGCTCTCACAAATTTTACGAAATTTTTTTGCGTTTTGACGACCAGCCGCTCACTGATGGTAATATTACGACCCGCTCGCACAAATTGTACGAAATTTCTCTAATTTTTAATAACTCACAACTCATCACTCTGGCGAGTGGCAGGTCGTTAAGGCACCAGGACCAGCGCCTGCACTCAACATCATGCATTGCATTGCGTGTTCTCTTTGATTATTTAACGTTTTCCCTAGAAAACCAGTTTCATGGAGAATACTTTGATTGAGAGAATTTTCATTTACGTTGTATTACTGTAGAACAGAGAATAGTACGATGAGAGGATGGGACAGGAATTGGTGGCCGACAAACGGTCCAGTAACAGTCACTGTCAGTTGCATTGATTCGTATGCTTGGACTAAAAATTTTCATAAATGTAGGTAGCCAAAATGTTCTGTACAAGGAAATTTCTTATGAAAAATGAATAGAAAAACCGGCTTGACACTTCAGCTAGGTAGCGTAGTGAAACATAAAACTGTGGATGGCTGGCGTTGCCGTGCGTACAGCTGTGGAGTTGCGGAGAACAGAGAACAATATTCTCTCAGTCTCAAATCTTTGCTTCTTCTCGTCTGTTACCTCCTGACCGCATGAAAAATTAAGTATACAACTTGTGCATTTTTGGAGGCCAGATGAAGATTCTTGTTAAGCTTATGATCTTTGATTTTAGTGAATATGAATTTAACCGAGTCTGCACCCCAATCCATCAATTCTCGAGCTGCGGATTCGGCAATAGGCTCGGTCAATTTTATATTGTCTAAAATCGCTATAAATTTATTTCATAGCAAAACTCTATATGAAATTCTAGCTCCGCATATGGCCTGCTAGGCATTCAAGTAAATACTTCGTATTCTGCCTCGAATATAATTCACACTTTAAAATTATTTTAAGTGCATATATAAAGCCAGCTTGGCTGTTCACTTTGGCGTATACGACACCCAGGAACCAAGCCGTACTGATGAGTATACGGTTTATGCTGATACGAAACGCCTGCTTTTGCATAGAAATTTCTTTTTTTTTTCATTTTTTCTTTTCTAAAAGAATTGTTTTTCCACTCAATTCTCCTGCAGCAAACTCCATCAATTCTAGATTGACTAAAGGCGTTACGAATTTATTTCATAGGAAAACTCTCTAACACGGGAATTTACAACTTCTTCTGTACCTCCAGATTCAGTAATTATGCTACCGATGTAACAGAAGATCTGCGCTACCTCCACTTCTTGATAACAATGAGAAATAGAAGCCGCGAAAGTACAATATATTCCTATATCCTTGTTGAAGTCCGGAGTTTAAATTTGAGGTTATGTAATATTCTGCCATTGTGAAGAACTGTGCTTTACGATTTGGACTGGAGAGAGGGATCCTTTATGAAGTCTAATGTTTTCATCAACTGAGTCAAAGGCCCAGAATCCACAAAAGCATGTGGAGTGGGGGGGGGGGAAGGTATTTTGCACATTGCTCCACGGTGATTCGCAATATGTTAATATGATCTACATAGGAGCGTCGTGTTCTAAGCTCAGCCTGTTGTTTTCTGATATTTTAGTCGACTGTAAATTTAATTCTTTCCAGGATTACGTGAGTCAGGACTTTCCCTACATTGGATAGTAAGCATATTCCTCTTCAGTTATTGCAATTTGCTAGATTCCTCTTTGAAATATGATGATATACCCTCCATTCAATCCTCCAGGAAGGTGTAGGTATTCCATGCTCTATCAAGGATTGGTAGGAGGATGTATGCTGATATTTTTGAGTACACATTTCTTCACCATATTCATCCACTGCAATAATGCAAATCACGTATTACCAGCGTCATCACAAACAAAACTGAAATGCAAAACTAGTCACTTCTTCAAATTTGCGGTATCAAATTTTACCATTACCTATAGCCATTATTTTAATGAAAAACTATTATTATTGAGGTTCAATCCTGATGCAGAGCATTCCTAGACTCAGAATTATAGCAAATATCACTGATAGCAATGACATGCCAAATTATACATAAGTAAATCAGCCTTGCTTTTGCGGAATATCACAGCGATCATACAGCCTTGCAGCAAGTGAGTGATATCATTAAGAAAATGTGAAAGGTGTTTCGTATCAGTAAAAACGTAATACTCTTCAGTACGGCTGAGTTTTGCTTACCGTATACGCCTGGAAAAAATCTAAGTTGACCTCACATATAATGCACTCAGTTAAAATTTCGAGTATGAATTATATGAAGTGAAATAGTAAGTATTTACTTTGTACTCAGTAGTTTGGCCCTAGGCGGGACTAAACAAATTTATATAGAAAAATCAATAAGACTTTTCATAGAAAAATGTTATCAATTTAAAAAATTTGATAACAAAAAAGTTGTTGCTAAAGAGTATTAATTTCTTGCTGACACCAAACGCCTTTGGCCCATGGGTACTGGACATATATGAATGATTGCATTAAGTGCAAGGAGGATATTATACCTTTGAAAGATAGACGCCAAGTCTTTGTTTAAGTATTTCTGTATTCATTCAAAAAGTCACCTATTTGGCACAAGTTAGACTTTAGGAGAACATAATAAAATTGGTACACTGATGGGGATGCATCCTAAGACTAAGATAAGCGAAGAAGCTTAAAATAAGTATTATTCTAAACTGAAGAAAAAAAAACTGTTCATGCTATGCAGAGAAAAACTAAATAATGCTCCTATTGGTCCTATTAACTGATCATGTCCTTCATAAAAGATGGAAAAGGTATGTAGTGAGACCAGCTGCTTCTGCTTCTGATGACGAAAGACCCGAATATATCCTCCAAGACTGCGAAGCTTTTAATGCCATGTCTAAAAAATCTAGGAATAGTATTATTATCTTCAGATGATATTACAAAGATTGCCACCAAAGATATTACCAGTTTTATCATTAACTTTCTAATTAATGTAACAAAAGATTTTAGTAGTTGCAGTGAGTAGATTGGAGGTGAAGTATATATCTAGCAACCCCATCATAATGGTAATAATAATAATAGCATTGCCAGCTCATTTTTTTTATCTGATTTCTCTAAATAATAAATGTTCAATTTTATATATATGTAGCTGTGGAAAACATGCCTTGACGACGTATTTTTTGAGAAAAACAAACTGATTTTGTTGAGTCTTACATCGAAATGGGGCGAAGAAGGTGAAAACATGTTGTAAGAATTTAGAAACGACTTTTTATCTAATAAGATATAAATAATAATCACAGGGTGCAGCGTTTTGAAGTTATAAGATGATTAATAAAAAATTAAAATCCTTACCATCTACACCACCCAAATTGTTTAAGATTTTGCTAGTCTCACGTGTTAACTACTAATGTTATCTAGACTATGAAAACATACCTGATTCTAATAGATAAAACTGATATTCTCGTTACTTTTAAGAAGTTCACAATAAGCAATTATGCAGTTAAAGAGCTTCATAAAAATTCGAACTTATCTTTCGAATTTCGAAAGTAAAAAAGGTTCCATTCACAACATCTATTATTGGTTTTGACATTCTCGAAAGTTGAGTTCGAAAAAAATAATAATTTCGAACTCCGAAATCTAAGAAAACTTTGAATTTTTCAAGGATCCAGATTTTAAATTTTTTTTTATGTATGTCGCTATAATATGTCAGTCGGCTACTGGCATACGAAGAAGATGTTTATTGAAACAGGTGATTTAAATTAAATACATATAATTCATGGAAAGATCCCCAGACCACATAAATTCCTTCCCTAATAAAACGTGTGAGATTTCACCACATGATGATGATTTGGTCTAATAATAATCCTCACGAGATTATAGTGCATAATATATTCAGAATTTCGAAAACTGCATAGAAAATCGCAATTTAAACGGCATCAAGTCTGTCTTTCTTGACTTTCCAAATATTCACAAAATAGCAAGCAACCCTTTAACAGTCAGTCGTCGTCGTCGACGTCTCTAATGAAATACTCTTTCGTGCCGCGGTTTCATTATACTCACCGGTTAGCGTGATATAGCGGCAACGGGAAAGGAAATTTTAACGATTATTGTGATTGCTACAGTTTTGAGTTTCCATTTTGGCGTCAAAGCGGTATTATTTTCTAATTACGGTGGTTATTAAGATTGTCTGCAGCCGGTGGTAATTGATGGAGCTGTCGGCGTCGTATTTAAGTGTAAGTATACAAAAGTTGTTCCCCTTTCAAATTATGTATGTATAAACAATTGATGCGACGATAGGCGCCCTCCTTCAGGATTTTACACATGTTCTGATATATATGAAAAGCCGTCAAGGTGTGCTGGATTGGTACAACACCTGAATTACTCTATGTAGAAGCAAGGTGGGCTTGTTCAAGCAATAAAACTGACGATTAGCATGACACGATTGCCACAATTGACACAAAACAATCAAGTACCTTCAATGCTGTGATGATTTGTGTTAATCATATATGTAGACATCATAATTCGATGGATATATTATTGTATCTATGGATGTAAGCTATTTAGGCAATCAGCCTGGGCTACTTTGTATGGCATGTGTTATTATTCCTTGGAAAACAGCATTGCCTTAAATTATACCCTAAATTGTAGGACACCACCAATATATCCAAATACACAACACCAACCCTTAAGGCGGTATTTCGACATGAAATTATTCATCCGATCATAAACGTCCAACAGTCCAACTAAAATGAAAGGCCTTGGACGGAAATTGTTGCATTATAAAATCATAAAATAATTAACAATGCATTTACAATGAGCAATAAATTTCCCTTCTTCTCTGGTATTCATTGAGGAAAGGTCAACAGGGGCCTCTGTTTGGGTCGATGTCGGTCGGTACTCTCTTCCATAAATATTAATTTAGAATCGCCCTGGGTGGTTCTGGGCTGTTCTCCTTTTATGATGAGTGCATTACCCAATTTAGTATTTCCTGCAGGAATCTTAAAATTTTTATGGTTATAAGTAAAAGTTATTCTCCAGAATGGATATGGGAGTAAATTACTGGTAGCTTAACATGAATTTTAATCTTAACCACTTCCGTACATTATAAAGTTTATGTACGTGGTATGTGCCAACAGGAGTTATGAGTAGGAAAAATAATATTCGAGAAATCCCTTCGTGTCTATGTTCTTTTATGATTTGTGGACTATTTTTTATGTTTCTTTTATAATAGCAGCCGCATGCATCCAAGATTATGAAATTTCGAATGTTCAAATTGTTTGGATTTTATTGACTGGAACCGAATTGCTGGTTTTTATTCTTTATTTTTTTTTCTATCCTTTTATTTAGCCGAACGACTATTAATTTGCAATTAATCTTATGAAAAACTTGGTATACCGTCCATGTTATCTTTCAATACTACAACTTTGAGAAAATTATCTGAAATAAGTATTTATGAGACTATTTGATATTGATTTAACCATTCCAGTCATAATGTATTCTCGAAAAATATTTTCAATACAAAAACAAATATTAAATTTCGAACAAAAATTTGTTTATTTCCTTTTTGTGCCGGTGCAGTGATGAGCCTTTTAAACCTTTGAAATGCTTTAATTAATTTTTGGTATATCTGAGACTATAAATTTTGGAAAACCTCAGAGTTCAATTCTTGGCTCTCTCCATTTTTTTTAATTTAAAGCGATGACTGACTTGATTAAAATTTATAATTTATAGGAATACGTAGATGTTGATAATATTCAGATTTAAATTAAACAACTTAGTCTATTTATTGAAATTTGTATTTATTGATTGAACGATGGTGTACAACAATAATTTCCATCCATGCATTAGAATAGTAAGTTAATTTGACAATAAATACTAAGAAAAGTTATAGCAAAAATAATATAACATAAAAATGTCGCATGACCATGCTTGGGTTGTACCCAGAAAATTGCTTTCTGGGATTTGTTAGCAGAACCCATCTGACCCCTACTCAGACATTAACAACTTAAGTGCACATATCGCTCTCGGTTTTCAATTTCTCTGAGAATTTTATTTTATTTTCTTCACTATATCCTGAAATAAGAAAAAATATATTATATGTTTAAATCAGATATGATATTCGTGGGTGATATAATATACAGGGTGTTTCCCGTTAGGAGGTCCATAGAGCGGGAGGTGATAGTACTCACCTAGACGAACCAAAAATTGTATGGCAGGTGGGGGGAGGGGGGCAATATAAACCGTTTAGGAGTTACAGGGTGATTCATAAAAAAAGCTAGGTTTTCACAAAACACCCTGTATCTTAACAACTAAGATCAGTAATCCAGGTTAGAATAATTTTGAACTGCTTGGTGAAGCTTATTACGGCGTTGTTTTATAATTTTTAACGATATGGGAACTGAGCCCAGTACCTTATCAGTTTCTTGCTACCTCCGTCATTCATTTCTTATTATCTGTTTTATAGATTTCTTTCGCTGTGGTGTAGTAAATTTCCGAAAACTACAAAAAGTAATAAAGAGGTCACCGTCGCCAGTTATGACTGGAAGATATGCCATATCATCCAATGATGTCTTCAAAGCTGATGTCGTCGTTTTAATTCTGAGAATTTAAGTCACGCATATACAAGAAAAAGTCTGCTCTCAGGATGGTGTCGAAAATCTCATTTATTGACATATAGAGTGAGTTTGCGGCAGATTCATAGAGCCATCTGTGCGTCGTAAATACATAGCCTTGGGCAGCTATGACGAATTTGAAAGACTTTCATAAATCTAAGTCGAAAGTAACTTTGAGAATTGGAAAAGGTATTATTAGTAGACCATGATTCAAATGTTCAGAACTAAAACAACAACAAAATAAATATTATCCTCAGATCATATAACAAAAAGGATAGGCTATGCTGTGTAAAATTCGTGTACGTGTGTATCGCCTTGTTCTTTGTCATCAGTTCGACATTTCTGATTTATTTCTAATATTTCAGATTTTATGAAAACAAGTTCGGTTTTTTTTCAGTTATTTTGTGTTATAGAAGTGATTAGAAGTGGTTTATACTTAATAATAGTGAGAAACAATAGCGAATTATTGTTTTGTGAATGAGATTTTATATAATCCAGGCTCCAGAAGTCTAGAATTATCGTGATGGAAGTGCGCTGTGTTGTTCTGCAGAAACAACCGAAGATATTCTCTTAAAAAATCATTTTTCAGGCAAGTTCAAATCTTTCAATAATAATTTATAGTGTTTTAAATAAAATAAGATCGAAATATTTATAAAAATAAATAGCCGTGGAAAAATTGTTTTAACATTTTCCAATGCCGTTTTGTTTGTTTAAAATTGAATTGTCATTGTCGCTTAAGTTACAACAGCCATACAAAGGTAACGCCAAAAAATATTATCAGAAAATAAATTGGGCACTAGGAAATTTCTTAACAATTTAAAAAGTTATAAAAAAATTATGAAACAATAAATTTAAATATTTATTTAAAAATTTTACGATATAATGGAATCTCTTCTATTAAATTTGATCAATCTTACTTGAAAAAGTTTCAACCAATAAATTATGTGCCTGCTCTGAAAATATCGTAGTTAACTACTTCTATGACCAAGCGAATACATGCGGTTCTAATACACGATGAAAAATGCTTAAGTTTTTCTTCCTCATATCCTATCCTTTTTGTTATCTGATTTAAGCTATTATCCTGTCAACCAGTTAGACATTCGGAAATACTTATTGCATTGCAATTCTTTGTTAAAAAAAAAAAAAACATTTGTCATCAAATTAGAGGTTGGACGGAGGTCTCGATTTTAATTAAAAGAAAAAGAAGACCCCACATTAGATTTTCTGCCTTTCAATTTGATGCCTTTATTCGTCCAAAATATATAGTCCTATTTTCAGACCTATAGGGGAATAGTATTCATGGTGCTTCAAAGAGCCCTTTCAATCTGAGAGTGCACATTGTCTACCTCTTGTATACAGGAATGGCCAGGTACAGAATACTTCATTGTCACCGTTTTTAGAGTAGGATGTTCACTAAATACATTTAAAATGGCATTAGAGATTATTGAGTTGCGATTTTGGGGTACGCAGGAATTAGTCCATGTAATCAAGTGGTCAGTTTCGTTTTGCTCTAGATCTTTCTCCAAATTTTTTTTAAATGCACTAGAATCTGCTCTACCTGACATACATAGCTTCAGTCCACAAAGCATAATAAACCGCTGTTAAGTTATAGACACTAAACTTTCGACGATAAAAGCAAAAATAGTATATTTCCACCTTAGGACAGGTTAATACGTTTTCAATGTCGAAGGACAATATCAGAATGTCTACTTTTTTTGTCATTTTCACGTTCTTTCCACATATTGTGCTTTTTCTCAATGTGAACTACATTTGAAGATGAAAGATTCTCTTTCTTTTGCGCAACATTAAATGCTTCAGAGATATCACATCTATCTTTTTATGGATTGTGAAAATTGAAAGATTGAACTCCGTATTGAAGATTTTGTAGTACATGTACTTCTTGACAGGTTCAATAGGTTGGACAGGATCTTCTTTGCAGGCAATGACGTACAAATCGTACATTTTTGCTACGGTTAAATTTGAATCCAAATATTTTACTTGGCCTTTCAGTTCTACAATAATGGGATTCGATGCAAGGAAAGACAGGTTATGTTCTCTTACTCTGTCCGTCATTTCAACTGGCAATTTACGAGATTTTTTTTTTAATTTCCTCGTCCATCTGACCTTGCAATATTATTTACTGACTTTTTAAAGTGGACGTTGTATATAGGCTTTGCGAAATATTTAAAGTTGCCAGATAAAAACGTTTGCAGACTCTAATTGTGTCACATTAAAAAAATATTTGAAAGAAAACTCTCTTTTAGGAACCTCATCATCATTTCTAGGCTTTGGTCTAGCCGTTAATTGCCTTTGTGATGTTTGCAACAAAAACATCTTTTTTCATGTTCTCCAAGTGAATAGTAGGATCTTAAAAGGTTTTCACGTT
This sequence comes from Dioctria rufipes, assembly GCA_963924295.1. Lineage (NCBI taxonomy): Eukaryota > Metazoa > Arthropoda > Insecta > Diptera > Asilidae > Dioctria > Dioctria rufipes. The sequence continues at coordinate 16,195,999 of OZ002744.1, read as the reverse complement.
CATTGAGGGATATTGCAGTAGAACATTTAAATTTGCAGCGGTTTTCACAATCCACCCTTTGTACTTTCTTTGCAGACATTTGAATTTTTTTTCGAATGTTGCATTTCCAAGTTGCTGGTTTACTAACACGTTTTTTTTTTTTTTTTGTAAATGAACGATTTGATAGTACGATGCTAGTATTCAAAGTGGAACTATTATCTTCATCTAAAAGTAAACAGTTTTATAATCTAGTTTTTATGCCCTGATTAAAGATCTCAAACCTTCGCTTAGTCCCCTTGCATTAACATCTTCCGGTACAATTAAAATGTCTGTATTTGCAGCAATAGTATTAGTATTTTCACATGAATGTTGCTAGTTTATATTATTATCTTTTAGGAAAAGAATAATTAATTATATAAATAATTTAAATTAAAGTAAAAACTAACCATGATTGGGTTGATATGTTTTTTGTTGGCTAACGTTTTCAGTTAGGATGATATTATCGGGAAGAGTGTGAGCTTCAGCGTTCGTTAAAAGAACATAATCTTTCAAATTTTCATCTAAGGAATTTTAATTAAAAAACAAATAACTGGACTTTGGATTAATTAAATTACCAAAACAACATTCCATATTCGTAGAACTATGTAAGGGGTCTTCATTGACCATTTCTACTCTTTCGATTTGTCCGGTTACAAAGGTATTGCAATCGTCCAGATATTCAGGCATATTGCCGTAATATAAAACCTACTCAAAGCATATTTAAAAAAAAAAAAAACTTTTAAATAATTCATATTCCCACCTTTGTAGAAGCAATTTCAGTAGTAGCATTATTGGAGGCGATAGGATTCTTAGAAGTAGATAATTCAACCATACGTCATCCTCGGCTAAACATATTTACATCCTGTATAGTATAAGTTAAAATAATAGTAATATTAATCGTACACTTACCCTTAAACTGGCCAAATCTTCACGAAAACTTTCCCAGAGAGATACTAGAGCCACGTCCTCCACATACAACTGACTTGTTCCAACTGAATTAATCAACAACGAATAGTGTTTACCCTAAGGGCTTATTTTTTACGCGAGTTAGAATGAAAATGTACTATTTGCAATTTCGGTACGAATTAGTTCTATTTGCTCAGTTGGAACCATTACACACCAAACTACATGAGAAAATGTGATCAGATAGAACTTTGTTCCATTAAAATTCCTCAAATAAGACTACTCAGAATTGCCAGACCTGAATTTTCTGAAAGAACTTGAAATTTTTTTTTGTATCATTTCCACCAAAAATCTCAAAAATTATGAAATTGTCAGATAAAACCCTTTCATTTTAGACCGACGATTTGTCACCAGAAAACCTACTTTTGGGTATGCGGTAGCGCGTAACGATTTCATCAAAGAAAACCTGCGCTACTCTGACTGCTTCTGCATTAGGTATTGCATAACAGTCGACATAAGTACGTAAAATTACCGAATTTTTAACCTTTCTCCGATAAAAGGAAGAAAACATTCCACAAATTAGGTATTATTCTGCATTTGGAAGTACATACCTACATTTTAGGGCTAAAAACCTGTTCCACTTTTTCAATGTGGAGCATTCCCTAATCTTATTACAAATATCAAAGCTTTGTGGCACAAATTATTGTCACTCACTTCAGGCCAACACTTTTTACTGTATAGGGACAATTTGGATTTGAAACTTTAACATATTCAACCAGACCTCAAGAGGTTATAGGCTCAATTTGATCTGGATACTCCTCTGTCTTTCATCAGGTAGATTAGGGGCTTCTAAACTCATTTCAGATACAGTCGACAGTATGTTTTATATTGATTATTCACCTGGTGCTTGATCGCCTTGTACCAGGATATCAAGCTGCATCGAGGCTGTACTGCAGTTCTTCAAACCTCCAATTACTTTCGATAAACAGATACTAAGTGGTTTTTCAAGACAATATATAGCTGGGCTCCACCTCTACCTCAGGCAAAAGTATTATCTTATTCCTTCTGTTGAGTTACACTCGACATTTCTCATAAATCGTTTATCAAAGGATTGGCCATCACTGCCAAAAATTCATAATGTTTATTACATGATAATCATGATTTGTTAACTGTTATGCAGGCGGGTAAATAATCGGATACTGGTAACCAGCTAATAATACTGGAGTTGACTTCTTTAGTGAGTATTTTGTCAGCACCATTCGATTTCCATAAAATAGAAAAAAAAACTTTCCGTCTGGGCAAGTATGCTCTCCTGGTATCATAACACCTAGTTTCACGTTTGTGTAAGTAGTATCAATAAATTGAAATTGAATTGAAATTTATTGAATTATCTTCATTCAACATACGTCCTACCAGAATAGCTCCAAGAAGGCGACCCCCCTTTATCACCTATACTCTCCACTTTACTGATTGTTATCATATTTCAAGTCAATTACTGGCTAAATAATGTAATCTCTTGGGACATTTTCAAATAAATCAGAGCAGATAGATGGATACTAAGAACTTTCCCTCAGCTCATAATGGTCATTAAATGCAGCTCACAGTACCTAATTAATAATTTCTCCACAATTAATTGAAAATTAGTACGAAAAATTTCTAGTTTTCAATGTTTTTCGCTTATTAAATCGAAAGTGATTAAACTAGCCATCACTAGTGCTAGTAAATCGCTGATATCCTAAAGACATTTAAAACCATCAACTCAACCTCAGACACATATCAGAGCCATCAAAAGTGACTAGTTCGGAACAAGAATCCAATTAACTTTCCACGCCGTATATGAAAACTATAATCACATTTCAATTAACGCAGAAACCAGAAAAACCACTCAATCACACATGCCACAACCATACGTGGTCTATTCTGAACAACAAGAGCCCGAAGACCGAGAGTACTTTGTACTCGAAGAAGTCATCACATCTCTCTAAGCCTAATCAACTACTCCAGAAAGCAAACATATGTGTCTAGGGTTGGCTTGACTTGAGGAGATACGATACGAATACGATCGACGACAACGACGACGACTTTTCAGGCTCCCAAATATGATGAGGATTGAAGATGGAGATGGGCGAATGGGAGAAAAAAAAACAACATTCTTGGAGGGGCCAAGAAGACACATTCTTGCGGTGATGTCTCCGACGGAAGAAGGTATCCACGTAGATAGAGTCATGCATGATGTGTAGAGAACTGAATTTCTTAACAACGTCCCACCATCATCCCGCCGCCCGCCGCCGCCGCCGCCGGTCACGGATAATATGTGTATTGTCGCTGTCATATTTGTCGTTTCCTTCCCATATTCGCTTGAACAACTTAAGACATGCCAAATTATGAGACACGTCTCCTTGACGATTGACGCATTGCAAATTGATTTTCATGGGGCTGTCAAAATTGTCATTCGAAGGCTTTTCACATGGAAATTCTTGGATTTGATGGAACGGCTCTTGTGTTTGTCTGCCTCTTGTGGTATGTATATTTGCTTTGCGCACCAGGTGACACATGAGTTCATTAATGGAACACGTTTTGAATGCACCTCAGCGCACGAAGTAGACAGCCAGCGGTGCATATCGAAATGAATATTTTGAGGTGAGGCTCATGAGAGTCTGGAGGCTAGAAGCGCAAAAGAAAATAGCGCGTCAAAGCTAGCGCGCTGATAAATATATGCACTTTGATGGGTTCTAAAAAAGACTAAAGAAAACGACAAATGGCCGTGTTGCATTTGTCTCGACGAACGACCGACGACGACAACGACGACACGTCGTCGTTTGTTGTTTCTGATTAAATATAAAGTAAAGAAATATGGGCCTTTCTTGAGTCGGGTGGGTTGAGTGAGTACCCAATTACATGGATGTTAAAAGGAAACAGGATGAATGGATTTGTGGGTGGTCAAGCCGATCAGAAATGCATTTAGACGGGTTAATAATAGGTGGGTAGATGAGAATTTATCTTATGATTTAATGCATAAGAGATAATTTCCATTATTTATTGCAAAAATATACATCGAATCTAAAGAATTCGTTTTTTTTTCTTTTGTTTATTTATAACCATTTGGAAAAGAATTTGATTTCAGAAAATATTGAGTGTAAATTAAAAAAATCAGACTTTTAGAGATTTTCTGATATGACGACCAAAATAAATAACATCCAGCATATACCGTCGTCTGAATACTCTTTTGCCATATATGCAAAAATGTAGTTTTGAGATAAATGCAGTTAAAGTTGAGACCTTTATCGAGAAAAAAAAGCGTTACGATAAATCTTTTTTAAATTTGCATAAAACCTCATTTGTTTTCCGTCTATTTATTTCTTTAGTTATTTTTCTTTCAAGAGAATAAAATTTCTTGTTAAAATTTCATTAAATTGAACCAATGTTTTTGCTGGGGCAAAACTAGATTTCTAAACAAAAATAAATTTCTTCATTCGCAATGAAACCTAATTTTATGATTTTTTTACCGGGTAAAGTTTAGATTTGTTCAAGTAGGTCTTTTTGATATTATATTCACCGGTAAAAACGAAATGCAAAAAAAAAGGATATATACAATTTATATTTTTGCTTCGACTCGTTAACAGTTCCCAAACAACAGAATTGAGTGACTCGAAAAAAAAGTGAATTAAAATAAGAGATCCAAACAAAATTCTCCAATCTCCTACTTTGATTTTGTTTTTCGAGTCACTCAATTTTATTGCTTGAGACCTGTTTTGAAATTTTGCCCCCTTAAATAAAATAACTGTGTGATAAAATAAATAAAGAAAAATCCTTTTTTTGGTTTTCGTTTGTACCAGAGAATCGCAAAAACGCCTACTTGAACAAATATTACTTCATTCAGTAAAAAATAACAGAAACAAAAGTGTTTCAGGAAAAAAAAACAGCCAAACACATATCCACCCTTCCATTACTCATCACCAGGTATACACAGTTAGGGACAGCTGGTGACACTACATCTATAAAAAGGTGTGCACTTATAAATGTGCAAAATTCTTATTAAGTAAAAATTGAAGTTAGCCAAAAAGAACGCCGGAAATTAATTATTTCCACTCATATTGAAAATCTGAATATGTTTCAAAGAGGCTTAGCTAAAAAGTTGAAAATTCCGAAGACGACCATTCAAAATCTGCTCTGTAAATTTCGAGCATCTTATAGTGTCCAGAGAAAGTGCGGGTCAGGAAGGAAGTCAGGTTCGACAACTTTAACTGAAATGCCAACAGGTCGTTGAGAGGTATGGCTGATAAGGCTGGAAGGTCATCTGCTACGGTACATCGAATTAAAAGAAGAGAAGACCTATGAAGTTTCCATGCTCAAAAAATACCGAACAGAACACCAGAAAAGAACCAAGTTGCAAAATCCAAGAGTCGAATTTTGTATGAAAATTTCCTAACGAAATTCGAGTTAGGTGAAAACGAACTTCAATCAGTAGGAGAGAAGTTTTTGTGACAAAAAAGAGGGGTGGCGCAGATTCAAAGCTTAAGAATCGTCGGTGCACCAAATTTCCCAGTTACGTGGGGCCAAAAATCATTACCTTTCGGACATCAGGCACAATCAACAGGGAGGTGACCGTTATGGAATACCTTCAGAAGCGCTTTCCTTCATTCTTTAGAAAGCATGATGCATCAGCTTTATATTTGGCAATTGCCGGCAGAAAAGCGAGAGTTTCCTACGATATCCAATGCATACCCGCAGTATCCAAGTAAGCGAATGCTACAAATTTTCCAAAACTAGAACTAATCTGCAAATATTGGTCTAATATTGACAGAAAATTTAAAATAAAAAACACTTCGCTAATATAGACACATTTAAGAGGCAGTATAAAATAGCGCCCGATAAGTTCGATACTGTCTGTACAAAATTTAATGAAGAACGTAAAACAAAAAGTTCAACAATTTTATAGCATGTAGTAATTATATCATGTCGATTGTGAATAATGTATAGATAATTAAGCAATAGTTCATAGGGTATTCCCTGATTTTGGCTTAAAAATGTAAAAAAAATAGTTCAATAAAAGTTATTTCATAAAAAAAATAAAAAAAAAGGTTTCTCTTGTTGCTCATAGGCGGTATTTTTTTTTAACAGTCCTTAAATTTTTCGGTGTTCCAAGTTTATATTTCTGCAAGCTGTCATCGAAATTGACTCCGAAATAACTTGTGTCTGTGCTACAGAATCTTATAATAAATACCTTAATAGGCTCTTGTTTTGTTTTTTTTTTTTTTTTTTATAAATACAAGAATTCTATTTATACATGCATGGAGCAAACCAAGATTTTGGCAAAATGGATGTTGATTTACTCTACGTGGCATTGCTCTTAGCCACATGGAGCAAACCAATTTTAAATATAATTTTAAATTTCCGCACGTGTATCAAAACAAAATTTAAAAATATGTTTTAAAGTATTTCATGTATTTTATGCCCCACGTATAAACAAATTTGATTTGGGGTAAACCAATACAAGCTTTTGTGACAAAAATATGATATGGAGCAAACTAGACATGATTTAGCTCGATAAATATATAACTTAGAAAACAGCTGATTAAAGCATTTAATCAACTTCAGTAATTATTTCAAAAACCGTACTTAACTTAAAATATCAAATTTGGCGGATGGGGCGAACCAATACTCAGGTGACGATACGATGGTTAGGTTAAATAGGTACTACCTATCTAATGCAATTGTTGCCGAAGAAATTGAATTTGTTGGCATATAACGTTGAATGCCCAAGTCGGAGTCCCGATTGATGGTTATGTAATCGGGGTTCCGACCTGGGCATTCAGCATTGCCGAACGTCCATATTTATCTTGATTTTCTAGATTTTTAGGAATCATTTCAGATTTCCAGACTTTCTAACAAATTATCCAGATTTTGTGTGCTTTGTTTGTGCAATAAGCTTATAAAGAAAACATAATAGGTTTCGCTGCAGATGGTGCCAGTGCCAGTCATTACTAAGTTGCAAAGTTATTAAAAAATGATTCCAAAAGCTCATATATTTTTAAGTGTGTATGACATTTCTTCTTTAGCTTGTGTCCATCAATTTACAAATGTTATAGACCCTATCCCCCCCCCCCCCACCACAAAGCACCACCTCACCATCGCCGTAAATTAAATCTCTCGCTTGCACGTTATGGAAGAATTTATTTTGGTGTTTAATGTTACTTCTTATATGGATTACCATTTTCAGTAACTCTTTTAGCTGAGATCTTATATTATATAGATACTAATATGCTTGCACCTTTGCATAAGATAGGATCTAGTAGGAGGGAATGCTGATTAAGTTATATGTAAAAAAGATGTCCAGATTAAAGAAACTGGGACAAGTAAGTTCGTTATGAAAAAGGACATTAAAAGTAAGCAAAAGATCCCTTAAGTCATATTTAAGACATTGACAGACTAGAAAGTGTATAAGATAATACCAACCAAAATGAGAGCTCCAAAAATTGTATTGCATAACTTTTTACACCGATTTTGTATTATATTACGTCCGCGCGTATTACCCACAGCACTAAAAAAATTTATGGAATTTTGTCAATTTTCATTGAGCCATTATTGTGGGTACATAAAAATGTCGGTTAGACTATTAACAACGTAAATATTAAGAATAATCAATAACATAATCGAAACACTACATACTTTTTATTCGAATTTTTAATGAGTAGAATCAAAGTGTGAAAATACTAAGCTGCCATTTAAAAAGCAAGAAAGAAGTAGTGATCTGACAAGCAATAACCTGGAATTAATTGGCAGAATACTACCTGATATCCAGAGATTTTAACTATCATATTACCAATGTGATCACTGCTTTTCATTTTTATGCCAATTAACTAATGCATCGAGATATTTCAAACGCCTAGAAAAAAGCAAAGTAAAACCATTTAAAGTGACATGGGCGAGATCCGAGAGCGTAATATCATTCCGGTAGAGGACAATACACTAAAACTTGAGTGGATTCAGTTTTCAATCATTATTAATAGCCCAAAGCGAGATAGTTTCTAAGACGGAATTCGTACGATCTAAGCAATCTTCTAAGAGTCCGATAGATTTGCTAAATTAATGCTGCACGTCATCAGCATACAAATGAATATTGCAGCTCTTATTTGAATTGGGTAAATATACACTAACAATAATGCACCCAATATGGACCCTTGTGGCACACCGCAATTTAGCAGATAAGCACTTTACACATGTTGAGATCTTCCTAATAGAAAGTACCAATGAGCGTAACAGATGTATTTGAAAAATTAAAGTAAAGTAAAACATTAGTTTAGACAGTCATTTAACTGAGTCAAAAGCTTTAGAGATGTCGAATAAAGTTAAAACACATAAATGTTTAACGTCAAGTGATTTTCTGATGTTAGATTAGATGTAACTTCAATCAATCCAGTTTCGCAACTATGGAACCGAAGGTAACCAGAACAGAAAAACAGAAAAAGGAGGGAAAAGTAGACAAACTAAAAATTTTAAATAATGCATAATCTTTTATTAATTTGTGCGCCATCTAAAGTTGTTTAGTTGAACTAAAATTTAATCTGTATGAAGTAAAGGTTAGTTTTAGCTTACTTTACTTGATTAATTTTTTACCATATCGTAATAGATCTCATTCTGAGTGTAAACGTACAAAAATAGACATATTCAAAATAGTTGTGCGGTAACGACTTCAATACATAAAATTTTGTTTCAGACAAAACGAAAAATTGGAAAACAATTTTTACGAAACTTTTACGTTTTTCTAATAACGTCAGAGACATTACAAAATTTTACGAACTTCATTTAGTAAAAAATCTACAAAAGAATATGAAACAACCCCGTTTTCTATTGATACAACTATATACGTACCTACGTGAAATAATAATAATTTCATGGTTGACAATTATGCAGCAGAATCAGTTACTTTAGCAGTAATTTTCCACGGCATTATGCCCTTAAAAGCAGTTGCACTTTACTGCACTTAGCAGCGCAGTCGTTGCCATTAAAATGCTCTCATGACAAACGAAAATAAAAAGAGGAAATTGCATAGGAAGCACTTCTTAGTATTGCGTTTTTTTTTTTTCTCAAGGGGGCTTTTAAACAACGATTCCCTTCTATAGTATTCTCAGTAACCCCATACTGCGCGACCGAACACTTTGACAGGCAACAGCCTTCATCTTGAGTCCGACAAATGCTAAGAAAGTGACGAACAAAGCGACACATCCAAACTCGTTGTCATCAATCTTCTGTCAAGAGAGAGTGGATTTGCGGATTGTTAACTGCGAGAAGCATTTACTTTTTCAGTTATGTTTAAGCTGGTTTTTATGTTTTTTCTTTTACTTTTTAGGTTGGGGCTGCAATCTGATTATAAAGGGGGTTATATATAATGTGGACAAAAGTTCGCCATCAATTAAGAGCAAAATATAAACTAAATTGACATGTTTCACTTACATATATGTATTTCCTCCGTGCTTGTTTTTCGCTGTGAACCACAAGATGGTAGATTGTGGTATGTGTGTATGTGTTAGTAGATTTCCTGTATATCATCTTGTTATCAAACGGGTTAATGTAGCTGTCGTATTGGTAACTGTTCATTATAATTCTGATCAACTTTTCTTTATTTATGTTGGAATCATGTGAGACAACATTCTTATTTCCTCAAACAAAGTACTTTTCGGAATGAAAATCAAAAATTTTTGTAGCTATTTTTTACTGTTTGCCAAATTTTACCGAACTTTGCCGAACTTTTACGTATACTTGACAAACCTTGACGAGATTTGAAGAAAGAATGATGCATATTTTGGTATCCCCCTCTAATAGCCGTGTGTAATACATCGTTGGATATCTCATAGTTCTGTTTAACAGAATAGAAGTTAGTATTGCACCTAGTTCATAGTTACACACTGTATTATACATGTCAGTTTTAGCAATAGCCAAATAACGCATATTTTGGTTTTTTCATAATTCACTTCCATTTTGTGCATCATTAGGATTGAGTATGCGTCACATGCTACCGTGAGACCGGTCTTAAGTTTACTCCTCCGTCCCTCTCCTTCCTCCGCCTTCGGTTATAGGCAGGACCTAACACTCTCAGAAATTGTATATTAACAACTGTCCTCATCAAAAATTATCAGAAGTTATTACACACATTCTGTGAATCCAAGCTGTACATTCTTAAGGTGCTAGAGTGTGTTGAGAACACCTAGAGAATAATAATAGGGTCGAACTACCGCAATTCTGCAATATCACTCATATGGCTTCAAAGCTTAGTGATATTAGTGACATAATGAGGAACGCTTTACAAAGAGGTTCTAAGCTAGATTTTAACACGAGTGTGACCCATGAATAGATGCAGTTTTGGACCGGAGGCAGTTCCGATCAGTTCGATTCCAAAGAAAAATGCCAGTTTTTGAGATAAATGATCGGATCTTTATTTCATTATAAAGAGGAAGGTATGCCGTTAATAATGGAAAATAACATCAGACAAATGACCACCACGATCACGCCCACAGGACCATATCCTTTTCATGAAATTTTCCATAACCAAATCGCAAAGTGGCTGCCCTATGTCCTCGATAGCCTCACGAATTCCACAACTGAGGTCTTGAATCGATGCTGGGCTGTTGGCGTAGACCTTCTCTTTCACGTGGCCCCAAAGGAAGAAGTCGCAAGGTGTTAAGTCACAAGATCTAGGTGGCCAATTGTGATCACCTCTTCGAGAGATAACACGGTCCGGAAACTTTTCCCGTAAAAGATCAATGGTTTCGTTGCTTGTATGGCACGTAGCGCCGTCTTGTTGAAAGTAAACGTTGTCCAGATCAATACCATCCAATTCCGGCCATAAAAAATCATTAATCATCTGTCGATAGCGCAATCCATTCACCGTAACTGTTGCTCCAGCCTCATTTTCGAAAATGTAAGGTCCAATGACCCCGCGGGACCATAAACCGCACCAAACAGTCACACGTTGAGGATAGAGAGGCTTTTCAACAATAACTCTTGGGTTTTCCGAGCCCGACAATTTTGCTTGTTGACGAAGCCATCGAGGTGGAAATGGGCCTCATCACTCAAGATGAGTTTTCGATGGAATTCCGGATCATTTTCATGCATTTCAAGGACCCAATCAGCAAAGACTCGACGTTGTTGATGATCGGCCGGCTTGAGTTCTTGTGTTAACTGAACTTTAGAAGCCTTAAGACCCAAATCTTTATGCAAAATACGGTGTAATGACGTTTGTGGAATGCCTAATTCCAAAGAATGACGAGGAATGGACAAACCTGGGTTTTCTTCAACACTTTCGGCTACAGCAGCAATATTCTCTGCTGTTCTTGAGCGACGTGCACGGATTTTATTCTTCGCATCACTAACTTGTCCCGACAGCTCGAATTTTTCTACCAATTTCTGTATTGCGGTCCGACAAGGTGCTTCACGACGACCCAAAAATGTCTCTGCCACATTTTCACCATTTTTATAGTTAATTTTAATAATTTAAATGAGTTGTTGTATCGTGTATCGTTCCATTTTTATTAATGGCGTAGTTTCTACTTGTCAAATATTACAAAATCACAGCTCCAAAAGTGACATCTCCCGAAATAGCGGGCTAATTAAAATAACACCTCTTATTGGAAAACCCCTTAGTTTGGGAGGTCACAACTAAAATGTTCGAGGGGAAGTCGGAAGAAATGGTATTAGTTTTGTAAAATGTACATATGCCAACGCTCCTAAACATCTTCAGCGACCCAGACCAGCCAAGGCACCTGAATCAATATAAATCCTTTGGAGCCATGATCGGCCACCAGTAGTGTATGAAAAATCTAAAGAAAAATTGTCTAATCATTCTAAGAAAACTGATTGCTTGTGCCCTTGTGGCCGAAAGATTGAATCACAAGAATCAATTCACCAATTCGTTTGAACCGTTGTCGGTGAATAGTTACTCATTCGAATTCTTAAGATTAATTTGCAAATCAATTTCTAAGAAAAATATAACTTTTCCCTACAATCGTAAAAATTTTGAACAACTCAGGCTTGAATCAATATCGGCTATTAAAAAACAACGGGTGGCTATTCGTTGATTGCATGGAACTAAAGTTCTACTTGAAGAACCCTAGAACAAAATTTGATAAGTCAGTTTGTTTGCTCCTGTTGCGAGATCCCCACAAAGTTGTCCTGCTATCGATTTTTTGCCGGAAAATCAGATAGGTAAAAAAAACAAATTCATGATCGCTGACCAATTTCTTAGACAAAATAGCTGTGTTTTTTTTTTTGCATTATGTGTCCGGGACAGGATCAGAAGTAATTTCCGCATGAAATTGTTTCGATAGAGCTATAATTTAAAATATTTTATCAAACACTCAAATAAATATGTATTCCAAAATTACTTGTCATTCCTGTGATAGGTATGAGATCACCTTACGACACTACAACACAAGAAATTTCCTTAAAAATTCGTACACGTATCAAAGACGAAGAGCTACGAGTGAATGACTAATAGGTCCAATCTACATCGAGGGCTACACACTACAAGCTACAAGCTACACGAAGCTCTATTTCAGCTTCATGAAGCGCAATCTGCTACAATGAGCGCTATAAGCTTCACAGTCGTACTGACAACTAAACGTGAATAAAGTGAAATTTTCTTCGAGAGATTTTCAAGCCTTTAGTGCCATTATATCGTATTTCATTGTATAAAATTAATTATTTTTTCCACTAAACGTGCTCTTTATCCGTATTGACTAATCTTAACCATAGAATGTTTTTGATATGAAACATGACTTTTACTTCATAATCATATTGGTGTTATTGCAACTACAGCTACAAAATTAGAAATTTGCCTAGAATCAGCTACAGCTTCATGTATTGCTATCTACACCATGTAGCTTTAAACTCTCTATGTGGTAGTTTCTACGGTACGCCATATGTGCAAACTTGCATTTGTAGCGTGAAGCTTACAGGGCGTATCTCTCGATGTAAATTTGTCCTTATACCCACTATTACTACTCATAAGAAGACAAACAAATGCCCATCCGCTCTGTTGACGCAACAGCGCTTAAGTTAAGAATTGGGAAAAGTGCGCTCCAGTACAAACATTGAACATCGGCTTCAGCTACACATCGAGCCCGTACAATACGAAAATCGTCCTGTTAAACTTTTACATCTCGTTCTACAGTCCGGCACCACATTCTGTCTCCGAATTCAAATAACCGCATAGGTGTGGTGGCGCTTTGGGTGGTGGGTCATGACCCCCGTGACCCTCCCCCTGTATACGCACCAGGACTAGACACTGTACACAGAAATGATATTATATTTTTACATATGTATAAATAAAAGTGTATTACTCCAATCGGACAAGCGCCATCGGTTTTCTTGCTCCAAATGTTAATACCTTTCGAATGATTAATCATTTATTTCTTTATTATTATTGGAGCGGGTACCAGAGTAAGTTTACCACCAGTAAAGGTATAGACAGGCATCATCCTCTGACAAATTTTAGCAAACTTTCCCACACTTTTATTATGGTTCAATATCAATTATAACTTTATTATACCCTAGATGAAATCTATAGGGTATACTAAGTTTGTCATTCCGTTTGTAACACCTCGAAATAATGATGGTAGAGCAAAATGGATTGGACACCCATACATAATATTAAAATTTATTTTGATTTTTGCATGTCCGTCCGTTCGTCCGTCCGTCTGTGAGCACGATAACTCGAGAACGCGTATACTTAGAGAGCTGAAATTTTGTACACGGACTTTAAAAAAAAAATACGTTCGAAAATGATACAAATCGGGCAACTCCTTCGTGGGGTTGCCATACAAAACTTTCGTTTTCCACTATATATTTGGACACTGCCTGAGAATAGATCAGTATAGAGAGCTGAAATTTGGTACATGGTGTTTTCATTGTACTAGCAAATAAATTTTAAAAAATGGACTAAATCGGGCAACTCCTTCTTGGTGTGTGAAAACCATCAGTCGAAGACATTTTTATTGTACTAAGAACTTCTTCAGAATACGAAATCCGATAAAATTGGTTATAATCATTTTTTCTGTCCGACAAACCGTTCTAGAAATATATGCGAAAAACCATTTCAAAAATCAAACTTGCAGAGAAGGGTGACAATACGAAATTTCATACGGGCATTCATCTAGGGTATCATAAGAATTGGTCTTAGACCAATTCTAGCTTTTTTACACTTCTAAAAATATCTACTGATATTAAAGTACAAGAATAATTTAACGAGTTTAGTATCTAGATGCTTGGAAGGCTTTCGACTATGTAGATCATAATTAGCTTCTTTTCATACTTCGTAGAAACGTAAATTGTTGTGGTTTTGCCAAAATTTTTATATGTTTCATCGAGATTACTGGCAGTCGGATATGAAGTTCCGCAAGGGTCGCTTTATGGCTTTTACTGTTTAACTCATTCCTTAATACCTTGCCTAGTGAGCCTGGACAGTATATAAAATGTATTCAAATGATAATGATGATGATGTGTAATTATATCTGTGTTGAGCGAGGATTTTGCTGAACTGATTAATTTCCACGTAAAAAGAATTCATTAATTGGTAAAATAGAAAAAGAAATACCAATTCTCGATAAAGTCTTTAAATTGGAAAGTATCTCGACTTCTGCTATAAAATGCTGTGATAGGGAGAATGTGTTGATTAAGGTGATTGACAGGTTGGTTAAAAATAGTGCAGGTGGTTTGAAGAACAAAACTTAAAATGTATCCCAAATTCCTTATCAGTCTTACAACTACAGGGTGATGACCAATAATTTTCGGTGTCAATCGATTTTTGATTCATTTGGAACCAAATTCAAATTAATTTAATGCTGGTTACACTACATATAAGATGTACAATCTTTTTCAAGTAAAAAATTACATATTGGTTCTAGAGATAATTGAAACTAAGAAAACTAGAAAGAAAATATAAAATGAAAGAATCTAAATCATTTTAGGAAGTTTCTAGTTAATACACATATAATAGTGCAGCTCCAACGCGATGATGAATTTATTGTACAAATTATACATGTTTACATAAAAAAATGTTATTTTAAATGAGTTCGGACTAACATATTGAATACACCCACAGTCCCTGCTGTTTGGATAGCTACGGGTAAACTATTCCACAGGCGGATGATCCGAACAAGGTACGAATTTTCCATGACCAGCTTTTGAAATCGTGGCATCACTGTATTCCTGTTCAGTTGGGATGTTGTAAACAAGAAAACCTCTCTAATATACTCCGGCTTATTTGACTGCAGTATGTTTTACAGCAAGATAAGAGACCTGCGTTGCAGAAAATGCATCCTACTAAACACATTTGAACAGGAGATACATGCCCAAACATACGTAATTTAAAAGTGAATCGAATACAATTATTAAATGCAATCTCTAATTTACGTCCACATATATTATCCAGCTTGGGAAAAACAATGGTACCTGAAGTAAAATGAGTCTAAATTAACGAGTTCACTAACATTAAACGAATACTACAAAGTAAAATATTAGCAGAACCTAATCCACAATATATTTTCCTCAATTGCACATTGACATTATCGCAATACTTCATAGTACTATTCAAGGTTATACCTAAATTGGTGACCATAAGAAGCATAGGTAACAATTTAACACTACTGGTGGAACAGCAAATCAAATGAATTGTTGTAGATTATGTCTAACTCAGAGTAGTGCGTTCTATAGAATCTTCAATAAGCCCAATAGGACGCCTCAAGTACAATTGACATAATCTACGTAGAGGTAAATGCTGACATCACGAACCATTAATGGCAAATCGTTAATGAATAGGCTGAAAAAAAACGGACCCATGATAGAGCCTTGAGGCACTCCTCCTATTAGTTGTAGCGGAGTGGTTATTTTATCATTGAGTTTTACTTGTTGACTGCGATCTGATAATAACTACTGATCATCGATACTGCTGTATTACTAAATTTCAAAGATGTTTAAAGCTTCTCTAAGAGATTGCGGTGATCAACAGTATAAAAGGCTTTTGAAAAATCTAGAAGCATTAAGGTGGTGAATTTTTCCTAAGCCATAGAACTTCTTATGTCAGCAATTTCACAACTGCGATGCGTCCTAAATCTGGATTGACAGTAGTTGTCTACATGGTCAAAACTTTCCGATACTTACATTAGTTTTTTAACTACTTTAGATAGAAAGCATAGTATGCTAATTGGATTCTTCGACATTCGAAGAATATTAGCCACTTTCCGATTGGAGGGAAAAAAGTATAATGCAGAATGGATTGGGTAATAAATTAAGCTGATTTGGAATAGATATTTGAGCAGGAAAGTTTCTGTTCGAGGTAAAAATCACCTTCAATTCATCAGGTTGGAAACTGCAACCGCTCTTGTCCTTATCGTATACTCCGATTTGCCACATTTTCCTCCACAACTTCTTTGAATCATGGTTAGTATTAAATTTCGAACTACTGACGTTTAGCCCGTCTCATCGCTGTGGTAGCTCTATTTCGAGCAGTTTTATACAAAGACCTGGCTTCATAGGCTTTGAGCCGTCTATGTTATTGATATAGATACTCGCTTTCCATAATAAAGGTGCCGACTCTCGTAGTAAACCATGGACAACAATTCGAATCGTATCAGTAGATTTCACCCGAACAGGTACATATTTATTATACAGGTAAGTGATCAATGTCGTCCAGATGTCAGCTTGGTCATCGACTAATATACAATCATATATCCATTGCCACGGCAAAGCCATGCACTCACCAATTAATATATCAGTATCCATATTATTATAATCCCGGAAAGAATACTTTTTAGGAGGATTATTCATACCTAACATAAGGTCATAACTAAGAAAAATGATGTCATGTTCGAGTGTACTAGGATGACTGATTTGATCTTGTGCAATGCTCTTTCCATTATCTGTCACTAGAAAAGAAGAACTAGCTGTATTGTAGTAAGTAGGATAGAAATTGACAAAATTAAGGCAAAGAGACTGAAGTAAATGTGTGAATTGATTTTCAGAGATGTCGTGCCTTAGCAAATTAACATTAAAATCACCGCCAGTAATGACGTTCCCATAGCGTTGTGTTATATATGTCATTTTATTTTCAAAGTATTATCATAGTTAAAGCAATTCAGGGGTCAATATAGGGAACAAAAAACGCTCTTTTCATTACCGGTACCAGCCTCAACACATAAAAATTCAATTGCTTGATCAACTGAAAAGGCAATTTGCTTGGCATTGATCCAGTCCCTAATATAAATAGCTATACCAATCCCCCCTGTCCCTTTCGATCATTGCGAAATAAATTAAATCCAGGAATTGATACGAGCGAATATGAAATATACTCGTGCAGCCAAGTTTCACTGACAAAAATAGCATTTAAGTTAATATTGGAAAGCATATAATTAAATTTATCCATATTATCGCGGATGCTTTGCGCATTCAGTTAACAAACATTCAACACGGAGGAACGATTACATAAGATATTAAGTAGTATTCGCATCCTCTCCAGATCAGTATAAATATTTCTATCCTAACACATACATAAATGTGAGCAACACCCTCAGTGAAGTAAGTTAAAATAGTTCGAACCCTATAACTTTTGATCAATTTATAATGTTAAGGTTTATATGTACATCTCAATGAATTTCCTCTCAAATGTGTTATTTCACCCTCCTCTCTCTTTCTCTCTCTCTCTCGCTCTCCCTCTCTCTCTCTCTCTCTCTATCTCTCTTTCTTTCTCTCTCTCTCTCTCTCTCAAAGCAAGCCTAGTTCACAAATGTTTGAATTTAAGAGACTTTGTCCTGATTTCACCAAGGGTTTTGCATATTTACTGGTTTTTCTGAAAATGTTCCAATATACTAAACTGAAATTTTTATTAGCTTCCTTGAAAGACATCTTATTACAGGCAAAAATCTGCAAACCATACTTCGATATTTGGTACTTTTTAAAAAAAATTCATCGAAATACCGGCAGTCCTTTTCTACAAAATATCAGGACGAAGGCAAAAAGAGTCGAATTACGGTATTGGTTGGTTTTATTTTTTACTTAATTAAAATCACGTTGTAACTACAATGATTAGGATTACCAGGTTGTGTCGTTCAGATTAATTGACAATACTGTTATTTGGACAACATCTATTCTCAAAGAGAGTTTTGCTGTGAAATAAATTCATAGCGAATTTAGTCCATATGAATTAGAATGATTTCGCTGTCAAATCTGCAGCTCAAGAATTGACTGGAAAAAACTCCGAAGAATATTAAAAAGGAAAAAAATTTATATGCAAAAGAACGCGTTTCGTATTAGCAGGAACCGTATACTCATCAGTACGGCTTGGCTACTGTCTGCCGTATACATGAAAAGGCACAGCCAACCTGATCTGTTAAATGCGCTTAAAATAATTTTTAAGTGTGAATTATATACGAGGCGAAATACTATGTATTTACTTGAATACTAGCATTTCATAGAGAGTTTTGCTATGAAATAAATTCATAGCGAATTTAATCAATATGAAATTGCCGAGCCAAATTCGCTACTCGAGAATTGAATTGAAAGATTTTTCGATTGTAAAAAAGTTTTTTCCACTCAATTGTCGAGCTGCGGATTTGGCAGCAAACTCGGGTCAATTTCATATTAAATGAAATTGTGAAATTATATCCGCCATTATACAATAATGATTAGTAATACTCGTTTGATATATGTATATATGTAGCCGAAGGAAGACTACCACAACCAGATGATTTTAAGAATACATGTCCAATGCAAGACGAACTCATTGAGACCTGTCTTGTTATTCCTTCTAAATATTCATTAAATCCACATTCTTCTAGAGTATCAAATTCTTCATTTGCATTGAGAGATAATCTGTTTGCTAAAATATTTATGTTAATTATGTCACCCAAAATCAAATGGTTATCCAAATTTACGTTCTCCTTTAAAAATTCTTCCAACGAATCGATAAATTTGATAGGATTATAGCTTGGGGACCTATAAATACTTGAGTTATTTATTATTTGAATATCAAGTAGGAGTATTTGCAAATGGATTGATTTACTTTCGTCAATTTGACAGTTTATGCTATTTGCAAAAAATTTTGATTTAATGTAAACAGCTATGCTATCAGATCTGTTTAAAAAATTTGGTTTTGTTAATCATTATCCTCAAACGTAAACGTATATCTCTTGTTGTCATCTGCTATACCTCTTTGAACAAACAAGTCCAAAGACAACTGACAGCTGATGTAAAAAAAAAACAAAAACGTATATTTACAGAACCCAATCAAATTATACTCGAAAGATATCTTCAATAATAACGGGAGGAACAATTTCTTACTTTTCATTTTCTATACGATTAATTTCATGACAGTTTTCCTTTTTCAATCTTCTAACCAGATGCTAAGAAACCCCTTTTTCACACTGCAGCAACGCAACGCAAATAATTTGAGACATAAAGTAAAACCAAACAAACGTGAATCCTTTTGTAACGATCAAGGATTTGTAAAGAGGGTAAGGTAAGCTACATACCATATGACTACTATGTATGTATGTAGAAACTCAGTGCATACATCGGACTAAATAAGCCGTGCTGGTATCCTATTGCAAACAAAAAGGCTCATATATAAGGACATAAATAAAGTGTAACCTTTTCCAGCCCTCCTGTCAGTCAAATCAATTGTTAAATTCACATTTTGGTTTGCCTGTTGTCGCACTTCATTCAGGACACAAAATTAAATGAAATAAAAAACGTCCAGAAACAGTAAGTACCCGGGACTCAAGTGCTCTGAACAGCCCATCCATGCGTTACAACAGGAACCCTTTTTATACAGAAACACGAACTCACTCCGGATCGGTGTCCTTTTCATGTTTAAAGTGTCATAGAAAATCCCCCCCCTCTCCCCTACCATCATCAGCGTCTCCTCCTCACGTATTCATTGTCCTACCGCAAAAGGCTGCTAATGTGAAAAGCTGCTGTCATTTTACTCTCGAGTTGTTTTATTGTATTTTAACCTCGTGGGTACTTTGCGTGTTTAACCAGTTCTCGTTGCCATTTATGCTCGTCCGTTTCTCCCATGGGAGGGAGTTTTCGTAGCAGGGTAACTGGTATTTTTTTTTATTTTATTTTAATGTTTTCTTTTTTTTTTTACTTTACCCGGTTGGTGTACATAGTCCTTCACATCACCCTTTACACAAAGCAAATAGACATTACAGGAGATGAAAACTGAAATCCTTTATATTGTAAATCTCGAGAGTACTTAAGCTCATGTGTGTAGTTAATTAGAATTGTTGCAACTCGGCTGCTGTTGAAGGTCCTTGCTATATATACGACCTATTCACTGCCTGTTGGGCGACCTGCTCTGTGGGAAAGGATCTGCTGAGGGTTTGAAAGCTGTTAAGCTCATTTCATCAGGAGGTTTCTGCTGCCTCAAGCTGCTGGAATATTCATGAGTTTCAATATAATTTCAGGAGTTTCTAGCTGATTATACTTTAGGCTATGTAGAACAATATGTAGAACAGATTGTGATAAGGATCTACTGAAATTTTATACATACACACATAAATATATCAGATGGAACATTTTTTAACTTGGTTTTTTAATTCAATTGGAAGTGTGAGAAATTCGAAATTAAAAAATGTGAATCATTTCTTTACACTAGATGAAATCATAGGGGTATACTAAGTTTGCCATTCCGTTTGTAATGTATAGAAATAATGCTGGTAAAAGAAAGCGGAAGTGGACGCTCACGCATAATATTCAAAGTTATTTTGATTTTTGCCTGCTCGTCTGTGTGACCGCACGATACTCGTGTAGCGCGCGTAGAGAACTAAATTTTTGCACCCGTGCTTTTTTAAAAAAAAAAGTAAATTTAAGTTCAAAAATGGACCAAATCGAGTAATTCCTTCGTGTCATACGAAAATTTTGTTTTTCAACGTAGAGAGCTGAAATTTTGTACACAGAATTTTGATAGAAACAGTAAATATGATTTCAAAAATTTGTTAATCCAATGCAATTCCTCCTTGGTGTTGCCATATCAAAATCTAGGTTTTTTACGTATACTGTAAAAACGATCAGTTCTAGACTTTTTTATTGTATTGAAAGGTTCTTCAGAATATAAAATCCTATGAAATTCCTTATAGTAAGTTTTAGACGAACTGATCGTTCTAGAAATATATAGTATGTGAAAAACCACTTCAAAAATCAACCTCCTCTATGGTATCACAAGAATTGGTCTTACAAGTATAAGGTCCATACTTGTAATCACCGATTTCGTCCAAATTCACAGTATAAGTTGGGCCTGACTAGAAATGAAAGTGACGAAAGTTGGAACTCCAGATGGCCAAGCGAAACTGAAATAATGCATAATGTAGGGAGTCCGGGGTTAAAACTTTTCAGAGAACCTTTGGTAATTATGATCTTGTGGGTATACTCGCCACATTTCTTTTCGTTATAATTATCTATGATCTGTTATCTTTCACATACAGAAAACCAGAAGTCATTATCCTAATTACTTATATTAATTAGCTGCATATACTGTAAAGCTTTATCTCTCGGTCAAATTCCAATCTATGTTCAAAATTCTGTTTGCTAAATTCATTTTGAGTATTTATGATTTTTTGAAACTATTATAAGATTTGTACGGAAGTGGGTTACAGAGTAGTAACCCACCACCATTTATAATTATAAAAAAAAAATATTTTTCCGGTAGTGGGGGTATTTATTTTATATTCCAATATCTGTGTAGAATATTTGCACAAAATCTCATCAAAATCGAATGATAAATTCAATGTCAAAAGGTCATTCCTATATACAAATGGAAAAGAGTTTCTTATTTCTCGAATTCGGGTGTTCTGAGGGAAGTGGGGTAAATATTATCCGATTTGGAAAATTACTTTTTCCAGTTTTTTTTTATTCTTTCTGATTTTTTTAGAATATTTTCCCTCCCCTTCTGATTCAGTTGCGAAATTTAATTTTTAAGGGCCAATATTTTGTCTGAAAAATTTATTTCAAAATGTTTTTCTACAACTTATCGATTAATCCAATTTTTGTTTTATTATGGATGCGCTTTTATTAAGAGATTGTCCTTACAAAATTTTAGGAAGATCGGATGTCATTACCTATTTAAAAAAAAGAATAAATTAATTCTATAAAAGTTTTGCATACCCACTTTTCGCCATCTACCGGCGATCTTTGCAAACGCATGGAAATGCCATTTACAGTATCGTCAATCTACATACCTCGCCTGTGGTTGGCATTTACTTGAATGAAGTTGACGCTTTCGTTCAATTTCTATTGCTATTTAACCGCGACAACTCTCGCGAAAATTTGGAAATTTGAGCATTTTCCAAGGGATAACCTTCAAAACACCAGACTTCCCTACATTATGCATTATTTTGGTTTCGCTTGGTTATCTGGAGCTCCCACTTGCGTCACTTTCATTTCTAGTCAAGCCCTACTTATACTGTGAATTTGGACGAAATCGACGATGACGAGTAGGGACTCTCTCCTTGTTAGACAAATTCTTGCCTTCGTACTTGTTTCAAAAATTGTAGTTTTAAGTGGAGAGAGTGGTGCTGGACATAATTGTTCCAAAACAATAAAAAAAATCAATTATAGGGATTGAATCAAGTATATCAAGTCCATCAAGTAAAAGGTTTCGGAGTTGAAATCTAGAATGAAGTGGATGCTGGTAACTTGGACAAGTTTCTTTACAGCTTTGAAATCACCTAGGACTCGCATGTAGAAAATAAACATAAATAATGTAAAAAAGGACGAAATAGAAAAAAAATAAAAAAAAAAAAACAAAAACCTTGGGAGACTTAATCCGAGTATAATGTTGACATTATCTCTTGCCAGATTAAAACGAACTTTAGGAAAGTAATATTGAGAAAAACTAAAACAGTACCAGAAATTCAGGTGGGCTTTTAATATTGCATTCACTCATTGCACTGGGTTTCAGTAAGTATCCTTTTATTGGGATGCTTTTAACCCCTAATGTATTTCGAGCCCATAACTAGTTTTCACTACTAGAGTTTTTACTGTTAGAATGCGGTAATCCACCTTAGAGCCCTGATTTGTATATCTATCGCAATCTATTGTTCTATGCGCGTAACAATAGACTACGGTTAGGGTATAGATCAACCTTTTGAATAAAATATGTACTACTATTACTGTCCTGATCAATTTGTTTCATACCAAAGCGCTTCCGAAATAACAAGTCTAATTAAATTTCTACGCTTTCGTAGTATATAAAATAATAAATGCTAAACAAAAATTAGGTTTAAATTTGACACTATATTGTTTTGCAATCTTAAATCAATATGACAAGCAATTTGACAAGACAGTGCTAATTTCCTAACCTATTTAGTTCGGAAAATTTTAAATTGATATTCAAATCCCAAATTACCAAGTCGGTGGCATTCAGCAAGCTCGAAACTAATATGACACCATAAAATATACATGCTTGTGGCGAAAAACGTTAATGTCGCACTGTTTCCAGATCTAGTCTTAAACGTTTTCTACTTTTTACTAGTCAGTAGCTCTACATTGTCTCATCTTACCTATAGAAAGTCCTTGGGTTTAACGTGAGAACATAGTTATTAAGCCTTAATCCCACGGCAGTCTTAATGCATGGATTACTAACAACGCGACAATCAGTGGGCTCATAAGACAGAGTATATCCTGCCCCTGTGAGTACCACTTATGCCAGTGCATACTTGACATCAAATTACTGGTCAAAGCGAGACACATCTAAAATCTCTGCTGATCTATGGGTCACGGCACCCGGTTAGTTTAGCGCAACTTCACGTCGAGAACCAAATATCTTAGAATACATTGCGTAAGCAACCACACTGCAAATTCTGAGTTGCAGTATGCATTTTATGCAAGCCACATACTTCTCCTATTATCTAGAGCATGTACACCTATGCAAGATGGACTCTGACACTCTCTCTCTCTCTTTCTGCCCGTATATGGTCTACCACAATCACCACGATGCTCCCATCAAGGGGCTTATCAGTGGTGAGGTGATGGATAATACAATAGTAAGACTATACAAGGCTCTTCAATCCCGTGGTAGCAATGTCGGCTACCCAATTGGTATCGGTTTCGTAATTCATGACCTAACTTGTGGGCCATTCTTACTTCCAGTAGATTCTTCATGAATAATCCTTATAACACGAGACTGGTAGCTCCGTTCGGGCTTAATCATATGGGAACTCAAGGTGACAGCAATGGACCACATGAAGATTATGATCCGCCCTTCAAGTAAGGAGAGGCTTGAGATTACAGCCAGTATTCTTATACCAAAATACTAGTACATGACATGTATATGCGCAGGCTTCATTCTGAACACGCAAAATCATCAGAAATCAGAGCGCCTGTGTTCTGTCAGCACGAAGCATATGTACAGACTTTCTTCTGCATGTCTTTTACCATTGGTAGCATTCGCATCACAAACTTCTTTTGCAGCTGCCTCATCTTACCTACAGTTCTATTAAATTATATATCTATAATAGCGTCCGAGAGATTCGGTTGAAATTACTAGAAATCTTGGTATTACCACTGAAATATTGACACTTAAGAATTAACCACAAAAATCACGGACTTGTTCAAACGCACTTTAGTTAAAAGTCCAAAACAAGAGACCAATAATATGCCATTTGCATCCTTTATTGTATTTGATGGCATTTCTGCACATCGCCAAGTTGTCTTTCCTTTTGGAGCCACAATTCAGCCCCGAAGCCAAGTTTGTGTTTATTGAGATCATCGTCGCTGTGGAACGTCTAAAGTCTTCTCTGGTCGCAAGGTTTCAAAACATCTACCCACCTGCCATATTGTAAGAAATTAGTCAAATAACAGCAGAACGATAGTCTTATAACAAATTTTGCCGAATTTCTGTAGGCTCGAAGACTACAAAAGGCTTGTCACGATCAATAAAAAAACATTGATCAGTTCTTCGTATGACATTTTGCCAGCCTACTTAAAGGCAATGGCAGCAGAGGTAAGTCAATATCTCGATACTGTCTTCAGGATGTGTATTCTGAGATAAAGAAATATTTTCGTTCTATAGAGAATGATGACGATTGCCTTCCTATTGGAAACTATAAGTGTTGATTCCATGAGCTGGACCTCAATTATCTTTGAATATGTGGTAAGGCTTGTCCATGAACCAGTTACCGGAGTGGGTAATCGCTTCAAATGAGATTTTCTTATAGGTTTATTACGTGATACTCAGGGGCTCCAGATTCATTGTTTGAGCCACCTTATCGCACTATTATACTAAACGGAGAATGTTTGCCGTGAAATTGGGTATTCAGTATCTAGATAAAGGGATGGTTGGGCTGCCAACGTCGTCATACTTTCGGCTCAGATAGTAGATACCCTTATGGCATGTCAAGCATATGCGGATAGTGCCCCTATAATTTTTACTAGTTCTCTGGCGGTTTGACAGTGTCATCTGCACGACCAAACGGCCTTGGGCAGCTATACCAAATTTGTAGGGTTTTCGTAAATCCAATTCCAAAGCCACCTTGAGAATTAGAAAATAAGTAGGCTTCGATTTAGATGTCTGGAACTAAAATTCAAATTATATCGTGATCATGTTAACCAGAGACTATTACAGTCGTTTTATGTTCATGCCTTTTATAAAATTGCTTAGAAGTGAAAAATAATAGCAATTCTGTCATGCCTCTGAATATCACAAGTCGTTACGTCGACGATTGCCTTCAGTTTCTCGACACTTCATATGACGACTTCTCTCAGTCTCCTAGGCCCTCACTCTCAGGCGGGAAACGTACACTTCGGCTATCGCAACTCTATACTCCTGCAAGAAAACATAGCTGGCAGTCAGGAAGACAATGGTGACAAAAAAACTGCCTACACTGATACGCTTGCTAACAACAACTGGCCCTAACGCCAAAGATCCATTAAAACTCTTTTCGACATACTCTAAAACTACCTTCTCATGTTAAGTTCTTTCTCTTCTCTTCTCTTCTCTTCTCTTCTCTTCTCTTCTCTTCTCTTCTCTTCTCTTCTCTTCTCTTCTCTTCTCTTCTCTTCTCTTCTCTTCTCTTCTCTTCTCTTCTCTTCTCTTCTCTTCATGAGATCTGCCTAGACTCAAAGCATTCGTTAAAGATGCATGTAAATAAAAAATAGGGTACAAATGCAGAGTAGGAGGATATTTGAATGCACATGAAATATAAAGCTAAGGGCGATTCATTCATTCATTTAGAGATTTAGATAGGAGACCTAGAGACCTAATAAAATGGCAACCTCATGCTTATGTGTCATGCGACTTTATTCTTCCAGAGCTATGACCGTCGGTGTAAATTTTTGTGTTTTCTCCATTCAGGTATAGATGGCTACATCACATACAAAGGGGCCGGTAAAAGTTTCTTAAGCACATCTTCTTGTAGAAAAAAAAAATGTGTATACGAGAAACGGTGGTATACGAAACAGTGGAAACGAATTGTTAGCATGAAAGTATTCATTCATTTCAACCAAACTACTTTCAAGTAGGACAACGGCAACCCTTATATGCTGGGCTTATGACCTCTGCTCTCCCAACGATAACTAATTTCTAATTCTTGACATTGAAACTTCTAACGATCTTAGCTAATCTTATAAAATATTTTTTCAATTGCGAAAAACATCAATGCAATTCCTATGAATCACGCACATATTTACAATACTCACAATAGTAGACCCATACATGAATATGATTCTTATATCTATAGGCGTATATTGTATATAGGTGCAGTCAGCCTAAATCCAGGACATCCCCTTTTTTCATACCGAGACCTGTATAATATTTCCATTAATAAAACTTAGACACTCTATATAGTGCTCGTAATGTCTTATCATGAAATCTCCTAAACAAATAATTCTATCGATTCATCAACCTAACGACTCTAATAACAGTCATAATTCATCAAAGACCCGAAAACGCATTTAAATCCATACAATAAACATAGACACGTCAGCTGTAAAAGTCGATAAAAGGACGAAAACATCGGCAACCATTCACTCAGTGAGGGGTTTCAATGTCATCATATGTCAGAGAAAAAGTCAAAGGAGCACGCAATGGCTCAATAAATCACACGAAAAGAATGCCTATCCTAAGAAAAAGTGTGTCCTGGGACCGGTCGAACATGTCAATGTGGAGAGGTACAAAACACTCTTAATACCTAAGCAAAAGACGAAACGTCGTCATCGTCGTTAAATATTCAATTGATATCCTGTTGGAAGGAAAAAGACTCAACTCTGGATGAGGTCCTTTACCCACACCATCATTCCATTCGAAATTAGGAGTGTCATTTTTCATGAAGTCCAACTGGGTTCTGAGGCGTCATGCCAGTCAGAGTTAAAGCCATAAGGAGAAAACCCTTCGATAATTTCATGGTGGCCAAGACAATAAATTACTTGAGACGAATTCGTCGGTTACAGATTATGGTTGGTTTCCTTCAATCAAATAGTATTCTTAGGTTACCTGGAAGTTTTGTAAACATCTGCAAGATCGACATAGGCAATATTTCAGTTTTGATTTCATGTTCTAAAATGGACGTTCCATATAAGTTTAAGCACACCTCGACAAGGATGACAAAGTCATTAATTTTTTTTCCTTTTTTTTTTAGTTTTAATCTCATCCACCTCTGGACAGCTTTTGTCATCTTTCTTAATGAATGATGTAGATTTTGATGGGTAATTTCGGCTCATACAAATCAATAAAGCGTGTGACAGTAGAGCGCAGCCTTAATGACATTTTTGCTTAGCGATTATGCTGGTGGCGTGTGATTAATTGTCCGCTTGGATAGGATATACTCCTGCCACCACGCCGCCGCCAGCCGCCCGCCACCGCCTTTGTCATATTGTTTCGTAAATTATCTCCGACGTGAACATTAAATTCACGTACATCAGCTGGAAATGGTTTCCTCCCATTTTCTAGGGAGGCCTATTCTGACATATTTTCTGATGATGTCACTCGAAGATCATTTGTCAAAAAGTAGTATATATAGTCCGAAGCGGTATGTCTACATATCTAGGCTTAAGTAAAATTTCTCTGTGTATACCATGTCCGGGTGATTTGCTTACTTGAAAAGAAGAAGATAAATGAATTTTGCTGTTCCCTTGTTTTCAGGGTTGTATTGATGTAAAATCGTTTTCAACTCCCTCAATGTGTTCGTGACCGGGAATGGACAGACTATTGGGAGAATATTTTCTCGCGGTCAACATAGCTGTTGAGTGTATCCGGTGCTCCATTATCGGCATGGCATCAACCAAAAAGTAGACATAAAAAAGAACGAAGCCTACTTACATACCTACATACAAAACGGAACCACCCCTTTTTGCGGTATTTTAAGGATCAAAGACCCATCGTAGATAAATGACTGGGAAAACTAATGAGAAGGACATGACTTTCGACATGTGTTTTATATGTGCATAACATAGTTTTGCGGACATATCCTTTGTAAGCACCTTTCTTAGCTAGTTTTTCCTTATACATCTCGGTGGAGAAGGAGGAAGGAGGAGGCAATCTATTTTATACACCGAAGCTATGTTATTAATGGTTTTCCTCAGAGCAACTTTCCAGCTTTTTGCCAAAGTGAAGGGTCGAGAATGGTGCAGACATGACAAACAGAAATCTCTAATTAAGCTAGGAAAATCCTAATTTATGAGTTGCTTGTCGGCAGGAGCATAACTAATTGCGAAACATGCTTACTTAGAGAAGGTTAAAATGATTTCTATAGTCATTTTTCGGACTAAATTTTAGGCAGTTTTTTTAAAATCTTATCTAGATACGAAAACAATTAGGTCATCTGTAAATTGAAAATGGGAAACCTGTGTAGTCTAAAATTATTTATCATTCTGGGTATCGAACGTCTCTTCTGTTAATTAGAAAATGCTTAGAAGTTTTTGGAAAAAAATTAATTAATTAAGTCGCTTTCTTTGATTTCAGCAAATGTTGCTGTAAAATGACTTAGTAATTAGTTTATTAAACCGCTGTATATGAAATATTGTACATACTCCAGACTACAATAAGTCCATATTCCGTAGAATGTTTGATTGAATCGTAGGAGACTACACTATTTTATTAACTTCTTAAATATAGGTATATATAGAAATGTTTTCAGTAATACCTAAGCGTATCTGTCTCAACAAAATAGACGAAGATATGCTTAGCCCAATCAAGCTGCATGGGAACATTGTGCTAGGTCCATCTAGGATCTAATACATCAACTTGGTAGATATAGTAGTCCATTGAATGATACCAACAACTATTCACATCAGACTAAAAATGACTACAGAAAGCCATCTATCGTCAGCGGTCTGGCTGGCCGATCTTAAGCCCTAGGTCCAGACTAGGAATCGATAGGTTTTGAATCCATCACTTCCGAAATTAATTTCTGAATTAACTGAATCTTTAATTGAAGTTTTGAAATATGAGCTAGCCTGCGTATATCAGTTATAAATTTAGGATACGAAAAAACAACTGAAAAGTGAAAACCCTACTTGGGCTAGGTGTGCCAGAAAATGGAGAAATACTCGTATATGTATTCATCAGTACGGTTTGGTTCCTGCTTGCCGTATACGCCCGCCAAAGTAAACAGCTAAGCTGACCTCAAAGTTTTGATATAAATTAAATTCAGTTTGGCGTATACGGCAAGCAGAAACCAAACCGTACTGATGAGTACATGGTTTCTGCTGATATGAAACGCTTGCTTTTGCATAGAAATGTCTTCTTTTAAAAATTTTTTGTTTGTAAAAGAGTTTTTTCCATTCAATTCCCGAGCTGTGGATTTAGCAGCAAACTCGGTCAATTTTGTATTGACCAAATTCGCTATGAATTTATTTCATAGCAAAACTGTCTATTTACGATTAAGCGAAATTGGACAACTGATGCTGAAGAGCAGAAATGCTTCGATGGATATACCACTTTTTGTTCCAGTATGGAAACAATGTTCAGTTTTTTAATCAAAATTTGTACGTGCAATAGAAAAGACAAGCGACATATGTAAATTACATAAACAACTTTAGGTTCGGAGAATCATTATTTCTAGAAGCGAATCTTCGGGAAAGTCCTAGACTATTTGTAGAGTATAAATACGGCACTTGCCATCGTCAGGAGCATGTCTTCTCGCAAGCAGTGAAATGAACGTACTAAACAGACAAAAGTTCTCTAATTGAATTGCGATAATTAAAGTAGAGTTGATTAGTAATTGGTTGTGAATTTTATAACAGTAGAGAATGGGGCGTAATTAAGAGAACTTGTGAATTAGATTCGAAATATTGTGTATTCGTAAAAAGAAGCTTAGAATAAAAATTTTCTGTGATGTTTTAAAAACAATTGTTTTTTTTTCGTGGTCCATTAGTTCTACATGATACAAAATACTGAAGCATTATATGTACGTTCCCGTGAAAGAAGCCAAAAGCTGCTTTATTATCCTTAAAGCTAAATATTGCCCCTCATAACCCGTTAGTTAAGTCTATGAATTTTTTGTCTTTTTTAATTTTGGAAATAGGCAACTTAAAGGATGTTCAAATAAAGATAAC
Source organism: Dioctria rufipes (assembly GCA_963924295.1). NCBI lineage: Eukaryota > Metazoa > Arthropoda > Insecta > Diptera > Asilidae > Dioctria > Dioctria rufipes. Next base: position 16,165,534 of record OZ002744.1, on the reverse strand, counting down.
TCTGTTCCACCATCTAATAGGGAAATTTTCTATGTCAATGCTTCATCACGCGCAAAGCTACGTATCAATTTAATTCAATTTCATTTGAAAATGTAAAAACTTACAGTAATCTGCGATCATTAATTTAACAAAATAAATAAATAATAAAGTAAAAATTAAAAATTAAATATAAAGGAAAGAAAAAAAAAGAGCAGAATACTAAATAAAGTAAAAATGTAAAAGTAAGTAAAACGTGAAAAGCAATAGTAATAGTTTCAACAGAAGCTCTAACATAGCCGTATGAGGTACATTAGGTAACCAAAGCGGAAAATTATAAATGAGATTTTTAAATTCGTTTGCCAGTAGCTACGCGACGTAAATTAGTAGGAATTGTGTTACAAACGCGAGCAATCTGGACAAAGTAAGATCCTTCAAAAATGGATTTATTGAAACGTGGAATTAGGATGTTACAACCTCTCTGGGATTGCTGGAGACTGTATATTTTGTTATAAAGACACTCAGGCGTACTATCGTGAATGAGATCATGCAAATAACTGAAGGCCTTTCTCTTCAGGTATGTATCCAGAGAACAGCCACGAATCGATGATCTCTAAGGCGTGATATGGGTACACCTACGTATACCGAAGACAAAGCGTATGCAATCGTTGAAGGGAACTTCCAGTTTTCGTTTTCAAACCGAGTCGACTTTAGGGAATATTAGGTATCCATAGGTAAAGTGGGGCATTAGCAACACCCTAACCAGTCGCAGCCTGAGAATCAAAGGTAGGATATTGGCGGTTATCCACAATATTCTTAAACCACCATAGATTTTAACAACCGTAGTCTTAATGTGATCACAGCATTTCAGTCTGGTGTTGTACTTCCCTCCTGGATTTAACACACAATTAGCAAAATATAGTCTCACATTATTGTGGATAATAGGAGGAAGATTATGAGTATCAAGGTCCGAGCTATACATAGCTATGCATTACGATTTACTGGAATTGAGGAGGATCTGATTATCCCTAGACCACTTGCAGGATTCAGCCAGATTTTCATTTATTCTACTAACACAGTTTTCAATGAGTCCAAGAGGTCTTCTCAGTAACAGTTGGAGATAGTCTGTATAGAGATGTAAATAAACATCATTAACTATATCATGATGCTTTCTTATCCCGAACTGTGCGAATGTGGAACAGTCTACCATCTTCTGTCTTTCCTCCGGCATACAACCTGCAAAAGTTTAAGGGCGACATACATCGGCACCTCCGCCGCTCTTCTGATATCCCTTAATCCTTTCCCTATCTCCTTCCTGCCAAGCTGTGCTTTGCTTCATAGGGTATCCCCTGAGCTTGGCTTAATAATATAAAAAAAAAAAGATCATTATTAAAGAAGCTAAACAGGAGAGATCCTAAAATTGAGCCTTGAGGAACACCACAGGACGAAGGCAAGAGCGAAGATGCTATCCAATCAACAAACACCTGTTGCGACCTGTATTGTGCACATTATACAAGTAGTTAACGATATAAAGGTGCATAAATGACGTTCACTTTCCTGGGCGAAAGAATAAGTCAATGTAAAAAGCATGTTATGAGTATATGTACTTGATTTATATTATTAAGCCAAGCTCAAAGAAATACCCTATGATGCAAAGCAAAGCATGGCAGGAAAGACATAGAGAAAGGATCAGGGGATATGGAGAACATTATATGACGGAGAAAGGAGAGAAGATGGTATATTTTTCCACATTTGCACAGTTTAGGATAAAAAAGCATTACGGAAGTTTACTGTACTGCTGAAAGTGACTTGAAGGGTGATAGGAGTATTGCGTGCATAAATTATTCTATAAGGGATCAGACTAGACTTTTCATCAGAAGACTGATCATGCATGCAGCGAAAAAAGAGCGACAGGCATCCAACATTGCGGCGGTGCTCGATCGAATCGACATGGCATATCACCATTAAGCTTGAAAGCTCTCTTCTGGACAATATCTAATGAAGCTAAGGCTACCCGACCAGCTCTGGGCCATATATGAGAATTACATTCCATTGTAGGTCTCGTAGAGGAGCGCAAGAATTGACGGGCTGAAATAATTCTTAGACGTTTTCAGAAACTCAAGGCAATTCCATGCTTCCTTGGCCAAATAGAAGGCATAATCTGTTCAGCTTAATTTATTGGAAATATTAGTACCAAGAGGGTGAATCAGAAATTAATGATCCATCAAAAGAAACGGGAGTGGTTAAGTGATGGTCTTGTTTTAATGAGATGAGGCATTTTTGGGTCGCTTTACCCCAAGCGAGGATATTCTAAAGATCGTAATTCAATGATATAATCATGCAATCTCGTTTAACACATGCTGCATTCCCCCGGAAGAGTGACAAAGAAATTAGCGAAATCAAAAGAACTGCCATCAGCGAAACTATGGACGGGATTGAAAGTAACGGAAAGCAAATCATTAATGACAATTAAAAAGAAAGATGGAGAGATAACAGAGCCCTGTGGAACACCAGCATTTATGGGATGAGGTTCAAATGTAACGCCATCTAATACAATACGTATTTGGCGACATGATAAAATAATTTTAAATCCATAATAGAAAAGGAGGGGAGAGGCCAAGTGCTTTAAGTTTGGCTAAAAGGGCTGGTTTCCATAATCTATTAAATGCTTCTGAAATATCTAGGGCAACGGATTTAGACTCAATAAAATTGTGAAGTTAATGGTCCCAACTTTCCATAAGAAAAGTCTGCAAGTCAGTAGATGAGCGTCCAGCTCGGAAGTAATATTGGCGTTCGTTGATGAGTTGATTAGTTTCTGGAATGTAGATATCCAAAAATAATTCATAAAGAATTGATTCCACTTGATGATATAATAGTAGGTACCATCTACACTAAGTGACAGCAAATTATATCAATGACTAGTGTTCTATATTTAAAAAACTCTCACAAAAATTATACAATTCTTAAATAAATATTTTAACCATTATCCATGCTTCTTACTGATAAGATTCATGGATTGTTAAGAAGGTTCCGAGCATTGAATAGTAAATTTTTGTGTTTCCCATCTTGAATAAGTTATTTTAAGCAATTTTGATAAATCTTTTAAAGATGCTCTACCTATGAAGCTAATCTTTGTACAAACTATTTACATTACATTCTAAAAGAAATGGGAATAATCTAAATTCGTGGGTAATTGAAGTAAACGTGAATATGAGAAACACCATTTCTTTTATTGTTGACTCATTTTCAATGTAGTGTGCTTATGTGAAAGTATTGTTGTGGTATTCATCGGTAAATTTTATTTCAGAACGAGCCTCTTCAGAATTTAATGAACAATATTATAAGATGAATTTAAATTAAAAACATTTAAAACATTTATAATTTCATTTTTTATGCTGCGTTTTTTTTACACTTCCGGGACGGTCTAAAAAATATTTTCTTAAACGCTTTTTTTAATACTTTTTAATACATCTTACAACCTTGCGTCAAAATTTACGAATGTCTAGTTATCAATAATTTTCAATGTCTTTTAAATGACATGCCACGATTTTTAAAAATTTTCAGTGCAAATGTAAATGCTTGGTACAGAGAATAAGGCTTAAGGTTTCTAATCTATGGCATCAGAGCTCGATCTCAGATCCCAAGCAGCATTTAAGCCGGCAACAATTAAGTTAAGGTGGACTGGGACATAAAGAGAGTTTCTATAACGTTACAGTGACTAAAGTACTAACTTCAGTATACATGGCCTACTTGTAAACACATTCTATATAGTATTTGGAACCAAAACGCCACTTCAGTAAGCCATTTGGCAGTCCCGCGCGGAACAAGTTCCTCAAGAGGTTCCCAAATCATCACAGGAACATTTATTTGTCAACCTCAAGGCTTCTGCCTCGCGGAGGAGGCAATGCAAAGATGTAGTGGCGTTCTAACAACTATTCTCTGCTACTTTATAGTAGAAGTATTTATAGTGGCCTTTTTAGTGGCGATGTAGCTTTTGTCACCTTCAATTGGTAATTTATGATTCCCAATTTGTTGAAAAAATCTTCTTGGTGGCAGAAACTCTCACGCGAGATTTTATAGTGTAGACAACTTTGAGGCGTGTTACTACAAACTAAGTGCTACGATCCTGTTACAATATAATAACATTCATTGACATTACAGTATTACACGCGTCTATTAGGATGATTAGAGTGATTAGGTGCATTTGAGCGTAAAAATTCCCTTTGCGAATGATTAAGGTTCTCTGGCCAATATAAAACTGCACTCGATTACCACTGATTGGGTACCGCAGTAAAATAAACTCCTTTCTTTTCCTTTGTTGCTACCACTTTAAAAAAATCCATCTTACAAACTTCCATCTACGCCCAAATTCGTAATAAACTTTTGACAGCTTTACTTCGCAGTTTTATTGTCACACTTTTGTGGCGGGGACATTAAGGTCCCGATATATACAATAAAGTTCGGTTTCGGGATGATGAAATGGCATTCTAGAACTATAAAGTTCTTCATTTGGAGCTTTGAAGTTGATGTCTCCTCAAACTAGCAAATCATGGTTCCAGCTACGAAAACTTTTTGAACCACTACCATACAGTGGCTATATTTAGTGAATAGGACAATAAGGTGGTCTTTTTTCATGGAAGACATTTCATGTCCCTTTTGTCATTATATTCGGGATAAATTGGAAGCATTAGATTAGAATAACTAAAAAATGCTTAAGGGAAAATTTAAAAAGATGTATTTTGCAGTTTTTTTAGATTTTTTTATTCATTGATTTTTGGGATTTTACCACAAATGTTTTGTAGCTAAATATTAATTTTGAAATAAAAAGTTTTATATTTGATTTTATGTGCGGGGCGTTGTACTTTTTCGAGGTATCGGCCTTACGTTTGAAGACAAATTCCTTCCGCATCAATTTTCTCGATACAGATATCGACTAATTTTACTTTAATCAAAGTACGTATGTACCTATTTTAATATCTAGTATTTAATAAGTAAATGAAACTTTCTACTTAAAAGCTTAAATCAACCATCATTTATATGTATAAGTATTTATATTATCATTTAATAAAAAATCAATACATATGCAATTTGTAAATGTGGTAGATTTTTATTTGGTAAAAAAGTCTTCGTGGCGTGTTTGGGACGATGCTGAAACGTATCGGGCAAGTTATCGCAACGTTCCTGCATTAGTTCTAGCCACGAAGCAGACACATAAATCACCACCTGAAAATCATTCCCCATTTTGGAGCCGGACACGTACCCAGTAAGTGCCCGCTGCGTTCCTAATCCAAGTCATTGCTTCTAAATGGTTGTACATTTCGTACCAGCTACGTACCCGCGACGTAAAATGCTGCTTGGGATAGTCCGATAGTGTTAGGTAATTTTCAGTATATAAATAAAATACGTAAATAGTAGAGTACATAAATACAATTATATAGGTTTATACATTTTTTTTAAGACAGGGGACGAAAGATCCCAAGCACGCCGGCCAGAGCGGCCCATTGTATTGTCCTGATAGGAGCCCTATCATCAAAACCTTCCTATCCTGCTACTGAAGTTCATCAGGTTTTTGGTGAAGAAGGTTCTTCAACTCTTCTATAGATAAGAGGACAGAACCTGGAGTATCCAGCCTGCTCCGGGCGAAGGCCGAACAAGCACACAAAAAGTGTTCGGTGGTCTCAGGCTCTCCTTCCGGATAGGATAGACACCAACAGACAGCAACTCCCAGCCTTGTTGGATAAGCGTGAAGCGAGCTGTGGCCGATGATGATGCCTACCACAGTTCTACATTGTTTCCTTCCGAGCCCCGTGGGAAAATCAGATATATTCCTATTGGGCCCATCAACAAACAGTTTTGTGCACCTGCAGGTACTCAGGCTCGCCTATCTCTGCTGATGCTTTCTATGAACATCCGCTTTGTTGCGAGACCCGATATTCGAAGTGGATATCCCTACGGCGGGTTCCGGTCCGAAAAACGGAGAATCAGAGGCAGCCCTAGCTAAAAGGTCAGTCCTTTCATTCCTTATGATACTCAGGAGCCCCCCAGTAACTCTGATGTTATCCGAGAGGGACTCACAGCCATCAAGGCTACGTGGCTATCCAAAAGTATAGCAATGCCCTTTCCCTTGATCTCCATATCAAGGGCTACCTTGGTTATAATTGCGATGGCAAAGATTTCAGCCTGAAAGACAGTGGTGTGCCTTCCTAGTGAGTACTCAATCCCATTGTCAGGTTCAGAAGCGTAACGCCCGCCTCGGCTTCCTCATTAGTGAGAGACCCGTCGGTAAAAATGTTTATAGCGGACAGGGGAAGGCTAGATAAGGCACTTTCCTCAATCCAAGATTCTCTTACAGGAAAGCACACAGAGGAGCGACGCCCAAAACGATGTTTTGGTACCATCGCATCAAGTGGCATGCTAGTCGGAGGATTTTCCAAATCTAGATTTATACATGGTGATATTATCAATGGAAAGCAATAATTTCGTATTATCTGGAACAAAAATATAAAATCATGTGCTTATATATTTTTATTATTTGTTCTCCAAATTCACATAAAGTGCGTCGATAACTGGTCGGTAAATATTTCTATAAGGGTTTTCTGTGTGAAAACGCTGACGAATTAGCAAATATGACTGAACTGCGTTAACTCGGTTATTTTCGTTTAAGAATATTTCGTAATTAATCGAAACTACTATATATTTATTTGGTTGTCCGGGTATTTTCCTTCAAATCTACTTAGCTACATACATAAATTCCAAAATTAATTTTCTCCAAACAATAAAAACCGACAACTTAGATGCTTTTTATTTTGTAATCGAATCAATTTTCTACCTTACATCTACACATAACTTAAGCGTGTGTATGTCACGCGAGTAAACCTTTCCCTCCAAAGTATCTTGTAATGTTAAAGATAATTAAGATGAGATACTTCAACAACGTGTCATATAGGAATGCATCAAGTACATCTAATGAGAAGAGTTCGTGGCATCAATGTAATACATATAAAAACCGCAAGGGTATCAGCAATTTAATCTTAGCTTACTGCTACCTGCCACAATACATCATATACCCACATATATGGAAGTCTACGTCTAAGAGATGACTTGATACATTCGCAACAGCATCCGTACTGTCTCAAACGACAGACAATAACGACGGCGACGACGTTAAGTCCAGCTCGACTGGTTTTATCGTGACTGAGCTATCATCATATGCGCCCAAGTACATGCATATGTAGAATCTGTACTCGCTCAGACGACATTCAATTGCGATGAGGAGCAGCAAAAGCACCAGCAGCAGCAGCAGCGACAGCAGCCGTTGCTACTAGTGAGACATCATCAGTGGCCATCATCATGGCATAAAAGCGCTAATTACACCTCATTCCTATACTAAACAAAGCTGAGTACGACGGCCCCAGCATGTAGCAATTCCAACAAACGACAAACGTCAGTCAAGCTAAATACCTGCGGTCGCGACAAGAGTTGCAACAACTTCTACTATCAACTCGAATGAATGTTATTTTCACGTCGAGAGTTGGTTTATAGAGAACTACCACCACCAACACCATTTCCACCAGACCAATCGACTTGATGTCGGCTAGCAAAAAGGCAATAAAATCGCTGGACACTGACTTACCGCCCATACCCACTGCGCGTCCCGCTTGACAGCTACTCTATCCGCAAACAAAGTGTTTGTGGAGAGGTGCTGCGGCACATACTATAATCACAAAACCGCCATACCATGATACCCCCCCCCCCCCTGTCTTTGCTGCCAGTTTCGCTGAAATAGTAACAAAAGCAGAAAATCTGTGATATGTATTTTGCCCTCATACTCATTCTCATACCAATACGAGAGTGAGTAAAGTCGTAGTAGTAACCACAGGCGTAGTCTCGTGTAGCCACATAAAGTTATAATATCGGACCGACCGCATGTAACCGCATTACCTGTCACTCCATGTTAAATCGGAGCTGTCACTCCACCTGACATTTCGATAATAATATTCAATGATTGAAGTTAATACTTTTGTACAATCTGTCAGGTCATGTCAAGACATATCGTCTGCGCTGATGTTGTGTAAAATGAGAAACAGGAAAGCGGACGGAGCCAGGGGAGAGTGAAAAAAAAACGACAGAAGTAAAATTTAAATTAAAAAGTGAAGTTGGCTGCGATGTGAGAACAACCATCATGAATGTCTGTCAAGCATAAGATAGACTATAGAGAGAATATCGGAGTGCGGTAGTAGGTAAGTTGCCGCTGTAAACGGGTGCCAGAATACCGTGTCATGTCATTCATTCAAATGATAAATATGTCAAAAAAATTTTGATTTAATAGGTAAATGACTTGGGAAGAGCCGGCAGTTAACCCGCCACGCCGCCACCCGGAGACGATGACTGGCCAAGTTAGGAACAATGCTACCACAGATCTTAGAGGTAAAATAATGCGATTAGATTGCGGTGTTGATGTGGCTAATAAAATTCTAGACATGAAGCGGTCTCTTGCAATCAGATTTATTCTTTGTGACACTTTTGAATGGATGACAAAGTGTTTGGCGGCTCTTTGTAACAAAGATTTTCGTATCGTTTGCTCATAATCTGCGATTCTGTCTGGTCATCTGGTCAAAGTAATCTCTTTTGTGTTCTACCTATATGGTTAGAAAACAGAAGCTCCACTGGCTTCCTTTAATTTATATTTCCGAGATATCTGCAAATCTTGATGAAAATAAAGAAATTGTGGAGTACCTAATTGGACGTTTCTGTTGTAGTCACGTAATTTATCCAACGACTCTTTTCACATCTTTGAGGAATTGGTAACGACACGGCAACCTCGGTGTTTAGTTAAGTGGCATAGGGATAGTGTTGCAAATTTTAAATATTTTGGTAATAGATTCTGGTATTTTTTGCTAAATGCTGGGATTTTAAAATCCTTATTATCGCCAGACAAATTTAATGACTTCTAGCTGATGATGGTTGCTGTGATCAATACTAAAATAGAATCTATTCCTATGGTAATGTGAAGAGAGAGTATGCTCCAGCACTTTTTATTGAAAACATTCGAAGTGAAATAACCTCATAACTTCCTTTACATCTTGGAAGGTAGTATCTTCATTTAATAAAAGCAAAACTCCAGATATTTCAATATATGTATTTAGGTGCTTTCTGTAGTAATTCACATTTACTCTGTGCCCAAAAAATAAGGTGACATTTGAATTTATATTGAAAATTCTTTATTTATTCTTCTAAATCAATTTCATCGCCTTCAAAGTAATCCGCTCCCGATGCAATGCACTTATGCCAACGGATTTTCCAATCTTCGAAACAGTTGAAAAAGTCGATATCAGGGATGGCCTTCAGCTCCTTCTTCGCGGCGGCTTGAATCTGCTCTATCATCTCAAAACGGTGTCCTCGGAGCGGTCTTTTGAGCTTGCTGAATAGCCAGAAGTCGCACGGCGCCAAATCAGGTGAATGCGGTGGTTGTGAAACGATATGAGTCGAGTTTTTGGCGAAATGGTCACGAAGAATGAGTGCAGTGTGAGACGTGTGATTTGGCAGGGATGTCAAAGACAGTTCTACCAACCTAAAAAAGAAACCAATTCGACAACTCCTTTGACGCGCGCAGTTTAAATTCAAATGTCACCTTATTTTTTGGGCACAGTAGTATATGCGCATCGCCCTATAAAGTGTCACACATCGGAATCTAGATAACTTCTTCTTCGGCAACCAAAAAGGATTTGAGAGACCTAGGCCTCATTTACATTCCTAGTAAGGATAATAATTGTCTGTCTCCATAGCTACACGATATGTGGATTTAAAGTTTAAGCAGATGGTGTCATTCAGTGAATGAACCCAGGAGGAAATGGAAGCATACAATCATGCATATAGAGCCAGCTTAACACAAGCTCGGTGCATGGACACGTTTAATAAATAAATGGTCTACAATAATACATGCGTTTCATCACTTAATCGGTGTTAGTATGCTACTTTAAATCTGTCCCCAGATGAAAGCTATCCGAAGGAAAGTTTTTTGGAAGTAATATAGAATGGATGGCTAAAATCGTGTGGGCTTCCTAGGAAGTTTCCAAGACGGCTTCCCAAAGGAAGCTCTGAAGGTAGGTCAGGTTAGGTTAGGTAAGAGTGGTCGCCAGCGTAAAATCCATGTGCGATCAGCCACACTTAGACCATCTATGGTCCATTGTGTTGCCACTTTATTGGGATCCTGCTTGGAGAAGATATCTAACAGATATAAATAAAGCAGCGACGTGATTCAATGAATCTTACCGGTCCCAGAAGTCTTTGTCTGCTAATTCTTCTAGTTCGCAGAGAAAGTAGTTACCAAGCGTATTGCTACTACGCCTATCATGGTGAAAGTATTCTTACAGTAGGTGGTGTACGTTGTAAACTCCTTCCTCGTCTACAGTCATTGTATGGAGCTTGTATGCTCTCTATATGTTTACCAAAAATACAGTGTCCCATATAACTTCAACAAGATCACGCACATCATTCCGATACCTCCTCAGCAAAGATTTACTTTTTACAAGACAAATCTAGGGCAGAAGCCGACTTGAAATCGTGCATGAAGGCAGTTCTCGCTATCTTCTAGAAGTAGAATAGATAGAAAAGTAGAGAGAGATAAAGAAAGAGAGAAACAGAGAGAAAACCAGAGAGATATAGAGAGGAGACGAATAGTAATAAGTATAATTCAAGATCCACACAAAACGTCACGGTAGAGTTCCTCAGAGCTCTCAATGTATTTAGTCATCTTCAATGATAATCTGCTTTTATTCTAATCATCTAACCATAGGAGTTTACCAATGGTCCTTATTTTAATTAAACACAGTACGTCCTGTAAGAACTTTTGAGTTTGTCCCTTTATAATTATTATAAGCTCATAAAAATAAAATCTTGTAATTGAGCTAGTAGATCGTCAGCCACCATTAATTAATCACAGTATTGACTACATCAATCCGGGGACATCCTTCAAGGTTATAGATCGAAAGTGGGCAAAACGCGTTTTTGTTTTAATTCTCCTATTTCAAAATATAGTTGGGATCCACAATTCATCTAGTGTTACTAGCTTTTATAGCTCTGGCCAGAAAGGGCTCGGCTATGACTTCCTGCTTAGCGGAGGAACCCATAGATCGGCCACTAGAATCAGTAAATAGGATTCTAGACGTACAGGCATGTAAGCTGGAAAATCGCAGATGGGGAGAATTGACCCCATGCGCGATTTCAAGACAGCTGTGGCCCGCGGTTTGTCCTTAGAGGATCGAATCTCTGCTGAGGAGGAGCCATAATAATGCGCGTAACCTTATCGCAGTTATTATGGGACATTGTCTTTTCGGTAAACATGCAGCGGGCATGCAATGACTTCTGCAGAAGCTGTATGGATGAAGAAGACGTTGAGGGCGTGCACCACCTGCTGTATGCATGCTTTAACCTTGCCAGGCGTAGGAAGAATGCGCTCAGCAGCTACTTCTTCGGCGAATTGGGGGAGCTGGCAGACAAAGAACTGGAGGACCTGGAAGGTTCATTAACTCTTGTGACTGGTGTCAGCGCACCCCTAAATCTGAGGATCTTTCTCAAGTAGATTCCCATCAAGGTGGTATCACAATGGACTGCAAATGGTATAATTTATTGCCATCGGTGCGATGGCCGCCACTCTAACCTAGGTAGTAAAGACGTGATTGGTTTAAGATACGCGAATTCAGTAAATGTTTAATGCTGTCTTTTTCCATGCAGTTTCTGCAGAAATCATTATATAAAGTCAATATGTGCTCTGCATTCCCATCCAATGCTTTATAATGATGGCAGTAAGGTTAAATCAGTCAGTACAACTCCTCTTCAGTGAATGTTCTACTTTCCTTTGACATAAGCATGTTGACCCTTTGCGGTCTTTAGAACTTTTAAGTTATTAGTTCCAGCTACTTTTAAATCCTCTGAATCAACGAAAAAATTCAATTATGTATTGACAATCTAATTATCATACTAGATTCCTGGTATCAGTTCTACTACCATTAAGTAGTTCTTTTGCTCTCTTCCAGGTAATTATGGCCTGCCTCGTAGTACTTCAGGTTTCCTTGTATATCCACCGGGGGATTGCCTTTTGACGGGACCCCTGATGATCCCCTCTTTTAAAGCTCCGATCGGAGTCGCCATGTAAACTACCGCTGCAGAGCTATCAATTTCAGAGCCCTTTCTGGCCAACTCACCAGCCATCTCGTTGCCTTGTATATCCCTATGGCTAGGCACCCAACATAGGGTAGCTTTGTGCCGTGTAATCAATTCTTCATGGCTCTTCTTGCATAATTGCACCAGTTCTGATTTTACCAGCGCTGCAAGCAGCGCCTTGATAGTTGCTTAACTTTCCGTATATTTGCAGATCTGCTGTACGAACATAGATATCATATGTGCCGCCTGGTGAATTGCTGCAAACTCTACCTGAAATATACTGCATTTGCTTAGCAGTCTATAGCATTCGTGCCACTGGCCGTCACTGAAGTACACTTCAGTCCCTGTGCGCGCACTCATCCTGGTGCATTGGAGGTCTGAATCCTTTCACATGACTTTTTCTTGTAAAAAGCACTAACTTTATTTCGAGGAGTTTGTAATCAATCCCCTATTATTAGCCCAATTATCCAGCTTAAGCAGTGAATGCTCGAGCCTCACCTATAGTAGACAGATATTTTTCGGTAGGCAAGATACATATTTCATCAGCTTTAAACCGTTCTTTCTCTCTCTGACTTAATAAGAATTTCATCCATTGCAGATAGCCACAGGAGTTATGATAACACCCTCCCCCCTGCGGTATACCTCTGTATACTGCTCTTTTCACAGCCACACCGTCTGAGCATAAGAGCTAATCTTACTGCTGAAGAGCATTGAGTTGTACCAATCACGTAAACCAGTAGTTAAAAATTCTGTAGATGTCTAGGAGTAGGAGCCGGAGCATAGTCTCCATCATTGCAGTTATCTCTGTACAAAGAACTCGCTCATGATAAATTTTTTTTTCTGCTGCTCAGGTCTTACAAAATCAAAATTTTAGTTTATTTTTGAGTTCAGATGTGGACCACAGCTCACATCTTTTTGAAAACTTTACAAATATCACTAATTTTGATTGAATCATTAACAATGTAAATTTAAGGTTGTCGCCCAAAATAAACTCCTTTGACAAAGTGTTGTCTTCCTTGTTCAGTCTTCGAAGAAGAAAAAGATATTAAAGATGATCAAAATTTGTTTTTAGATATCAATACCTAGATACAAAAGTATCTATGGTGTTTGGCCCGAGAGGTATAACCTAGAAACCTTACACCGCCATCACTGGTTCACTCCAGTGCTCACAAATCTTATATTTTATGAAATAAAAAAAATACCAAACTACTTCGCGTTCGATTCGCAATAGTTTTTCTCAAGATCTTCTGACATCTACCACCTACAAGACCTCCAAAGTTTCTTGTAGACGATTAATTATATTGTTCGCAACTCGCGGGAAAAAGAAAAAAGAGAAAAACGTCAAAATGAAAAACGGTGACAGCGTACACGAGTAATAAAATTACAAAGTTGGACGCCTTTTTAATCAATCAACAGCCATGTCAGTTGGCAATCAATCTAAAAACTCTCTGGCGCAACAAAATCGTATTCGTATATCACGCGTTTTTCTATACGATTTTTCTATTCCATGTAGATATTGCGGGATGGTTAGGAGCGGGGCAGGAATCTGGGCATTCGGGGTATACCCCTCCAGTATACCGTACTACTTCCAATATATATGTATTTGTATACCAACCAAAGCGAACAGCAGCCAGCACTGAGCAGGAATCCAATAATTAATCGACGGGGGAATGTTGATTGGTCGATTTATTTTTTATTTATCACTCGCCTCCAAGTACAACGCAATAATAAAAATTGCTGCAATTTATTTGCCGAGAGATTTATTCGAAAATATTCGTTAAGTGTCGGTGATAAATGGTCCTGTGCGCGATGTTATGCAAGAAATTAAACTTTCGAGCGTCCAAAGCGATTTGTTTTCGTAGCACTATTCATTTTCAAGGACTCTTTAGACTGCAATTTGTGTAAGTTGATGTTGGCTAGCTTAAGATGTGCGTGGTGGAAATTGGATAGATTTTGTTTTTTTTTTTATTTTATATGGAATAGTAGATAGGCGACTACGCAGAAAATCTAAAAAATTTTGTGTTGTTTTGCTACCCTTAATATGGAAATTGGTTGAATTGATGATGTTAATTTTTTTCATAAAATTCTTGTTAAAGGTCTTTACAGTTTTAGCGGTCATATCAATGTTTTTGAAGTCCTAATAATATTGTGAATCAGAGACTCTCTCTGTCAGTGCTACGAAGACGGTATAAAGTCACTCTTGAATGGATTCCATCTACGCCATTTTTATTAATTTATTTTATTTGTATTAATAATTAAACATAATAATATAACAGTGTTTCACTAATCGAAAACTTCGAATTTAAGTAGAATTTGCTGAGTTTCGAAAATTTAATATCGCCTATTTCAGTTCTGGAAAAGAGAAATGAATTCCTCCTGAGTTCCTATACATACAATTTAGATTTGTTGTACGGCTCCCTTAGTTAGTATTTGTGGGATGCTGTTCAGGAAATTTTTATAAATATATGCAGAGTAGAACAATAAACCAGCAGAGAAGTATTTGGAATATTCCTATTTTTTTTATGTTACAATCTTAGACCCTCCCGAGTCTAATAGTCCCCATTCATTTATAGATTATCTGAAGATCCCCACTGTAGATACATTTGAGTTCGGCCACACATTAACAGTTCAAATCATACGATTTGATCTGCAGTGTGTATTATGTTGAAAATTTGTAAGATTTGATTGTCATGATCGGCATTTTATCAACTGTAGACTATAGATCTGTAGATAAATATACCACACACATGCAGTTCATCGGCAGATCACAGGACTGCTGATTTGTAAGCTGTATACAAAGTGTACAATTTCATCGTCAATCATTATTTTCAATTCAGTTTGATATTTTCGTCAGATAATTGTGGTTTCTCATCGTTCCCAACATGGATAGCAATACAACATTTACTTTAGAATTCATTGCAGTGTACAGGAATTAATAGGACGTTATAAAACTACTACTGATTCTGTTAAGAAAAAAAAAACATAAAAACTTCTAATGTGAGGTGCTTTGTGTGTAAAGCAACCAATCTTTCACCTACTCTTCACTGGTTCTTCTGATAAAAGAATTATTATTAGTAGAACGGCAATTTTCTTTTTTGACAAAACCATTTTAAAAATTCAACCGAATTGCATGATAAACGTTAACATACTAATTACGATATGGACTGAAGACCCAAATATAGGTATGAGCTAATCGTTAGTTTATCTAAAGTTTGCTGTCTGTCCAATTTCAAACTTAAGAAGTGATATTGCACTAGTTGATGGACGGAAACAGATTTGGACTAAAAGATACCATCTGCAGTCTGAAACTGCAATTAATCTGTAAGTGAATGGTGGCCTTAATGCCAATTAGGTATAGGTCACAAATTGAAGATGTCAAAAACATTTAAAAAATAAAAAAACAATAAATAATGCCCGAATGTAGTTTTAAATATGAAAACTAAACAAAAACGGTGATTTTCGAAAATTCGAAATTTTGCAATTTTTTCAATTTATCCATATGGTAATGTTAATGTTATGCGGGCTATGTTGGTGTTATCAGGATGGATCGGTAAAAACGAATGGAAACAGTATAATTTACATGAATTGGAACTCTCCAGCTGCTTCCTCCATCCCGGCCCTTCTTAACCGTCCGAAAAATCAGTTCGAATAACAAAATATATAGAGATAGAAACATTTTTCAGTGGAGAATCAACGAAAAAAATCAAAATAAAACCAAGCCCAGAAAAATAATGCCCCCTTCTCTCTTTGTAGCAACTCTCACACTGTATCTCTTAATTGGAATATACACTTCATATTACCATTCTCTCACCAACAACTCCCTGTGAGGGGTATGTAAAAAAATGAAAATAAAACAAAATGATTTTCGAAAACTCTAAATTTCGAAATTCGAAATTGTTCTCATTGTATCCATATACAGTAAATAAGTAGGATGGAGGGGTAGTAGTAGTAGAGTAGTATGCCAATGGATTCTTTGGAGAGGCCTGATCACACTTTTGCTTCCTCAATAGAAAAAAAAGAGACATCTAATGGAATAAAATGACTTATTAAGTACAGACGTAAACAGCTTTTGGAGAATCGAAATTTCGAGAATGGAATATTCGGGAAGGCTCTGAACAATTTGTAGAGTATTAGTAGGAACTTGTTACCGCCAGGAGGTGAATCTTAATTCAGACAATGAAGTGAAGGTAGTAAACTATTTTGATTGTGATAATTAGACAGCAAACAGTATAAAGAAAAGTTAAATAAAAGAAGAATTTGTGTTATATATGAAATATTGTGTTTTAAATAACGAACTAAGGACACGCTCGCAACAATCGTTAGAAAATTTTTCGATTTACAAAGGAAGTGTACTAACTTAACCTTATCCTGTACTTTAAAAAAAAAAAACGTTATATGGTTTTAATGGGTCATATTTGCCCAAAGTATTTTCATTCAGAATGTTGTGAACAAAAATAATGATGCTGATCAATTTGCAATTATTACATCTTATTTCTATCTGTAAATGCTTCTTGCATACAAAACGGATACATCCACTGTATTTCGATGAATATTTTGTGCTATTGGGGCACAAAAAGTAGAGTGATCGTTTCAAGTTTTGTGTCCTCTTTTATTCCCTGTGGACGTCGTATACAAGGCGTTTAGTGTCAGTAGCTTGCAGCATTCTCGATCGACGTGATCTTTCTCTTGTGATGCAGTGTGCTAGAAAGTGAAATACACCGGTTTTTCTTTTCTACGTATACCAAAAGTTTCGTTTTATTGATGTTATCAAACAGAAAATTTGAAAAATATTGTGGCCTTCGTCTCAAATCTAAAATCTGTCGGGACAGACACATTTCGTGCACGCCTTTCACTTCTGCCAGTTCTCCACTCCAGCAGACCAAAATAGGCCTGAATTTACGTTTGATCAACTGGTATCCAATTATCGCCAAAAACTTTTGAGCCTATTATTAGAAAATACTGTTGCAATTTTTCCCAAAATGATGTTAGCTTATCTTCTATATAATGTTCGAAATATCAATTATAGTTTTCTCAATTTTTGATGGAATAAACAATTCAAATGTAGACTTTATGTTGGTAACCCTGGAAATGGTGTATTGAGTTGGTCCACGTGTAGTACTTATAATATTTTCGGTAAAATAACGACCTGCACTTGAACGATCCGGTTTTTTCAACCAGAAATATTTGCTGATTTTCGGAAGTTAAGTTTATTGACTACAACCTTCGTAGTTTTCTCTAAATCGAAAGCCAATGGCGTGTTGCTAAATTCTGATTTTTTCTGTATGTCAGGCAGCTGTCAACTGAACCATATTCTTCTTCTTCTTTCACTATTGATTATGCTCCAGAGGGGTATATAACCAAAAAAGTGTGCCGTGTCCGGCTATATGTTGATTGCCATGTCTGGCCAAGTATTGATTGCCATGTCCGGCTAAATGTTGTATGTATTGTATATGTGGTTGTATTATTTTAATGTAATGTTTTATATAATTGTATGGTTGTAATTTGTTTTATGATTGTTGGTAATTTACTTATATACTTATGATTGTATTGTTATTTATAATTGTATTTGTATTATTTTTGTTTTGTATATATATATATATATATAGGTCGACAGACCACAAGTAAGTTTCATGAAATTGAAACTACCGTTACCGACGCCACGCTTAATTCACTGCTACAGTTGATAAGATCAACTGGTGAGCAAAAATTTTAATGACGAACACTACACACTAAACACCAAAAATATATCCGAGAGATTGCAAATCCGATGATGCATTGAAGGCAACACCAGGGAAAACGAATCTCTCGGAAAACCCCTAATCTGGTCCAAGCGTCGAAACGAGCGAATTTGGAAACGTCTGACCGCGTTGATGGACAACTTAGAACTGCTGAACCATCTGAATGTGATTGCGACTGAGTTTTACAATACTTGGCTGCTCATATCGTTTTGACAACTATTGTATGGTGTTTTTTTAGCATTTTATATAAAATTTAAAAATAGATCAGATTATTAACTGTTCTGAATTGTATGAAGTTATTTTGGATGAGTCGAATATAGAAGAAATGAAAACACTTCTGTTAGATGAATGTAGATCTTCAGATTCTAACGAAGAGATTGAATTACGGGTCAAAAGTCGAAGATTTTGTTACAAATGTTGTGCTTTTTTACAGTATGAAGGATTTTAGAAGCAATTTTAGGATGAATAGATATACTTTCGAGGTAACCTTTACGAGAGAACTAAATTTAAATATTGCTGACTTGCTTATTTTTGACCTCAGCGTTTGTTATTAACTTAAGGCATTCACTGGGAACTACCTCATGCTGGTCGACCTAAATGCGGATTTGAGAATGCTTTCGCAGCTACCATTTGATATTTGACCAACGTAGAAACGAAGATGATTGTACAATAAAAGAAAAGAGTTTATAAAATGGCCAGAAAGAGATAGTTTTAAATAAATTGTTGACGCATTCAATCTACTCAGAGGCAACAACTCCTTTCCTAATGTTGCTTTCTGTGTCGACCGATGAAACACATATTGTTATAACTGGACATACAACAGATAACAGTAATTACAACAGACATGGGTAGCACTCCGTTCAACTATAGGCTACGTGCAACTCTAAAATGATAATTACCGACATTTACGTTTGTTGGTCAGGGAGTATGCATGATGCTCGAATCTGGAGAAATAGCACCTTATATAAAAAACTATCCGAAGAAAATCCTTTACCCCCAGAATTTGACATCTTGAGTGATTCGGCATACCCCATAGCCAGGGTTTTTATTAAAATCCTCACAGAGACGTTGGGCATCTTAGCGCAGAAAACAAAAATTTAACAGGAAGCTAAGCAGCACAAGAGTCGTTATCGAGCAGGCCTTCGGAAGACTAAAACGTCAGTGGAATTTCTGCTTTTTAAATTCCCGTAAGGGTTTTCTTCCTTTTCTCAGGAATAGCACGTCTCCCAGAACTGGATGAAGCTAAAGATGAACGTCTATTGTCATCAGAAATGACGTCTCCTATAACGCCTGCCAGAGGTTGAATATTAGCTTTTGTTCCGCGGACTCGATCAAATATGTCAAAATAATACCATGATGAAGATGCTTCTCCTGTTTTCTTTGTTCGTTCCTTATATCTTATATAGGTTTGTTTGAGGTTATTGAATTTTTTTCTCTAGCTCTTTTCTCGTAGCAATATATCCCTTTTTATTAAATTCGATTGCCATTTTTTGCCAGAGCTTGCATTTTTTAGTAATCGGACGAGAAAAATCTGCTTCACGTTCTAACCTAAGGGTTATAAGCAATTTTATTTTCTTCTTGTCCCAAAATTGCCCCTCCATTTAAGTGGAGGCTGCTCACCAATACTTTCCGGTAAATTGGGTACAATTTACTAGTGTTATTTTAAATGTTTTAAAGTGAAAACAGTAGTTTACGTTGATCTTTCAGCAAATGGTATATATAGAGTCATCAGTTTCGACAGGATGGCTTACCTCATTT
Organism: Dioctria rufipes; assembly: GCA_963924295.1. NCBI lineage: Eukaryota > Metazoa > Arthropoda > Insecta > Diptera > Asilidae > Dioctria > Dioctria rufipes. The sequence continues at coordinate 16,145,900 of OZ002744.1, read as the reverse complement.
TTTAGCACCGTTGAATTCATTCACCTAAAATTTTCTAAATATCTAAATAACCTTTATAAAAAACAGCATGATCCTAATGAAAGTAAACACAACACAATGAATGTGAAAGTAAACAAAAATCATGCTTAACGCATACATATAGTCTATACATCAAGGTAATCAAGTGCGTTCGGATTGCCCTGGATTTTCTTTAAAGAAAAATTTTTCAGGGGCAACGCCACTGCGTAACGGCAAAAAAAAAAGGTTTTTTCACGAATTTTTTTCTCGCGAAATTAAATGTGTTTGAAAAAAACCTTCTTAGAGTATTATCGGGCATACATTGAACTTTGTTAATAAATTTTTTGACAGCAGAAAAAAACAAAATGGCGACTCCATAGCCATTTTCCCTGGGACATGTTTTGCTTGCAGGGCTCCGCGGCACGCAGCACCACTGGTGCACATTTGAATCTAGACCAAAAAAAAAAAAAAACCATTAATCTAGTGGCTTATAGCTAGAGAATGCCATACGCATTTTTAAAAATATAATTTTTGTAGATTTGGCGTGCGTTTAAAAAAAAAGTTCTATTTTTGACGAAAAAAACGGAAGTTTTTTTGTTAACAAAAAATCAACAAATAAAGTTATTGAAAATCCCGTATGGCATTCTCTAGATAATGTTAATGTTCACATCTGGTCAAAATTTCAAGTCGAAAATATGAAAATTGTTTGAGTTATGCTGCGTGCCATTTTGAAAAACCGTATTTCGAGAAAAACGCATTTAAAGTTTTGAGAATAGTTTTTTATTGAAAAAAATAAAAAAAATGAAGGTAAAAAATAAAAGTTTTCCGATAAACAAGTTTAAGTTGCAAATGTCAAAAAGGTTAGTTGTGTAACTCGGCTTTTTCAGTCAGCTTTAAAAGAAAGCTGGCGATAAAGCTGGCTGAAAAGCTCCAATTGTGTTTCAGGCTTCAGGTAGTCGTTTTGAAGCAAGTTTGACGCGCTTGGTGGCGACCTCCATTTTCAAAGGAAAAGCATTTTTTCTGGCATGGGACCTTTTTTTCTTATTCTAGACGGTTTAAACTATTTTTTAAGCCAATAAAAATCGATTTTTCCCAAAATTTACAGTGGCGTTACCCCTTAAGGCTGAGTTTAGCAACACGTGACGTTCAAGAAATTCTGACTTTTACAGCACTTTTGTCTTTAAGATCTTAAAGATTGTTTTTAGCAACACGACCTAAGATTTCGCCATCGACAATATTTAGTTAGTTGGTATACCGATCCGCTATCATCTTCCTCTCAGTCAGAATAGGTTTCTTTACTATCACACTGCGTAGCATATTTTGAATTCCCGCAGCACACAATTTTGCCATTTAAGAAAGTAATTTTCTTTTAATAGACATATATTGGGATCAGAACAGATTCACGTTTACCTCTAATGTAGGGAATATGCCATAAAATATAGGCATTATTCCCTAAAATGTAGGGAATATTCCCTTTTCATTTATTTGGTTATAATTATTTTGTACAAATAAGAAATTTCTTTATTTATGTACATATCTATGTAGTTGAGAAAACAGTAATTTTTAATATTTATGGTAGAAAGAATGTATTGGAAAGCTTAGTAATTATAGATAATAAAGATAATAAAGATAAAGATAAAATGAACGCCGAACAGTGAATTGTATATGAAGACGGAAACAATATTCTATTCAAATTCAAAATGAGTAAACTTAGCTAAAATTAGATAGAAAAAAAAATTAAACTAATCTAATATAGTATTAGTCAGCGGCCTGTGTAATGTGCTTTCAGCAATACCCTGAATTATATATATATATATTATATATTTGTAGGGATTTTTCCCCCAAACTTTGTGGCAACAATTTGTGCTTTTTTACAGTGTACTTTACGATAACTTCATAGACCAAATGAAATGAATCAACAATGCAGTTATGCCGTAATTTGTACAAAAATTTCTTTTCCATTCGCTCACATTGTTTGCTTATGTGCGCCGGAAAATAATTTTCTAAGATGTAGAAAACAATTGATTTAATTCCTACCACTTGCGTTACTAATGTCAAATAAATAATTGTCAGTCAATTTCTCTCAAATCTCAAAATATTCCCACTTCGGCAATTTTGAACCATTTCTACAGAATATGTAAGTACTAAATGCTCATAAACCCTTTTAAGAATATTGCAGGATCAAACTAGAGCACTTGTTCTAAAGAGAACCTTCAAGTCCTTGAGTTATCGAGGCTTAAAGTTGAATTCTTAAAAGAAAAGGGTCATACAAATTTGTTGTGTTATCCTGTTTTTACACCAAAATAACAAATATAGTACTCTACAACCTATATTAATATTGCTTTATATTGTTCTCTAAGTTTTCATGTAACCTGGATATATATTTGTGTTAGGATCCTACTAGTTACGGCTCATTAATTAATTCAGCATGACAAAAAATAGATTCTACTTATGCCGCGTTTATGAAATAGCTCTGAATCGTCATGGAGTCTAGGTTTTGTTTTACCATTCCGATGACCCGGAAGGTCAGCTTAGTCTGTTGTCGTCTCATTATTTCAATCTTTCTAAGATCAACTTTGTTTGAATTTCTCAATAGTGAAAAGTTAGCACGCTGTTCAAAAGTCATTGATATTTCTTAGTTTTTCTTCCTTGAAAGTTTTGCAATGATACTAGCACAATCGTCCTGTAAGGTATAAACGTGCTCAAAGTTCTTTCGAACAATCTCTACTAATATTTTAGGATTAACTTTTGGCAACTTGGACAACTTTCTCCACAGATTCAATACCAGTAATAGGTTTAGTTCTATTCCACGACCGACCATTAATTTGTAAGTAAGAAGTCAAGTACAATCAATAACCGAACACTTGTATTCCCTAAAGTAGGACTATCTTTTGGCAATACGATTTTTATATGTAGTTTCACTGAAAAATATTGCTAATCATGGTCTATTGAGGATTATGAAAGAAAGGCCGAGAATGCTTTGAATATCTCCTGCCTGAAACTTAAAGTTCTCAGTGCAGATTTATAGACTAGTAAAACTCTTTCCCAGTTCAAGTGAAATATAAAGTATTTCATATTGGGCAATGCAAACAGGCAGACAGGATAAATTTAAATTTTAAATTTTTCTACTTGCTAACACTTTTATGATGACAATATATATGTAGTCCTTTACGAGAACATCTAATTTACTTGCAAATCTTTGCCCTCTCCCAAAGTCTTTACTCTGTTAAAATTATGTTCAAGTACGACACGATAATATACTAGTTTCATCCTGAATCCTCATTTGCACACTCACCGCACTTCTATATCGATTTGACAGAATACTTGAAGTGAGCCCTTAACATTGGGGCTGGGCTGTTTGTACAAATCCCATATTCAGAAGTGAATCTGAAGAGGAAATTGTCTCCATCCATAGATAGCGTCGTGGGGTGTACATTATCTCTTATTCGTTGTCTGAGTCAAGAGGACATAAAGTGCATTTAGCGTCAACGAATGAAATAGACTCTAACTTTTCTGGAAGTACGTAGAATGTCTAGGAGCTATAAATTAGGAATATTATGATAGTGCTGGGGTATATCATAATTTCGTTTCCTCCAAATCCACTCTTTAGAGTGGATGCTTGAGATTTTATCTATAGAAATTATTTTGAAAAGGGTGCACAACATAGAGGCAATTTTGCGCGAAGAAAACGATAGGAAAGGCGCAGCTTGAGCTTGATTTTATTTTTTGTATAGGTGCTCTTAATTTTGATATTTGAAATATGCGGGGTTACTTTTGTTGATATAAATTTTAACTGGTTTTATGCTAGAGAATTGAAGGGTGATGAACACAATCTTGAGTAGCGTGGCAAATTTTTCAATTTTTCGCAAACATATGACTTTTGGCAAAACTTATATTCATTTTGGATGGAAAAATACTCTTGCAACCGAAATATTTTTTAAAAAAGAAATTTCTATGCAAAAGCGGGCGTTTCGTAATAGCAAGAACCTTATTACTCATCAGTCCAGCTTGGTTCCTACCTGCTGTATACGCCACAGTGCACAGCCAAGCTGATCTGATATGTATATGCACTTAAAATAATGTTTAAGTGTGAATTATATACGAGGCGAAATACTACGTATTTACTTGAATGCCTACCAAGATTAGCTCTATGCGGGACTAACATTTCATAGAGAGTTTTGCCATGAAATAAATTCATAGCGAATTTAGTCTATATGAAATTGACTGAGTTTGCTGCCAAATCCGCAGCTCAAGAATTGAGTGGAAAAAATCTCTTGGAATCGAAAAATCTTTTAAAAAAGAAATTTCTATGCAAAAAGGATAGAATGCATAGAAATTTTGGAGGCAAACTCGGTCAATTTCATATGGACTAAATGCGGTATGAATTTATTTTATGGCAAAACCCTCTATATTCGTTTTGACTGTCGATATTCATTCATTACCACGATAATAGTCGAAAAATCTATACTAAACGAACTTTACTCTCGCATCTGTCGAAAATAAAACCTATGCCTAAAGTTTGCCTGTAACGAAGTAAACTTATAAAAGCAATTAAAGAAATAAGGTCAAATACCACTTTATTATGAATTGAAAATGTATTTTTCTGTTGGCGTCTTCAGGCGAACTCATATACTTTTTAATTTTGGGCATAGTGTCTTGGTGCTGCTTTCGTTTTTCAATCGTTGGAGGTTCTATTCAGGTCCCCGTAAATCAGTTGTCTTCAACATTCATCTCCTTATAGAGTGACCGTTAGTGGTATTCGCATAATGGATAAATAAATAGAAAAACGTGTGTGTGTGTGTGAAAGTGAGTGATATGCTATGATTTTGTTGAATTTATCGTCAGATGATAAATTATCATACAATCTTAAATTTTACATATGCCACACACGAATACGAAACTGTCGTCTTGAAGCCTGTAAACGATGTTGCTTCATTAATAAATACTTAACAATAAAGACCCTAGCATCGATCCTTGTGGGACTCCAAGATAAACTAGAGGATCAATACCAATATATGTGTGTTATTTAAAGAAAATATTTCGTATTAACGGAAAGGAAGTAGTACAATAGAAAGCTGGTTTGCTTAAGTATCTTCTCTATGCAAATCAATATTAAAATTACTACTACTAAGTACATATGATTCAAATTCATTTCTATTAACCAGGGTTGTAAATAATTCTTCTTGACCAGAATGTCTTGCATATAATCTTCATGTATTTGTTCATGAACACTTGGACTTTGTTGAAGCATTCTGGTTTTACTCCAGACTTAAGTATTATTGGATAACTCAGGTGTCCCTGGTAGAGATATTCATTGGGTAGATTTTGGTTTATTCAATTATTTCGGCTTGGTTCGATTTGTTGTTTTATGTTTCTTCGATGAAGTCTATCTGGCTTAAGTATTTTTTGTTCTTGTGTTAAAGTTAGTAGCTGACCTCGCTCCTATCTTTGTTTAGCTGGTTTTTCTTATCTTGTTATGGTACTATGTTGAGAGTGATTGGCTTGGACGTGAAGTCCAGACTGCCAGCATGACCTGACAGATCACTCGCTGGACGGCGTTGACTGCAGGGCGACACGCTAGCTCACCTCGGCTATTGGCGGAGAGTGTGGGGAGGTTCCACGAAGACCTGCCGCTGCCACAAGCCATATACAAAATTTTTCGTGCCTACAACTCAAAAGTCCGCAGCACACATTCAGTACTTAAGAGACTTTTACACCACTTACCTACATCCATTGGGAAGGCACAGATGTTTGGCCTTCTCTGCTCGCCCCAACCACCCAATCGACACTGTTGACCTGGAAAAAGAAGAGCAGCGAACCTGGACGACCTTCAAATCAAGAGGGCTCCAGGAGAGTGAAAAGAAGGTAGAACTTTAGAGCTTCATCACGTTATAATAACAGGTATTCTGCTTTATTACCAAGAAATTCATATGTTCAAAAATATACAAGTACACCACCAATAAGGTGGAGTGAAGATTTCGTTAAGGCAATTTATGGTTCATCATTCCCACTAAATATAAATTATACTCGAAATAATATTCTACTAGAATAAAAATCAATACGACGACATCACCCAAGAAGAAGGAAGGAAGGAACTTTAACAAAAAAATAACTATAGTCTGACTTCTTCCGATGAACTATTTAGGGACATTATTGCAACAGAATGAACTGAACTTCCTTCTCTTTTGGATTTGTAATGCTATAAATAAAGCTATTTTATCCCGTGAATTTCATTCTTTTGTTTTGCTTCCTTCTCGAGATAATGCCTAAGATTATATATATTTCATTTTGACCAGCAACACAATTAATTCGTTTTAGGCGTTAATTGTAAAGCGAATCTTTAAAGATTACACTAGTCTGTAAAATATTCTAAATATATAGAGCATAGAGTAATCTGAGCCAGAAGGGCTAGATAGAGGTGTGTTCCGTTTACTTTTTTTTTTTTTTACATATATATAGAAATACGAAATATAATTATATAATCAATAAAACAACTCACGTAATTCATTTGGCCGGGATCCCCCGCAGAGGCGCCTTCGTGGATGTCCTGCTAAATTTAGTATTCTAATAGTTATCAAATTCGAGTTGCTGTCATTAACATGAAGTCCACTACTTACATACATAGATGTCTAGAGAAACTAATCCTTAAGTACTGCAGTCGATTCCGGTATGCTAATGTTCAGCTTCGTCCGCTGATAACCAAAAATATGTATCGTTTCCTTACTTGTTTTAGGTGTACGCGCTTTTTAGTTTGGTTCTCAACTGATCCAACGATCGGTTGAACACCCATGTGGAACTTAAGGGTTGTTTTCTGGAATGGCTTTCCCAGAGATGGTGTTGTGCGTCCAAAATCATCAATGTAAAGTCATCTCGATGTCGTACATACGTACATCGACAGTCATCTAATTTCTCCAAGATTAGATACACCAATCCTGTTGAACTTTATGCCTATCGCATCAAGGCGCAAAATACAATTACCAGAACCTGTAGCGTGTATTCACGAGGATGTATGTAGCGATTACAATGCCGCCGCCTTTTGTGGCTAATTGTGGCTCAGTATAACGTAATTGGGGTAATAATTAGGTGGCTGCTGTGTATTCAATTCCCGATAAGCGGGCCTTGATATATACGAAATTTTTCTCTCAAAGTCCTAGCTATAATTTCTGTTCGTTGATTAATATTCAATGGCCAGGATGGCACGTACAGCTTGTTGTTCACTTTACGCCGTGAATTTTTTTAACTCCTTCCAATTACAAGAAAATTTTTTGATTCCTTTTCGAAGATAAAATCAAACTTCTACACAAATATCTGCAGTCAATCAAGCTTTTTACCTCGTTCTCTCTGACAGCCCGCTCGAGGGAAGTCTTCTTCTTATTTTTCTTTCGGGTGCGTTCTTCGCGCCTGGTTCTCCATCCAGATAAAAAACAGTAGGCCGAGTGTGCAAGGTGTCTCTAGTCTCAGTGTAGCATACTGCTACATGCCGTATGCTACGACCATAACAATCTTTACATGTCAATGCTTTCATTTTATTATGGAGTCTTTGCATGTTATTTCATTCAGCTACTAGCTGCAGCTACAGCAGAGAATTATGTGAGCTATTATTACTTTTCATATATAGTACAGCACACTTTTGCACGGCGAACAGTTTATGAAATAATTTGAGCTAAAGAAATTTTTCGAAAAGTTTACCAACTTGTCGAAAGGGTTTTCCTTATTTTATTAATTTAATATTGATTTTTTTTTCTTCTGTTGTGTGGTACTTAAATTTCAAATTATTAAATTGAGAAACACAAACTACTGCACTGTATACAAAATTCCATAAACTAACATTAAATCTACCGAATCACTATTTTTATTACTCTTATTTAAAGCTTAAACGCCTATCCAGCTTTCGAAAAACTTTATTCATCAAATATTGCAGAGAAACTGCTCAAATACGACTGACTAACAGATTGTCAATTTACTTTTGGCCTCCTATAAGTAGGAGCTCTCACTTTTAAACTGTTGTAAATATAGTGACTCATCCACAATAAAAACCAATTTTATCGAGAATTGCTCGTTTCCAATGAAGTTCTTCGAATAAATTATGAATATGTACATAATTTAGTTTGATTTCTTATTGCGTGTAATACTTATGATAGGCATGGGGTATCAAAATCTAGATATTGATAATACCCAGTTTATACACCATTTGTGTCATCAGATACTCCCAATATATCCAGAATCCTTAAGACTAGATATCTAGATATCAATATCCTTAAAAATTACTGAGTAACATCATCATTGGCACTTTTTGTTGTTAGTAATAATATGATAATCTGTTCAATTAAGCAGAAATATGTCTGTGTTTTCTAAAAAAAATGGAAAAAGAATAAAACGAACCAAAAATTGTTTCTCAATTTAGAATCGACAGGAGCAAAATGTTCACGTCCCGGAAAAAACATAAAAAAAAATGGAAATATTAAACTCCACGGAAACAAAATTTATTATCGAAGTATGGAGAAATCTCATATTTTTCTTTTTTCTCTCCAAATTTTTAATTTATTGTATATTTTCAATTAATGATTTTACCCTTTAGGCTGCATTAAAACTAATATATGTGTCACTTCCATTTCTAAATTGTTTACGCTTAACCCTTAAATAAGAGCACTAGCAAAATCACTTGTGCGCATGGGGTCAGCAGTGACCTCAATTTCTTTCTAGAAATTTAAGTAAAATACAAAATATTAAAAAAAAAAAGCAATGCAGTTCAATAACTAATTCTTATTGCTTTAACAAAAACAAATAACTTCTCTTTAAGTTGACACAAAAATAAAATAACAATTATTTTATATTTGTATATATTTCATATGACTGAGGAACTTTTTGCCAGTCTTTATAGAAAAGTAAACAAATAAGATCCACTATTCGGAGTAGAGTAGAAAAGCTACAATATTTACTGAAAACTACATTCTCAAGTTTTATTTATTCTCGCTAGAACTCATCCGAAAATATTATAAAATGTAGAATTTCAAAAGGCATACCTAACAAAACTTACCTCACGAAAAAAATTACGTAAGTGGACGCATGGGGTCACACTTCACTATAGTAAAAAAGTGGCTCCAGTACGACGATTTTCATAATAGTGTTCTAAGATGAAAAGCTACTGGAAGAAGACGCAAGGTCGAGAGAGAATGCGTTCTATATTTTTTTCGCGGTTAAAATTGTTCTGACCACATGCGCCAACTTAAGGGTTAAAACTCTGTCAGCTGAATTGATACGTCAAAGTACGGTTTGTTGTCGCATCGATGCCTGTCAGGGGTTCTTTAATATCTAGATATCGGTACCCCATATCTGCCATAAGCATAAGATTCGAAAAATGTGTGATTTTTACTCTTGTACATTTTCCCTTGGCCGCCAGCCAATCAGACGCCTATCAGAATATCTTTAACCAGCATATAACTTTTCTTGGGACTTGTAGTTTGAGTTTTATGTAGATCTTTCGATAAATTTTCACGCTCGAATGTGTCCAATGAAAATTAATTACTTTTCAGGTAAATTTTCCTTAAAAACAATCCCCAAAGGTTATCAAATAATTAAAACAAAAAAAAAAAAAAACAACCCCAACTCCAAATTTCCTCCATGTTTCACAAAATTGCGTACAAAAAAACATTTTTTATATTCCTCAGACAAACGAAGTTATAAATAAAATTGAAAATCAACTCAAAATAAGGAGCGCGCTGAGACAAGTTCAGATCTGAAAGTTTGAAGGGAAACAATGCTAACGACAGCATAAACTTCACCACTGCAGTAGCAGCTATCGGCTACAACACACAATGACAACGACGACGACAACGACAACAACAACAACGACATCGACGACAATGGCAAATAAACAGCTGTCAATCAGCGATCAAAATGTCTCTTTGACTAAGAGTGATGTCACCGCATTTTTACCTCATTGCAATGAGCTTCTGTCCCAGAGCATCATTGATCGTGGTCCTCATCACTGTCTGGTACCATAAAAACGTATCTTTGAGCTGCTGACTTTAAGGAGATGACGACAGCCTGCACTACAGTACCCATCACTCCTCGGTACTCGATATAAATTGTCTCCGATATTTGCATCCAATTGATGTACAACCGACAACCTAGTCATTGATTGGGGAAAAAGGCTGCACAACTTGCATAGATTACACCAGTGATGATGATGCTGCTGCTGCTACTGCTGTACTCACTACATATGTACAATTCTCTTTTCAGTACATGCAGGGCAGGGTGCTGTTGACTGCATTTAGTTAACAAAAAAAAAGGAGTCTCCATCAGTAGTAGGTACCCACCAGTACCTACTCTAAGGCAAGAACCCGGTGACGGTAACTGTCTGTTTGACTGTCTCTCACAAGATAAAAATTTGCATTTTAACAAGAAGTTGCACATGAAGGGTGGGTTGCACTGCACAGCAGCACCAGCAAACTCCAGGAGAATGGCAACTGCACAATTTACATATCACGAGCTGATAAGATGAGAGAAATTTTTGTGGAAGAAATAATTGGTTGACATTAAAGTCACTTCTAATCAGGCTGTTTTGCATGGATGCCTTTTGTATTGCAAATTGCATAAAATGTTTACAAAACAGTGGCTGTGGTTAACGAGCAGATTTAAGACGACATACATACAACATACCTAAGTACGTGATGATAGCGGACTCCTCGTATACTTAAGCTTGTGTACATTCATGACAGTTAATATGGACAAGCCGTTGTTAACGAGAGAGAGAGAGAGAGAGAACAAATCTTCCAATGAAGTCCTGATTCATAAATCATACCAGAAAATAGCTCCCAACAACCGCGCTAAGGTCCAATTGTCAGGTGGCCTTATCTCAGCACAATTTTGTATAGGGAGCATCCGCTCCTCTTAAAACAGTCGACGTAAAGTGATTATGAAAATGACTAATTAACTTGCAGAACAAAACATGATTTACGTCCGCACGAAACCCACCATCACCACCACCATCCCAATGACTATAATAGTCAACAGAAACTTACAGCACCCTTGTTGTGAGACTTCCACAATTTCACCCTATGCCAAACATGGAATAACCCTTCCATCAGCTCCTTTAGTACCACACACCGACTCTGTAACGTCTCTACATACAAACAAACATTCATAGATATAAATATTTCTGAAGGAAGAAGATCCGGGACAGACAAACAATCGCATTAGATAATGATTTGGCATCCGCCGAGAAAGTAATTAGTTACGTCACGGACTTATAATAAATTCGTCTGTCTCAGTGTCTTGACTGGTTGGCTGGCTGGCTGGCTGGCTGGCTGACGGGTTGGTTGAATGGATAGATAGATAGATAGATGGATGTATGAATGGCAAGGATGAGCAGGGAAGACCTAGTACCTACTATAGTTAAGTGCTGGGCAAAAAGTTGAGAAGACCCTCTTCATCTTGACGAGCAAATTCGTCTACTACTTACCTACTCTTGTCGTAGACGACGAAGGTTAAGAATGGAATGGATTGGATGGATGGATGGATGGATTGGATAGAAACGGATGAAGAGATGGGGCCAAGTTTTCTACATCTCATAATTTATGACTTCATTTTGTCACCGAGCTCTATTGTTGTCTTCAGCTCTTTCGGGGATAAATTAGGAAACGGAATTGAGGCTATAATGGAGGAAATTTATCTCAACCATTTGTCATATTTTTGGTGAATTTGTACAGGAGGGATGGGGAGGTTGTTGTGCAATGACATTTTGAATATTTCATTTTGTTATTTTGTAATTATGTTGAATATATATAAACAGGCACATGGAATGGATGTCGTGTGTATGTATATGTATTTCTAGGAATGTATTTCTTGAGTATATTTTGACATTTTTGAAATACTAACTTAATTTAGTAAATATTTTGACGGAGATTTATAATATACTAATGGATGATTGTCGGTTAGAATTTGCAATTTGATATGGAAATGTAATAATTTTATCCTGTTTTCTATCCATTTGAGTTCCGCCTATCAAGGGGAAGCCCATTTTAGGCCCGACATCAACAGACATGAGAGATGTCTGAAACTGTGTATTTTGAAACCCTGAACATATTTTATTAATAATGTCTATTTCAATTAAGCGTGGGAATGACAGTTTGAACTAGTACGATTTGAAAATCTGGTACATAATCGAATTTCACACTCCTATACTCGGAGTCTTAAATAGGCATCCCGATACTCACTTTTTTAGTATTTCCCTATTTTTTATTCGAACTGAGGTACTAGATTTTTCCTATCTGAGATCATCTCTATTTTGGTAGGGTTATGTCCAATCGAAGAACGGGTTTCACTATTCGCCTCAGCTCATTACCAGCTGCAATTCGTAGAAGAATTTTTGTCTGGATACTTTTAGGGTTGGGTCGAAGGCCCTGTCATAACAAGTTAAAAGTCTCGCCGAGTACTATCGAATGGAGTACTTTTTATTTCAGATTCAGAAAACTTTTTCGGGACGTTTTTGCAACCAGAAAACCCACTTTCATGCACTTGGGTTACGAACACTGCATTTCGCATATATTTTATCCGTTATCCTTGAATATCCAAGAAGACGGACGTACTTCTAATTTCTTTGATTTTATTTTATTTCCTACCTACCCTATATTATCCACTAAAACATGTCAAAATTTCAACTTGGGATATCTTGACGGGATCAGGTAGTCAAAAATCATGAAAGCCTCACCAATCATGCATACAAAAAACTTTTGGTTTATTAAAAATTTCATGAAAGTTAGTAAATAATTATGTATGAAAGTGCTGCTGGTTTTATTCAGCCCACCTATGGAGGAGTATTAGCAGCCGCTGTGTTCGCAGGGTTTTATCCACCTAACTTAGTAATAGTGCATATACTTACTTGTATTATAGATTATAACTATTTTCTCCATTTTAAAATTTGAATTGATTTGTCACTATTATTATTATATTATCAGTTACCCTACATATCCTTATAAGATCTAAATCATGCTAGTGTAATTTTTATCGATCTCTGAAGACGTTTGTCCATCTGTTTTGAACGTATGTAGTTATAGTGAATAAAGAAGAACGTCTCATTTGTGTTAAATGTCACTATTTAAACTAGTAATCCTGCGAATATACCTTTACAGGAATCAATCATTAAAACAAGATTGCGGTCCCATTCAGTCATCCACTTACTTACTGGATTGTTAAAGAAATTAACTTGGAGTGATATGCCTAAGCTCAAAGGGAAAGGAGTATTGTTATCAAATGCTCGGTAGATTGTAACAGGAATGAATATTAAAAATTTAGTTACGAAATTTTGCATTGAATTACCTCATGGTAATTTTATTTTGTATTCTATAACTTAGACCGAGATGCTTTTGTGCTGTTACTAGTTTAACAAGCAAAATTGCAATCCTGTCATTTATTAATTCCTTTTTTTTTTTAGAATCTTGTCTAGCAAGTTTCCTCCAATCCAGGTCTTTTTTTATTTAGATTTACACCCGAAATTAGTTACTGAATAAAATTTCACAAAGCCACTCAGCCACCAACTTCAAAGTTATAAATCCTTCTAGCGATTGCTACTCTTTATCCGGAATTGTAATTGCTTGAATGTTGCAAAAAAAACAAAAAAAAAATTAAGGTACAGTTCAGAATTCCTGAGGGAACCTTAAAAGTTTTATTGCAATTTAAAACTGCAAAGGAGTTAAAGAAATCATAGTAGTACTTTTAAATGTCATAACGAATTAGAAATACAAACAGAATAGAATTAAGAAATCGCAATAATATTAATTATTTACAATTGCATTCAAAATACCTTCAAAAGTAAAGCCTAGTACGGAGTACGAGTAAAAATTGACATTTCCATATAAATTTTACACTCTGGTAAAATCCCAGTCCCCTAGTCCAGTACGGAGTTCTCTGGTAAAATGTGCCTTTTTCTTTATTATAAGATAGATGGCGTTTTGTAAGTCTCTAAGTCTCCACTCATTTTACTGACCTTTTTAATGTGCGGAGCATTAAAATGCTGGTAAAATTTTGACATTTGGCAAAGCGGGTTCTAATTTAAATTCAAAATTTATTTTATAAACCATATAAACCATGTTGTCGTCAACAATTTTATCCTTTAAAACTACTACCCTATTTTAACGATCACCTTATATACCGAGAAGTCTGCTGATTTTTTCTAAACTTGTGCAGAAGTATTTTAAAATCCTAGACTAGGCGGATATACAACAGAATGATGATGATTGAGCTGTTAATAGCTCTATATGGTAGTAGTATGGTAAATCCCATGACCTTCAAAGCTCTATTGCCATTTCGATCTGCATTGGTTTAAAGATGGATCGATATATCTAGCAAGCTATATGTGGGCAGTCTCCTTAATACGGCCTCGAAAATTTACCCGATATGAATTTACCCGAGAATTTAATCCGCTGTTCTAAGCGTATCTGGCTTAAGATCTATTTAGCTTTTTGTAACCTATTGACGCTAGAGATCGCTTCCGTTTTCATATGTAGACGCATAATAATAAGTTTATTTAAATTTTAATTCCTTCAGTTGGACAGATATTTATGGCACCAGTTACCCCGTTCACATGAAGCGGACTAGAGTGGATTATCGCACTTCGGAGTGAGATAATTCGCCATGTGAACACCAACCGGACTGGAATTACCTACACCGGCATTAGTTCGGTAGTGGAGTGGAATTAATCACATGTGAACACTTAATTGGATCGAAGTGGATTTACATTTGGATATTTTTCGGTATACTTTCATTTTTCGCTTCGAACACCGTCGTTCTTTCATACAGTATTTTAGAAAATGTAAAATTATACTTCTTTCCATGATCCGTTTTTCAATATCTACAAAAATAACTTCAAATGATAGGTGACTTTAGATTAGGAACTGTCAATAGAAAGATGTCTCTCTTGTCGATTTAATCCAGTCCAACGCATATGAACACTTGGTACTATGCGAATTAGGATTATTCCAGTCCAGTCCAGTCCGCTTCATGTGAACGGGGTAAGTGATTCCTATAATTATACTCCGAAATAAAATATAAACTCGTGATTACTTGAGATCGTTTGACAAGTGTTCGACTCTTTTTTGTTTTTGTAAATGGGACAGATAATTATTTTATTGAGAGTTATGTTCAGACTTTTGTTTAGTCACCATTTTTGAACTTTATAAAAAACTTTGTTCAAAAAGTCAGATGCTAGCTGATCAGCTGTTTATGTCGAATGGTCATCAGTATTTCATTCATGTAGATTTTTTTCTCCAGACTTTCGTGTATATGTTCGCCCATATACGAACTAAAGGCTGCAATAATCGGGAAGGTACAGTTAATATATATCCCTTCCCTCTCAGCTTAGAAGGTATCGAGTTGTCTGTGTGTAGCTCACAGCTGTTTCCAAAGCGGCTATTTGATAGTAGTAAAGATAGCATATTCGTCGACTATTTCTGCAAAAGCACATAGGGCCATTTCGACTGCCTGTCAAGTTTTACATTGGACTTACGTTGAAACAGAAGAGAATGATTTGGTTTTGGTTTAAAACCTTTTTTCCAGCCCCGGATATAAAAACTATCTTTACATCTCTCCAAGTTTGTGGGACATATCCAAATCGTAACTGTATCGAGCATTTTTTTATTATCGTAGGATTATTTCTTTCTACTAGTACTGAAAAAATAGCACTATCTCTGGCGGACTTAAAAGCTCTCAATCTGTTAATGGACTATTTCATCTTACTTTTCTAGGTTGGAATTTCATGGTACATTGTCTCCCCTCTATAATTTTTCTAAGAATGGCTTCCTATTAGATGGTCTCCCGTTGGTCCAAGGTAGAAGCCACTTCTGAATGTTTTGTGAAAAGAATTTGTCAAAAACTTCTTTGAATTTTTGTTATGGTAGGGTCTGGAGTGGTTTTTTTAAAAAGGTTTTCTAAATTTTATTCGTACTCCAATTTGTCCTGGGCTGTACCATTTTAGGAGTGGAATCATTTGCGAGTCTATTTTTGTTTAGGCTAAAAAGGCCTTCCTTCTGTTAGACTTTGTTTTGTTAAATATTTCAGTTTTTTCATGGCTACCGCAAAAAATTTTCCGCGACGAGTTCCTTTGACTTGTCAGCCTCAACGGCTCTAGTGTTGGAGTAACTGGATAAATTCAGATGACTTAAGGAAATTATTCATCTTGGATGTTTATTTTCATCGCTGACTTACAATTGAAGGATTTAATAGATACCCTCCATAGAAAGTGTTGTTACATTTAGGTTTCTCTAAACTTGAGTTGTAATATGGACACAAACTCTCCGGTCATGCGGTTCAAATAGATTTAGTCAGCATAGAGTTCTCCAAAAGGAGCTGTCAAGAATTTAGATGAAGTTCCAGGTTTCTCTGTTTACTAAAATTGCATGCATAGAAACCATGAGATGAGTATCTTAGCATCATTCATAAGCTCTGATGCTATTATCAAGAGTTCTATTTAAATCCCATCCTATAATAGTATAGCACTTAATTTTTTTTTTTTTTTCAAAGTAGTCAGTATAGATGCGCTTCCAGGTTCATAATTTTGACGCTTAGGATTTTCATGGCGTTATCTATACAATATACGAAATCTTATTAGTAAGTGGTCTAAAAAATCCTTTTGAATATCTTCATATCAAAAGAAATTTTAAAATTCTACATAATTCTCATGCTCAGATAACATTCCAAAACTGTATGCCATCATCAGTTTCTTATCACAAAAGTAACACAGGAGCTGAATTTCAATTTTACATTTTGTGTTCTCTTCATAGTTAGTTACCCAAGGCGGTCAAAAGGTAAACAATAAATTCCATCCTGTTGCCTAACCCCATTGCTGTGACATAATATTTGTTGCTTTAAAAAGAATTCATTGCCAATTTCTTAGAAGAACGAATAAATTAGGCAGGACCCGTGGGCGGAGGCCAACAATGAATTCTAAAACGTGACAAATTTTCTTGATAGTATCCAATGAGAACATCAAATACACAAACCAAAGTGGTAAATTACAACATCCTCGTAACTCGTGATAACCATCTCCATAGGGACGAACGTAACGCACAGTAGTTATGTAGGCCCTTTTCCCAGGAACTGATTGCTCACAGGGAAACTATTACATGTCTACATAATATATACCCATAAATACATACATACCAAAGGAAAGATCTCTATCGACTATCACATCTACAAATCTTAGGCTATATGTCACGGTCGGGTCACAAGGGAAATGAAATGTCGAAGCAAAGTGATTTCCCGGTGTGTTTTACTGACCTTCTGGCATGTCCGTTAATTTATTTTTAATTTTAACGTAGAGTGTTCAAGTTTTCACGAAATCCTACCTACCTACCCATGATGACCCATTAGAAACTGTAGAAAATGCGCATCGGTGCAGCCTGGTGTTCGTCCGTCCCACTGACCATAAATTTCCTCTTCAGAATGTTGCTTGGCTTGATAGTTGATACCGACACTTACGGAGTGCGGTAAATTTAGTTACCGCCAGCAGCAGGGACATTAATTTCACTTTTTCATCCTTTCGAATGGGAAATGATAAATATATCTGCGGGCATGATGAGAACATAGCCGAATGGGAAGCATCAGTATAGTGGATACCTGGAGAGTGGTGGTGGAGAGGTCTATGTCCAGGTTAAACTACTCCAGGTAGACATGCAATCAACAGCACAGGCAGCAGCAGCTGATTATACGATGGTAATAAATAATTAATCACAAACACACAAGTATACATTTGTCTTGTTGATATGTTTGTAGCCAGCCGAGGTATGAAAGAGGATGGGATGGGCATTGGAGATGAGATAGAATTAAGAATCGCCTCATATGGGCCCCGAAGTGTAATAATAATGCACGTAGTACCTACATAATGTATAACGAAGACAGGGAAAGGATAGAACCTGGTGGGATCTGGTCGTTTGATAAGAAGTTTACAGCTCAATTAAGAATTCATCTCATGTTGGATTAACCTGAACGACTTGACTTGAGTGAGTGGCGTGGCGACATTGGCCATGATATATTTATCCGAGATCGGATATTTCAGATAAGTCACGCCTCATCATATTTGATTAATGTCTGCCTGGATTGTTCCTGTGATTATTACTTTGACCTGAGACGGCTGCTTTTATTTCGGTTTGTTTGAGAACACTCGCCTGTTTTGTTATGGTTCGAAATCAATTTGTCATGTCAAACTGCCGCGGAGGGGGTTCATTGAACGACTGCAGCAAGGTGGTCATGATGTGGCAGTTTCTCAAATTAAATATTTTCATTGAATGATGTTTTGAATGAATGAGCCATTTTTTGCAGTTGAATTGTATTGTTGAGGTGAGGTTGGTAAATAAAAACTGATCGCATTTGGGGGAATTGATGGATTACTGTCCCTCGGTAATATGATTAAAAAAATAAAAAAATAGATAAGAAAAAAGTCTAATTGAAAACTTGATGCAATGATTGGCGTTTTTTTGTTGTTCTTCTTTACGTTTCATTTCATTGTAAGCCAAAACAATAGTCACATTTTTTGGCGCTTAGCTTAGATTTTACGGCAATCGATACGAAGTGATAGCGTGAAATTGACCATTGTAAAGTGTAATTAGTCATTAGAAAAAATCTTGCAAAAAATTTCGTTTTTTTTTTTGTTTTGTGTATTGGACGAATTTTCTTAAAGGTACTATTGAAAGTGACAAGACTGACTATAGTCCAAAATGTGCTTAGAAGTTAGATGAGATTTCACCCACTGCTAGAGAAATCAGTTATTATCAAATTACTCAAGGCGGGGGAATGAAAGCACAAAAGTAGCAATGTTGAGCTATTTTGAATTTCTGATAAACAAAAAGTGCTACAGGAAATTCACATTATGATTGATGATACATACAGTGGTTGATCCGAGGGTGGTGGGGGCATGACCCCCCCCCCTCTAAAAAATTAAAGTAAAAATAATTCATTAATTGAGTTATTTGAAAAAATAAATTTTTTATTTTATATTCTTTTTATTTATATAATTCCACTTCAAAAAATTATACAAACTATTTTTATTCCAAAGCTTAAAAAAATTCAAAATTTATTTCAATGAATATTATTGTTTGCATGGTATGTATGGGTATAGCATTTGCTCAGAATTTGAGTTTGGGATCCCAACTTTATCCAAAAACTTCGAAGAACATTTCCCAAGCCACGAAAAAGACTCCGTCACTACCACATCAGAGCCCTAACTTAGTCCTAACTCCTAATATTCTAAAATATATGCAGCGTCGTTATGTAAAACCACTGACATGTATAATATCGACTGACTACGTCCATAGAAATATATTGCAGAAAGAAGGCTCACTTCTATATAGCGTTCTCTTTCGGTCTAAGCACCAAGTACCAAGTGACAGAGAACTGTAAACAACAACTAAATAAGTGGGTTCGTCGAAATAAAGGTTTTTAAATTAATTATTATTATTAATTCAAAGATACTCAGCAGGAATTCGAAAGGTTTTATTAAAATCACTTTTCAACTGCCCAGCAATGGTTTTTTCACGACGTAAGAGCTATTTTTGACACCACATATATATGCCAGTGTGTAAAACTGAGTAAAGTTTGGTTTGAATGATTCCTGCAATTTGCACCCTAAACTACTATTCTATTAAAAAATGACTTTTTGTAAAAAATGTATATTAAAAAATGACACATAATCCACACAGCTTAATGCGCTGAAACCTTCCTAGTACCTCACTATAGTACTGTGGTGACTAAGCCCCATTTTATTTTTTGTTCTAACGTTAATTGCTTGCAGGATGAGGCTGTCGAATTGGTATGGTACATATAGAAGAGACAACACTGTCGAACATGGAAAATTTTAATACCATTGTCATAAGACGAATTGAATACGGACGATGACAATTGTAGCGTAAAACTATGACAGAATAGAAGGAGTACCTAAATAAGCATGAAAAAAGTCGATTTCCTACAAAGTATTTTTTATTTCAGATCTTTCGCGAGAAATTATTGTAAACTGATTGGAGAATTTGATTGGTATCTGAGAAGCTTTCAATTATAGGTTTTCTAACAAGCGAAAATCACTAACTTATAACAATGGACTGAGCGTATTTTCAGTTTCCTACATTTGATGTTATTATGTTGACTGTAAATGCAATCACCACAGGAAGAACAAGGTAAATTTAGTGTTTATCATTCACCGTTTCTCTTGCCTATACACATGATTCAAGTAAAAATAACTTTTAAAAATTAAAGTCAGAATGAGTTTAATTGTTTATAAACTAAATTTTACCGAGTCTCCAATATCGGGCCGTTCTTTAGCAGCTAAAATATGACCGCGCAGACTCAATACAACGCGTGGTCAAAATATTTCTAAAAAAACCGGCCAAGTGCGAGACGGACTCGCACAAGAAGGGCTCCGTACCATCGTACAAAATTTAACACAACGTATATGCCACGGTTCTCATTTGGGGCCCCCCATAATGTTTAATTTAATTTTATTTTTATTATTCAAATTTCAACTGTCTACCAATTACGGCTCATGAGATACAGCCCGATGACGGACGGACGGACATGGGGAGGCTTAGTAGTAGGGTTCCCCTTTTTACCCTTTGGGTACGGAACCAGTTAATTAAATTTTTTTGAAAATATTGAAAATATAAAAATAATATACATAATGTATACAATAAAAAATAAAAAATTAACAATGATATTGAAAATACGACCACGAGAAGAAATCCAATTCATTCGTACTTACAGCAAAGAAAAACGTACAAAACTACAGAAATTTATAACTAGAGCTATCAGGGGCCTTATTATCCCCCTGGGGGGTAAAAGGGTTCTTTTTTTAGTTTTATTCGAAATTATTAAAAATAACCGAATTTTATTGATTTTCTTAGTTTTGGCAAGTTTAGAGGGAATCATCCCGCTGATTAAGATTTTGAAAAAGTTAATTTTTGCTTTTGGCCTTTCTACGCTGGGTAGTTTAATAAGGCCCTTAGAAAATGTTTTATAAAACTGAATTATATTTTTAGTTGTGCAAATAAATAAACTTCACGGGATACTTCTTTTTGTAGTTCATTTTCAAATTATGTGGGCCTTATTTGCCGCAGGTACCTTAGTCTATTTTATGTGACGAGGCTTTCCTACTATCACACATCGCACGTTTTCACAAAAACAATTTAAGATCAATCTCAAATGCTACACTTTTAGAGATTTGTAACTTATCCCACACTTAAAGAGAGGTATGCTAGTGCCAAGGATTTCGATCAAGGAATTTTCCCACTTATTTCTTAAAGAAAAATTGATTGACAATTGTGTATATCTCAGAATAAATAAAGAAATAATAAAGATAATAAGGAAATGGATATTGCCAATTGAGTGTAATCTGACCATTGCGGTTATATCGAAAGTGTTATTATATTTGTTAACTTTGCAGAAAGTGTTATTTTATTTGTTAGCTTTGCAAAAAATGCACATGAAAACTGTACCACTGCATCAAGTCTAGCGCCAAATTGCCGTTCCTTCCTACAATTTTTCAAACTATCCACAAACAGACTGTTTTTCCTTCATTTCTTCAAATTATTCCATAAACGTCAAAATTCTTAACATAAATAAGTGTAACGGTACTTATTTCTGGAAGAAATATTAACATAAATGAATTTATCGAAAAAGAACGACATCTATTTGTCAATCCAGAACTATAGTTTTCCTATTAGAATTTGATTTTTGCTCTGCTGATGAGATCGCCCTGTTACTGCTGATCGAAACACTTACACACAGTACCTATACTCCCAAAAATTTCTTTAAGGAAGTTTTGGTCTTCGGCTTTTGGGCCAGAAACTGCCAGTACCTACCTAACTTTTTTCCCTCCAGCATACTGCTTGACGAAATCGGCATAGAAAAAACTTCCATGAGCATTCCTTGATATTTTTTTATATATTGGTTATAGGAATAAGTTTCGGCCCCTTTTTAAACAAAGTTTGTCATTTATTTAAACAATAGATAATTATTCTATGTGAAGTATGCACCATCGGAAACGACAATTTTTTCCTATATTTCAGGTAGTAAACTGATTCCTGGAAGAGAAGAATTCGGTTCTTTCGACTCGATCCATTCATCAAGCCATTTTTCGATACTTTTGTAGGAAGCAAACTGTTCTCCAGTAAGAGCTGATTGCATGGATCGAAATAAATGGAAATCCGAAGGAGCAATATCTGGGGAATACGGTGGGTGGTGCAAGATTTCCCAATTGACTCGTTCCAAATATTTTTTGACAAATCGTTCAAGAAACATTTCGCACGTCACCAAATGTTTTTCGATGTGCTCCCGCAAATGCAGCTTTTCCGGGACAAAATTGAGCTTACGCTTGAAATGAATGTCAATTATTGCGTTCGAGACCTCACACATACATCTTCAAATCACAAGTGTAGTACTTCAGCGAACACAAAAAGGTTGCATCAATAACGACACCTTTCTGAAAAGGGTGGAAACATATACCCAATAGTTTTTGTATAGGAACAGGAATTCCTTGACTCTAGCATAGCGCCCCTAACGGGAAAATATATTTTTAACTTTGTTCAAGTGAAATTTTTCTATTTACTTATTTATCGAATCTATATTTTTATTGCTGAGCAGCGTATGTAAATGCACAGTTTTTAAATTTTATGCCGAGCTGCCAACGAGTGGTCTAAAGAAATAAGAACTTTGAAATCTATCTTGTCTAAACTGTCGAAAGAAAGCCATACTTAACCCAACATAGGGATAGGTGAAATAAATGATGAATTTTACAACGTACATACATAACTTCCTTATTCCGAAGCATAATAATGTGAAATATGACAAAAAAAAACATCTGTTACTATGGCAGCTAACAGCATCGTTTACTCGTACGCAACATTCATTAGCCTTAAAAAGCGCTATAATGACTCACACACGTACAAATTTATTATAATTAATGACATCTGTGCTACTGCACGCTAGTTACACACGGGGTATATTCAATAAATACCAAAAGCAGAAAAAAAAAAGTTTTTTTCTCCCTCCACCCCCCCTTGGAAAACATTCTATTCAACGCTGACAACAAGCTTTTTCGCAATCAATTACACTCTGCCGGCCTTTATGTTGCCATTTTCTAAACGTCTATGGGGCCACCATGATTTATTTTAATTTTCAGTTCAATTAATTATGCGCCTGTCAAAAGTTTATTGAAATATATTTTTTCCTGCCCGGAGTGCTTTCATGTTGTCAAAAAATAATGACAAGCACGACAGCAAACAAGAACGTGCCCAAGACAATAAGACATGATGAAGGAAGCGGTGAGAGTGAGTGCGTGAATGAAATAGAGATAGATTCATAGTGAGTTCTCTCGCTATATATACACGTACGAATATGACTGAAGTATGGATAAAGGTTAGCTGGGCTAGTTATAGTATGCTAGCTACTATCATCAGAGGGGCTTGGAAGGACGGGAGGAGATGAAGTCGAATTTTATTGTACGGGATCACAGCGAAAAAATAGTCATTTATTTCAGTTTTGCGTTTCGTTTCGCCGTCAGTTAATCAAAATATATAAAAGTTGACAGCGTTATTAATCATTTGCTTAAAAGTCGTTAAAATGCTGGCGGACTGTTGGTGTATATTTTTCAGGCTAGCAGCAGCAGGCTTTTCCGATAGAGTCACTCCAGTCGGTTTTTGTTGTGTTTCTGGCGCGAGTCATCTACGTGTTTTTGTTTTTTTTTTTGTCCTTCAACCCTAGATAGATATCGTCGTAAATTCTAATTAATTAACTGATTTTGTCTTGTATTTTGTTTGTCAACGAACATTTGTCTCTAATGGCTGAGAGCGAAATATGACAATAATTTGTTATCACAACTTCTTTAATTGACGGCTTGTAATTCGGGTGGGGCGGGGGGGACGACTCGCGTCGTTTTTTTCTCGCTCCCAACAGCTCCATTAGGGAATTTCCGACAAAAGGGTTCATTTTCATAAAGGGGATATTTTTATCAATCAAACAATGTCACAGTTGGAGCTACTACTAAGCTGCTACGACATGACAGATTTACAATTAGATTAATTATGGTAAAAAAAAATATATATTTCGTTCTGATGATTCTTTTTTTTTTTTTGTTTGCTCCCTTCAGCCTGAGAAAATGGGGTTTTTTAAGGCTATCCAAAACTTGTACGAATTATGAAAATTATTTTTCTGAAAAAAATATTAGAATTTTATGGATTTCGGGATGGAGTGGAGGCCGGAAACATTATCTTTGAGCATTGTTACCGTACCAATATTGTGTATTGCCTTACTTGATTTTTATTTGATTTTAGAATGAGTTGAAAGTTGATTTTGATCCAGATAAACTGAACCAGTCATTCGTTTTTGGTTCATCAGTAAGTTCGCTTAATACTCCTGATATTGTGATGAGTAGGACTTCTGAGGTAGGTACACGAAGACTTTAGTTTCCATTGTGTAAATGAGCTTGAAGTGCACTTAAAAATTAAATTCATTTAATCGAACGCTACGGGCTCTGATAGCATTGTTCGACAAGCCCAAAAATGCAAGAACCTACCCTGTCCAGATTTCGTAATTCGGAGTTGCTGAGCCCGATTCCGGTCTTAGTTTTTACCTACACGTCACAATTTTCGAGTTAAAAATTCGATAACTGGAGACCGCGTTTACATAGAGAGCTGAAATTTTGCATATGGCCTTTTTTAAAGAAAATTGTATTTTGTAAATTGTTCAAAAATGGCACAAATTGGGTAACCCCTTCGTAGGGTTGCCATACAAAAATTTCATTTTTATCTATTTATTTGGACACTACCTGAGAACGCATTGACGTAAAGAGCTGAAATTTGATACATGGTATTAGATTTTTGATGTTGCCATACTCAAGTTGGGGTTTTCACTTTAATCTACTTTTATTTTCATCTAGGATAAAAATTTATTTTATTCTTGTTGTTCGTAAATATTACTACCTTTCATTTTGGTTGCTTCTTAGCAGCACGACTGTATTCTGCATCTAGGTCGTCTCGAAATATGTTCCAACTGTAATCTGCAGACATACTCCTCATACACTTTCCCTTTTAGCGTTGTTCAACTACTTTGATGGTTTGGTGAAATTGCTCCCCATGCTCGTCGCTAACAGATCTCAAGTTTTCCGGGAAAAAGTTCAGGTGGTCGTGCAAAAACTAAATCTTCAGAGACATATTTACTAGCCGTATCAAGTAATACTGGTACAGCAATCTCTTCACTATGTGGAAGTGTTGTCCAAGCAAGACGAGCACTTCTATACTTTATTGTCCTTTTAGTTTTCCCGGAATGCCCAAACATTTCGTGTTCACAAAAATATTAAGAGTCTTCAATGTGCTCAGTTACTTCGGAACAATTCCTCGGACGGCCAAAAGGCATTGAAGAATGCGAGCATTTCCACCAGCTGAGCAAAGTATTAGAACACATTGTGCATATTTGACTTGGCGCCCATTCTACATTTTTGAAAACTAGCCTACCGAAATTTATAAATTTTTTCAATTAAAAAAAGGATTTTCCATTTTTGTCGGCTTACTTTATATTCTACACATACATAACAAAACTTGATACTTTGTGTGTTTGCACACTTTTCCATTTTATGCAACACTTTATTTTCACCAGAACAGTTACTGAGAAATACGACAATACGCGTGAAAAATATATTTATTATTATTTTAAATTTGACCAATTTTCCTGCTTTTACTTTCAATGCGTAATATTAGAATGAAGTACCGACTTTTAGGGCCTTCTATTGCCTTAATTTTTTGGGTGTTTCAGGTAAAGTCAACAGAGACATTTTAGCAAATAAAACTTAAAATTCAATATCTTCAGAAAAGTAGTTCTTAAATGCTCAAATGTGCTCAGGGCGCGACTTTAGAGCCCTATTTTTGACAAATTTTGGACTTGGGACACATTTGGTCTCCCCAAGCCGAATTCTGGATGCGCTACTGCTCGCAAGCTCACACTTTCCGAACATTTACTTTTCTATTTATGAAATATAAAGTAATCTGCCGCTTATTTGCGCTTAAATAGGAATACATACCCTGATCCAGGAAATATCAAATAACGTTTGTCTCCCTGCCAGATGGATCTTTTTCTCGTCTTTCCCACCTTTTGTCAGGAAGTCCGCTTCTTTTTCTGTTACTTATCATCAAAACTCGTAGGAAGCCCAAACTTTCCTTCTAATTTTTGTCTTTCATTGAACTCACAGTTTTCCTCCTGACAGCCAGATGTCAGTATCCTCGCAAAGTGAACTGAGCAGCAATGTGCACCATATACGTTGCGACTATAACAAACTACATAACTCTACATCTTTTCAAACCGATTAAAATGGTAGGTCCATCAACATCAAAAAAACTAAATATTTATTTCGATTAAAAGCGTACCACTTCGTAAGTAACGCAAAGATAAGCTGGAAGACATTAAAAATGCAAAGTTTTGGTTAAGGGGTAACGCTACTGTAAATTTTTTGAAAAATCGATTTTGTTTTTATTGGCTTAAAAAATAGTTTAAATCCTCTAGAATAAGAAAAAAAATGTCCCGTGCCAGAAATTTTTTTTTTCCTTTGAAAATGAAGGTCGCCACCAAGCGCGTCAAATTTGCTCCGAAACGACTACCTGAAGCCTGAAACACAATTGGAGCTTTTCAGCCAGCTTTATCGCCAACTTTCTTCTAAAGCTGACTGAAAAAGCCGAATTGAACAAACTGACCTTTTTGACATTTGCAACTTTAAATTGTTTATCGGAAAACTTTTACCTTAATTTTTTTTATTTTTTCCAATAAAAAACTATTCTCAAAACTTTAAACGCGTTTTTCTCGAAACACAGTTTTTCAAAATGGCACGCAGCATAACTCGAACAGTTTTCATATTTTCGTCTTGAAATTTTGACCAGATATGAAAATTAAAATTATCTAGAGAATGCCGTACGGGATTTTCAATAACTTTATTTGTTGATTTTTTATTAACAAAAAATCTGCCGTTTTTCCCGTCAAAAATCAAACATTTTCTTCAAACGCGCGCCAAATCTACAAAAATTAATATTTTTAAAAATCCGTACGGCATTCTCTAGCTATAAGCCACTAGATTAATTGTTTTTTGTTTGTTTTGGTCTAGATTCAAATGTGCACCAGTGGTGCTGCGTGCCGCGGAGCCCTGCAAGCAAAACATGTCCCGGGAAGATGGCTGTGGAGCCACCATTTTGTTTTTTTTTTCGCTCTCAAAAAATTTATCAATAAAGTTCAATGTATGCCCGATAATACCATGAAAAGGTTTTTTTCAAACACCATTAATTTCGCGAGAAAAAATTTCGTGAAAAAAACCTTTTTTTAAGCCGTTACAGTGGCTTTACCCCTTAAGAAACCTTTTTTTTTTTTATATATGTATATTTTCTGACAATTTCCTCTTAATAATAATTTTATAATTAAGGTTATCATAATACTGCCCGGAATTCCTAGTAGTGCAGTCATAAAATTCATTAAAAAAAACAACAAGCAAGAAATAATTTAATACTTTACATTTTTAGTAGTATTACATACATATTTTGGTTTTAGCTGCTTAAATATAAGAATTTATTTATTCTGAAGTCAAATCCACACCAGTGATATCATTCTCCTCCTGAATCACCTGCATAATTCTCATCCTCATGCTAAGTTTCCTTACTGTTGATACAGTTCTCATATACGGCAGCAAAGACATTACGAAATAGTAATCATCATCTTGAGTTTCCTGAAGGATTTCTCTTTTTTCCGGTAACTCTCTTATTTCATATCCCATCATGACTTCATCATCATGATCATGAATCCGTTTGTTGTGTGTAGAAGTAACTAATTTTTCACCTACAATTGTTACATCGTCATCATGTTCCGGTTCTTGTTCTTGATCAGCTGCTGATGATGCACTTGGAACATGTGGTGTAAGGAATTTCATCAAATCCAAATCTTCATCCATATTATGATCTTCGGTGTCACATTCCGTTTTACCTTCACCTTTCAATTTATTCAATTCACCCAGGGAAAGTTGATCTTTTAGAAATAGCATTGATTCGAAATGGGACCATTCCGGCTTGTATAAGCTTCCGGCAGCTTTACATTCTAAAGTTTTCTTAAGTTCTCTTCGAAACACATCTCGGAGGGATTTCCATTTTCTTTTGACAACATTTCCTGGAAGAAATTAATTTTTGTTATTGTTTTTTTTTTTTTTTTTAATAGAATAAGAAATGCAATTTGAATACAAAAGAAAATATTTTTTTTTCTAAAATTTTCTAAAATAATTATTCGATTTGATTCACAATAATGTTGACTATTTCTATGCACGAAAGCTTTTTCTATCAGACTAAGCTTATAGCAAAAGCTTTTCGTATTCCTTACGGTGAGTATATGAAAGCTGTAAATGCGCAGAAATAGCTAGAAATTTTCACTGAAAAGCATTAGCTCACTACTTACGAGGATTTTCCATCTGTATAGCGATTTCATCCCATAATTTGTGCTTTACGATTTTATTAAAGAATTGCTCATGGTCCTTGTCCCATAGCGGCTTCTTCCTATGCACCAGCACAATTAACTTGTCGTTATCCACGCGTTTCTTCATACCTTTTCACCGTTCAACAGACACAAACTCACTGAAATTCACTCCGGCTAGTCGCTCTTCGACAACTCGACTCGCGGCCGCCACAATAAGGAGGTACAGTCGCATCAAAACATCATGAGTTGGTAGGGTTTGCATGAAATAAAGCTACTTCTGACTTTCTTTTTCTCTCTATAGAATTGCGCGCGACTGAGCAAGTCAGGAGACTAGGAGAAGTCGTCAGCTGTTGTTGTTGTTGTTGTTACAAATGATACTGTGTACTTATGCCCGTGAGATCTGAGTAGCACGCGGTAGTACCGAAAATTTCTAGTCCGCATGTCGCCAGAGAAATGCTTTTGTATATCAGCAGACGAGTTGCCTTCGCTACATCTATACATGTCATGTCACGTCGTCGTCATGCATGCATGCTTTTCTAGTATTGCTACAGGGCGACGTAACAATTTTTGTAATTCTCTGAAATATTTTTGTAATCCTTTCAGATGAGCTTACACGTAATCAGTTTTATGAAGGAGTTTCCTTGAAAGGACATGATTCCTTTTTAATCAATGCTTTCTTGTTTTTCCTTAAAAAAAAAAAAAAAAATTAGAGTATTGTGTAATAACGAGGTATTTCTCGGTTCCTGGAATTAGAAATGAATCAAATCCCCCTGCAAATACATTCTGAAAATTAAATTTCATGATTTTCATTTAAATTGGATTATAGGTACTCATTGAAATTTAAAACATGCCCGTCTCTCTACATGTATGTCCGATATCGGCACTATAATTCGAGAAGGTGATGTTTCGTGACACATCCTTTTTTTTATAAAAATTGATGACCAATTTAAAAAATGGGTGAAATTTGGCAACTGTGTATTTTGTAACGCTGTCATACAAAATGAAAATTTCACTGTATGTTTGTTAAGAACTCATCAAGTTACTGCGGTGACATTTTGAACGGGGTTTTTCGTTAAAATCTTAGTTTTTAATTTGAAAATAGATGAAATTTGGCAACTCTTTTGTAGGAATGTATTGCTAATATTTTAATCTGCCTGATTTTCAATGGATCTCTTCCAAAGTAGATGACTTCTTAGTTCCTATCACCTCTTTAACTAAGGGTACGTGCACAACGGGGCTAGGCCAGGCGAACCGAGGCGAGGCGCGGTGACGATACATCTCGAGATGTAGTTCACATTGACAACAAGGCATGCAGATTCTTGATAAATTGCGAAGTGAAAGCATAAATTATGTCGTCAGACTCTGAAGAAGAAACTTTGTGTTGGTAAAGTAGTGCAACTATATGGCATTTTTCACATAAGGTTACTTCCCTCTGTTTTGCTTGCCATGCGATAAATACGAAACGTCTGGAATTTGTCGAATATAATCATCTATAAAAGATTTACGGACTGATCCTGATAGATTCTTACAATAAATGAGAATGAGTGAAGAACCCTTCGATTATATAAAAAAAAAAACCTATAAGAATATGTCAGCTAACAAAATTAGTACGCTGCACCGAAAAATGCGAAAAAATGGAAAATTTTATTCTTGAGCGAGATACCTCGGGGGGTCTTGCCACATCGCTCGTTGCCACAACGTTATTAAGAACACTTCCATAATACATCGTGCAATCATTATATTTCTTAAACTCTTGATATTGCCTCGCCTGGCCTCGCCTCGTCTCGCCTCGTTGTGCACGTACCCTAACACTAACTGTTTCCTTGATTCTGTGACTACATCTAGATTCTCAGAGGTAAACGCTATTAGGACCTATCGCAACTAGAGCTGAAAGTATCCGGATAATTTGCTCTTCGGACTATCCGGAATTATTAGGATCCAATTCCTCAAATTCAAGAATCTGGATAATTCCGGATCCGGAAACTTGCTATCCGGATCTGAATCCGACCTATCCGAATCCAGATTAAGCAAAAAATATTTAAAATTTCCTCTAGATTGCATTGCTTTATTGAGAAAATTGAGATTTATATTTTCCCAGCAAAGCAATCTGAAGGAAATATCGAACAATCCGGATCAAGAATTCAGGAATCGGATAGTTTACAGATCCGATTAGGATATCTCGATATTAGAAATTCCGGATCCAATTTTCTGCTCTAATTGCGACAGGATTTTGGATTTCGTGTATATTACAGATGTTTCAATATGTGTAGCTAGCCTTTGTACTACACCTTTAGTTTCTGAAGATTCTTATCATCCCACTGAAGAAATTGTTTTTTTCTTATACAGGGTGTTTCCCACTAGGAGGTCAATAGAACAGGAGGTGATAGTACTCACCTAGATGAACCAAAAATTAGATGGCAGGGGAGGTAGGGCATATCAACCGTTTAGGAATTACACAGGGTGATTAAGAAAAAAAGCTAGTTTTGCACAAAACACCCTGTAACTTAAAATACAGGGCGTATGGTCATAATTAAGAACTCATTGTATGCAGAACTTCATGGCCTTTACAACAACTGCTCAACCAACCTCATAGCCCTCTCTCTTCACGCATTAGGGTTGTCTAAACTAAAAAATTTGGATTTTCTTACCTTTTTTTTTTTAATTTAACCTCTATTATTTTTGTCGTTACCATAAATTTTTTTTACAAGAACTGTGAACTGTAGATTTTCCTCTTACCTATTACCTATTACGCCTTATGTGTTAACTATAGCCGTTAAACAGTTATTAACTCATATCCTGTTCAGGTCACACCGAAATCAGGCTAAAGGAGCAAATATAATTGTTGAGAATAGGTTTGAAAATAGGTTTGGGAATAGGTTTAGAGCTAATAACTCTTAAAGGGCGTCAGATAGCACATTGGGTGTAATAGGTCACATTAAACAGGAGAGTCTGCAGCTTACAGTTTTTATAAAAAAAATTATGTTAACGACATTTTTGCAAAAATAATAGAGGTTAAATTAAAAAAAAAAGGTAAGAAAATCCGAAATTTTTAGTTTAGACAACACTAATTCTCGATGGGAGAGGGTGTATGGGGTATGGGGGTCGTTCGAAGCTCTGCATATAATGAGCTCTTAACTGTGACCATACGCTCCGTAGTTTTTAAGTTACAGGGTATTTTGTGGAAAAAACTAGCTTTTTTTCTTAATCACCCTGTAACTCCTAAACGGTTGATATGCTCCCCCCGCCCTGCTATCCACTTTTTGGTTCGTCTGGGTGAATACTATCACCTCCTGCTCTATTGACCTCCTAGTGGGAAACTCCCTGTATAGTAGTAACCGTAAAGTTGCCATTACCGAATTGTATATGAATTATATAGACTAGTAATCGAAACTTCTTTGTGACCACTATAAACCCCTTTTAGAGCTTAAATGGATGATCATATAAAGGTTACCATGACTTGATCTAGGTAACGTTATATAAATAAAGGTTTTATAGAATGAGTAAGAAAAATTCTTTGGTTACCTTAATATAAGTTCTTACATAACCCAGGGCACTTGCAATTAATTTATTTTGGTCATTGCAGTGGTTGCGGTAATGTTACGGGTTATCTTTATAAACTTTGTTTATAATGGTGTTGGTATTTTAGTGATTGAAATGTTAGGGAAATTATTTTTCGTTACCTTTTTATAAAACAATATAAGACAAATATTTACGAAACCTATCTTGACATAGAATTTCGATATTTTTTTTTTTATTGCATTTGTATAATGTAAGTGTTTAATATTTTTACATCTTAGAATTACACGGCATATACGTGTTGAAATTCAGCTCTGAAATTAAAATTCACTGTGAATATCATCATAAATACTTCCAAAAATACAGAACGTTCCAAAAATAAGTAATATTTAAGAATTTTAATTAAATATAACAACTCAGGCAGTTACCTGATAACCACGCTCAATGTAACTTGAACCGAAATGTTTGGGGTGAATACTTGATTTAGCACTCATTAAATAATATATTTATAAAGCGGCTAATGCGGAAAACTTATATAAAAAATATGACAAAATTTTAAATTTTCAATTAGGTAATATCAATTCATAAAATTATCATTACAAATTCAGAAATGTTAAATGTCTAAAATGATCTATTTCTTCATTTAAAAATAAAACCGAAAGCCATATCTTCAGTTTAAAAAATTGGCTTAACTGACATTTTTTTTTTATCTACAATTCAGAGATGAAAAAATTGCTGCTTGTACATACTTAAATGAAAAAATTACCATTATAAAAATTCAAATACTTTTATATAAACTCTGGCTCAATTATATAAACCGAATGACCCTTATAAAATTTTTAAAAATATTATATAAACTAAAGAAACTATACCATATCTCGAAAATGTATCTTTATTTAACTTTTAGTCATAATGGGCCCTATTCTGTAATTTTTCATAAAATATTATTTTATGTTATTTTGTGGCGATAAAATCCCTTCTTCATAAAATGAAAATAAAATATTTTAAAAATTCGTATTCTGCCGTAATTCCATAAAATTATTTTATGAATTCTTTTATGAACACGTAACATAAAATATTTCTATTACTTTTTAAACAGTTGGTCAATTGACATTTGCGTGATACTCTATCAAATTACCCACTAAATAATCATTTATGAAATCAGTTGCTTTCTTAATTGCTCTTGAGATACTTGACAGTAAAATTGCTAAAATATGAAAACTCCTGACTGGAGTTTGACACGAACTATGTCCGTAGAAATGCAAAGCAGCAGAAAGACATCCATTCTGTTCACATTTAGATTCCTAACTCAAATTGAACGGAATGGATGTCTTTCCGGTATGAGGCTCTAGTTACTCTATAAGTGTTTGCTACAACGAAACATTTTGTGTATAAATTCGTATTATTCATAACTTTGCAAAATTAGTTTACAAAGCACAATATAAGAAATTTATTAATTATCCAGTCGGAAAAACTTTTGAAGCCTAAGGTTGAGCAATTCACATGGATCGTAGAAATCGTGAAGATATCGTATCCTGTGATCTCTTCTGCATAAAATTAAAACCTAGACAAATATAATCAACTTTTTATAGTTTACCATACCACACCAAGTGCAAATTTCTACAATTTCGGTGGACATTTTAGTTCTTATTAAAATCTACTTTCGCACAACAAATGTTAATTGACGTATGTCATTTTCATAAAATGTGTCAAAATACCTTTAAAATGTGCTGCTTAGGTTCTTTTATATTATGCTCCATAGCAGGGAATATTTTATGTTACGATGCTTTCCATTGAATATAGTGATCAGTGCGACTCGAAGTTAGCAAGTTAACGAGCATCCACTTTCTTAAATTTTTTCATCCGTCCACTGTAGGTATTAATAAAATTTCATCATATAACTCCTTAATGATAATTATTTTTTTATCGAAAAAGGGGGGTTCGGGGGGTGTAACCGCCCGTAACGCTAAAGGCTTTCCATTAAATATACTTATTAGCGCGACTCCAATTTTGCATTAAGGCGTGTGAGATTTTAAGGAATTATTTTATTTTCATAACATAACATAAAATGATAAAATTTTACCGACAGAATAGGGCCCAATATGTTACCTTCGGGAATGTTACATATCTTAAAGTAATATCAAAATGTCTGTGTCATGTTATTCTTATAATAATTTTCGTTCTACGCTCCTCGTGTAGTGTAGTGAATAATTTTAGTTAAGAAAAAATAAATAAATAAAATAAAATGTCATATAAAATCAGGCAAACTGAAGAGGCAGGTTAAGAAAGACCTAGTTTGTGTATTGTCCCAACAGCTTGGGAAAATATGGGCATATTGAAATGGCAAGATACGAAAAAAATTATTCACCGACCACACTTACCGAGTCGATGAAAATTTAATTTTAATTTAATTTTAAGTGAAGCCTTACCCTCTCTTAAATAAATTTAATTTCGATATCAGCTGATTGAAGTGTCATGCAGTCAAATGTTATATTTTTAACAGTGCTGTTAAAAGTTTGAAGAAGTAAGAATTTAACTGTCTAGATATATTACGATATCAGTGAATAGAACCACGGTTTTTAGTTTCAAGTGCATTAAAAATTAAATACAAATAAATTTAATCTTAATTACTCCTATGGAAGAAGTAAGACCATCCACATCGAGAGATGATAATGAATCTTCAGATTATTATTATAAATTGTCTCGAGCTATATTTATTTAAAATTCTTTTATTGGTAAAGGCACTTCAAAAAACAATTAAAAGTTACTAAATTGCACATTAAATAGTCTCAACACTTCTATCACAAAAAAATTTTTTTTTTTCAAAAGGCACCCCAACAAAGAATAAATAATACATAAAAACTTCTTTTAACTTTTTAAACTTCTTTTAACTTTTTAAATAATATTTAAATTACATGAACTGTCACCTGCCAAATTCGGAAATCTTGCAGCTGATAGTCCGAAATGTCCGAAATTGTTTATTTTATTAAGATTGGTGAATAGCTACAAAAATTTAATTGCAGTCCCTCAATAATAATTAAATCAAAATTAAATTTGTTTTAAATGGCTTGGTGAATACGGCCCTAAAAGCTTCCGATTTTTATAACAGTCACCATCGTTACCAAAACGACATAAATAAATGAAAATAAATGGCTACATTCGATACTAAGGGCCTGTCCGGATCCAAGTCTTCATCTTCGTCTTCGTCTTGTTATTACAGCTAGTGACGTAACACAACAAGCTTAGCTATTATAATAGTTAGACGAAGATGAAGCTAACCTGTCCGAATTCGATCATTTGCTTAGCTTGATTTCACAGACAGCAAACAAACATAACCTCACAATACGTTGTCTATTAAAATATGTCAAGTCGAACCTTGACTCAGTGATCAAGCTAACCAGCTTTCAAAACTGTTATACAAAGCAGCAAACTCGGTGGCATAGTCATGGATTCGGATCGGATAGAGCTTGACGACTCCAAGTTACGTCACTAGCTGTAATAACAAGACGGAAACGAAAACGAAGACTTGGATCCGAACAGGCCCTAAAAGTCATTTGTGTTTATAACGGTCACCGTAGTTACCACAGGGACCTAAAAATTTTACGATATTTTATAGTTGGAATATGTATTACTGAAAAGTAACAACGGATATTGCAATAAGCACTTATTACTAATTACTAGTTATATAATATGGCGATAAAAATAATTATAAATTAAATCTTTCATACATAGCTTCTAGTATGGTTACGCTAAGTTATATCGACCGATGATTGAAACATTTCCATCACCTAATTATAAAACCTTTAGTAACTTACTTCCACGATAACCATTAGTAACCTCAACAAACTCTCATATAACTACGTCACCAATTGGTAATATTATAAAACTCTTATACAACCACTAAATTTCTTATATAATCGAGTAACCACTATATACCCCTTATAAAACAACCACCCATCACCCTTAGTCACCAATGTCGAATCTTGTATTAAATGAAACACTACATGTCCTGCTTGGTGTTATGCAGATTTTAATTGCTTACACAACTTTAGGAATGAGTGTAGAAAGCTTTGTTTCTTTCAAACTAACAAGATTTCTTTCATTATTTACTTCTAAGGCATACATTTCAGAAAACTCTTTTGAACGCTTACAATTCTGTTTAGTCAGCAGTCAGAGTGGATTCAAAGCAATTCTGGCAAATTGTCAATAAAAAAAAAATCAAACTACTTCCCACCTAACCTTGTTTATAACAATGCTTCTAGTCATAGGAGCTATCTGCGATATTAAATTTTTTACCGACTATTCTATTCAGGACTTTTTTTTATACGTAATGACGTTATGTTTTTTTTTTTTTTTAATTATTTAACGATGCTTCCTAAAGTTGAGATTCCTTGTTTATTTATTGATCAGAACACTGACGAAGTTTCTATGTATAGTCTTGAGCTCAATTTGTTAATTGTTCAATTTCTTGATTTTTGAAAGAGATCATTTAGTGCTCCTATCTTTAATGAGAATATTAGAAATTATCAACGAATCGCTAAGCTATCGTGTATCGCCAAATTCTGTGAGGCCATTGTCTGTAAAGTTTTGTACTTTTACTGTAGGAAAGTCATTATTTCTAACCATCACGGGAAGATCAACAACAACAAATCTTGCCTTAAATCTATCGAGTCATGAGGTGAAAGTCACTATGTGGACATTTACTGTCTTTAGTAACGCTTTTAACAAGGTTTCCATCAAATTTTTGATCTATACGATATTCTTGCTGTTTGAATTCCTAAATTGTTGCTTAGCTGGTTATCCTCCTATCTAAAGAATTCCAAGGTAGTGGTGAGAAGTTTTTATGCTACACAATCTGGCGAAATAAAACTAATTCTGATGTACCGCAGGGAAGTCACTTGGGACACCTTGTGTTCATTGATAATGTTTCTCACGTAGTATGAACTCGGAGCTATTGATCTACGCAGATAATGCAAAGCTATATAAGTCCATAAACTCTGAATTAGATTGCATGGAGTTGCCGGAGGACCAATTAGATTTGTTGAATGGTGCGTGAAGAACATCCTGTTTCTAAACATTGATAAATGTAGGATCTCCTCTTTCTCTCGAAAAGTGATGCCTTGAGTTTTTGAATACAACACCAATGGCGTAATTAGTTCTAGGAGCACTGTATTTGACTTTTGTGTGTATCGTTTGTCTCTAGACTTACCTTCAATGATCATATTGATCACATGATCGATTCTGGGTTTTATAAAACGCTGGGCTAAGGAAATTGAATGATGCCTATATAATGAAAACTTTATTCATACCTCCGTTGCACCCACCTTGGTATTTTTCAGTTCTATTTGGTCCCCATCTTTTAAGTGTCACGCTGATCGCATTTATGTCGACGCGTTCTCAGCCAATGTCCAAATATATAGTGAAAAACGAATTTTTTGTACATGACAATCCTACGAAGGAGTTACCTGATCTGCTTCATTTTCGAACGTAAATCTAAAATTTGTTTAAAAATTCCGTGTGCAAAATTTTAGTTCTCTAAATAAACGCATTCTCGAGTTATCTGCAAAAATTTAAATAGCTCTTAATATTATGCGTGGGTGTTCAAATCACTTTTCTCCACGAGCATTATTTCTATGCGATACAAATAGAATATGGGTTGCTTGCTTCGCTGTGCCTAGGGGTTAGGTGGGGGAAGACGATTGCATATGTTTTCTGGGGGGGGGGGGGGGAAGATTGGCTACCATATGAGAAAGAATGAAGAGAAACGGTCAAGAAGGTGAGGAGCAATGGACAAAACAGTGGTGGCATGTCGCAAATTTTTTTTGTATGTAGACTATATAGTGGGTATGGTTGTGCTGTAGTTGGGGGAGGGGAGGGGTGAGGAGAGATTGTGGACATACTTGCTTACGCCTAGGGGTTAGGTGGAGGAAGACGCTTGCATATGTTTTGGAGGGTTGGCTACCATATGCAGAAAGAATGAAGATAAATGGTCAAGAGGGTGAAGAGCCAATGGCCAAAACAGTGGAGGTATGTCGGCCAAATTTTATTTATGTAAACTATAGATTGGTATGGTTTGCCGAGGTGGTGGAAGAGATGGTGAGGAGGGGTGGGGGAAACATGATTATCTATGAAGATGGCTACCATGTAAAAAAAGAATGAAGGGAAACGGTCAAGTAGGTGTGGAGAAATGTACAAAACAGTGGAAGTCGTGTCGTATAACGCAGGCTATCGAAAGAAAAATTTTACCCGAATAAGCCTCAAAATTCCGGATCGTTGCCTTAATGCTTACTTCGAGTCGCGCTAATCACTATATTTAAGAGATAAGAAAAATAGCGTGGGGATAGTTTTCGAAAATAAAGATCGTCTAGTTCATACAGACGAGAAATGGTCAAGACCTGCGATTTTGGAAAGATAAGACTTTTCCACAGCTTTTAATATAAATTCAAAAACTCGCCAAAGAATTAAAATTTGTTGGCTGCTATTTTCTACATTAATTGTCACCAATATCCTTCCGAGAATATTCAACACCGCGAATAGGTAAGAATTTCGATTACCTATGTTATTAATATCGTGATGATGCTGGACTAGAGTCAACAGACCTTCAAAAGGATTAACACAGTTCGCTTAAGACTTACACTTCAGCCAAAATAAAACAAATGGTAGATTAACTCAAACTACACTATTTTTACCCATATGAATAACCAAAAGATGAACAAAGTTAAAGGCTTCTCGTACCTTGTATCGCTGATCTCATTATAGAGTGAAATAACGGCTTTCGTACAAAACAGCATATGACGGATAACTATTCTCTTCACATTCTTACATACACTTGACAGATTAAATGAAAATCAAATGGATAAATGTAGCATGAATGTCCACTTTTAAACTTCAAGAATAATCAATTAAATCGAGCAGGGGTCCATCTTTGTAATACACCACTATTTAACGACTCACCACTTTTGCGAGAGTCAGTATATATGTACTCTCATTTACAGAGTCGATGCTATCCTTTTCTGGGAATAACATATAGATGCCAAATTATAAGGACATTCCTGGGATAAATATATAACAAAAAATCGCAGCTCAATTGAAATTTATTACTTTTGTCTTACCAGGAGCGATAAAATTTTATTCTCTCAAGCACCATCATGATAACATCTGCCAACTTTCAGTTTCAAACAGCGCGCAGCAGAAAACAACTATAATTGCTGGCATTCATAAATCATTCAAGTGCCTAAGTATAAGCTACGCTGAATAAATAACAAGATATTAAGAAACCGAAAGGAGAGCTCCCTTTCATAGCACAGAACCAACCACTTATATAATCCTCTCGGTCATGCCCATCTATTCAACAAAAGCCCAACAGTAAGACCTAAATATCAGCAAACCAGGGCAACAATAAGGGATGTGTTAATCCCTGAAACCAGCCCTCATCTTGGTAATCACCATTATCACCAGAAATTATTATTAGGACTCTATTCAGGTCACCTGAATGCGAAAATCCTGTTTATCAGCTTCTTAGCTGGCTAGGCTACGTCAAATGAACAAAAGATGCTGTCACTCTGGAATACAAGTCGCTTTTCAGAAGTCCTTTCGAGCGACATTCGACTCCCGGGTATCCTGGGCACACAAAAAAAAAAAAACAAAAAATTAAACTAATGCCATGTAATCTGAGAATGCAGTCCTGCTCTTTTGTAGTTTCTAGAATTGAATAGAAAATCAGAGCCAGCCAACGATGAGGAGGAGGATGAGGAGAAGAAGAAAAGAAGGAATTATTACCGCCGGAATGCATCCATGTGTGTTGATCCTGTCGCCCAAAAAGGTCGTCAATCATGAAATCTCTCCTGAAGATAAAGTGCTGAATGCAGGACGTGTATTTCGTTTTTGGTTAAGTACTTCTGGCACTTCCTGAGCCAAATAAACATTTACTTAGGCCCGGCAGGACCTCTCAACTGTGGCATAAGCCGCATTTATGACATTTTGATGGCTCCTTGTCTAAATATGCTCTTCTCATATGTCAGTCGTCTTTAGTCGTCCAGCTTTTGTCTGTTGAGCAGTAGTTGTTCCTTCTCATTTGACATTTTGCATACTGCCTGCCTGCTCTGTATGTCTGTCTGTCTAGTGGGCAACGACTCTTATGTTATTTTAAGATAATTGGAATTGAAATCCGGTAAATCAGGATGACAAGATTAGGGTTTCTGGGAGGTTGGCTGGTTTTCTGTTTAAGGTTATTTTTTTTAAATATTTTTTTTTTACCGCCAATTTTTCAGCATCCTGTAAACGAATGTCCCTTCTTCCTTTGAATAATTAGAAATTGATTTTTTTTCTCTGCATAGTCTATAGTCCAGCGATTGTTTGATATTCTCTGTCGTACAGCAAAATTCATGCAGAGACATATTTCCAGCCCGTTATGGCTGAAATTCTCTGTCATTGGCAAATATTCATTTCTCATATGCAGGTCGTCTATACAGACAGAGTCAATCTCGACAGGACAAACTCTCTAGTGTTGTTGGGACATTATAAATGGCCTTCCTTTTACCTTAGATATACGTTGTTTGATCCTTCACCGCTGCTGTACTGTTAGCATAGCAAGCAACCTTCTGATGCACCACCACTGTGTAGGTACTGTGTTGTGCCATTAATTCCGGATTCCACAAATAATGCGTTTCTTGACAGACAAAGCGGACAGGCGCTCTTGACTGATATATGGCAATGAATCACCACAAGAGAGGCTCGATCATAAATTTTGCGAGAAAAACCACATGAATAAATCAGCGAACAGATTCCCAGCTATACTGGAGCAAAGTGGCTGGTTTCGTAACTACATAGGTACTAGCCACTAGGTATATCGTTTACAAACATTTTCGCCGAGTCTGGTGGAGCTTTACTCGAAGCAGCAGCCAATCCATCCGTTTTCTCTTGTTGCCTCCTCTGTATAGTGGCTGCTGACTATATAGTCAACATGAATCCAGAAACTGAATTTAAATGGATCCCTTGGCTCTGGCCGTCATCTGTCCATCACCGCGGATAAATGGATGACTGACATGTAAAGCGGTGAGTGATTTAAAGGGAAGTTCACAATAAACCGGTGAAATGAGGTTGATTAAAGCTGCATTTAAGAGAAGCTGCCTGCATATGCAATCAAGCTGACATCTCTGACCTGCTGTCCGTCTATACTATAACCCGTTCACTGCTTGTTAGCGATTGACGTCTGTTGTGACAGGGAATTTTTATCATCGCGGTCATCGTTATTATTCCACAGATCGAAAATATTGGCGGTATTTGTTTACATTTTGCAATGATTAGGCCTAGTGGGAACAATTTTGGATTTAGTTGAAATATTTTTAATTGATTTAAATTAAAATGAAGAAAATGTAAAAAAGTTCCTCTATAACAAAGGTTTGCTAGTCAACCTGGAATATGGTATGTAGGTCCTAACAATTTTATGTCAGGGTGAATTTAACAAACAGCCAAAGAAATTTGCAGCGAAGTACTAGTAGAGCAGAACTGATGATTCTGTATAATTTCATAAATCGGTCTTTGTATACGGCCTTGTTCCCTTTAAAACTATTCTAGGGCACCTAGCTTGGTAGCTACCTCTTCGAGAATTGGATGAATTAGCTGACGAGGAGTTTGGGGAACTTTTGGCGTTTATTAATTTTTATGGCTGGTCTAGTTTTAATGCACCTTCTGGATTGAACAATCTTCTCCAGATATGGTCCCAATAAGATGGCATCACAATGGACCAGTGGCTGAATGTAGGTTTTTCCGATTGCCGCCACTTTAACATAACTTAGCTTATTAGACCGATGAGGGACTCGATTCATTAACATACCCTAAATCCATACTGCTATTTAGAGCGCATTCATCGCTTCCATATATCTGACCCCATTGCGAAAAGTTTAGTTTGTACCATGTCCCAACCTAAATTCAGCAAGGAAAATCTTTTTTCCCCTTAAAAATTCATTCTTCAGTTAACTACATGAAGAAGGTAAAAAGGGTTGGGAACCAATTCTTAATTTTATCAGAATTTCTGTTTGGGATTTATAAAGAAAGTCGTATAAAAAAGTAGGGCGAACAATATGTCTAGTAATGACCTAAATTCTGAAGTTCTTTGAGTTAGAGATTTTTTTTTTTAAGATTCATTCAAAGCTGACGAATCTTAGAGTTGGTCACTTTTTTCAGCAAGTCATCAATCAAGTTTCATCTATGCATTTTGATGAAAAATGATTTTGCTAATTGTTGATAAGCCTGCGTTTGTATTGATGATTGAAATTTCTGAAGTTGCGCGTTTACCAAATTGACTTCCGTCGACCCTATCACAATATGTGACAAATCCGAGGTAATGTGCATATTTACATACCTTAATTCATCATTGTATAACACCAAAAAAGTTTTTTACAGCAAACTAAGTTTAAGAATTGAGAATATTATATAAAGATAGTTGAAGAGAGGTATAAACATAGCGTAATCATATCAGATACCAGTACAACTCTTGTAAAAAGTCATATGATTTTCTTATTGTAGCGCTTACGTCGTTAGAACAAACGAACTTTGAATTGAGGACTTGACAGAAGGTATATTTCATAGTCTGATCATACCTGTAAAATTCCAAGTACAAGTACCAGTACAGTACAAATACCTGATCTTGAAATATTTTAAGTCCAAGTGCAAGTCCCGGTACTGGTACTTAAATCTTTTCAAGTACAAGTCCCGGAACTGGTACTTTAAATCTTTTCAAGTACAAGTCCAGGTACTGGTACTGATAGTAGTATTTGTACTTTATAGGTCTGAGTCTGATAATAGCCGTGAATATTATTAGTGGTGAATTACTTAGTTTAATACCAATTCGAGATGTTCTTTACAGAGCAATCATGAGCAATCATAGGCACATTAAGGATTTTCATTAGGTCAATATACACAAGCTTTTTGAGACATATCTGCGCTTTAGTCATCGACATACAGATGTACGACAACATTTTCAAAAAAGCTTATGTAATATCATTAAAATAAAAATGAAATAATAAAGGAACAGTTACTGAACCCTGTGGTATACCACAATGCAAAGTGGCTCCATAGCGTCTAAGGTTTCATTGGAAAATAAAATCTGTTCTAACTGAGAAGAACTCTGAAGCCTCAAAGCCTAATTCATATCCTCTATAGGTTAAACTAAAGCGGTTCTATCAATTTCTGCTTTCGTGTAGTGCTATACTTTAAGTGAGTGATAGTAAAGGTCCCAGTTTGTTCTAGATAAATTTCTATAAATCAACCGATTGCAAACTCTCATTTCCTGTTCATACCTTTATGTTACAGCTATCGAAATGTGAAACCTCATCAGAGACCCATCAGTTGTAAACATAAATAATTCGTAGAAAGAATAGCTTATGGAATCGTGCGTGTCAAACTCTAGTAGCAAAAGAGGGTCTGCAGTCTGTACTTCCTTAAATTGTAGAGTATGAATCTCTATAATACCCCAATAACATCTCCAGGCTGTTTCTCTTCGTATTCATTTCTTTTTTTTTAAGCCAGGCAGGGGAGGTAAGTTTTTCAGCTACTCCGGGCAAAAGCCGTACAAGCACACGGAAAGTGTTCGGTTGTCTCAGGCTCTCCTTCCATACAGAACATACATTCAGAGCTGTCAACAATTCCCATCCTTGCTAGATGAGCATGAAGCGAGCAGTGATGATGCCAACCGCAGTTCTGTTAAACTGTTTCCTTCCAAACCATAAGAGAAAGTCAGGGAAATTATTATTAGGCCCATTCAGAAAAAGTTTTGTACACCTGCATGTGCTCATCGTTCCGATCCAAAGAAAGAGCCAGACCTGGCGATGAGGTCAGCCATTTCAATCCCTATATATCCAGGAAACCACTGAAAGCACACTTTGTCGTGGATTCACAGCATATCCACAGACGTCCTGCAATCCCCCAGTAACTCAGATGTTATCCGAGAGCCACTCAGAGCCATTAAGGCTGCCTGACTATGAGAGAAGATAGAGAAGACTGTGAGAGGATAGCAAAGACTTTCCCTTGATTTCCATATCAAGGGTTATGTTGACTACGATTGTGATGGCGAAGACTTCAACCTGAAAGACAGTGGTAGTTCCTAGTGAGTAGTCCAACCCAATGTCAGATTCAAGAAAGTAAACATCATCACCGGCTCCAAAATTAGTGGGAGAGCTGTCGGTGAAAATTTTTAGAGCGGACCGGCGAAGGCTCGATAATCCACATCCCTCAACCATTCGTATTACCTGCGACGTTTTCTATTTCTGTCATTGATTGTGGTTGATTGGAATTGAAGAGAATCTCAACGATACAGATTCTTTTGC
Organism: Dioctria rufipes; assembly: GCA_963924295.1. Lineage (NCBI taxonomy): Eukaryota > Metazoa > Arthropoda > Insecta > Diptera > Asilidae > Dioctria > Dioctria rufipes. Next base: position 16,101,591 of record OZ002744.1, on the reverse strand, counting down.
TACCTAATGCTTGGTACTAACGCACGACGTCGTTGAACATCCTCAATGAGAGCTATAACGACAGAGTTTCTTTGGAAGAGGTACTGAAGGTTTACTGCAGCTGCCCTACTACCATGAATTAATTTGATTATTATTCCTTCTCTCCTCAAAATACCATTCGTTAGGAGTTAAAATGTTTTCACTGTTCTTCGAAGAAACGCCAAACTATGGCAGTCGTAGCTGAAGTACCCTTTTTCCCAAAGCGTTCCCAATATTCCGTAAGCATACAATGGTGAGGACCGATAATCTGGTTGTCCTTTGAGAGAACTGACGCAAGCCATAGCATCCATTTACAGAACTTCTGCGGTAGCTTGCCCTGACAATCGGCAGTCATCGCTATGAGACCTGGTTTGAAAAATTTTGTCGAAAAAGATTGGTGAGGAGCACCACTGGTACGTCATATGAATTTCATGATGATGTATTTTATCGTTCTACTTCCTTTCTTGCAAGACAACAAGAACCATCTTTCTGCTTACTCTGGTTTTCCTTATGGTGGAGTATAGTCTTTAACGTCATTAATTATCCCTTCATTTCTTTGAGGTTTGACGATTATAGTAACGGAGACTTTGAAGAGTGTTGGGATGCCATTTTGCTCGACCAATTCATCTTTCCCAAATGTTTCTGAACTGAACGTACTTTTTCCTTTGGAAAGATAACTGAAGCTGTTCCAACAGGACGCTCTAAGGTGCTGTCTGTTATTGTTGCATATATTTCTCATAATATTTTAAAGCCGGTGTTGCTGTGACTAATTGAAACATTCGATCATCATCCTTTTAGTTGAAACACAGGATTGGCATCTTTATAGACTTAGATGACGGAAACATTTCCCTCTCTTAAGAAAACAACAACTACTTATTCGCTAACTGATGCTAACATGATCTGGATTCTTTGCTGACTATTTTACCAAAAATGATTTGAATATGAGAAGGATTCAACAGGTATGCAGATTACTTTTCTCTGGTTCTCTCAGATAAAAGTCTTGAAATATAGCATACGTCTACCGCCACTTCCTCACCTTCAATTCGATTCGTGATTAATTTATGATGCCATTATTTTTGCGGTTTTATTTTCTTGGAAATTATTTTAAATTTTCTCGGTTTCTTGTCTTGGATGATGTTCTACAGCAATCACTCCTAGAATAGATGCAGACTTCGAGTTGCTCAAATCAATATTACGTGGCCAATTATTATAATATGCGGGAAGCTACCGAAACACGTGAAAAAAAAATAATTCTATTCCGCGAAAAAAGCGTTTATTGATCACCTTACGTATTTATCGAAAATAATGTCTCTCGTGACCAAGGTATATTAGCTGGCAATCGGCAACGTAATAAACCGCCAACATGAGAATGATTGACTTCTGCATGAGTTTTGTTTTGAACGTGACGTCTTCCTTTTTCCAAACTATAAATAACGAGATGATTGACAGTGTTGACAGTTTTGATGGATGGTCATCAGTTGGGGAAAAAGCAAAAAAAAAACAACAACCTTACGAAGAATAACAAGTGCCAATCGAAGAATAATAATAACAGGAACAAAAACAACAACAACTACTACAAAAGCCCAAAGCCATTCCAAGTGGATAAGAAGTTTCGGCTTTTCTTCCTTTTAAGTTGAAAAAGGTTCCCCCTTGGACGTGCATCAAATGTGTGACGATTTACATACAATGCCAGCCAAAAGAAACGAGATTGACAGAATGTTTAGATGAATTGGTTACAATTGGATTGCGAGCGAAAATATGCTAAGGATGGGCTGAGGGGCAGCACCGGGGCGGTTGGTTATGATCATCGAGAATTGCTCCTTGTCAGGCAACAATCGTTATGTGCCAACGGGAATAGTCAGCCCTTGATGGATATGCCAGACCAAAACAGGGAAAATTCAATCCCGCTGTTCACTCATTCACTGACTGCCTGACTGACTGACTGACTTATGTTCCAGAGGCCTTTGGCTATCTAGCTAGCTAGCTAGCTAGATATATGGATGAAAGGACAGAGTTGGATGGAATGTCTGGCAGGTCGTCGATGTCAATTGCATTGAAATTAATTCTCAATGCCAAATCAAAGTCAAATGCCGCAAAGAGAATTTTATTTGTTCACTGTTGTCGCATATAAACGTGAAATTATCTCTCTCTCTCTGCTGATGCACTCTGGTTGGGTTGGCAACTGCATTTGCCAGCCAACATAATTTTAAAACTGTCCGGCTTGAGATTTCAAGGCATAAAAGATGCTGGCTCTGTGTGACAGAAACACTGTGACAGGATAGCATCAGTAAGGACAGTTTAAGTGAAAGAAAATTCTCGGCCAAGATGAATTATTCGCTGACATCGGCTTATTTGAGATTGACAGATGCCAATTTAAAGCAAACAAGTGACCAGTTACATGTTGCAATCTCCACTTTTGGTTAGCCGATTTATGCTTTCTCAGATCTTAAAAATTTTTATCCACTGAAATTTTTAAGACTTGACACAAAACAATAAATTGATGTCAATGCCGCAATGAACGTTGGTTGGTAATTGCGCGGTTGTTCGTCTGAAAAGGCTGAACTGAAATTGTATTGGACTAAGTTTTTATTTTTTTTTTTGTTTCGTAAGAATCAAAATCGATGAAAAAAGTAGAAATTGATTACGATTATGAAAAATGCGGGGATTTTCTTCGTAGGTTTCAAAGAATTCAAATTATTTTACGATTTTATTCTACTGAGGTCTACGAATTCGAAACTATTCTATTCTTACTGGTTCTTGGTCTCTTTATAAGACAGCATTGATTATTTATTAGGATAAATGGATGCTTTCAGTGCTGCCTGTTTCTATTTAATTATCCGTAGTTTCTACCCGAAGGTAAGATTATCCCTATTATACCATTTTTGGCAGCTGCAAAAGGAGAAGGCTGTATATATGTTCCATGCTGAGAGAACACAGGTACTCTGATTCCTGATAAATGACGTGTTCATAGTGAACCCTGCACGTATATAGCCTAGTAGTCTTGTCTCGGAACTAGTACTTTGGTATGCTATAAAATAACTGGCAGTAGTCCCAAGCCTCTGCTAACTTGAACAGCAAATCATAAACTTCACGTGGTCTACTGCCGTAACTTTATGCCAATATAAGTAAGCCCGAATGAAGTTTTTAGTCTCGTTTAAGGATCTAAATGAAAATCCACTGGAAGTATCCATGGCCTTATGGTCATGGACTACGAAGCCATATCAATTGGATAGTCGACATTACTAATTTGGTATACCACGGAGTTGAGGAGCCCTGGATAGTTCCACTATAGTAGTGCTATTCACCTCAATACGGAGTAGGCCCCTTGATGGATCATCGTGAGGATTGTGGTAGTTCATATGCGAGCAGTGAGAGAGAGTGTCTGAGTCTGCATGACTTAGGTGGACATTCTTCTTTGAACAGAAGAGTATATCATTTTGAATAAATTGCATACTGCGTCCGAGGATCTGAAGGATTGTCGCTTGTATTAATGTATACTTGGATATTTGGCTTTCAGAGTGGAGCCGGGTCTCGCTTCGACCAGTAAGTTCAATGTTAAGCATGCAATGGCATAAACTGTACACATTGGGACTGGATATATTTTGTCTCATGACTACGCTAATTGTCGCATTGATACTAATCCGTGCATTAAAACTGCCGTAGAATCAAAGCTTCGAGCTAGGTCTCCACGTGAAACGACGACAGAACCTGTCTCCATTATACCTTAGACATGTTTTCTATTTTTCGAATATTTAGAATTCATCCTAAGGTCAAATATCTGGGAAATATATTATGATATTGACAATGGCAGTAATATACAATAATACACTTTTCATAAGGTAGTAGATTATCTCACCTTCGACACTCGGATAGTTGGGAGGTAAGCTGTCTTTGAAAGTTTTTACTCTGCCCATATTTCAATAGGTTTGAAAGTAATCGTTATTCGTTCCCAAATTGTTAGTCCATTAGATCATTGCTCTCTAGAATTTTTACTAAAATGCCTAAACATACTGACTTACCTACCTATAGCAACAGAAAAAATAACCTCCATAAAGTTACTGAGAAATGGAGAAAGAAGAACTTTAAGAACTTTTATTTTTAATGATTCTAAATCAAATTTACAAATGCAAGAAGAAAAAACAACCGCCTCGTCCGGGGTTTGAAACCGGGACCTTCCGCTTGCCGGGCGAGGCGGTTGTTTTTTCTTCTTGCATTTGTAAATTTGAGTTAGAATCATTAAAAATAAAAGCTCTTAAAGTTCTTCTTTCTCCATCATTGACCGATTCTAACAAGTTTAGGTTCGATTCCCGTCCGCGGGAAAAATAAATAAAAAAATTGAATTTACAATTTATTTGTGCGCTTTTATCGTTACTGGTTTAATACCAGCTGAAAGCAAAAACGTGGCTTAGTAGGCTAGTGACAAAAGTAACAAATTGATAAATGCAAGGGGGAAAATCATCGTCTCGTTAGCTCAGTGGTAACAGCAGTCGCCCGGCAAGCGGAAGGTCCCGGTTTCAAACCCCGCACGAGGCAGTTGTTTTTTTTTCTTGCATTTGTAAATTTGATTTAGAATCATTAAATATAAAAGTTCTTAAAGTTCTTCTTTCTCAATCATTGACCGATTCTAACAAGTGTAGGTTCGATTCCCGTCCGCGGGAAAAATAAATAAAAAAATTACTGAGAAATGTTTAAAGTGTAACAGAACATTGTAAAATACACAACACATATGCCCTTTATCCGCCACTATGTGTTATTTAGTTTTAATAGTCTCGTAGTACACCGCTTGAGTCCAATTTCAAATTTTGTAAACTGCAGAGCTTAGATGACCAAAAAAAAAATCTTCAATCAGACGACACTGGGGAAGATTCATTCGGGCGACACTAGGGAAGATTCGTAGGATTCATTTCTTTTAGAACAATTGTAATGCCTTAGTTTCTCAGAAATTTGGCTGTCTCTTTGACATAACGTGAAGATGCATTATCGGGCCAAAATACATAATTATCTTGATTATGGCTTGCTTTGATGATAGGAATCAAAATTTTCCTCTAAACAATAATTTTGATACACGTATTGCTTGACAGCTAGGCAAGAATCAATCAGAAGATGTTTTGAGAGTCCTCTCTTGAAAACTGGTATGTAAAGCAAAACTTTTTTCCCGAAACTTTTACTTGAATTTTTATTTTACATTTGCGGATGGTAGACAAGAGCTACTTGAACCTTGAATAAAAACCGAACAACCAAAACAAATGATTTTTTAGAAAAATGGCTAAGCATCCGTCTGAAGTCTGATTTTACTTGATATATGTCTTCTTCTTGTTATTGTGATAACTTCTGCTTTTTTCTCGCTTTGATCAATAATTTCTTAGCTGGATCTCGCTGGCTAACACCGTCTTTATTGCGAAGAACATGGAATTTACACCTTTTAGTTGCTTGAAACTCATCACTACTCGCCTTCATTTTAAAATATTATAAATAGTTAGTTCACTTTCATCTTCCATCACAAAATGATCGACTGACTCATTCATTATATCAGAATATTTCCTTTGATCAATCCTTAAAAGACTATGAAAAATATTCTACCACAAAAAGAAGTTGGAACTCTAGTGATAGTCGCCTTCAGTCAAACTCAGTAGATCAGTTGATAAGTATATTGACTACCATCCCAGAGATCTGTGAGTTGAAATCTTACTTCGATACGATCTCTGGTTTTCCTCCTATCTAGTTTCCTTTCAGTTGGAAGTTTTTATAGCTCATTATCTATCACAGCACGTACCTTCTAACCAAAGTAAACTTTTCAGAGCCTCATTCAACACAGCAATTATTCTAAAAACTTTTATGAACAGTTTTAGATGTTACAACCATAACGGATGTTAAGGGGATTCCCAAGTAAAGGCATTTGAACCAATTACCCCTACAATATCTTCCATCAATATTGCGAAGAGTCTAGTCAGGTGATGATCGTATTTCCGCTAAAATATTTTTCACATACCAACAAATCTCGGTGTCACCAGTTAGTATGGACGATGAATATGAAGAAGCGCATCATGATACGTTCTTCAAAGGCGTTTCTGAGGCCTGTAGTCTAGAAAGAAATGGGGATCAATAGTAAGAGGATTGATGGAGGTAATTCTCACATCATATATAGGATGCTGGGTAACCCGATCACGAAATTTTGTCTTTCCAATTCTGTGGTGCTTCGTAGTTGTTGAGCTCGTAGAGCGCTCCAAGAAGCAGGAGCTCTTCAGTGAAAGAGAGGAGGCTGATGTTTCATCGTTAAATCTGTGCTATCACACTGGTGCAACAAGGAAGGGCAAGAGGGTTAATGTCTCTTTCACAAGGAAAAAAATTGGGATGATAATGCATTTCAGTCAGAATGTTAAGCATTTGGCGGCATTTTTGAGATTTAATACTACAGGGTGGCCCAAGTAAGACTGAAGAGTTAAGATTATACATAACTTTTTTGTTTTTAGTTATTTTCATTTTTTACCTTTTGCAGGTTATTTAATTTGTGTTTTTTTTTCGTGTTTTAGATATATAATGGCTACATATGGTGTGTAAAATTTATTGAATTTTTTTATTCCTCTGAAAGATCTATTATCACAACTCAACGAAAATATCGTCGTCACTTTAATGTCAGATCAGCACCCAATGAGAACATGATTAGGAACTTAGATTCCTATTTTGAGGAACAGGGATCAGTGTCAGATCTTCTGGAAAGCATTGAGGTAGTAGTTATGACGGCTGTACGACAGAGTGTAAACGAATATCTATCTGTCTCTACTCATCGTCCTTCTACTAAATTTGGAATTTCTAGAATATCCCCAAAACGAATTTTGAAACTGAGTCTTAAAATTTGTGCGTATAAAATTTAAAAGGTACAGAAACTGCTTCCTCAACATCTTCAGGCACGCCTGCAATATACCTACCATTAGTTTTGCACAAATAGTCAAAGAAAATAATTACTTTTTAAACAACCTTATAATGCGCGATAAATCTCATTTCCACTTAAATGGCTAAGTGAATAAGCAGAATTGTAGATTTTGGGGCACCCCTAAGTAATGTCCCGGTTTGTATGCGAGTTCAAGTGGAATCAGGTACCCGGGTACTTGCTTCCAAGATTTTCGATTCAATGTTTACTCGGGTACGCGGATATCCGGATATAATCGATTCTCGATTTCGAATATCCGGTTATCCGGGTACAATCGGTTATTAATTTTTTAGTACTCCGGTACAGTACCGAACTTGTGAATTCAGCCATAATAAAAAATTTTAATTCTGCTACCCAAATCGCATTTTACTTGATTTTCCATATTAATTAACCAAATTAATTGTTCAAAACCTGATTTAAAGGAATCGATTCCTCACTAATAGATTCCAAAGAATCGATTCCTAGCAACCCGATTCCAAAGAAATGGGTATCCGGGTTACTCAACTCTTCCCCCTGAAACCCAGTTACCTGGTAAGAACCAGGTGGTCGAAAACCCTGGCATTAAGGAACATTACACTTCAAGTATTATATGAGCATCAATTACACCCCTCCAGATGTATTGTTTGTTGTGGTGTTATTGCTGATAAAGTTATCGGTCTATATTTTTTCGAAAATGTGGAGAGTCAATCAGAAACCATTAACGCGGCTTTGTATAGGACTATGATTGAAAAGTTTTTGCGTCTAGAAGTTGAGAATGATCCGAACATATGGTTTTAGTAAGAGCCACAATCGAACTTCTTTCTAAACTTTTTAATGTACGAATAATTTAATTTAAATTCAGATTTCGGTTGGCCTCCTCGTTCATCAGATTTGTTTGACTGCTCCTGATTTCTTTTTTTTTGCTCTTTGAAGGGACTCCTATGTACATATGTCAATAAAACCTCAAACAATTCAACAGCTTAAGACGAACATTTATGTTGAAATAAGAAACCTGGAGCTATAAACTTTACGGTCAGTAATGGAAAATGCCAATATTTGTCAGCAAGAAAATGGAAACCATTTGGCCATGATGTCATATTTCATATTTAATTGTAAAAAATTTACATAAATAAATTATTTTTAGGAATAAAAAAAAAGCATTAATAAAAATTTAAAACAATAAAGATACAGTTATTTGGGCCACCCTGTACAATCGATGCAATATCGAGGTATGTAATAAAAATTTCAAGGTAAATATTTTCAATGAGTTTGCCGAAAAGTGTGTTGCAGTCTAAAATTATGTTTTTCATTATGCATGCGTTATTACACTAATAATGATGGGAGGTTCTTTTCAGGAATAAACTATGCAATGTCTAAAGATAAGCTTTCCCAAATATAACGGTTGTAATACAATCCACTTCTATTTCGGCGATGCAAATCATACCAAAACTTTGTTTTTTTTTTAAATTGCATAGCTTAGAAAACACAGCTTAGGCAGGAAAGAAAGGATGGGTAAGCAATTGATGATTACTGGGTTGTGTCAAGCAGAAGACGGTCTGCATTTCGCTTGAATGTCTCCGGCACGTAACTCCCCTCCCCCTCACATAATATTGTAAATCGTTCCACATTCATGTTCATATTCTGCTTATGAAGGACTCGCAATTTTACGGTACAGCCGAATTCGGCTTCAAAAGTGTGAGGGTGAGCTTGGGTTACAGCAAACCTGGTATACGTAGATAGAATTCTACAAGGGATGAGACTAGAGATTTCGCTAGAGCAATAGCCATAGAAGTAGCGATAAAAATGACATGGACATCTGCTATTATTCTTATGCTTCAGGGATTTAATAGTTGCTATTGCTATGTCATCGTTAATCAACAGAAAGGCCTTCTTTTGGACTTTGTCTAACGCAGCCCATGCAGTATGTCCAGCCCATGCCCAAATATGGGAATTATATTCTAATATAGACTTGATATTAGACTTGTAGATTTGCGCCAAGTCTAATGAAATAAAACTTTGTGGAAAGATTTCATAACCTCTCATATGTGTAGGAGAAATGCAGGAGAGACACAGAGCTCAATTAAGATACTTCAATTAGTAGGGCATCCCAACAGATATCCTGCAATGATTTAACTAGAGACACCGCAAATGCTATGGAAGGAGTTAATGAAAATTGATTCCATAAAAGCTACCTACTGTTTTGTTATACTGAGATGAGGGAGAGAATTGTATGAAATAGTTAACTCCATAATTGCCACCGGTATAGTTATCATCTTTCACCCGACAAACAAAACAACAAGAATTCTCCGCTTAAATCATAACTTGTCTTAAGTCCTGTATGTAAAACTAGGAAAGAGCACGCAGTCTTATATATATAATCGGATCATTCTATAAAAATTAAAAATTAATAATAAATCAAATAATTTTAAATTAAACTAAAAAAAAAACATATAGATAAAACCATCCCTTCAACTCTCCCCAATTCAATGGAATTTCATTCACCACAGTGCACACAAAGCACGTACCCAACTCTCTCTATCATTAAGAGAAATCTTTTGTTTCGTATAATTATTCTGTCTGCAAAGTCATTTAATTATCTTTGAGTGTGGAAGCTTCTTCACGGAAATCGCCAGTTAAAAATAAAAACCTCTTAAGCACAAAATAATCCACTTACAAGGAAAGCTATAAATCACCTCTTCAGGAGGAGAACTCCATCACTTCGACATTTCAATTCGTGAAACAAAGGAGCACATTTGTGTGTGATAATTGTTTCAACTACTCGCTCGGATGAAACATGACAGCGGGATTACGTAATTCCTTCCTGCCTCCTCCTCCTCCTCATCCTTTTTAGTATAAAAGTGTCAGGGTAATACATATAATAGAAGAAGAACATAATACAAAAAAAAAACAAAAATGAAGTAGAAAAAAAAAGGCAAATGACTAGCAAGCAAATACCCCGCAGGAACCATTTATAATCATTACAGGGATAAAGCGAGTAATAAAAAGTGACACGAGTATAACTCTGGCATGTCAACTAGAATGTCACCAGAACATGTTCTGTCGCTCAAGTATAGAATCTGACAGGGGCCTGTGTGACTGGGGTGTCTCCTGTGTCTCCCTATATCCCCTACAACGAATGAACTCATGGTAATGATGATTTTTTGCTGTCACACATTATTTCTGTATTTTGACAGTTCAGTTTATTCCTTTGAGAGCTGTAAATTACATTCCGTGTGACAGCCTTATGTTTCGCCTAAATTACCACCGCCTTTTGATGAATATATGACAAAAACACGACCCTGGTCTATATTTAAAGCAGCTAGCATTCTTAGCGGTATAAGGTAGGTAGGTACTCCGTGTACAAAGTGACTCTCGTTAGTGCAATTAGGTCTCATGTTCCTAATGGCCTTTTGACAGCTTCACGCCACATGATGTTATTTTTTATTAAAATAATGAGAAAATCTTCCATGTGGTCGCAGAACAGCAGAACACAACAAATATAGGTTAAAGAAGTTTGCGAAAAATAGAATCTCTTCTCACTCTCTTAATAGCGCCTCGTATGAAATTAAAAATTATTTTTTGAAAATGGATGAGAATACTATGAAGAAGAAATGCTGGTGATCTACTTTTCGGAAAAGTTCTTCTTTTATAACAACTACAACAGAAAATTTAGAGTGCGCTATTTCCACACTTTAGAATACTTCATAAAAAGTAGGTCGTCTCTATCGTAACTATTAAATGATTGGGAAACTCTTATAAATAAACTACAACGTTTTTCTTTTATTACTAATGCACGAATCAAGATTTAATCTTAGAGGATCTATTTAAATCAAAAATAGAAGAAAGCAATCTGAGGACATTATAAGATTATTTTATCCTTCAGTGAAGTAACATGTTAGATACTACATCCGTCTCTCGATTTTGAGGATACTTTTTTTTTTACATGAGTCTCTTTTTACGCGGTAAATTATATCTCTATTTGCACGGTAATTTTTAAATGCGATCTCATTTTACGCGGTTATATAGGTTTAATTTTCTATAAACTTTCATTGAATTTACTATATACCAGCGAGATGAAAATTCTTACTTGAACTTACAAGCAACTCTGGATAATTTTTAGTTCTGTTATTATTATATTTTTTTTTTATGGCAATGTTTAAAATTGATGGGATACCCTAGTAACCACAATTCCGATGTCCTCACATTTTCCAAACTATACTACAAAAATATTGGACGGAATTCCAATATTTATCCAAAAAGTTCCAACACAGAACGATGTCCTTACGTGTTCCGATGTTGTACCATGCTCTATTTTGCCATTCCTAGGAAAATGTAGCGATTTTCGGTAGAAATTTTATATGAGATAAGAACTGGAAAAACAGTGGACAATTGTGGACAATATTTAAAACTGTTTTTTGATTTGTCCATTATTTTTCTGGAAAATTCCGTATAAGAAAATAAATGGAGAAAGTGTGGACATACGGCAGAAAAAGGAATCTCCACTCCTTTTTCTTCATTGGAAAAACAGCGAACAACTATTGGACAAAATTTTAGATAAATTTTCCGTTCTTTTTATTTTATAAACTTTATCAACTTTTTATTTGATGGAAAAGTGTGGATTAACAGTGGAATTGAAAATTCTGCACATGCTATGGAAATGCTATGGATATTCTTCAGAATAATTCTGCACTATATCCACAGTTTGTCCAATAAAAGTCCAATGTTTTTATTGTTTCTTGGGAAAAGTATGGCCTAACAGTGGAACTGAAAAATTTGGACATGCTATGGATATTCTTAAGAATGAATCTACACTATATTCAGGCGTTATCCAATAAAATTCCACTGATTTATTGTTTTTAGGAAAAATTATTTAGGGTTTTGGTATGGAAGTGAATGGTGTCGTGAGACGTGAAATCATTTGCATTTAGTGTTATGTAGGCTAAAAGACTCCATAAGGAAAAAAATAAATAGGAAAAGAATAAAGTAAGATATAAATTGAGTTATTTTATTACTTTTAAGTCTAATAACTTTCTCGTTCACAGAGAAACTGGAAGAAAAACACCCAGCATTACATAAATTTAAGATTTTTTTTCGTTCTTTTTACAATTGAATTGCTTTGTTTTGTTTTAATCCTTTTTATTTATTGTAGCAGGGAGAAATTCTAAAGAATTCCTGAAGAGTAATTCTGCAGAATATCCGGAAAAACCTTCCATAGAGCATCCGCGGGATATATCTGCTAAATTTGCAAAGATATTATTCTTATGATTTCTGAAGAATTTCTGTAGAATAGTTCTGCAGAATATCCAAACAAACTCTCCATAGAGTATCCGCGGAAAATATCAGCTAAGTTTCCAAAGACATTGTCCTTATTATTTCTGAAGAAATTCCTTGGAATAATGACGGCATACTTTTCTTGGACAGCGTAACTTTTGCCCCGTAAAAATCCCATAAAATTCTTTTGACATTCTTGGGAATATTCCACGGAACTGATTCTTCGGACAGGAAAATTTCCTAAGAACATCTGTTGAACGTCCTAGGACTTGGTTACTAGGGTAAGCCATAAAAATTTGTCCTTTTCCTTTATATTCTTTCAAATTTTCTCTATCTAATGTTTCTCTAAATTCTAATCATAATCGATAAATGCACTGAAGAGGGGATACTAACGTCGAGAGTGCTCGCCTAATACCCTAGACAGACTGTGCACATAATGACTTAATTTGAAATTCAGTCATTTCAAGGAAATGAAGAGTTGACACACTATGGACGAAAATTATTTCATTTGGAATGTCATTGACAGTTCCTCTCGATGTGAGTAAAGATCATGGCAGAGTTCAATAATTTAATTAAATGCTATCAAGTATTTGCTGTAGTTGCAAAGCATTTAGTAGAAGACGATTTTTGTTATTGAAAGAGACCAAAAGGAGAAAAAAAAAGCGGGAAAGAAATTTCTTTCATGATCAGCTGATGCAAAGCATATAGTAGAAGACGATTTTTGTTATTGAAAGAAACCAAAAGAAGAAAAAAAAAGCGGGAAAGAAATTTCTTTCATGATCAGCTGATGGCTGTCACTGCTAAACTTAGTGGAAAAACTTTCCACTTTCCAATAAATTCAGCTCATGTTAATGACGGTAGATGGCACATTTACTGCAATTTCAATAAATGGAATAAAATTTGGTTAATTTGAAAATGAAGCAAAATGTTGCAATTGGATCCTTGATGGACTTCATTTGTGTGACACACTGCACATTTGACACCATTTAATTAAAAGTTCAGTCATTATGGAGACAGTCTGTCTAGGGTATTACCCTAACAGGGTTATTTAGTATTGCAAATTAATATAAAAGTTTGGCACTGTGAATACAATGCCAGCTTTACGCTAGATTCGATGCCCCTGGGCCCATGGCCTCCAGCCCTTGCAATAGACGACTAACCGATGACCAATTTTTTAACTAGTAAGACATCATATTAGAAGTTAGTTTAGCTGTTAGAGTTTGGCTACTGAAAATAGACCACAGTATATTAGATATTTACTGAAAACAATCTGACCAAGAATGGAAATTCGGAAGCCTATCCTTAAATATATTTGCCCGAGAATTTATGATATTCAGTTAGACAAGTCAAAAAACTGAATTATCCTGATTAGATAGATTGGAAATCTGAATTGGATTGGGTAAATTTGAAAGTTAACCCATTTTTCAATTAGATATGCAATTACACCAATTGGAGAATGACATTATCAAATATATGAAATTCCTTTGATGGGATGAAGATTAGTATATTGACGAAATTTACATATCCTCAAAATTAATTAAATATTTATTAACGATTAAAATGAGAGCCTTTAATGGTAAATTGTTCCGGTTCTACTTATGGACCTATACTTCTACATACTAGTGAAAGGAGTTAGCTCAAATAGTGGACTATAGTAAAGATGAGGATAACCTATTGTCACAAGATATAGGATCTGCATATGTATAGCATACTTACCTATACATATTTGTAAAAACTTAATTAATTACACAATTATTTAATTTTAACTAAAATAATTAATTTTAAAAATATTTACTAATGTTTTTCTTTTTCTTTTCTAGGTAAGCTATGAGGGAGCATGAATATCTATCAATCTTATAATTTAAGATTGTGTCCATATTGGTAAGATAAAATTAAATTGTCGATTTAACGAAAAGAGTATCTTAAAAAATAACTCAAGTTTCTATAAAAAATATACTCAAGAGAATCAACAATTCATTTTTCCACCAACATGTTTGTCGTATGTTTAGCAAAGTTTTCAAGTTTTATAAAGACTGCCACACAATCCCCTTTTTCCTCAGACCAGCATCATTTTGAATTTTTGAGTATTATTTTCTATTCGATTGACATTTAAAATCCGTTGAACAGAGATCATACAATTATTTTATCAAAATTTTGAAAATTCAATAATCCTTTTAAAATATATCATTTGAAACTCCTAGACTTGACAAATGTTAGGCAAATAGTTAGAAATCAATAGATTTCTACTACAGTAAAAACAAAACTCTTAATATTCAACATTATACTATGGTTGTAGCTTATGTTTTACAACCAAATCTTTAAGTAATTTATGAGACAAGCAATCTCCTACTTGTAGGGGTTCGGTAGATTTTAAGGCTACAATGTAATTTTAATATAATTTATCGCCAAACTTTCTACTCCACTTTATTAAAATGAAAATTACTCCGATATTTAACTGCTTGAAAAATAAGTACAAAAATAAGTTTAAGTGATCTCCATTTGGGGAACTTAATTCAGACAAAAGAAATTATATAGTTGCCAACCAATCGATAATATGCTCTAAAAGCTGTGGAGACTGAGTATTCTTCAGTTTAGGAGCAGCAATAATTTTATATTTAAAACATACATTAAATCATACAAAGGAGCATATAAAAAAAAAGTCATTGTCATTGCATAGCGTGAATATTCATAGCCCCAGTATTTTGTAAATTTCCCACTTTTTTTACATTCAATAGCCAAAATCCATTTGTTATTCAGAAAAAAATTGTATACTGTTGGTTTATATTAACATAATACTAGCAGGTTATTTTCCCAAAATCATCTGATTACAAAACAACTAAACCGATTCGCACAATTGAATCTTTCCCTTTACTTTAAATACGATATTCGGACGGGGATTCCCATCACGTTACCATCCTTCTCAAGACTGAAAAACAATTTAACCGCCTTTGATCGTGCGTTGCGTTTCGGGTGTTTTGTTTGCGATTGTTTTTTTACGTTATAAATTCCTGTTACTAATCCAAAGTAGGTAGTTTAGAAAATATATTTTCTAGAGGGCCCCCCATATCTTAAAGTGCCATGGGCCGCCACTTGGCTAAAGACGGCCCTGTGTGCAAAACATACTCAGATTTAAAGACTTTGCCTTTCCTATAATTTATTTGCTTGTAATATGGTGCGCATACTAAATTCGGAGCGAATCTGCCTTAAACAGCCGACTTCTTTAACAATGGTCGCCTTAGTTTTTTTTTAGTTTTTTTTTTTTTAAGAATTATACATATAATCTAACTGGAGGTGAAAATCGGATCCAGATTTGCTAATATCCGGATATGCGGATCTACAAACTATTCGATTCCTGAAATCCAGATGCAGAACCATCCGGATATATATATATTTCATATTTAGTTTATTTAAAGAACAACTACACAATTAAATCTATCAATTTATAATTATGTGTAGGAACTACGAACATTCGAAAAACCAAACTAAATACTTAATAATACACTAATATTTATACATATTTAATTAAGCTATTTTTAAATTAATACATATTATGTATGCTAAGTAGTAAATAAAGAAATTACATTATTGAAAAAAGAATATTGCATGCTTTACTGTTGAAAAAAGTTATATAATAAGGATCGGAAATTACGTCCATTGCTGCTTCTCTTTATGTTATTTGAGAGAGCGTTCCACAGTCTCACAGATTGTACCAAAAATTGACGTTCAGTAGACCGATATTTGAAACTCGACTGAATTAAATTAAGTGTTCTTGATGATTGTACAAAATTAATTTTATTAAATAAGTAAATGGGCTTCTGGCTATAACTTATATTCCCCAGAAACAGTAGTATTCTTACACCTAAATACGACTTAAGTGTACATCCAAAGATTGACTTTATATATGGAGAGAAATGGTCATAGCGTTTCAAACCAAATATGTAACGAATGGCGGAATTAAAAGCAACATTTAACTTTCTCCAGGTCGTAGAATAGAGTGCATAAAAGATGTCACATCCATACGTTATTAGAGCCACTACAAGTGATTTTATTAAAAACATGCAGGTATTTTGAACAGTATATACTGCATATGCTGATAGTTTGAGGAGGATAGCAAATACTCTGGAAAAAACACGGTTACTATGAGCACTCCAGCTTACGATTGAATACTATACCCAGGTTATTAACTGATTTGCTATATGGGATAACCTCATGATTAATCTTCAAGGCAGGGAAAAAAGATGTATCAAGCTCAACTTTAAATATAACTATTGACGCTGACTTTGAAGCGTTAAGATTTAGCTTATTCTGCAGTGCCCAAGAATGTATGTGCATAAGATCGCTATTGGCACAGTGTACTGCTTCATCAATAGATTCCGATGGCCTAGAGATATAAAGTTGAAGGTCGTCAACATACACATGTAACTTACAATGTTTGACTACCAAGGTTAAGTCATTAATGAACATAGTGAACAGTAATGGGCCTAAAATTGATCCTTGAGGAACCCCGGCAAGAACGGGAAGAAAATGAGAAGCTCTATATCCACTCACTACTCGGTGCTGGCGACCACTAAGGTAAGACATTATAAGCTTACAACCGGATGAGGAAAAATTGAAGTGAGCTACGAGCTTATTAAACAAAACTATGTGATCCACATTGTCAAAAGCCTTAGAGAAGTCCAGCAGTACAAGTACTGTCGCTATATTAGAATCAATTGATTTACGAATATTATCGGATATTTTAATCAAAGCAGTTGTACAACCATGCTTAACTCTGAAGCCAGATTGATATTCGGATATTAAGTTAGTATTCTCTATATAATATATGATTTGGTTATGCAGTATTTTCTCGAATACCTTAGAGAAAAATTTAAGTATACAGATAGGACGGTATGCTGATGAAGATTTTTTTAGGAATTGGTATTATCTTAGCTAATTTCCATCTTTTGGGAAAACAGCAGGCAGTTATGATAGCGTTTAAGTTGTATGTAAGATACGGTAGCAAAATAGGTAGAACAGTTTTAACGAATCTAGGATGTATGCGATCGAGACCAATTGCGTTCGAATTTATACCATTAACTGCCGCATATACCTCCTGTTCAGTCATATGCACCAAGGAAAACCCCTCAGCAGGAATATTATGCATGAATTCAGCATATCTACTATTAAATACATATTCACTGCCCGAACTAGATGTTGAAATAAAGCTTTGATTCAGTTCATTAAGATTAACATTCACGTCAATAGGCTTAGATTTCCCAACGCCAATATCTTTAAGGTTCATCCAAAGTTTCTTAGTGGAAACTCTGTCATCAAACTTGGACCTATAATAAGAGATCTTGAAATGTAAGATTTCTTTGTTTACGGCATTACGCAGAGATCGAAAAACATTCCAGCATTCACTGGTGCGAAATCGTTTCCATCTACGGTAAGCAAAGTTACCTTGAGAAATTAAGATCTGGATGGAATTATCCGGATCCATCAAAAGAGGCTTAAATTTTCATTCAGATTGCATTACTTCATTGGAAAAATATAAATTTCATGTTGTTTCCACTTTTTCCAATGAAGCAATGCAATCTGACATTTGAAAATTTGTTGCTTAGTCTGGATCCGGATAGTTCAGATTCAGGTTCGAATAGTGCGAATCCGGATCTGGATAGTTCGGATACCGGATACCTTGATTTGAAGGATCAAATTCTAATTATTCCGGATAATCGGGATATACGTAAACTTTCAGCTCTACATTGAGCACACAATAAGTATAATCAACTTTTTATATTGAACTATTTATAATTATTACAATTACCAATGCAGAAATGTTTAACACAAGTTTAATTATGGGGAAGAAAAGGATATATATGTATGTCTTTGGATATGTAAATGAAAATTTTAAACCGGCTTGAAAAAGGAAAAAAAACCGCCTTCGACAGATCATATGGAATAAACAACTCCACTCCGGTCAATAAAAGTTATGAAGGAAAGCATTAAAAACAGTAAGTCATCTCGATCTTTACCAAATTCAAATCTCGATCTTTAGCAAGTTCAAAGTGCTGTTACACAAGAAACCCTATAATAGGCAAGTTAAAATTCTACAATTGGTCCTAAAACCATAAAGTGGGCTTTATCAGCATACAATTTAATTGACTATCTTTCAGAACCAGCTTAACGCAAGCTCGCGGCATGGACACGCTTAATAAATAAACGATCAACAATGCATGCGTTTTATCACTTAGTCGGTTTTAGTATTAGTAGATATGTTAAACTAAACATAAACCAAACACCAGATGAAATGCAATGCAAATTTGAACAGAAAACATTAAACGAAAATTAAAAAAATGAAATATTGTTTAGGCGTTTTTTAAAAAAATGCTTAGAAACGTCAATAGCAAAATACTCGATTATTAACAGTAATGCACATGCGATTAATAGGTTCATACATGCTAAAGTTAGACTTTGAGGAGTTAACATGTAATAGAGGTAGCCTTCTCAAATTGTGCGTACTATTACGGAAAGAGAATTTGTTAAGTAACAACGGAGAATCAATATTCGCGTTTAAGAGTTGATACACAAAAGTCACATCGGCAACAATGTGATGTTTCTCAAGCGAGTGCCTATTTAAAAGCTTCAATCGATCCTCATAGTTAATGAATTATTACCTACCCTGGAGCAGATCGTAGGAAGTTCCGCTGAAGAGACTCGATACGATCGATATGTGTACCGTAAAATGAAGACCAAACTTGGCTAGCGTATTAAAAAAGAGGTCACACAAAGCAAGTATACAAACGTAATGTTATAGAGCGATTCGAGAACTATCCAGACCAACATTTCATAAATCCAAGCATAGAACTACTCTTTGATACCATGTGGTTTATGTTGGAGTTAAAATTCAATCTATGGTCACATTTGACACCCAGGTCACAGACAGAACTAACACGGCGAATCGAGTAATTCGAGAACATATAGACATCAGTGATAGGATTCCGATTCCTGTGAAAAGTCACAACCTCACATTTGTCGATATTGAGTACCAAATTATTGCTTTTGCACCAATCGTAAAATTTGTGAAGGTCACCCTGTACCTGTTCACAATCGTTAAAAGATTTAATCAGTACGAAAAGTTTAATATCGTCAGCATAAATCAAGACTTTGCAGTGCTTCACAACAGGGACAATGTCGTCAATAGATAGAATAAAGAGCAACGGGAATAAATGACTCCCTTGCGGTACGCCGGACGAAGATTTAAGACTATTGAGATAGAATGGCGGAAATAGATTTGGTATGTTCTGTTATCTAAATAAGACTCTGTCCATTTTAGAAATGTTCGGGGAAACCCATACTTTTCCATTTTAAATAGTATCACGAAGTTAGATAACTTGTCGAAGGCTTTACTAAAGTCTGTAGAAATACAATCTGTCTGGTAGCCTTTTCCAAGCCCGCAATTGGTATTCGAGACGAGTTCCAATAAATTGATGGTTGTAGACCAGCCTGAAATAAGGTATAAGATTTTTATTTGAACTCCCCTACAACTGATTCATTTTCTACTACGTCTGGTGCACCACCACTTATTTCTCATTAAATACCAACGATATCAGGCATTGTGAAGAGGAAGAAGAAATGAAAATGATAACTTAGGCCAGTATACCAACTATAACACCCTCAAAATGTATAAATTTTCTTAAAAACAGCCAAATTTAAAGTGGTAAGTTAAGAGTAGTGGCGACTATGCTCCTAGGACCCTGTCGACACCGCATCTCTAGAGCTGTTAGGCTAAATCTAGTTATTAATTAGCTCCGTTATTACCTTCGTGGTTAGCCTGGGAACCTAAATTGGATTAATAAGTGCTTCTACAGTGATTTCCAACCATACACTGCCCAGGACACTCACGTATATATGTATGATATGCTTCGTGGTTTCCTTTATTATCCCTAGATGAAATCAGGGGGTATATTAGGTTTGTCATTCCGTTTGTAACACCAAGAAATAATTATAGTAGAACAAAATGGATTGGACAGCCACGATTTATACATGTTCGTCCATCCGTCCGGCCATCTGCACGATAACTCGAGAACGCGTGTACTGAAAATTTTGCAGATGGACTTTAAAAAAAGAAGAAGTAAAATTAAGTTCGAAAATGGAACAAATCGAGTAACTCTTCCGTGGGGTTGCCATACAAAAATTTCGTTTTTCACTATATATTTGGGTACTACCTGAGAACGTGTCAATGTAGAGAGCTGAAATTTTGTACACAGTTTTTTCATAAAAATAGCAAATATAATTTTCAAAATGGGCTAAATCGGGCAACCCATATAAAAAATTAGGATTTTTACGTATATTGTAAAAACGATTAGTGCTAGACGTTTTTACTGTATTGAAGTTTTATAGAGCTGTCTACAAGCGATAATGCGAAATGGTCAGTTAAAATTAAATCTGCTTTCTTGTCGTTTTGTAAAGCAAATATTAATTTACGACTATTACGTCCAGATGATAGAAAAAGCGTAATGTACCACTTACGCGAAACTAAGTTCAGTTTTATAATTAAACCAATTAAATTAGCCGTATGTCTGCTTTTTGACCGTTTTGCTGTCCATCAAATCTTCCTGCATTTTTTATAGAATCTATATGACGTCATTCATTCTTTATGCTTTTTTAAGTGCCTTTATGGGTATCGAACATGATTTTCTACATCGTAAATTTAAATCTATCCTCCCCCCCCCCCCAAGAGTTTACAAAACTCTAACTAATTATTAATATTTTAAAAAAATGAGTGGCTTCTTTTTAAGACCTGGGCCGCTAAATGATCAGCTACGGCTTAAAATCTTATTGAGTAATTTAAAAAAAAAAAAAATGGTGTCTACGAGAAAGATAATTTAGAGTTTAAAATTGAATTAAGTATTTTCAAGAAATAGTTTTTATGCTATGTTGATTCTCTAATATTTGAAGTAAGACACTTTTTTCTATATTATAAATCTGTTTAATGAACTTCATAGTAGCTCAGAGTAGAGCAGGGCAGCTCATCTCAGATTAACTGTCAAATAAAAAGTAGAGCAGAAAAGAGCAGGCAGCTCATGAAACACAAATTTTCTGAGATCTGTCACCAAAAAACACAATTGTTTAAATTAATGCATGATTAATACAAAGAAACCTTTTTTAACACACAAAAACGCAATTATTTGAACTTTTACCAGAATTGTCAAAACAATTTACAGTTATCAAATGCCTGCTATAAGTTATTCCTTCGAAAAAGGTAGAGCAGAAAATCTTGCTTTAGGTTACTCCAGTTCTCCAGCAGACTTATTAAACACAGTTCAGTTCACTTTAGAGTACTTTAGAGCAGTGCTCTGAATTCATTAAACACGATGTTCTGCTCTTTTTTTCTCTTTTCTGTTCTAGAGTAACCTAGAGCAGTTCATTAAGCGGACCTATTAATAATTCGAAGAAACCTAAAAAAAAAAAAAAAATTTTTTTTTGCCCTGTGGATATTTTCCTTATTTATTATTATTATTTTTTTTTTTACTTTTGTAATTTTTTTCCAGAAATAGTTACCTACTCGAAAAACCAAACTCGACTAAATTATTGTAATAAGTGGTACGCATAGGTACTATTATCATCGTAACTGTGATTTATCATTAGATTAAGAGTCATAACAAGTATAAAGAAAGAACTTTCGATAAAAAATAATATAACTTTTTGCTTTTAAATTAAGTGATAAGTGTTTCGTCTGCCAACCTCAAGCTTGTAAATAGTCTTCCCACATGAAGAAAAAACTCTTTCTAACCAAGTAATGAGGTACCTCAGAGATCAACACTCAGCCCGATACATTTTTATATGTCTACAAAAGACGTAACAAAACATTATTATACTAACAGTGTACAATTCTATTTAGCTAAACTTACAATACAACTAATTTTGTTGAAACTGCGAAAAACCTCGGTATTGTCTTAAACTGGAATCAAAAATGCTGTGATCTAAGTAATAATATTGTTCCCGATATTATTGAAGATTTCGGTTGCTTTAATTGTTGGCTAGAATTATAGAGTAGGAAGAAAAATTTAATTAGTGCGAGGAGCAGTTTAAAAGGGGAGCTAATGAAAATTTGCATTGTGTAAACAATTCAAATTTGGCATTACGGACAAAGTCACAAAGATGTCAATATTTGTTCCGCTCCAAAATTCTAAGCTTGTAACATTGCAATTGTATTCCACATTCAAACAGCTCGAAACCGTTTAGCGCCGATGTTATTAAAAGCAGGGAATTTCACAAATTACAAAATTTAATTAAGTCTAATAGAAAACGTGGTAAATTTCAGTGTCAACTACAAGACTGAAATAATGAAAAGCATCATTCTCAGTACAATAAAAAAAAAGATAAAATTAAAAAACAACAATAGGACTACAGTCCTGCCACTAAAATCTCCAATAGGAAGCTATATCTAAGTATGTCTTACACTCCTGCATCATCCCGAAAGCTTCCCACTCGTAGCAGTAATGACAGGCAATTAATTTCAAGTGGTCCTTTGTCAGTAGCACCAATATTTTCCATAATTTTATTTCGCTTCTTTACCCCGGCTATTTTCATCCATCAGGAGAAAGCAAGGAAGCAAGCAAACAAGCAGGAAGGACCAGGAAGGCTGGGTGGCTGGCAGCTTTTTTCTTTCTATTCATCCATGAACTAGACTCATCCATTTATTCTGCGGTGAAATCTATTTCACACGTTTTCACAACTTCGGACTGCTTTATCGTGCAGTCTTTCTCTATTTTTCTGTTCCCTAGTGGTGTCAGCTCCATTGTTATGCCTGACAGCCCTGCAAGTCATTGAATCAATTAATTGGAATTAAATTGTATGTCATTACGCGCAGCTCGCATTAAAGGCGAAGCACCATTTACCAAAAAATCTCACACGTCCCGATTTTCTTCCCAACTATACATATAGCTAGCCAGTCAGCCTGCCCCTTAGACGGGACGACTAATGATCTCTTCTATTCGTTTCTTTTATTCGCCCGACATTCTAGACGTATGAGCCCGGAGACTTGTGGCGTCTATTCCACTATCCCCACATTGGTGTTGTTGTTGCTATAATCGTTAGTTATAGGCGAGCTGATTCGGAAATGAGCTCTTGAATCCCTCCAACAGAAACTTGTCAGACCGTCAGCTGCGGTCATAACCCGGCAATTTTCTTTTCTTTGTGGCGGCCCGGCCGGTCGTCAGGCAGTGCTTCGTCTGATTTATGTCATTCGATATTGTTGCGTTGCGTTGGGGGTAATTTGTCGACACTTTGTCAAGTTTGGTGTTAAATGATATAAGAAAAATCACTTCCATTCGTTATTTTGTAATGTATGTGTGTGTGTGTGTATGTGTTGTAGCTGAAGGGTACCCATATGGCATGACATTGCACTTTGTTAAATGACACCTTTCCAGTTCCACCACAAGAAGAACCTGAGAAAAAGCGTTTTAGTGGTGTCTAAGGATGCAATTACCACACTGAAAATTGATCCTTGATGACAGCAATTCGATCACACTTTCTGTAATTTCACAGCTGCTGCTATTACTGATATTCATGGGCGATGACATGAAACCAAGAAACAGGTGGTGAAATTTGAGATTTATATATTAAGTATGTGCTGGTGGTGGTGGTGGTGGTAGGGTGCTATTTTGCAGCTATTCTTAGACTTTAATTAGGAATTGATTATATGAATTTGGAAGCTTCACAAAATAGTAGTTATGCCCTAGGATACTATACTACAACGTGATTCCTTTGCCTATTTGTAATTTTCTCTCTACCGGCATAGTCCGATTTCATGCATTAATTAGGTGGCCAATTTTGCGATTATGTGTTACTACTAATTGTTTCCTGCATGGTAGAGTTTTCTTGTACTCCAATGCGAATGTCACTGCTTTGCCATAAATCTTTGTGTGGGATAGTACTCTGGGCAAAAATTGACAGAAAAGAGAAGCAGATACGCTGACTAAAAAGGAAACCTCTTTACATGCTCTTTTCAGACTGGAATTATTTTGCGATATCTCTTGTAACACAGGGAAGCTAACCATATAAAATTGGATCCATCAGGAAATGGACCAGATACGGTGATTAGAGGAAGTTTCAAGACAATTAGAAAATTAATGAAAGGATCTGCAAAGATCTGAAGCTATCTAGGAGTCCTAACTAGGCTATTTCTGAAAGAAGATAAAATATCGGCGAACATGCTTTACGAGTGCGAAGCAATTGAATAGTGTAGATTTTAGGTGTAGGTTTTACACTTTATAAGGTCCATCTAATTCGAGAAAATTTCGTTTAAAAGTAGATATGTTGATCTTCTTTGGAAGAATAGGACTTTTGAATGAACGATAAGGACCCGTGGTGCACAAAAGCCTCTAAAGGTCAAATGCCCCACTAGGGTTAGGTTAGAGTGGCTGCTATTGATATCCTTACGATTAGGTACACTTAAACCACCGATGGGCCATTTTAATGACATCTCATCGAAATCCTACTTGGAGATGATTGTTTAATTAATTTAAGAAGGGGGAGGTGTTAAGATCAGCTATAAGAGTTACTGAAACTTATTAGATCTCCCAAATCTGTTATTTCCCCAAAATTAATACCAGAGCAGAGTAAGTAAACCTTATATTGCTAGGTGGCCCATTCCGGAATGGACCACAATAGTTGAGAATATAAATGACTGGATGGATTGAAAAGAGGTTGGGGCCCCGAAGGGTCCCTGGAGGTCAGAACAAGGCCTACTATTCACCCCTCTGACTCAACCCGATGGTCTTACAAATCTAAGTATTGGCCCCAACCCTCCTTGCCGGCTTCATGCAGCTCGTCCATCCAGGAGGTGTGACGGGCCAAGTAATCTGTAACGCTTTCCTGAGAAAACCGGCAGTGACAAATAAAATGAGTCACCGTTTCGAATTCCTCTCGCAAGCCCCCGCATACCTGGAAATCTCATCCTGTAAAAGTGGCCCCTGAGAAAAAGTGCCCAGTGAGAATTGCCACTACAGTTCTCAGGATTAGCTTCTTTAGGGTTGGGTTAGGTTTACGCCATGGTTTCTTTGTAGTTCCATCCGAAGGGTCATCTAGCTAAATGCGACTGTGTTGGCGGTCACCACAAACTGAAATAATAAAGGAATTTTGCTGCAATCCCGATTATTGAGGAAGATTCCTCTGAGGCTGTACCAAGGCGAGTAAGTTCGTCCGCTCTTTCGTTCCCGCTGATATTGCTGTGCCCTGGCAACCACAGAACGAGTACTCCTTTATTACGAGAGAGTGAAAAGGGTCTCGAAATTATGGATTCGTCGAGTGATTAATATTTTTTTTGAATCTGCCGCATTAAGGAGGTCTGTCAAATGCATATGTCATAGACACTTGATGTAACTGAACACTTAACGAAACGTTCAGGCACTTCATGAAATGTAGGCAGATAGTGTAAATGTTTGCAGTTGATGATTTTCTACAGGATGTGTCTGAAATTTTTAGTCACTGCATGAATTGGTACAAGCCTTTACGCCGGTGTGTGTGTGTGTGTGTGTGTGTGTATGGCTCCATCGCAGGTATGGGTGCGACCTCCCCTTTACCGATGGGTATTACACTATCGGCACTAAGTGCAGTATTGAAGCGTTTGCCTCTGCGGACATGCCTATGTTAAAAAGCAATGAACTGGGATAGGGGAAAGAATCGCTACGAGCTGCAAGGAAAGCGCTTCCCTTGCAGCTCGTAGCCTTCATGAGGACCCTTATAGGGCTCTTTTTCTAAGTGGGAATAATATAATTTCAAATTTAGATGTATTTGTTTGTATTGAATTTTCGCCTGCAGCTATGCATATTATTATTTAATCTAATGAATATAAACAAAACAGTGGCTTTATGGTCCATGTCGAGCTTTTAGCAAATAAAAGTTGAAATTTAATATCTTTAAAAAAGGAGAGAGCTAGTTTTCCGACCGCTTTTGGACTTGGACACATGTGCCCCCCCCCCCACAATACCAAATTCTTAATACGCTACTGCTGACTACGTTCATATGAATGCGGTGAAAGCTTCATTGTAGCTTGCAGTTTGAAGGGTGTAGCTCTCGATGTAGATTGAGGGAGGCTCAATCTTCAGTTCAGGCTTCTACTTTCTAATAAATTTTGTCATATACTCTTCTCTTGACATGAGTATAGTTTCTTTTCTCAAAGGTTTTTCACCCGCCCGAGTAAGTACTCGTTTGACTGATAGGTAACAATGTCCTCTTACTAGAAATTCTATTAATACATACTAACACAGTTTGCACTTGTGTATTGATGTTTTGAATCTGAATTTATACAATTTATGTATTTTTATTTTGCGCAATACAGTCATAATTCCAAGAATCCGAATAATTCATAAGAGCTAATCCTAAGTCCATGCAAGAAAAGTTGGATTTTTGAACTAGCAATCAACGCAACAAAAAACGTACATCTAATTTGTTGCGCATAAATCATAATGCTCAGCTAAGGCTGAGCTTGTTCCCCCTGAATTAGTCAGGTTCTCTTTCAGTAGAGCATAAAATAAAACAGTAACTCTCTTTTTGTGAATTTCGAGTTCAGTACGGAACTAATTTTTCTTTTTTGTGTCAACTTCTCACTTAATTAAGTATTTAAATCTAGTGCATTCTGCGCAAATGTCGGTGGCTGAACTAAAAGTGAAAATTTTTTTTTCGTTAAAGTCAGCAAAAGAATTAATTTATTCTTCATGACTTTTCTCTTTTATTGTGTGACTCTATTTCGATTTTAGGTAACCAATTAACTTTCTTAATCCGACTCGTTTTTTGTCAACTAATCCGTGCCTCGTTTTTATTTTGAAATATTCTCTTCAGACAAAACTTAAGCTACGTGATTGATCTGATCCAGATTCCATATTAACACACTTCAGGAAGAAAGTGTTATACATAACTGTTTTTTTTTTTTTGGGATGTCTACTCGTAAAATATAGGCGAAATTGTGTCCTTTTAGTCAATAGTTTTTTTTTTTGTATTACGGACTATTTCGGACATACTTTGCGTTGTTTTGAAAAATTCCACGTAATTTAATGTATCCAGAGCCGATACATAGGCCTATTATACTTATTTGTACAAAAGGGTGTCACTTAGATCAGGACCGTTATCATGATAAGGTAAGATAAAATAACACCAAATGCTACCTGCAAAGTTTTTATTTTATTTTTACTTTTCCTTTGTCTGCTTTTGCCTGTTTTGTTTTTCTCTTACTTTGTGTGCTAATTTCTAACAAACTGAACTCTATTATGTCCATTGTAAGCACTCAATGAAAGTAAATTAAACAAAAACGAAAATCTGCAAATGCTTGTTCTTAAAACTCTGCTATAATTTTGAAACCTGTAATAATGCTACTGACGAGATAACGGGTCATACAATATTAAACTTTCACTATAGGTCCTATAGACGGAAAACTATTCTCGCATCATTATTGCCATAATTACTCATTGAATTTTTTCTAAGTTGAAAACTCTTCAAGAAATGTAGAAAAAGTTCCACTGGCAATACGATTTTAATAGGAATATAGAAAAATAAAAAGGAATCTTGTACGTTTCAGGTTTGGTTGGATTAAGAAGGCTTCCAACTTAAACCCAGAACAACAGAACAACCCTTTCGATGTGAAAAACTTTATTCTAAATTTTATTTACAAAAAGGGTGATATTTATACAATTCTTAATATTAAAAATCTGCAGAATCAACAAATTAGGTATATTCACAATGAATTTTATGCGTAGAATTTGATCTGCCGAATTTTTGTGTGCAGGTGTTGCTGATGCAGCAAAAGTGTTGCGTTTTTACCTTAATAAAAAAGTTATATGTATTATAATGTGAATTGATTAATGTTACTAATATTAAATTCTAAACAATAAGCGAAACAGAGACGCATTACAAAAAGTAGGGAAGATAAATGAAAGAGAAAACTAGTTTAGCAAAACTTTGTAAAAACTAACAGTATGGAAAATGTTACTTTCATTATAATGGAATAATTTGGGAAAATTCACTTAAAACAGGTATAACAACACTCAAAAAAATGTAAGAGGTCCTCATCAGTCAAACTAATGTGAAAACGTGACATCTATAATTTTAGAACAAAGTACGGATGGGGGAATAATACGAGTAGATAACAAAAATATGACAAATGCTTATCTATCGATTTTTGAATGAAAGGTTGTCTTTCATATAAAATTTCCATGACGATTTAGGTGTTGGTCTTGTCTTCAACCCTATCTGCTCCATTTTGCTCTGAAATTAGTAGAAATCTGTAGTTATAGCTCAAACCAATTATAAAGTGAGTTTCTCAGTTTTTGCATGTTTGTTCCAGAATTGTTTATTGAGTTTAAAATAAAATGTTTGCTCCACCATAACTCGTGGGGGGACAGGAATACGGGACTGGTAGAGCAATCATTGGAAAGGCTATGAAGTTCTGCATACAATGAGGTCTGTAAATGACCGTATACCTTAAACTATTTAAGATGCAGGATATTTTGTGAAAGAGTAGCATATTTTCTTAATCACCCTGTAACCGGAAGCGGTTGAGATGTCGCCCTCCCTCCCCAAAAAATTTTTTGTTTGACTGGGTGAGTACTATCATCTTCTGTCCTACGTGGACGAAACACTCTATATATAAGGGGTACTATACGTATAGATTTTTTTGGAAGAAGCTTCACGTTTCTATCGCTGTAAATCGTTACACATGAGACTAATAAAAAAAGGAAAAAGGAATTTAGTCTTGTTCAAATTCGTGTCAGTCATTTTTGTCGTAGGATCAAGCGTTAAGGAATTATTTTGAACAAAAATCCTAGATGGCGGAAAACGCTGACAGTCCCCAAGGTCGAAAACTTGGCTTTTTTATCGGGGTTTGGAATTAAATAACATATATAAAAATCACAACCTTTTGTAGGGCAAATACCCCTATTGACTGGACTAAAAAAGCAAAAAAATATTTTTTTTTTCAGTAATATACACAAGAAAAAATTCAATGCAAGAGTTCAAACAATTTAAGTCAAACGAAATAATATAATTTTAAAATTTTAAGATTTAATCTAAGTTCTAGCATTTCTTATTTTGCACAATGAAACTTTTCTTGCGTATATCACTGAGAAAGAAAAAAATTATTTATTACTTTTTTAGTGCAATTTGTTTAAAAGAGTTATGTTTTTATAAGTTTTTCTTTTTATATTTTATTATCTACTTTTTAGTCATTATATTTTTAGGTAAAAACTCATATAACGGTACATTTACAATATGGTAGGGTACATCACAATTTCGCATCAATTTACGTTCTCTTGCGAACGTTGAGGTTTAATTTTTATATTCTCTGCGGTAAGTGGTTTAGAAGATAGTCGCACTTTAATGTAAGTGCTTCCATTATAAAAAAATTTAAAAAAATTTGAAAAAACTGGAAAAATTTATATGACATCAAAACCCATATAATGATTAAACATAGAAAATTTTAAATGTTCCCATGAAATATGTAAAACATTATGCTAAAGCGTCTGTATACAAATTCGAAAATATCGCATTGCAACAATATTTGGGTGAAAAATGTCTGTTATAAAGTTTTTTATGGAAGAAAAGAAAACATGCCATTTATCACACACATGCCAAATTGGACAGCTTCAAGGGTAGTAGTTGCCACCCCACCCAAAAACCCCCCAAAATGTAAAAAAAATTTACCCCATCGGAACCTCTTCGTTCACTCATTCACAATGAAAAGAATCCCATGTAAGTCCGTTCACGTTTACTACCTTAAAACTATTCCTAAAATTTCACAAAGTTATTTAAAAATGATCTGTCAACAGAAAATTTACAATTTTTTTGGTCCACCCAAAATAGTATTTAATTCCAAGACGTTTTCACATTTATTTTCGCGGGCCTCTAATTTCATTAGCAGACTTAACACGATAGCACCAATTCGCGTCCATTTAAGGAAATGCCATCCATAGGGGGTTTAATAGAATTTACTTAATGTAGACGTTTAAAATGTTGTAAGACAGTAGTAAGCTGAATATTAATCTTTTAATTTAAATTAAAAACTCAAAACGTTTATCAAGTCTGCATAATAATTGTAAATATCAGTGTATTCGGAAACCACCAGTTTGCCTACACCCCGGGGCCATTTTGCGTCTAAGCTAAGCCGTTTGCCTACCCCCAGGGGTCATTTTACGTCTAGGCTAAAAGAGTTTTAAAAACCGCTCTTATAAGGGGGTGTTAGAAAAATGTCGTTTTGAAAGATTCGACTTTATTACGTTTTCGTTATTCCTGATTTAAAAATCCATTAAAAAATAATACGTTGTGATATAATTCACAGTAACATAACATTCTTCAGATTAAAACTAATTCAATTCAGATTATTTTGTTCTACATAACAGCATCTTTTAAATTACATTAAATTCGAAGGAATTATATAACATAATGGAATTCAACGTTTTACAAATTAGAATAATAAAACCAAATTTTGCCTTAAAGCTATATTTAGCGAAACTTGAAGCTCTTGGTCTCTCGCCATTTTTTTTTTTTAAGAATTCGAAGTTTTTGGTTGCCTAGATCGTGTTACATCTGAAGCTTACTCTGTAAATGCCGGGGTACCCCAGGGCTCTATTATCTTTCCATCTTTCCTCTTCATTTTCATTAATGAATTAATGAAATGCTTTCCCATCCATAGTTTTGCCAATGACAGTACTCTTGATTTCGGTTATTCCTGTGACACTCTTCAGACTTCGAGAGAATGTCACATGTGTAAAACGAGGTTGAATGATTAGATCATTGAGAAACGATCTTGACAATATCTTCGGTTGTGCAAATTGATCGCGTCGAATTCCTTAGGCGCATGGATATCTCATCTCCTTAAAATAAGGTCATCACTTAACCACTCCCGTTTTTTTTTTATGAAGCCTAGCAACTGCTCGTTGTAGCATATGTATTGTACTAGAAGGAAGTGCGTATAAAGTTATCCTGTTTGCCTGAAAAACTCGCATAGCTCCAATGTTAAATGGGACTTGTGGCCGTCAACAAAAAAGTTTGTTTTTAATTTGTTCAGTAATTAACCATTAACCACATTCGCGATATACTCTCATGCAGCCTGACTCAGAACGAACTAAAAACCAGTATTTTGGCATGGCTATTGACTACATCCCTATGTGGTCGTATGTAGGACTATTTTTTCAAATAAGTTTCCTGCATTTATCTTCTTCATATAATTTTGCAACGAAACTAACCAATTTCGAATAGCCTCTTCAGAAAACATATCTCTGGCTTCGGTTAGGCCTTCGGGAATTCGATGTGCTGCTAACTCTGGATTGCATTTCAGAAAAAAAAAGGTCATACCATTTTCGTCCTGGTCGCCAATTTTTGAAGGATGTACATATTCGTGCCATCTCCTTTCTCAGTTTTTATGTTCCGTACCCGTACTAAGCCTCCGCCATCCGTCTGTCTGTCAGCGAGCTGTAAATCTTGAACCGTAATAGGTAGACACATGCAATTTTCAAAGAGTGTATAGAACTATATAGTGATTGCAAAACCCAATTTGACCCCGTATCATGTTGTGTAATAGAGGCGCTACTACTGCAGAACAGACGTGACGAAAGGGTAAGCCAGCAATGCCAATTTTTTCTTAGAAATTTAATATTTTTTCTTAGAATAGATGCATTAGAGACCGACTACGACATACATTATATGATTACATCACAAAAATTATTAGTGGCCCAAGCAACCGTTGTCGGCCTCCAATAATGCATAACAGTTCTAAAGAAAATAATTCCAGTAAATTTCTAAGAAAAAATTACGGCCTTCCCTACATCAGGTCCAGCCATCATGGGTTTTATATTTTATCGAGGCTTTGTCTACTTCCAAGCGTTTGCATATTTTTAGTTTGGCTATGCACTTACGGCTTATCCTTTGAACCCTTTGTCTAGTTGCACAGCTTTACTTTTAGGACTTAATGGAAACGCAGATTTGGCTAGCGACTAACATCACTTAAGTAGTTTTGTCTTCCGTTTCCGTTAAAATAGTTCATGGTCAAATCTTTTCTACGCCTTCAGGACGCTTTCGGACAATTTATCCTGTAATGGTGTCTTTTGGAATATTTTATTTAATGCTAGCTGTTCTATAATAGAAAATTTTCCTTGTCAAATGTCCGGTAATACTTCATTTAGTGTTGTAGCAGTATATCCGTCCATATGCAATGCATTAAATCATGAAGAGCTGCTTGTAGGCCGCAATTTGGGTCATGGTAAAAAATGCAGCTCTAATTTGCGGCCACCAGTCCACTCGAACTAGCTCATGATAGTAATCATTGATCCATTTCGCGGCCATTAAAATTAATGTGGTTATTTCGAAAATTAACTTAAATCTTGAACAATATTATCTTTATTTGAAATATATAACTACTTAAAAAACTTTCTCATGAAATAAAAATGGCATTATGTTTACAAAAAAAAAAATGTTTTCTTGCATTTTCGCATTATTTACATGCCGACTCCTAATGAACTGAGCTCTGACTTTTACTTAAATTTAACTCAACGATCCCATTTCTCTTTTTAGGAGTAGCAGATACATACACGAACATGACGATATAGAAATATCTGCATTTTAAGGAAAATACGTCGTTTTATTGCATGTTATAAAATGAAGTGAACGCGAATTGGGTAGTGGACGCGAATCGGAGCATTTACCCTACTATGAGAAATGATGTAGTTTCATATGAAAATTTTGCTTTATGCTCATACTTTAATTGGAAAAATTTACGTTTTTATAACTAATGTCGAATTATTTCAAACGAGTTTTACACCGGTTCAGTGCAGCTTTATGTACATGTTTTTGTTTTTGTAATGCAACAATAAAATGACATAAAGCCACACTACACCGGTGTAGAACTCCTTGAAATGAATTCGGCATAAGATAAATAAAGAATTTTAAGAAAAGTAAACAAAATTAAACTAATTGATCTCTTATATATAGATTCAACAGCCATTTTATGGTCTTAATCAATGTTTTCATTCATCTATGCCATTGATGTTACCCGCCCGCTATCACATTGTCACACATTGTCTATCCAAGCTAAATTGCAAATAGAACAATATGAGTAGGTGTATCATATCCAGTACTATGTAGCCTATGTGCCTATGAGTAAATAATTTAATCTTTTTACAATTCTCCTTTCAAGCTCTTAAGATGACAGTGCGTATGTACAAGGAAGACTAGTGATTCAAATTGAATCAAAATTGTTGCAGTATACCCCCATAAATCTATCCTCATCCAATATTTAGAAATTTTCAACCAATATCCTCATCAAATAAAGTTAATTATATAAATTACGAGTAGGTATTGTACCCACATCGTTCTAATTAATAAAATACTATAAAATCAATTTCCATCAAACACCACCGCTCTTACAAATATAAAAATATCTCAAAACTCCCAAAACCCAAGTCATAATTATCCTCATATGCCTGAAGCCATAAATTTCTTTGGGGGAAAACATTATTAGTGACATTTTGTACGCCTCACTGAAAAGAATCCCTAAAATATTGACACCGGTAATGTATTAAGATGCGAACAAAACGAAACCGAAACGACCTATTCGTTCGGTTCATGTCCCGCTGGGAGTTGCCTCTATATACCTGTCACCCGGAAAAATATTGCATTCAGTGCAATATCGGGAGCTGCCATTTTGCCCTCAATACATGCAACATACGTCCGGTACGATATGGTAGTACAGTGCTAGCTATCATCCAGGGATATATGAGGCGCGTTGTCCTCATCTTGCACCACCACCACCACCAAAGCATAGCTCAACCATATACTGCCGGCTGCAGAGGAGATTGCAATGACATTTGAGGAGAAATTATCGTCTAGAAACCATAGTCCAGTAAAATTGGAATTAAGTGCTCCTACTGGGAGCAGTTGTCATAAATTTTGGTTTGGAGAAAGTCTAAATGGTTTTGAGCTGTCAAGATCTGTCCTGAGATTTTCCAAGTGTTTTGTTGTCCACTTTTTTTTTTCTTTTTTTTTTCTTATCCTTGAAAGATGTCCACTCAATTCATTGCTCAGCGAGAGGTCGTCGTATAGCGGGTAAAGAGACAGTAAAAAAAAAACCTAAAACACGTGAGTCGTAAATCAGGACTAATAACTGTTATCACCGGTAATGGATCACCAGGTGCTCTTGCAAACAATGGTGGTGCTGTAAAATGTGCTCGTGACATACCATAAACCACCCACAACTCTAATGTCTACCTTTTGATTTATGCTTCATTCGGCCACATACTGCGTTAAAAAAAAAAAAAAGGCAAAAATGGTCGAACTCTTGAGGTGCATTGGAGAATGGAAAGAGTCTAAGGAAAAAGAACAAAAAAAAAAAAACTCAAGTCTCTTCGTGCTCTGGGAATTTTTTAATTACCACCAGACTGGATAATTTCTACCTTTCAAAAGGCAATCTTCTGCTAGCATATCGAATTTTCACTTAATTCGGTGTCCATTAAACCCAGAAGCGACTTTAAATCAGCACAAAAATGATGTGAATGAAAGACTTCAGGAGGAAACACGAAAAAAAGTGTGATGGATTCAGCTTGTGGCTATTATTTGTATGAGGGGGTAATGATTAATGGATCCCCGGCGGTAATGTGCTGAAAGAGTAATTTTTCACGCAACACAGGGCTGGGTTTAGTTCTGATCTTCCTACGGAATCAAATCATGACTCGTTCAACTGTGCATCAAAAGCAATGACTTTCAGAAATCTGTTTTTTTGAGATAGCTATAGAGTGGAGTAGTTTACAATGATTGATTCCCATAGCTTTCTTATGTGATAGAATACAGTCTAAACTGATATGGATATAGAGCATCTTATACACCATTTGCATACCTAAGTTTGAAATAAAATAACTGACGAATTGGTTTTCGATGTGTTATCAGCATTTTTGACTCCAACTTCGAACCTGGGTGCTACGTGATGTGCAGACGCTGCTCTTCCTCTGAATATATCATTTGCGCATATCAATTGTAGGTTGTTGAGTTTTTCACCTCCATGCTGCAGTACCATCACATCACATCACATCAAGCCATCACATCACATCACATCAAGCTTGCAAAGGCTTTCTTTCCTGCGAATTACAGACTCCATTCGACCCACGGCTACAGCTCTTCTTGAGGTCTTACTTAATCGGTCACTTCTGGATCTTGTTTGTCATTGTGGCAGGTGACAAAAGGGTTGTATATAGATTGCGCTATGGAGGTGTTGGGAGGATGGCTGAACTAGTTCCTCTCAGTGAACTTTGGCGTGTGGGCTGGAACGGGAAAGCCCTCCAGCCCGTATGCCACTTGATGCGATGGCCTATGGTTCCAGAGCTTCGTTTTGAGCGTAGTTTCTCTGTGGGCTTTCCTGAAAGGGAATAGTGGGCTGAGGGAACGGCCTTATAGAGCCTTCCCTGGTCAGCTCTGTCACTAATGAGGGAGCTGGCGCTGGTATTTACTTTCTTCAACCTAACATTATATTGGAGTACTCATTTAAAAGTCAGACCACTGCCTTCCAGATTGAGGTCTCCTTTACCGCAATGGCAGCAAAAATAGCCGTTAGTATGGAAATTAACGGAAGGGGCATTGCTATCCTCTCGGATAGTCAGCAGCCTTGAAGGCTCTGAGTGGCCCTCGAATAACATCTAAGTTACTGGGGGACTGCAAGATGTCTGGTGGATAAAGGGTGTATCCCCAACAATGTGTTTTTCAATGGATTCCTGGTCATATTGGGTTCTTGGGGAATGAAAATTTTGACCTTCTAGCGAGATCTGGCTCAAATTCTCTCTTTCTTGGACCAGAATTATCTGTAGACGTTGCCGCCTCGGTGATCAGATCTTTCATTAACCCTAGAAAGATAACCTATGTCGAATCGACGTAGTCGATTTTAAAAAATCGATATAACTCGTAGAAGTACCGCGTTTTGTTCTTTTAAGTTTTCGAAAGGCAGGTAACTCAGCAGTTGCGAAGAATATACACTACTTCATAAATTTGCTATATTCAAAAGCATAACTCGCCTCAAATCATAGATACAAAGAGATTAAAGTCGGCATTTCTTTCTTGTGTTCCCAGTGTCAGCCATCTTCTAATGGGACGAGCCGTGTAGGGTTCGCTTTCCCATCCACTTACTGAAATTGTCTTATTTATTATATATCAACAAAAGAAATGAAAAAACCTGAGCTTGACTTTCTGTGGCACAGCTGTATTTCCAAGCGAACAACATATCAGTGGAAAGTGGTAATGAGTTTTTTACTCTTTTGAGACCCGTACAAAATACAAGTCTACAGGCAATTCTCAACCTATTGCATATGAGCAGAGAAAATTTCAAAACAAGTACCGAGGTACTGTCAGTTTCTGGATTAAAGTCGAAGACCAAAAATTCCATAAAGAAATTTTTGGGAGTATAGGTACTGTGTGTAAAGTGTTTCGATCAGCAGTAAACAGAGCGATCTCATCAGGACAGCACTGAACCCTGAAACTGCCTGTTGTCTACATTACAGTGAACTCAGATGCCAATAAGTTGTTAGTGGATAAATATAGACTTCTGTAAAAATTTCTTACAGTAATTAAAACCTTCGGCCGGCCTGCTTCCATATGTGTATAGCTAATCTGTAATTTAAGGTTGGTATTTGTTAAAGATTATTTATTTAATTATTTATTGGTTAATTGTTTAATTACTTGTTATATGTTTAGGTCCAAAGAAATTTCTATTAGTTTACTTGTCTTCGGAGTGATTTTTTGCTATCTGTTTCCTAGGATGGATGCGGCTGCTGTCCTGCAATTTCCGTGAGGATTCTGCACACAGCGTGTATTAGTCAACTGTTCCGCATAAACATTTGTACGGTTTTCGACTAGTTTATGTATTTGTTTATTTTTGTTGTTTTATTTAAATGTACCTAGTTTTTCATATTATTTATTTATTATTTATTTTATATGAAAATGATTATGTCCTTATTTTATGACTTAAACGACATTTCCTTAAGTGTAGGTTGCTCATGATTCGTTCTGTTCTACCAACAGACACCTTACAATCTTGCACCAATTAATACCGGTATTGATTTAGCCACAATTTTCTAAACCAATTTTGGATATATCCACACTTTATGCATAGTTACGAAATTGTATTGCACATGCAACCAAGTCAAGTAAATGACAATGCCTTGAATTCAGAACTACGAAACTGTATTTGTTTATACCAACTGTTCGTGTTGTACTATAGGTATATTTGCAAATTATCTATCAGCATATAGATGATATTAACCGTGTAATTAATAACATTAATAACATTCCAAAAAATATTTATAAAGAAATAAAGAAAATGGGATCAAATATAGAGCCCTGAGGTACTCCAAGAATATTAAATAGAAAAGTTATGATATTATTGAGACAACATGCCAAATTAAAAAATATATAAGACACTCTACTAACGACTCATTAGTATGTAATGATTCACTATACACTGCAGACACAGCCATTTCTTTAATTAAGTCAAACTGGCTTTCATATACTTATGACATTAAAGAAGCGGTATGGATCAAATTAGCGCAATAAACTTTGTTTTTATTTATTTTATTTTTCAATTTAGCAATGTACAATGTAAAAATATTGACAATATAGTTTCTGATTTGCATTTCTTCTTCTTATTTTCCAAATCGACAGATGCACAGCTGAGCTTCAAACTTATATTGGCTGCGTTCTTTTGTGTTCGCAGAACAGAGCAGTACAAAAGATACACAAAAGAACGCCTCATACATTTTCATAGAAGATGTATAAATGAAGCGAACAGTACAAATAGTTCACTTCAAACGACAGAACAATTTGTTCTCTCTAGTATATGGGAATTCTAGAACAAGATACACAAAAGAACACAGCTATTATATGGCAAATCTAGCACACTTTTCCTCATTATAGCTATAATGAAGGCAAAAAACACTTCATTAGTGTACTTCATTCGGATCTGATTATCGAGCTTTAATGACGTATCCTATGTGACACACAGTATTTTAATGAATAGTTAGTACTAATGGTTCATTAGATCGTGCTGTGTGTCTAGGGTATAAGGCCAAAGGAAGTAATTTACAATTGGTACAAGAAAAAGTCTTTGCAGTACTTCAGATCGGAATGGTAGAATTTCTATTCTTTCAGTACCATGAGCTTCTGAGCTCAAGTGAGTTGGTATATGACCAATTGTTATTACCACATCACCAATGAACTTGAAGGCTTTCTTTTGGATAGTACCTAATGAAGCTAAGCCTGTGCGACTAGCCTCGGTCCAGTTATGGGAATTGTATTCCATTCTAGGTCAGATATAGGAGATGTAGAGCAGTACTTAGATTCGACGGGTTGAAATATATTTTACACCTTTGCAGAAATCCAAGACATTTCGATGCTTCTTTCGTAACAGAGAAGATTTGATCTGTCCAGCTTAACTTACTGGAAATATTAATGCAAAAAATGTCAATGTCAAAGGAGTTAGCGAAATCAATAGTACTATCATCAGCGAAACTATAAATGGGATTGAAAGTAAGGACAGGAAGGTAATTAATGAAAATTAAGAAGAGAGACGGAGAGATGGACTGATTTGGAATATATTAAGTTGCTACTCATGAAAGATCCAACGGGGGAATAGGATAGCTGGAAAACGTGTGCCTACTAAATTATTTTAATATTTTTTATTTATTTATTTTTTTATAAAATAGGGCCAAAAATGCCGAAAC
The DNA here is from genome assembly GCA_963924295.1 of Dioctria rufipes. NCBI lineage: Eukaryota > Metazoa > Arthropoda > Insecta > Diptera > Asilidae > Dioctria > Dioctria rufipes. Next base: position 16,062,672 of record OZ002744.1, on the reverse strand, counting down.
AGCATCTAATGAAGGATTATACTGCGCCACTTTCTCGCCTTCATAAATTTAATAAAAATTTGAAATTGTAATGCATGACTTCTCAACTCAAGTAAAAATTGAGATAAAATCTCTATATAGATGCACTTAAGGACAACATTGTGAACATAATTTCAGTTGCAAGCCTCATACTACTCAAAAAAAAAACAATTTATGTATCTCCTGTGATTAAAACATATAAATTCCAAGCAAACATTTTTCAACCGAAATTCAATGCCGTTGGTATCCATTTAAAGTTCAAACTCCATTAAAATCGGTTGCAATCAAAAGTAAATATTTCTAGAAACAACAACAGCAGCAACAAACAAACACAAAAAAGTGAAGAAAACATTTGAGAGAATGACATTTCAAAATAGCGTAATTCTTCTCATCTGACAAGAGGTGACATCTATCAAATTCCAAGTTATACTCGATCAACTGAAGATCGTCATCGCATCGCATTGTCGACGCTCGTTTCTCGCCGACTCAGTTGGTAAAATTCTTAGCGAAATTCTTCATTTTTAATCATCGTCTGGAATGCTTGCAATGTTCAGCGGCTCTTTTCGAATGCTGCGGTGTTCTTGCATTGTGTTCTCGTCGATTTGGGCAAATTCTGTGGAAAAAATGCCGACAAAGATTTTTATCGTTTATAATCCACACATATACCGACAGACTCTGAATTGATAATCGACTCATTTCTGACTAGGATTTCACCGGAATATTGTGCATTCTCTTAAATCATTTTGAAGGAATCAATAGTTTTTGTCGTCCTCGAATAGGGCAAATATCGAGCTAACTGCCTGCCTGCCAATATCACAATTTATTCGATTTTCAAGATTTTGGTTTAGAACCTTTGAATGTTGTTTTCTTTTAAGAAATATCAAAAAGGACATGAGGATTTTCGTAAAATATTCACTCCGAGATTTATGTCGTTATTGTTTGATTTTTTTGCAGATGACATGGGTTCCAGGTCTATAATCGCCGCAAACTTCTTTGTTTCTTTGCATCAAATGAGCAGCCGCATTATTCCATTTGAAAAGATCATTAATTCGTCTACTGCTTTAATCATAGCCATATCATCATGGACTTTTTTATGAGTATGGAAGTCAGTTTTTGCGAGAAAATGTGTTTCATGTGACTCCTGTCCTGTATATTAGCTATACGCTCTCTATACCCCCCCCCCACCTCCTACTTGTTAAAAGATTTTATCTAATGGAGTTGAAAGAGATAGGTAGGTAACATAATGGTGGAAAACTCATCTAAATTTCACATTTACTTACCGCTGTCAAGATTTAATTACCTTGAACTCATGTTGCTTTTATGTTAGGTACTACATACCAACTATGTATGTACATATAATAGCAGACTACATACAATACTGTCTTCATCATCTGTATGCAAGTAGCATGTCTATGATGTAAGTCCACTAGCAACATTAGATCCGCTCTAGAGTAATAAATCATAAAGTTTCAGTGAGTTATACATATGCAAATGAAACATGTTCAGTGTTCATGCTGTAGTCAATCTGAAATTGTACTTCCCTCGCTATAGTGGATGTGCGAATAGGCCAACATCCTCCATAAAACATTCTGGCTGTCATGTCATGAATAAAATGTTCACATTCAGTGTCTAATATTCAAACAGAAAATGAAATAAGCCACCATATCACCATCACCACCACCATCACCACCATCACCACCAGTAGCCGCCAGGCTAGCTGAGAAAAAGCTACTTTCCGTGTACAATAATGGCCGAAAGGAGCATTAATCATTTTTTATTGTTGGTCGCCATAAAGAAATCACTTTGACAGTTTCATTTGTTGTTCACATGAAGGCTCATTTGCATGAGGGACAACGGGAATCGGTTCCCTCCTGATTTCAGCTATTAATTCTCCACCATAGTACAGTAGATACTACTGGGCGCACCTTTAATATTTACCTAACAATTGTATACAATAATTTTATGTGCGCGCGCAGCTTATTTGACCCATAAGGAGTAGAGCACGACAACGCGACATTTCAACGATGTTGTCGTGAGATCTTTGTACAGGTATCTCTATAGCTGAAAGTTTTTCTCAACGTGAATCCGATCTACATTGATCTACATCATTCATAATGATCAAAGGAGTCTCCCCCACATACCTCTTCGTCGCCTATATTATTCATCATACCTAGGTAGCTGACTAACTAGAGCCATGTGTTACCCGTTTGTTGCCGCCTCCCACTGCTATATATGCCTCTCAATTATGGTCTTATACCTGAATGATCTTGAGCTCCTGTATGACTTTAGCTTCATAAATTTCTGTTTATTTCTATTTTTTGTTGTTGGTCCCCTTTATCCGCTTTGATGGTAAGGTGAGGATCACTTCATATTTTGCTCCCGGTCTTCAGTCTAATACCTAGGCTAGATCATGGTAGGTTACCTACATATGTAGATATATCGTTTTTTGATGTTGTTATGTTTCTTAACGAATTTAAAGTGGGTTTTCTTAGAAATTCACGGTGATTACTTTTTGGATTTTATTGCACTATTTTCGTTCGTAACACGTTTTTATTACACTGTAAAGTTGCTTGTGGAGAGATGTCAGTTATATCCTAAAAAAGGTTAATAAAATAATTAAAGGCTATAAACGCCCAAGCTTTGAAGACTTAATTAGAGACAGAGATGAGTGTTATTGGATGCTCGTAATATCGTCGGCTATTAACTGCAAGGAAATGTGTTGAGACTGTTTGTAAAAGTGATGAAAATATAAAATTGTTTATTCAGTAAAAATTTTTGAGGTCATTCGCTGTTTATTTTCTGTATTTTGTTGAAATCGAAAATGTTAAAATTTAAACTTGCGACGTTTATGTTTTAAATTCTTGCATTAAGCGATTTTTTCTACTTTTTTTTCGCCTTGTACAGCAAATATACATGCAAGAATATTTAGAAGAATCACATAAAATACATAACGATATTGCTGTGTTACATAATCCGTTTGACTTTGTAGGTATATTAGATCATATTATGACACTATTTTTACATACAAACGTAATAAAGTAGATAGTGTGTTGCTAAATTAAAGTGGTGGAACACCATTACTTCCGACAAAAACTTAATCTTGGCACTATGGAATATAATCATGGCAGACAAATACGCAATGTACTTGTAATGGGACTTTACCTTCTTAGTATATCACATTACTATTATTATTACTATGCTACTTTACCACGCCAATTTGATGATTACTTGTCGGTAGTCAGACTAAAAATTTCATAAAAACAGATTTACTCGCTGGAATTAGCCACAAAACAGAGAGAAGCAATTGATGAAGATGTTCATGAAGGTGTTCTATCTCTAAACTGTCAATATTGTCGATTTTATTAGCTATTTCGTTAAGTACCTTGAACATGATGAACAAGATATCGATTGATTTGCTATGCTTATTTTAATGACATCTAATATGACAACTAGATGGAGCTGTGATCGTTATGTGTTCATGTTTCTTTAAACTTTTGCTTAAGAGCTGATGTATACAAATTACTGGATGAAATTAAATAAATGACAAAGAGTTCTAAAAACATCTACATCTCCACACTAATTTAAAATTTTATATATAAATCTTATAAGGATCAGTCAATTAAGTCAATTATCAAATACAGGTAAAAGTAGTTCTCTTGAAGCATTTTTATATATACTGTTATTTCTAAACCTATATATATATGTATAGATTTTGCAAAAGCGTTGGCGTATTTATGTGACATAACTCTCTGTCAAAAAATTCATCTATCTGTTACTCAGACATTTGTTAGTACTTATATCATTGAAACAGACAGACACAGCCATAGAAATTTATTAAGGAAAAGTTATTGTAAACTTATACGTCAATCTTTAATTTAAAATCCCTAATCAAATAATGATACAGTATAAAATGGTCTTAAAGGAATATTAAGAAAAGTATGGTAGAGAGAACAGACCCTTAAGGTACACCGATATTAATATTATGGGATTTAAATTTGGTTCTGTCCATGACTACACGAATGGTGCACTCTGAAATTCTCAATAAGAGTTTCTAATTATTGGGTCAATACCTAGATCAGTATGCCAGATTCTTCGAAAAACCTTGGAAATATCCATAGCGACTATTTGAGACTCTGAAAAAGTTCACAGTGGCACTCCGCAGGTCATATCCTATCACCTTTACTGTAGGTGCTCATTATGGATGATCTCTTACTAACTCTCATCCGGAGGGGTTACAAAATGGTATGTTACGCAGACAACCTGGTACATAACATGATCCGACCAGTCGCTGACTGGGCTGCGCATTACGGACTGTGCATCAATCCTTCGAAAACCGATCTATGCCTTTTCACAAAATAAAATGAACATTCCAAAATTGAACCTGCACTCTGTCGGCTTTATACGGTTAGAGCTTAAGGACAGGGTGAAATATCTAGGCATGATACTAGACTGTAAAAATATTAGGACTATTCCCTAAATTTAAGACACGTTTTTCCCTAAAAAATAAATGTAATTTTCTCTGATAGAAAGGGAAAATCAGTTTAATTTCCCCAAATCTATGAATTCAATGAATTTAGGTATTTGGCTCTAGAAAACCTATAAAGTACGTAAAATTCCCGAAATGTTAGCTCTTTTGGATATGGAGAAGAGAACATTCAATAAATTAGGTATTATGCTGCATTTTTAATGGAAACATATTTTCGTTTATATAATTCACACATTGTTTTTGAAAAGAAGTCATACATTTCTTTTCAATATTTTGTTTAAGGGTGCCCCGTGCACCAATATAACTTCCATACTACTTAGTAGTATGGACCATAAGAAATAAGCTATTCAGCTAATTCTTATGTTTTTTAAAAGGGGTGGTCTTCTATCACCTTCACCTATGGTGGAGAGTGGTGCGGTGCCATCACCTATTCCCTACATTTTAGGGAATATTCTCTAAATTTTAGGGAATAGTCCCTACATTTAGGGAAAAAAGAACAAAACAACAATTTAAAATTCCCCATATTTCAGGGAATATTCCCTAAAATCTAGGGGAAAAAATAAAAAAAAATATGAAAATTCCCTACATTTTAGGGAATATTCTCTAAATTTTAGGGGGGAAAAACCAAAATTCCCTACATTTGAGGGAGAAAAATCTACCTACATTTTACGGATAAAAACCTAATCTTAGTTTTCCAAGGTGGAGCTTTCCCTAATCTTATCGACAAATGCCTAACCTGTGTGGCACAAATTGTTGCCATTCACTTTAGGGAATTATTTTTTACTGTGTAGGTAAGAAGCTAAGCTGGAAGCCACACCTTGTGGACAAAGCGAACAAAGTTCTTAGAGCATTCGCAATGTACCGCAGATCTATAGGGGAAAAGTGGGGACTCGAACCGCGGATTGTCTTATGAATATACACTAGCGTCATCTGATCCATATTAGTCTACGGCTCTGTGGTAGGGTGGAAAACACTACAGTATGCCAAAAATCGTAAGATATTGGAAAAAATTCAAAGAAATTCAAATTCAAGAAATTTATACTCAGTGTAAGCGGTGCATTGATGTCACCAGCACTCTGGCTCTTGTGGTTATCATCAATATACACCCTATGCAGATACACATTAAGAAAGGGGGCCTGTATCGAAGCGTTAAGGATGCATCTGAATAAGAGCTGAATCCATTCGGAAACCAGGGTTCCACATGAGTCCATCCTTGATTTTGTGCGGTCCATCGCATCTGAAACCAACAGTGAGAGCGACCACCTCATCGAGATCATGCTGATAAGTAAGATTCAAATCAAAATTCCATCTAGGGATAAATGGGCATCACACTCTGTGCTTCTCCCATTGATAGACACTATAATTTATAAAGACGACTCCAAATCTGAAGATACCACTAGAGCAGGCGTTTTTTGTGAATATCTCCATTTGGAACTTGCCATACAGCAGGAAAGCCATGTTACGGTCTTCCAAGCGGAGGCCAAGGCATTCTTGAAGCGGGAAGGAACCTGGCGATCAGTGATATCTGATGAGGCGTTATTTCCCAAGGAATAATTTTAGCAGCTATATGGTTGTGAAAATTGGCTGGATTCACATTACTAAATTGTTTTGAAAAGTTATAAGATTTACTTTTTGACTTATGACAATAAAATGTTTTATAATGCAGTGTTAGGAATGTTTTCCGAAGTAGGTATAAAACTGTTTGGCTTCGAGAGCTACTTGGTTATATAATGGTCTTATAATGGTCTGCAATGCCATTTATCTGAACCCTTCTAAAACACTTTGCTTCTGGATCCTATTTAGTTGTATAAAGCTTTCGTAAAGCCTCAGAAAACTGCATTGAGAGCAATTATACAAAAGTTTATTGTCGACAGCAAATCAGTAGCAAGAGCAGCAGTTATAAAACAATTTAGCTATTCTGAAGCACCATTGGAACATTTTTAAAACTTGGGAACTATTTTGTTTTAAAAGTTTCTGAGAAGACTTTAATAAAATTTTAAAATATTATTATAAAATTATTTCGCTTCATGTCATATCGTAATTTGTAAAATATTCAGAGAGAGAGCCAATTACTTCGGATAACTCTACACAAAATTTTGCCTAATTTTCCGTTCTCTCTCAGAATTTTATTACATCGCATAACTCTCTCAATTATTTTGATTGTAATTCCAGAAGTGATCTCGACATTTTTGTTGATCATGAAGGTTTAGAAATAAGACATAACTGGGCTGCAAGAAATGGAATTTTGTTTAAGCAGTTTCTTTCGAGATATTAATGAATGGAAAATAATTTCTTTAAATATCAACATTGACGGATTGCTGGTATACAAGGGCTCTAAAGAAGAATTTAGGCCTATTATTTTAATATCCACGAAATACTCCTTTTTCATCCTAGAGGAATTGCTATTTGCATTGGAAAGGACAAGTCTGGTGATTTAAAGGCATTTCTGTCTCCATTTGTTGATGAATTGAAGAAAATTATGGAAATGTTGTATTTTTACAACTATTAGAATATAAATTTAAATCAATATATAAATCGTACAGTTTCGAATGGTAGGTGCGATAGAATACTTGACGGAGAACTCTTACATGTATTGACGGTATGTCATGTGGCGTGCTGTTGATACTGTTGCCGTATGAGAAATTACTTAGTTATATGTCCCAAAATTATTGCAATAATACCTACCGCTTCTAAAATGTCATTAAATTTATTCATTCATCCTATTTTTTGTCTCAAAAATGCACAATTTTAAACGACATCTTTCTTCACTACTATCGTTGTATTTTAATTAAGACAAACGTCAAAGTATATTACTAGTCTGGATTAGTATGTTCTTTAGGAGTTCTATAATAGTTCTGGAAGAAACAAAATCGGTGTATCGTTTTATAGATATTATGAAGGAAGCTGACGTATTTTATAAGGGTTCTAAAAAAAAAAAACCAAAGAAGCTGCATGTTTTTATTAATGCTTTCAGGTTAACTAAATAGTTTTATAAAGTTCTCAAGCGCGAAAATCTGATTAAATAGTTTTATAGAAGTTTTAGAAAAAGCGATTTTGTTTTATTAGAGTTCTGGAAATATATTATTATTCTGACAATTTTAAAAATACTTTTAGAGTAAAATATCAAATTATCAAATAATCCAAATTATACTGGACCTTAAGCAATGTCATAAATTTGAACAAATTCACAGGCGTGTACTATTTCGAGCTATATTTAAAACTTTTACGGAAAAATTTAATTGCATATATTTGGCGAAAGTTTTATTTTCGACAATTTCAATACATTCTCTAATATATTTGCCATATATGATTAAACTTATAAAGAGAAATACTTGTTCATTTATAGGATGATATCGCATACCAGTATAATTATTTGTATACGTATTTTATACGAGGAGAAAAGAATCACATATATTGTAAAAAGTACAATAGCCACTTATAACAGATACATTTAATCCTCTGAAATATATGTATGTATATGTAGATTCGGAAAACGTTTTACAGCAATAATAAATCAATTTTATAAACGCTTCTAGAATGTTTGTTTCTAGAATGTTTTCGTAATGAGGTTCTATAAAGTGGCTCCCGTTGCCTTTATACAGTGTGTCCAAATCGGCTATATAGAGGATTTATAGAAACTTCAATCAATACTAATATTACTAAACGTAAAGTTTTATTAAAAGCTGTAAGAATACTCTTGCAACTCTTACAAAAGTTGAATTCTTCGTTGGATTCCCTATATGAGTGATTAGTACTCATGCCAATAAATTTCGTTTATTTGTATGCTTATCAAACAATTAAGAGAAGTAAATGTGCTTTTTGCCACATAACATAAAAGTATAGACAAGAAATACCCACCAGATATTGACGACTGTACTACGAAAGTGAGCTATGAGTAGAGCTCCTAGCAAACCTAATTAACTCACTGATCTCGGCTAAATATATCATGGGCACGAACCAAGATTTTTTCTAAAAATTTATTCAATGTAGGAAAAAATTCAGAATTGGTGCGCATTATTAGTGGCTGAACACGATTTAAACAAGTTGTGTCTGGGCAGATAAATATAGCTTGCTAAGATCTCAGCATGGACCATAAACCCACTCTTTCCTTTATCTTCAATAAATTAATTATAATTTCATAAACAATGAAACTTATTTATTTATTTATTTACAACCAATGCAATTTGTTTCGCTTTAACAAAATTTTTGAAAATAAACCTAAAACCATACAAATTCATAATTGATGGTGATTATAAATGTCGACGTAACCTGTACGTCTGAAACTGACAGATAATTTACAAAATGACCTTCTTATCGGTCTGGTGTTTATACCATACATTTTCCCTATTTGAAAATTTTAATGCAGTTTGAATGAAATTATTACGTCAATAAATATAATTATATTTAAAATATTTTGGAATGCTTAAATTACGTTGATAAAAACTTACCTTCAGGAGGGGGGGGGGGGGGGGGTGTGTCCCACTTGTTTGTCTCACCGTCGGTACGCTACTGATACCTTCATCTTATACAAAATATTTTTTTCACTAGCCTGCGCAACGTGCTCTCCTTTGTCGTAATCTTATGGCAATTTAGGGCAATTTTTCATTATTTTTCTCCATTTTCAAACGCAAATATCCTTTCAACTACAGCACCATAATTTCGATGCTTAACGCTCGAAGTGTCACCTGTCAAAAAAGCGTCGTGTCGCTGCTATTAGTGGTTCATGAATTATTCGCAAAATTGACGTCATCATCACGTACCTTTTCCCAAATCCAATATTTACTCGAAAGTGGGGTTACTTTTGATATTCTGTATTTTTTCACGCCACAAGGCATTTCGAAATAATATTGAAGGAGCGAATCGAACCTCCAACTGTATAAATTTCCCATATAATGCACTCTACACTAATTATCGCAGAATTATCTAAGCAAAAAAAAAAAAAAAACGAAAAAAACGAAGTCTTCATCAGCCTCGTATTATAATTCCGAGAGATTTTTATTAAACAAATATCACATTCCTTCCAGAGAAATAATAGACAACATAAAAGTTAGTCATGAAAGTAATTTTTTTTATGCAGGCGGACTAGAGATTATGAGCACGGATGCCAGGGTAGCCTATTGTGGTAACCTGCTAAAAATCGTTTCATCAAAACCTTCCAGTCCGCTTAATGAAGCGCAGCAGTCCTTGGTGAGGTAAGTTTACAGCTCATCTACAGATTCGAAGGCAGACCCAAGTCTACCCAGCCTGCTCCGGGTAAATGCCGGAGAGGCACACAGCAAGTTTTCGGTTATTTCAGGCTCTTGTCTAGGCAAGCCAGACATTCAGGGCGACTGTCAACAGCTTCCATATTTGTTAGATGAGCATGAAGCGAGCTGTGTCCGGTAATGATGCTAACCAAAGTTCTACTCCCCAAGAAAAAATCATAGAAATTCCAATTGGGTCCATCAAATAAAAGTTCTGTGTACCTGCAAGTGCTCAGGTTCGCCCATCTGTGCTGATGTTTCATACGAACATCCGCTTTGATGAGAGACCCGATAACTGAGGTGGCAACGCCTACGGCGGGTTCCAGTTCAAGGAAGGTAGAACGAGAGCCAGACACGTAAAAGTATGTTATCAATTCGCTTCTAGTTAATGCTTACAAAACATGAAACGTCTAACTTTATCATTTCACCAACCTTCTTACCTCTTGCCACGAGCTCACATTCCTACAAATAAAAATAAAAAAAAAACATATATATTCCAATTTAGCATTTAAGTACCCAAGCTCTTTTTTAATTTATTACTAAAAACTTAATTTAGCATGTAAACTACTATGTCCGCGGAAAAATATCTCTTTAATCATTTTTGAATCATTTATTTCGGTTAAGAAGTGAAAATTAAATTAGACCGAACCCTAAAACGAATTTCATTATTATACTTAAAAAATTGCGCTGTTAATTGATAAGTAGTCCAGCTTCAGGGCAACTTTCACTTACCAATGTACCGAAAAGGAGAGACCTATAATTACCTATGATGATCAAAAGCTAAAAAGTAATAACAACAACTACAACAACAACAACCACAATGCAAAGTCGCGCGAACCTTTTTATGTTTCCCAACATATAACAAGGCACACAACACAAGTAGTCCAAATAGCGACTGTGTAATAATGTGGCATAAAATTAAAACTTTTTCCATGATAATTACGGCTTTGCTGGAGGAACAGAGAACGAAACGAGTGTGGAGAGTGAATTTTTGTGTTCATCGTTTAAGTCAGGCCGCCAGCAATGAAAATTGCACGCCAAGGTCCATTTCGAGCCTTATCGGGGTCCATAAATTTTAAAATAATAACACTCTGATGATGCTATAAATTTAACGACGCCTAATTAGCCCTTTGGGTGTGCACATGCCCATCTCAGCTGTAGTCACGATCCAAACTTATTTTCATTTCACTAAAAGCAACTATGATTAGTCGGCGTTAAAAGTGAGTGTAGTGAGTGAATAATTTTGGTTTAAATTGGTATCGATTCGATCGCCTTTCTATTCCTGTTTATGTCTAATTTTTGGCCTAATTCAGTAATCGAAATCGTCACTGTTCAATCTCCTGTGATGGAGAATGAATTTTTATTTTGAGATTTTATTGTCAGATTAGCTGGGAAATTATAAATTTCCAGTTAATTTTTTTTTTACCATTTTTCTTTTTTTATGCACACATTAAAATATAAAATTCAGAAGCGAATAATTAACGAAGCAATTTATCAAAACAGCGTTATCTCACCTGGTGCTGGGAACTCAGTGATCAGATCATTTATCCAACACCATTATATGGAGGGCATGTGACATTGCAGGGTCCTTGGGAGACACAGCACTCTTCCGTCTCGGGCCCTCCCTATATAAGTGTACCCACCCTTGTTTTCCTTGTGTCCGCTGGTTATTAATTGTAATGGAAATTTTATTCACCATTTACCAGCAGGAAGGAATGAAATGAGTAAAAAATGTTTTTTATTCGCTTTTTACATGTCAGTGAATTATTAACACGGACAGGCCATAATTCATTTTTTTTTGTGGAGAACTGAGGAGGCACAGAGGACTCGTTAGGCTCGTTGCGGGAAGTTAGGCTGGTTTCGTTGGCACATTAGTTTCTATATGGCTAGGCTATATAATGTCCGTTCGACCCGGTCGGATCGCCCCCCCCCCCCCCATCCCCCACTCCCGTTCATCTATCATCCTTGCCTTGCAGAATATTGCCAACAACAAGAACAAAAACAACACGCAGTATGGTGCTTATAATATGAACGTGAGCTCTTCGGAAGCCCACATGCGAAGCATTTCCTTGATGTTCGCAATTTGAACAAAACAGCTATGCAAATTAAAATTCCCATTAAGTCATACATTTTAATTGTTTTTATCTTATTCACCTTTTCATATAGCCGGGTCTCTGCGACGGAATTTCCTTCTTTTGTTTGCGTTGTTGGTTCGGTTTTTGGATGCATGCATAATTGCCACTGTGTGCTTCAAGACAGACTTCTTTGTCTAACTAAGTCCTATGTCATTCAAATTTTTGATGGAATATGAAATAAGGTAATTATATATATTTGGTTGTTTTTTTTGAGTAAATAAATTTAGTGTTGAATTTAATAATAAAAATAATTTAATAAAGCTGTTCGTAATTAATACTTTTACGGAGAAGATTTTTTTGTTTATTGGGTCGAACATTATCGAATACTTGACCAACCATTTTGTAAACCTTAGTCTAACTAATTTCAAAATTTACTGAATTTGGAAAGACCCAGCTAGGGTGGCTTTTGCTTTTATAAAAAAAAAAAATAAATGGGAATAACCTTTCTCTCGGAATAGCACCCGCTTAGGCTATCATAGGGACTGCCTTCTGGGCGGAAAAAGTGCACCCATCCACTGGATCTGCGTTACAGCAGCCCCATTTGCGGACGTTCGGAAGTTTATCAGTCCCAATATAGCTGCATACCGAGCAAGTTATTGACTAGTAAATAGATCAAGCCATCACATTTCCTTGGTTCAAGCCAGCACAGTTTCCGGCTTCAAAAAGTCTGTTGTCCCTACAGAGTAGTTCATCCTATCGAAGGTACATAAATTGTGAACATTTTGTCACAACAAAACTTTGCAACCGCCAAAAACGTGATAAGCTACTTGTGAGATCTGAGCTCAAGCGAAGTGCTGTGCTAGTTGTTTATAAAAGGACAACTCAACTTTTCCAATTCAAATATAAAATTTTTATTCTATATATTAATTACAACTGATATCACAAATTCAATTCCTTAAACTAAAATCCAAAATATTCTAAAACCAAAAAAAAAATATTAATTCAAACTAAAATTCAATTTATCCAACAATTTAAAATTCAAAGCAAAATTCAATTCAATGCCGCTACTATATTTCTGTGCGCTGTTTTATCCTGGAAGAAGAAGAAAAAGAAATTCCACAAATAAATTCAATAGAATATGATGTTTCAAAGTATACTGCAACGTGTAGGCGTTTCTAAGAAAATTGGAAACAATGCAGCAAATACCTGTAATGAGTGCTGCAGTGTGAGCAGAATTAGTTTTATGTTTGTGTGGAAACAACATTAAGGTGTAGTTTGCCGTGAAGGTGTAACAAATTGGAAGTTTTGTGTGTGCTGCCCATGTGAGCTCGGTAATTAAATCGGAAGTAGATTTCTACAGTCGGAGTAAATTTCTGCTGAGGTGTAGGATGGAAATGAAGCACAAATAAGTGTCTGTAGCAGGAGTAACTACCTGCTTAGATGTAGGATAAAGGTGAAGCAGAAGTCAGTTTCTGCAGCAGGAGGAAATTCCTGCTTAGGTGGAAGCACAAATTAGATTTTTTGCAAAGGATAGAAAACCGATTAAATTCTGGTAGAGGATATGTCCCGAGTAAATTTTAAAACGAGAATGGGTGATTGTGGCTCGTCGCCTTTTTATAGTCGCCGTGAACTGCTACTTCTCTGCTTCATGATGGGTTGCTCTAGCAACGCTCGATCTCAAAGTTGCATTCCATTGAACTCTGACTGAGGCGAAACCAGCTGACGTCATATCGTGAAAAACACATTTGATGACATTGAAAAATGTCAATATACGAAGATAAGTAGCCTTTGGATAAATTTGTGTATTCAGTTTTTTATTTATTTGTTGTTAATTATTTTGAACTTCAGCCTATGAAGATTTGAAGGATTTGGGAAGAACTTCCAATGAAATATCATTCTGTATGGATGAAAAATATTTTTCGATAAGTAGTATTCTGTTTAATACTTTTATTCTGAACTTTACACTTTGTGGTCCATTATTATTATTTTTTTTTTTGTATTTTATACGCATTGGGGAATAATTTCATAATGGGATCGTCAAGTAATGTTGGTGTGGTCTAAACACTACTAGAACTTCTTCTTTTAATAAGCATACCATATTATAATAGAAAAATGTGAAACTGTGTGTGTAGAAAAAGACAAATGCTACTAAACGCAATTTTAAAAAGTTAAGGAGATTTTCCACAATTTCAAATTTTCCGAATAAATTACAGATATCTCCAATTTGGAATTTATTTTCTTAAAATGTGTAGACATATTTTTATTATTATGAATAACATTTCATTTTCGCATAAAAAATACTAATTTTATCCACTTCCTCGGTCGTTTCAAGTGGGGCAGTAGCTGATTCTTTGAACCTCATAACTTTATTGTTTGAGCATTTTATTTTACTTTCTTTAAAGCTTTCTTTAATTTCTTTAGTTAATTTATTTTGGTAGATTAATTATAGATTTTGTTAAGTGCATTCCTTAATTAAGTCTTATTTTACACTTTTACGTTCTATATATTGTTAAAATGTTATTCGATACATTTGGAGTGTACAAACTTAAAGAGACACTGCCCTAATTATACATTATAGTTATCAAAGTAAATTGAATTGAATTGAATAGCTCTTTCCAGAACATTCCCGTCTATTTGCATACAGCTCACTGGAAAAAAAATCGATGTAAATTTAAAATTAAATACTTTCGCGCGATGATTTTCACAAGAAGGCGGCCTTCTCGTTTCAAATTTTAATTTCGGAAAATTTCAAATCTGTTTTAAGATTGGCATATTTTTCTAGTTCAAAAAAACCGACGAAATGGGATGAAATGTATCAATATCGACTTGTTTATATATTAATTTTTGTAATATGAACGAATTAAATGTATTTTGTAGAGCTATAAGGTAGTGGCATAGCGTGGCTTTCTGCCACTCGATGCGAACCATAAATTTCCCCTCCCCCACCCTCCGTATTTTAGCAATTAAGCAAAAAAATCTGTAATACTTTGTCACTATTTCAAATGGATTAAAAACAATTTTTTTTTTTTTTAAATTAAATAAACGAAAACTCTTTAATACATTCGTCAATATTAATTTATACCTATTGCTCGCTTTAAACAACAAAATTATTTAGTTAATCTCTACGCGGACATTTTAGACCTTAAATAATTTTTAATCAGTTTCAATTTAGAGAAGCTTCTCTCAAAACTGGCATTACTTATGGCAGCTGTGTTAAAATATTCTCAGTATTATAATTATATTAGGGTCCGTGCACAGCTAGGCTAGGCGAAGCTAGGCTATATCAAAAGTTGACGGAATAAAATGATTGTACCCTGTACTATGAGAGTGTTCATAACAACGCTGTGTCAGCGCACGATATGAAGGGACAAATCGAGGTATATCGCTCGAGAATCAAATTTTCCATTTTTTCGCGAGGTGCAGCGCCCTAATTTTGAAAGCTGGCATATTTTTAAAGGTTTTTTATTTGATATAATCGAACAGCTCTTTACTCAATCTCATATATTGGAAGAATCCATCAGGATCAGTACATAGATCATCATATAGATGATGAAATTTATCAAATTCCACACGTTTCGTATTTATCGGATGGCAAGTCAAGTAGAACAGCGGAAAGTACATTTATGCGAAAAATGCAATATAGTTGCATTACTTGGCAACCACAAAATTTCTTCTTCAGAATCTGATGACATAACTTATGCACTCACTTTGCGATTTACCAAGAAACTGAACGCATTGTTGTGAACACTACACGTGTATCTTCACCTTGCCTCGCTCAAGTGCCTAGCTTTGCCCCGTCCCATTGTGTACGTACCCTTCGAAAATCCTCCTTCAAGTTTGAACTCAGAAATAAACTTCAATATACCCAGTGGACAGGAATCAATAAGTTCTTTCTTACAGTCAGTAGCTTCGAACAACCGTAGATGCACGGTCGCAAACTCAAGTTCTTCTCTGTCCAATATATAGGACGAGTCGTATAAAATAAAAAAACTTGACAATAACTAACAAATTTAGGTATACCTGACATTTTATCATAGTATTAAATATACATATCAACTATGAAGAAATTAAATATCACCTGCTCGCCTTCATATCTAAATCTAATGACTAAACATTCTAATTGCATTTGTTGCGTGGCAACAGCGGATCGCGGCCGGCCATTTCGAAATTCAAAAAATGAAATCTATTTTCTTGTTTTAATATATAAAAATCCACTGTCACTGTGTTTGTACAGGGTAAATCTCCGAAACTGCCCAACCGATTTCAATGATATTTTGTGTATGGGTTTGGTTGGTCCTAACTTGAGAGAAATGGATAGTTTTGGACACGATAGATGGCGCTGTTGTCGAGACGTAAAAAACTGCCTGACAACGCATAGATGTGGAAAGCTGACATTTTGTACACGGTGTGTTCGAACCAAATTGATTCGAATATATTTTCATAAATAGAAAATTTCTAAAAGAAAAAAATCCTGAAAACAAAGCATGAACATTTTTATAAAATTAAATCTAATTTCATCACTCAATCAGAACACAGATACATAACCAAGCAAAGCCAGGTATTTATCATCTATATAACGTATTGCATAAATGCAATATAAAAGTATAGCCTCATTGAGCAGATTAAATTAAAATCATGATCATCTGTTTAAATTCGTACTAAAAAACAATTCCTGAAAAGGGAACATATTAAAATATACCATACTAAAATTAAGTTCTGAAAAGAAAATAAATTCAATCTAATTACAATTTTCCTAAAAATAGGTAAAATAAAAGCATGTGTTGTCATGTAGCATACAATGCATGGCACAAATACAATCAAATCAAGCAAATCAATTTGCAACTCTATCATTACCATTATTACAAGTACCATCCAACGGATATTTTTTCTCTACGTGATAGAGAGAACATTTTTGCAAATATAATTTAATTTAACACAGCATCATGTGAAGCTCTAAATTTCTTGTTGCTATGCATTTTTGTTCGTTGCTAGGCAAATTTTATCGCCAGTACCGTAAGTCACAGCTGCACTGCCAATTCTTGTAATCATGCGCCGCTGCTACTCTATCAGTGGTCTCGTGTGCAAGCAAGGGCTATATAAACGACAAGTTGACTGATCTCGATCTCTTTTTGTACTTGGCATCGCTTGGGGTAAGTTGGCTAGTTAGGGACTAACATTTATATCGGGTATCGACTGATATATAACTTTTAACAATTAACAAAACACTTTATTTCTGGTCTCGACGGAAATAAAGAATCTTGCTTCGGGTCTCGACTGAAGTTAAGATATTTACTAACACTCACTTTAAGTCGGGTCTCGACTGACTTAAAGAATATTATCTCGGGTCTCGACTGAGATAATCTTTTACTAACCAAACACTTTATTTCTGGTCTCGACGGAAATAAAGAATCTTGCTTCGGGTCTCGACTGAAGTTAAGATAATTACTAACATTCACTTTAAGTCGGGTCTCGACTGACTTAAAGAATATTATCTCGGGTCTCGACTGAGATAATCTTTTACTAACCAAACACTTTATTTCTGGTCTCGACGGAAATAAAGAATCTTGCTTCGGGTCTCGACTGAAGTTAAGACAATCTTATTAACATTAACACTTTATTTCTGGTCTCGACGGAAATAAAGAATTGTTCTAACAAAACATTAGAACAAAGGGTCTTAACATTAGCTTAAAGCCAATTTCCTCAAGTGCCAAGGTGGAGATCGGTGAGTACCAGTCACTTGTGACATTTTAATACTTATTCATATATCTATTTGACTATATTTTAACTTATATATATCTATATTATACATCTCGTGTGCACATATATTTTACACAATATTTTTATTACATTTTTTGCGATCTTATATTACAATTTGGTGCTAATAAGTGTTTTCAGTGTGATACAAAATCTCAGACCCAAACATATGTACAGAGTTTTGTCTCAACATATCTATTTCTGAAAATCGTATATCATTAATCGGTGTCAATTAGTGTGTTTTCTAGTGTGTGTTGATCTCTGACCCAACAGTTTATATAATCCTGTCTTAATACGATTGCTCAAGTTATTTAAGCTAAGTAAGTGTGCCAGTGTTTTGAAGTTAAGTTATTTTAACTTTGCTCTATATTAACCCTATATTGAATATCTATTTATATATTTATTATAAACAATCCTATAAGTGTGTTTCCCTAAACGTTTGAATCGTTGACCTGAAAACTTGATACATAATCTGATCTTAAAAAATAAGTGCAGAATTTACTTGAAAGTTAAAATAAAGTGAATAGTGTTGATTCGTTGTTAAGAAATAGACCACTGATCTTGATCCAAATTTACCAGTGCATTCATTTCAGTCACTTAATCAAATTTGCGTGTACGTTCTATTAACGGACAGTACACGGTGTTTTCATAAAAATTGAAAATACTTGTTCAAAAATGGTGAACTATATCGGGCAACTCTTTCGTAGGGTTGCCATACAAATATTTCATTTTTTAGTATATATTTGGACACTGCCTGACAACCAGTGCATGTAGAGAACTGATATTTGGTAAGCGATATTCTCATAGCAATAGCAAATAAAATTTAAGAAAACAGACTAAATTGGGTAACTCCTTCTTGGTATTCCGATACAAAATTTTGGTTTTCCACTGTATATTTGGAAACTGTCTGAGAACAAATCGACGTGGAGAAAATATACCAAATCGGGCGGCCCCTTTTTGGTGTTGCCATACAAAATTTTACTATATATTTGGAAACTGCTTGAGAACGCGACAACGTGGGGAGATCAAATTTTATACACAGCGTTTTTTAAAATAATGTAAATTCAAATTGAAAAATGCCACAAATCGGGCAACTCCTTAGTAGGATTGCCATATGAACAAATTTGTGTTTTACTATATATTTGGGCACTACGTGAGAATGCGTCGATATAGAAAGCTGCACTCTCCCACACATGTGAATGCATGCATGCGCTCACACACATACACACTTACCGACACAGACTGAAATCATAGAGTACGGAATCGCGGGATCAAGTCAGATTATAGCGTAGATATTATGTATCTAAGGTATCTATATATATATATATATCTGGCTCCTCCTAGTTTTAAATAAAATATTTGCAAAGTTTTCATTTAACTTCACATAAATGTATGTATATTTGTTTAGATCAGATCTTACAACTCTATTTGGAACCACTTCTTCTTGTCCTATTACCTTGAAAGTCTGCATAAGTACCTATATATAGTCCCGATGACAATATAGTTATCTGATCAAATGATCATGGCCTGATGCTAAAGAGAGGATTAGCCAGATCGGCAGTTGCTTGCTACCCCCATAGCTGTGCGGCCCGGCGCCATGGCCCCACCTTACGCATTTTAGAACTTTTGTCTTCTCAAATATAAGTAGGTACTAAGTACTGGTACTGGTACTTCAGTACCCTGATACTCGTACTTAAGAATAAGAAGTACCAGTATATTTTAAAGTGCTTGGACACAAATACCAAGTACCAAAGCAGGTACTTTACCAATACTTCAATTTCTTTTGAAAAATTTATTTATAAATAACAATACCTGAATTTCTTAATTAGATATGGACATATAAATTGCAGATCAGAATTCAATTTATTTGGGGCACATTGTCTGAGAAGTGCACTTGAATTATTTTAAATTAGCTTGCATCTATAAATAATATTGCTACTGTTCCGATACTATACCACAACCACAATACATTTGTGCATTCCTTTATACAGAAAATGGGAATTCAGATTTGTCATCTACTGGAACTATCATGGAAAAGTGGGTTTTCCTCACAATTGCACATTAAAATTCCAAATTGAAAAGGACAGATTAAAATTTCGTCAGAATTTTGTTTTGTTTCGAGTATCAAACAGAGTTTTAACTTCATAGCAACCTCAAATTATTACCGAGTACTTGCAGCGTTAAATTGAATTACTGTAGATGTTATTTCGTTATAATTTGATTAAGTCGGGCGAATTATAACAGGAATTTTGAGTACTTCGAGTAGTAACTTACCACTGTCCAGAATGATTGAATAGAACTATTGGATCAAAAATTCGAACGTTGGAAAGGTAACCGAACATGTATCTTTAAAGTTTAATACGTCACTAACTTCACCTGGACCTGTAGAAAAACTTTTGTCATTCGCTGGTTGGAAGATTTATTCAAGGTGTCATGTTCTTACACATCAAAACTTCCGCAAATTAATTTTATTTAAAGGTTAACTCGGCATTTTTAAAAACTGTCAAAAGTAACTAATAAAATATCTTTGCAATAGTATGTGTGAGATTTGTGATCTAGCGATGCGGTGCCGGTTGTAAAAGGACAACTCAACTTTTTAATTCAAATATGAAATTTTATTTAATATAATGCTGACACAAATTCAAACAAAAATTCAATAATCTTATCCTAATCTATCTAATCTATAACTTAGTGTAACAAATTCAATAAAATTCAACACCCTTAAATCAGTCTAAACTTATATCTACTACTTAATACTGTTTAAAAAATTTTAACTCAATTCAATTAAAAAGAAAATTCCAAAACGTTTGCAGATGTCCCAAGGCGTTCTCCTTAAATCTGAAATTAAGAAGAAGAATGTTCCTTTAATTCACAGGATTTAAATTTTCATAAAGCAAACTTCTACTTATGGGCCTTTCTAGAATAATTGAAAATGGTGCAGCAAGTAGCTGCAATGAGTGTGCTGCAGTATGTAAAACTGCAGTGCGAGAGTAGAGTTGAACTTCTTAGTTGACGTTGACGTATACTGTGCGTCTAGTCGCAACAAAATGAAGTTTTGTTTGTCCTACACGTGTGAGCAAAGTAAATTTCTGCAGCAGGAGTAAATTCCTGCTAAGGTGTAAGATGGAAGTGAAGCAGAAGTAAATTTCTACAGAAGTAGTAAATTTCTACAGAAGTAGTAAATTCCTGCTTAATTGTAGGATGGAAATGTAGCAGGAGTAAATTTCTGCAATAGGAGTAAATTCCTAATTGGGTGAAGGCAAAATTGAATTTTTTGGAAAAGGATAGGAAACCGATTAAATTCTGGTGGAGGATACGTTCCGAGTAAATTCTGAAATAAGAATGGGTAATTCTGCTGTGGTTCTCTGCACCATGATAGGTTGCCTTGACAACGCTTGGTTTCAAAGTTGCATTTCATTGCATTCTGACTGTGGCGAGGGCGAAAAGATGTAGTGTGATGTAATGACATTTTGACATGTCAAAATATGTAAATGCACAGAGGTACGTGTGTTTTTCGGTGAGTTTGTGTGTTTTTATATATATTTTTTTAAAATAGTAATGAATTTTATCTATTTCAGGTGACGAATTTAATTAGAAGGGGATTTGGATGTCACTGGATTAATGGGATCACCGGATCAGTCTTTAGATAAGATAGATACTTTGTGTGGTTTTCGATTATGTATTTTTGAGGAATACGTTGTTAGAGAGGAAAAGCATCGAGGGATCGTCTGGAAAACTCGGTGTGGCCTGAACAGTGTGATCAATTATCATTAATTTTTTTTTTTCAATTTTTCGATTATAGTCTGATCGGAACTTTTATATTTTACAACAATATATTCTACAACACTAAAAGATCTGTGATAGATCCATTAGGAGACTTAAATAAATAAAAGTCTTCTATAACTATTATAACTGATTGTAAAAAATAAAAGTCCCGATCAGACTGTTATCGAAAAAGTGAGAGGATAAAAGTCTTATGAGATTTAAATGAATAAAAATATTTATGAATAAAATTCTGTGAAAAATCTTAGCACTGAGTATAAAAGTCTTCTAAGACTGTTATAAAAATAAATGTCTTTTGGGACTCTTATCATAACACTTAAATAAATAAAATTCGTCGGTAACAGTTATGACTGTCCGAAAAAAATACATTTAATAAATAACTATTATCTTATGAACTTCTTTCTCCATACCTTGCAGTTTGCAACTAGTTCATAAAAGCACCCTATATTGCTGGTGTTGGAGAGAGATATCAATTATCGACAAAATATATACAGGGTGTTTCCTCCATGGTGGTCAGTACAGCAGGAGGTGATAGCATTCACTTAAAAAAACAAAAAAATGTATGGCGGGGCGTGGGGGGGGGGGCGCATACAACCATTACGGAGTTACATGGTGATTAAGAAAAAAAGCTAGTTTTTCACAAAACACCCTGTATCTTAAAAAGTGCAGGCCGTACGGTCACAGTGAAGAGGTAATTGTATGCAGAACTTCATGCCCTTTCCAACAACTGCTCAACCAGCCCGGTACTCCTGAACTCTTTAACGGCTGCAGATAGCACTTAAAGTATAGTTAGTCAAATTAAAGAATAAAGTCTACAGTTTACAGTATTAATAAACAAAATTTACCTTAATGACCTTTTTGCAAAAAAAAACAATAGAGGTCAAAGTAAAAAAAAAAGGCTAGAAAATCCGACATTTTTAGTTTAGACCACAATAACTCCTGAGATAAGAGAAGTACCGGATTGGCTGGACAGTTGTTAGAAAGGTCATGAAGTTCTACATACAATTACCTCTTCACTGTCACCGTACGCCCTGTCGCCTTGTACGTTTTAAGATGTAGGGTGCTTTGTGAAAAACTAGCTTTTTTTCTTAATCACTCTGTAACTCCGGAACCGTTGATATGCCCTCTGCCGTACAATCTTTTGTTTATTTAGGTGATGCTATCACCTCCTGCTTTACTCACTACCAAGGCGGAAACATCCTATATATCGCAAGTTCTTTGAGATTTATGGGTCTTCCAACATAGACTTCGATGGCTAAGATATGTTGCTAAGACATACAACTGCTTTGTACTCCTTAAGATGAATCCTACAAACTCCGGTAAATGGAAAATTTTGCATAATGACGAGATAGTACTACCTATGGCAAAGGATCTGTATTGCTGTCATGAGATTCAGAGGGATGGATCTAACCAGTAAAAATTATTTAATGAGGTCAGTTAGGGTCTGGAATGAGATTAAAACTAATATACGATGACGCTTCATGCTCATAAATGTCCATTTTATTATTTGTAGCCGAATAGGCCGATTTTAACTTACTAATTGTTTCCTATCCGCTCTTGTAACCATTGAATTTTTTATTGTTCATTGCCGTCTTAAACTAAATCTTATCTAGAAAAGAACTATAATTCCTATATTCATAATATAAGCACACACACAAAAAAAACTAGATTATCTGAACAACAATGTAAGAAGAAAAAAACTGAATCTAAACCAGTAAAATCATAAAAGAGTACAAAAGTGATAAACTTTGTGAAGACACACCATTGACCTTTGTGTTTTCAAGAAGGTTCACCGCAACTCTGCCATCAATAAAATGTTCCTAGATTGCTCTCGAAATTGTCGTAAAATTTTAATTGATCGTATCTTTTGGGGTCGGATCCATTAGTCTGGACTGGATCTGTGTCGATTTAATTTGTCAATTTTGTTGCATGAGATGACAAAGCGAAAAAATTAACTTTATAACTGCGCGCATCATATACATTCATACATACATAAATACACTTCTGTCATGTCACCCTTGATACTTACAAGAGGAGCACTTGTAACTACATATATCGACTGAGAGGCGCAAATCATGCGATTAAAGTCATTAACGTCGACGAACTTACGGGGCGTCAGCAATTCCTGAAATCAGTCGCGGACACCACCACCGCATCTACTTACTGCCTTTCGCCGTATAGCAACTGCCGCACGGTAATTAAATTAGCGATTTTGAAACATTAAAATTTGATTAATTGACATAAGACGACATTAAATTTTCGGCTTACGAGGATTTTTATGGCAATGTTATTCCCCTTTCGTTGTACCCTGGATGGCATGGCGCACGAATAATGTAATTTTCGAGACAGTAGTTCAATGTCGTTGGAGAGTTATAAAATTATATCGCGCGGTTTTTTAAGAGGCCGTTAATGCTTATAAAGTTGTAATGATACTTATTCCCACCCCCTCTCCCCCTCGCAAATACAAAATAACAAGTTTAATTCGTATTTTCTTTGTGTGTGTATACGTTTTTTTATATATAATATTAAGTTTGTTGGCAGCTGGGTTACATTGAATTAGTTCTTAATGGATGCGAAATTTTACTGCTGGTTTTTGTATATTTAATTGATTTAAGCAAAAAATTCGCAGTTTTTTTATATCATTTATTTTTTCTGTCGAAATATATAATTTATTTTTTGATACTTCATGTTTGACATAATTCGAGAAAAACAGATACTAAAAGTTATGCAAAAATTTGATCGTTTGAAATCTTGAAAAGACAACCGAACAGCTCGTTTGGAGCCATGAGGATTAACCGTATCATATCAATTTCAAAAGTTAAAATACAAAAAAGAAGCACTGGAAGTACATGATGAACTCAATCAATTTCGTTCATTTTCTGCAGATATTTAAGCACTTAACATACGTCATAAGAGTGCTCGTGCTTAGATATAAGTGCGTCCTTTCAGACTTTGCATAAAAATCAATGAAGAATATCCAAAGAAATCCTGGGAAAGAACAACAATAGTGTGATATTCATATTTCGATTGGAGCATCTAACTTCTCTAGCTGTTTGCAGTTGTAACTCGCACTAAGCCCAGTACTGACGTCCGCGCTAAACTAAATGGGAATGCTGATGCCCGACACTTCCAGGCATGAGAGATGTCTTAAACAATGCACTATTATACTATGAACATATTTTATTAGAATGTTTATTTTAATTAAGCGAGGGAAGTTGGGGGGGGGGGTCAAAATTTGATCTAGTACAGAATCCAATTCCTTAGGTCCTGAGAACAAGTTTGATTACACACACTCCTATACTCGGAGGCTTAAATAGCCATCTTCATACTCGCTTTCTTAGTACATATTTCCCTCTTTTTTATTCCAACTCAGGTGCTAGATTTTTCACACCATAGAACGGCTCTCACTCGGTAGAGTTATGTCCGATCGGAAACTGGTGTTCAGTGTTCACCTCAGCTCATTACCAGCTACAAGTCGTAAAGAAATTTGTTCTCTGAATAGTTGTAGTGTTTGGAGAAGATGGAGGGGGGGGGGGGCTCCAATACGGCATGTTGCATATCCAATGAAAGGTCTTGCCGAGTCCTATAGAATGAAGTACTTTTTTCCCGATTTAGGAAACTTTCTTGGGACGTTTTTGTCACCGAAAAACCAATTTTCATTCACTTAAGTCATATACATCCCAGTTACTACATTTCGTCTATATTTTTCACGTCTTTACTTCGTGCTAATTAGTGCTTTGTTGTGAACATTTTTCTCATTGTAAGTCATTTTCCACGATGCACCAAGTACAAAAGTCCATTTTTTCACCCAAAATAGTCGCTCAAGCTACATCCGATCGCAAAAGCTTTCTCATGTTCAGAGTATCAAATACATAGTTTAAAACTCCCCTCATGTCTGGAGGTGTCGGGCCTAAAGTTGTATGAAAAGTGGGCATTCTCCTTTAACGAGTCTCCATTATCGAGCCATTCTTTTAGCAGCTGAATTATGACAGCGGAGACTAAGAGAAAAGATATGATAAAAGAAGAATTTTTATTATTTTACTCACTCTTTCCCAATATGTTGATATTTTTACAAATTTTTTTGTTTTTCATTATTGGCATTTCTCAAAACTCAATCAAGAAATATTTTTAGCGTGCTAAACAATGGCCAATGCCGATAAATTTAAGCTAAATACTTTGGAGACTAACTAGTGATTACACCTCTAATCAAGAATAACAAGTCAAATTTAGCGTGTTGACCTTAGTATTGCTCTCTCGTTAAATTCAGGATAAATTTTCGCCAATAGCCCTAGGTTTTTGATGGGAATCTTTCCAGCTATGATATTCTTGTTTGGAGTAGACGCGTATCCAGACCTTCTGCCTAGTGGCGGTCACAACAATAATGTTCAAGGGGCAGGAAAGAGTCGCTTTTAAATTTTTTTTAAATCATATTTACGTTATATGACAAAATCCAATTTTCGGTTTGATTTGGAAATGCTATCGATAACAATGTGAATCTCAGAGTGGACATTAAGGACTCATAACGAGATACGCCTTTTCGTGCACAGATTGTAGAAATAGATGCTGATCCAAGGCATTCTGTCACGTTTGAAGTAATTGACTGAGTGAGCTTGCAGTTTGAGTCTTATTTAAAGGAATGGGAGTAAGAGTGCATGATATGTTACTAACTATTTCTTCTGATGGGAACGTAACTGATCTTCCTTTCTTTGAAAAAAGTTGTAAATAGTCTTATCAATTTTCCACTTTACACTTTCACTGCAATTTCTACCTCCATCGCTAACTAATACAGCAAGTTTTTCCTTCTGCTACAAATTACATGAAGTAATCGTGAAGTTAAATTAAACACTACTTGAATTAATACGAAAGTATAAGCAAAGCAACGTCAACCACCGCTGAGGAAGGTGAATGAATTTTACTTTTATAGTTTTGCCGTAAAAATTCTGAAGAAAAATTCTAGAATTAATTTTAGCGGCACTCGAATCAATCCAACTGATGTTTTCAGCCACCAATAGTGTATAAAAATTTGAAAGAAAGATTTTCAAGTAAATTTCTAAGAACAAAACGTATGATTGCCAACGATCATAAATATCTTCAACGACCAAGATCAGCCAAAGCACTCTTTGGAACCATGGTCGGCCACCACTAGTGCATGAAAGAACTAAAAAAAAAAGTCAAATATTTCTAAGAAAACTGAATGTGCCCTTGTCCGAAAGAGTGAACTATCAGAATCAATCCACCAATTCGTTTGGACCATTGTCTGTGAATAGTTATTCATAAAAATTCTTACGAACAATTTGCAAGTATATTTCTAAGAAAAATTTAATGCTTCCCTACGAACGTAAAAATTTTGAACAACTCAGGCTTGAATCAGCGTCGCTATGAAAAATCAAAATCAGCTATACATTGATGATTTCATGGAACTAGGGTTCTACTGGAAGAACTCTAAATTAAAACTCGTTAAGTCAGTTTGTATGTTTCTTCTATTTCTATTGCAAGCTCCCTACCAAGTTGTCCTGTCATTGATTTTATGTCGGACAATCAGAAAGGTAAAAAAAAAAAATTTTTGATCGCTGACCAATTTCTTGGAAACACACTTTTAATCTCTAAATTGGATGCTTTTTCATGAGTAATCGGTGCAACAAAAATATAAAAGCATCATAATAACCGACCTGCTAAGCATTGCGTGCCTTTTTCTAAACAATCAAACACTAAAATAAATATGTAAAATTGCAAAACTACTTACGATCCTGTGATAGGTATGATCGATGACTTTTCGATAAAATAGCTGTGTTCTTTTATGTACCTTATTCTAGATCTCCCATATACTGAAGAGAACAAATTGTTCTGTCCATTGAAACGAACTATTTGTACCGTTCGCTTCATTTAAATTTTTCTATGAAAATGTATGAGGTGTTCTTTTGTGTATCTTTTGTTCTGCTCTGTTCTGCGGACACAAAATAACATAGCTTATATAAAACACAAGAAAATTCTAAAAAAATCGAACACGTTTCAAAGACAAAGAGCTATGAGCGAATGACTATTATACCCACTCCAGACTCCACTATTTGCAACTCACTCTACAGTCCAGCGCCACATTCAATTCACTCGATGTTGTGGAGATGCTTGGGGGGGGGGGGGTTACGGCCCCCCGTAACCCTCCCCTGTATACGCACCTGGTTTGCGGTTTGCTTGTAGTGTCAACTCTGATGATACATTACCGTAAGATCCGACACCGGATTGAATAGCATGCATATTTCCAAGCTTTATTTAAATGCTTACAGACAAGTAAGCTGTATGCTCAAATAAAATCAAGGCGTTTTACGAAAGCATCTTAAGATCCTATCTTGACTTCTTTATTGGAGTAAATTATTTTGAAGATTTGCGAAGAGATTTAAGACTATAGTAGTGAGCGAATAAGAAGAGTGTGGATACGAGATAAGCAATTAGATGCGATTTTCATCGAATTTTTGGTGTATAATTCAGACAGAATTCGAACTTTTGACATACCCAATTCATCGATTTGGATATGATAGATTCGGTCAATGCGTATGCATATAACATCAGTAATATGACGAATATTCAACCGAAAATCAATCAGCACCATATCACAAAATTGGTCGATGTCTCTTTACACACTTTCTAATATCCAGATATAAAGGAGCAGATTCTTTGAAGCTTAAAGTTCAAACCAGTATTTTTGTTGATTGCATTTAAACCATTTATGATGCCCTCTCCACGTTCGTTATCCAATTCCGTAATTTAGGTTAGATTAGGTTAGAACGGTGCTGCCAAGGTAATACTTAATCTGCTTTATTTGTTTTGTACCGCTGATCGATTGTGTCCCATAGATTCATGGGAATGTATCCTTTTAAGAATATTCCTTGATCTACCCTGATCTTCTAAGAAAATTCAGGATTCATTTAAGCTCTGCTCCTTATAGTTGTCCGATCTCAGAAAATAATTGACTACCAAGTAATTTAATTTGTCCATCAAAGTGACCAGGATCAGTTGTGTAGTTAAGAAGTTCGTTAAATATTAACATGTACTGCCATCTGTATTGATTATCTTGTACCTTTTAAATCTGCGATTACGTGAAAAATTTTTTGTTATTAATTGTCACATGGAGATGTGCTCTAGAGTGTTGTTCAAAAAGACAGAAATCAAATTGACGGATTTAAAATATTTTGCTAAGCTTATTCGATCAGCTATAAATTCATTAGTTTTTAAAAATTACTCATTTAGTCCTTTATTTGTCCGAACAGATCACTCGTTATTCCGCGTTCAACAAGTATCCATTCGTCAAAATTGGCGATGACAACTGTCTGAGCGACATAAATAAAACGGTGAAAAGGCAATTTATTTGTTTTCAATATACTTTCATATTGTGAACTAAAATTTCATGGTATTTTGAATCTAAACCAATATTTAGCCTAGACACAAACCAACACAATGCAAGCAAACCCAAATTCCTTTCTTCCGATTTACTCTCCAACCGTATTACTCAATCAAACTTGAAATAAAGGGAAGAATTAACTCATATTTCTTAAATTACAGTCCAATTCTAAAAAAATAATCTGGGAAGGCTCCTGCTATTATTGATCTACTATTACCAATTTCCTCAAAAAAAGCATTAGTTTCACGAGTATCGATCAACCGCTAAGCATAGGAGCAAAAAACATCGCAACAAGTTCAAACTGAACTCGGAATTCGGATTTAGCTTCTCATCCCCACCAAAACAGAGCACTTTCAAAAGACGAACAAATTGCATACTTTCTTCTTTCATGATCGAGATTTTAAAGCGTCAACATCAAGATCAAGCTCCTATCCATTTCTTAATTCTTCCTGCCTTGCGGTTAATAGCATATTTTTGGCTGGGATTTGGAACGCCAAGCATTCATATTCTCCTTCTCTCTCTCTTCTGCTTGCATTGAAAGGCATTCCTGGCTGGGCTTTGGAACTCCAAGCATTTCCTAATGTCATTGTTTTGTGGCCTCACATTGAGAGGCAATTTTAACTAGGCTTTCTCTCTTCTGTCTTGCGTTCAAAAGAATTCTTGGCTGATTTTTGGATCCCCAAAAGTATCCTCGTGTTATTTGTGGCCTATAGCGTTCAGAAGAAAATTTTGCTGGGTACAGAACTTCCAAGTTTTCGTCACCATTATCTCATTTATTTAATATATATATTTTGTGAGTAAAATTAAATCTCATACCCAAATATTAATGTACATAGTTGGATTGTTTCAATAAATTCCTACAAGAGGAGATTTTTCTTTTATTTAAAGACGTATCTCTTTTACAGATCACTGCGCAAAGAGCTGCATACAGCTTAAATACAAAATTTGTATTAAAAATTTCACTCAAAAAGGGCATAGGGAAAAAAATGTTTTGTGACTGATTTTAATGATCTAATTGATCTCTTGCCATAAGTATAGGTTTTATAGCAAGTTGAGACATGCCTGTGAGTAACAACTTTCTATAGCAGAGCTGGAAAAATGTCATCTTCCCTGGAAATTGCTTTGAAAGATTTCAAAGACGTGTCTTCCCTTATTTCAGAAGAACAATTCTTATTTCTCTATAGCCTGTGTCTCAATGCCTGATCTCATTGACAATTTCATTACAATGGTATTAGACAAGTTTGTATTTGGTGAGTTATGGAAAACTTTATTAATCCTGGCTGTTAAGGCAATGGGCGATACTAACTGACAAATATAGTAATTAAATCTACAATTTTAGGTATGCTCTGAGCCGCTAAATGAAATAAAGGGTTTTCCAATAAGAGGTGTTATTTTAATTAGCCTGCTATTACGGTAGATGTCACTTTTGGAGCTGTCATTTTTTGACATTTGACAAGTAGAAACTACGCGATTAATAAAAATGGAACGATACATGATTCAACAACCCATCGAAATTATTAAAATTCACTATAAAAATGGTGAACATGTGGCAGAGACGGTTCGTAAAACTCGAACATTTTTGGGTCGTCGTGAAGCACCTTGTCGGACCGCAATACAGAAATTGGTAGAAAAATTCGAGCTGTCGGCACAAGTTAGTGATGTGAAGAATAAAACCCGTGCACGTCGCTCAAGAACAGCCGAGAATATTGCTGCTGTAGCCGAAAGTGTTGAAGAAAACCCAGGTTTGTCCATTCCTCGTCGTTCTTTGGAATTAGGCATTCCACAAACGTCATTACACCGTATTTTGCATAAAGATGTGGGTCTTAAGGCTTATAAAGTTCAGTTAACACAAGAACTCAAGCCGGCCGATCATCAACAACGTCGAGTCTTTGCTGATTGGGTCCTTGCATTGCATGAAAATGATCCGGAATTCCATCGAAAACTCATCTTGAGTGATGAGGCCCATTTCCACCTCGATGGCTTCGTCAATAAGCAAAATTGTCGCATCTGGGGCTCGGAAAACCCAAGAGTTATTGTTGAAAAGCCTCTTTATCCTCAACGTGTGACTGTTTGGTGCGGTTTATGGTCCCGCGGGGTCATTGGACCTTACTTTTTCGAAAATGAGGCTGGAGCAACAGTTACGGTGAATGGATTGCGCTATCGACAGATGACTAATGATTTTTTATGGCCGGAATTGGATGGTATTGATCTGGACAACGTTTACTTTCAACAAGACGGCGCTACGTGCCATACAAGCAACGAAACCATTGATCTTTTACGGGAAAAGTTTCCGGACCGTGTTATCTCTCGAAGAGGTGATCACAATTGGCCACCGAGATCTTGTGACTTAACACCTTGCGACTTCTTCCTTTGGGGCCACGTGAAAGAGAACGTCTACGTCAATAGCCCAGCGTCGATTCAAGACCTCAAAGATTGAATTCGTTAGGCTATCGAGGACATAGGGCAGCCACTTTGCGATTTGGTTATGGAAAATTTCATGAAAAGGATATGGTCCTGTAGGCGTGGTTGTGGTGGTCATTTGGCTGATGCTATTTTCCATTATTAACGGCATACCTTCCTCTTTATAATGAAATAAAGATCCGATCATTTATCTCAAAAAGTGGCATTTTTCTTTGCATATCAAAATAACACCTCTTATTGGAAAACTTTTATTATTCACATATTACAAAATCCCTCTAGCCTTAGCAATAGGTTTGAATAGTGTTGTTAGTTGAATGCCTCATCTACCTATCATTATTCAGAAAACCATGAAAAGATATGGTATTCATCTTTCCACCGATGGCTTTCATTACTAACTACCAGTTCCAATAATTAATCCAAATACAGTTGGACACATGATGAACCTTGTTCGACATCAAGTTAATAATTGAAAGAGTC
Source organism: Dioctria rufipes (assembly GCA_963924295.1). Classification (NCBI taxonomy): domain Eukaryota; kingdom Metazoa; phylum Arthropoda; class Insecta; order Diptera; family Asilidae; genus Dioctria; species Dioctria rufipes. The sequence continues at coordinate 16,031,022 of OZ002744.1, read as the reverse complement.
ATGTTAAGAACTTTAGTATGAGTACTTATAACAAAATAGTGTATGTTTGTACGTCAATTTAGTAGCCAGTGGGAAATATATCAAGCGTTTGTAAAGGGAAGCGCTTCCACACCATAGCCAGAAAATATCTTTTCCACAGCGCTCTCTTACCATAGCAGAAGGAGTCTTTGCGGAATCAGATCTCTTCTCTGAGTTTAGGCTTATTCGTTTTTTTGTTTTGAAAATATGACTCATATGCATCTGAAAGCACTACAGAATTTTCATTCTGTATAGTACGTAGTCAGTTGAAGTATGCGGTTAATTGAAATTTAATTTAATTTAAAATAAAGCGGAGCTTATTCGAAATAAAACTGAAATTATTAATAAAGCCCTTATTTTGATTCACTCTGTATTCACTCTGTATTGCTTAAAAGCGCTCCAAGACTGTAGCTTGTACCCTACAAGCGCTCCAAGAATGCTGCCCTGCAAGCGGTCCAAGAATGCCACCCTACAAGCGCTCCAAAAGCGCTTCCCAATTATCTAGCACTGAGCGCTTCCCTCTGCGGACATTCTCACGTTAAAACGATATGAACAAGGATACAGTGGGGAAGCACTACATGGTTGACATACGAAAACTTGATTTTGGGTTTAAAAAAGTAGACTGGAAAAAGTAAATTTATTATGCACGCTCATAGCATCTACAATTAGGAGAGAATTGATAAAATGCCATCAGCAGTCATTGAACAATGTAAAAAGCCGCCAATTCTCATCTAATGAAATTTATGTAAACAAGCAAGTTTGTTTGTATTCAGCCTTCACAATTTCTTTTGACTTCAAGGTAAACGTCACCAAACATGTCAATTTCATTTTTGTAGTTTTCGTAACTTCGAAATCGGCTTTTACGACGACGACGACGACGACGACGACATCTTCATTCATAACACTTTTATCGATGTGTCAATCAGAAGAACGCACTGAAAATTAATTTCCTGCCTAGGCTAGCCTGGGGCAGCCATCTATTACTGTCAAAACAAGCAGGCACCTTATCCGTGGTCGTATTCAATGCATACGAAATTAGGTGAGCAGTAGTGCAATAGACTTGCCAGCACCTCGCATAGCATACCTAGGGAGTTTGTACTACAATGTATGTATGTATGTAGTAAGTAAGTAGGTACTTGTGATCATTTAATTTATTCTCCATCCAAAACCCATAATTGCCGTCCATTTGTCGACTATGTGGCCGACGTGACAAAATTACCGCCTCTAGGCGCCACTTTAAACGTATACTTACTTGGAGAGAAGAAAAAAGGTAAGGTATATTATGGATATGTACCCTCATAGCCTGGTTTTTTTTAATTGTGTGACGGATGACTGGTGTGGAATTGTCATCGTACGGTCCTGCATAAAGAACTCACCAATCTTCATTCATTTTACACATAGCAATTGAATTGGGACGGCTGCATTGCCTGCACTAATGACGTATTTTGATAGTTTTTTTTCGGAGGTAATTATAGCATGGCGAGACAATTCCTCTTATTAATTGTTTTTTTTTTTTTTCAAGACCACAATGAAATTATGGCTTTGGTGTTGGCTGGATGGTTTTTGTATCTCCCTCCGATTGTAAATATTCCCCAACAACAGATCTTTGCCGACATTCCTTCAAAACGCCACACTTAAGACTTACGAGGAGCGTGTGAAGAGCATTCAAACTCGAAGAATTTTCATACGCGCGAATGTAACAAGAATTTTTAATTCAACTGGTGCGCATGGGCCAAGGAGGGTTATGATTGGAATTAAATTGTACTTAAGTACAGGAAATGAGTTGAAAGACGGTCGTTTATGTCTTCTTTGACTAAGGCAGTAATTATCGACTTTTACTCATCCATTAAATGTTGAAATTACAATTTTAAATACAGATGATGAGACAGAGATGGGGTTAGTGTGTATGTATGTGGAGCATTTAATTCACTGCAAATAATTTCAAATGAAATTAAAAAATCCCGTCAAAAAGATGGGAACTGTTCATATCCGATCGGATCGGATGAGAACATGCAACACGATGTTCATCGTTGTCGGTCCAACGGTCATGTCGGTCCAGATGAAATGTAGAATCCCAGTTCTCCTGAAAGGTGCAAGATATCAAGAGCACATTTAACATTCCCATGACACTGTAAAAGGCATGGCACAAGATTAACACGACAGGTTGCAATTTTTTTATCTTAACACGCAGCCACTAGCTTACACCTTGAAAGTGGGTTGAATTATTTTATAGTGTATACGAGTACCTGCACCACCTGTACTTATATATATGTCCATAGTTATTCCAGGTTAAAATCGCATATTCTGAATCTGAGCAGCACCGTGTACACAATACATACTAGATGCTTGCTACTGTATTGCTGCGGGGATACCCGTCAGTCGATATAAATGGTGGGTATTCTGGGAGCGATGGGCTGTATCATTTTCATTTTTCACGCCGTCGCTTTTGGATATTTATCAAGTCAGTTGAGATGATAATATATGAGTGCGATATACAAAAGCTTCCTTCTCCGGCTTCCACCTCTTGTTTCATTTTTGATGTCATATACGAACAGTGTTTATCCTTTGGATTATTTGTAGTTTTTTTTTGTTGTTGTTGAAAATGACATTTAAAAATTGTTATTCTGCTGAAAGCTTAACAAAATTGAGAAGGAAATATTTCGCTGTCACTTTAGGACAGTGGTCAATTTTGAAGGATTCATATCTAATTTTATAAATGATTTTATAGTGGCTAACGTTAGCTAAAGGATAGTATCAACACCAATAATAACAGTTTCATTTCAATCCTGTAGGAACTGTGTCCATTCCAACTGATTTTTTCAAAAGTCTGAGATCGTGAATTTCGAAATTCGACCAGAAATTGTTCTTTCATTGCTTTATGTTGTAAATAAAAAGATTACTCTTTTGGACTTTTTACCGGGTTAAACTTAATTTTGTTCAAGAAAGAATTTTTTGGGATTTGCTTTATGTTGTAAGTATGGATACGCAAAAAATCCAAAATTATCGATCTTATACTAATTACTAATACCGACTAAAATATATCAAGGACATATTCAAGTATCGAAATCATTTCTAATTCATAGCAAAAATAAGGACATACTTGAGCACAGTTCAGTTACAGGATGCGAACAGGAAGAGTACATTTAACTATCAAAATTTTTTAGCCCAGCTATATTTAGATAAAGATTCGCGGAGGGGTGTGCAGGCGTTAGCCTCGCAATCACTGCAACCTAAAGTATTATGAGTGACCGTTCAATTTACTCCATTTCCAGGTATAGACTGTTAATAAAGTCTAGAACCATTCTTAAATTGAGATTAAATACGTAGTTTTGTGAAGAAAACGCATGTTCGAAATGGAGTAATCTTCGCCGTTGGCGTAACCAGTACTTATTTCTGGGGTGGGCCAGGTCCCCAAACTTTTGTACATAGGTTTTAAAAAATAGTTTGTTCGCGAAGCATACCATTTCATGAGTATTCCCAGCTATTGGCCGACATTTTTCATGCTTGGTCTGAGCACTTAAAGGATAGCATGTCACTTTACAAGTCGCAAGCATCGCGTTACTACTTTTCTAATATGTAGTCTTCCTACGTGAAACTGTAACTCCGATCACAAGAAAGCAAAAAAAAAAAAACTTGATCAGCACTTTTAATCTACTGAAAATGCAGGTATGTACGTGTGTACATTGGTGGCGATTTTAATAATTAAAGCTTTTGAGATATGGCAGTCTTTGTCGAGGTTGCGATGTTAACGTCAGAAGAACAACGATTAGTTTTCAATTGTTTTCCATATTTTTTTATAATTCTCGTTGAATGTTATTGAGTACGCGGTGAGAAAAAAGCATGTTACATCGCTTATCAGTTAGTAAAATTCATCAGCATTCAATCAATTTTTGGATAACTAGTCAGTTAACAGTCAGCGATTGGGAGATATTTTTTATTGAGACCAACGGCGATGAGTATTATCGAAATAGTTTTAATCGTATACGTAATATAATTGGCGAATTGCGTGAAAGTGCATTCTTTTCTTTAATCCCAATGAACCCAAGCGACACTGATCTATTCCCTACAGTCCACTCCACACATCCAACGCGATTTAAATGTTTCTTTAATCATATGAAGTAGTGTTTATTTGAAAAATAAAATAAAATTTAAAAGAAAAATAAAAGAAAATGATGTCGTTTAATTAACAGAGACCTTTGTTTTCCATATCCCCTCCTTTCATTTTCTCACGTATTAAGGAAGATAAATTAAAATTCTCAAGTTCTTATACACGAAACTGATATTATAGTGACGCCCTGCCTAATGCCCGTATTTATTCTAAATACCAGGACCCATAGTTCACATCCTTTAAGTACAAGTGCAAGTTCCGGTATTGGTACTTAAAAATTTTCAAGTACAAGTCCAAGTACTGGTATTGGTACTTATAAGGTTCAAGAGTTTTCAAATCTAAAATCAGAAATTTCGAAAAATCTGGAAATATCATAAAATATGTTGCAAAAACATGTAAAATGAAACCGAATCGTAATAGCTTTTGGTGTTTTAATTTTTAATTTTGGAAGTTGTTCATCCAGTATTTGAGTTTGTCTTTAGCAAGACAAAGGTAAGTCAGATTATGATTGCCTTTGGGTAGCATTTACAAAACCAGCAAACGAAAACCAACTGTGGGGTGGTGCACTTGATTGCCAACCTTCGTAACAATTGCGCAAATTTTCTTTCTATTTTACTGAAGGCGCTAAGATTTCTTGTGGCACTGTCGAGATGCAGATAACCTCTATTATTAGAAGGCGTATTTAAATAATTTACAAGAGCTGATGTACTTCGCGTTATGGCGGTATTTGTAGTAAGTGCGTTAATTACCAGTATCGGGACTTGTACTTAAAATCATGTTAAGTCCAGGTCCTGGTACTGGTGCTATTACTTAAGTACTTAGTACTTAAGTACTTTACAGTTCTGAAGTTATGTACACATTTTAGATCAATTATCTACGTTTTTACTAATAAAGAGGTGGTTAAAGTCTGTATACGCTTTAGTTTACGGTTTTTTTCTGCACTCTTAGTTAGCACTTATTGCGCTGTTAGCTTGTTTTCATTCATCTCATTTTCAATGTTTATGAGTGCCATATTCGAAAATCACTCCTGAAGCGTTCGCTTGTAACCAAGTACAAAAGGTACACAAAAGAACACAGCTTCTATGAAGGTATAACAGTCACTAGTAGGTATACAAAAATACCTATTATATTCACAAGCAACCATGAATATAGTTTTGTTTGTTTGCTTGTTTGGCAGGAGGACAGGAGACCCCATCTCAAGCACGGAGGCCATAGCGTCCAATTGTGCTGTCCTGCGAGGAAGCACATTCACCAAAACTTTCCTGTCCTCTTAATAAAACACATCAGGTCTTGGTGAGGAAGGTTTTTCAGCTCATGCATAGATAGAAGGTTAGAAGGGCAGACCCTAGAGTATCCAGCCTGCACCGGGTGAAGGCCGGACACGCACACAAAAAGTGTTCGGTTGTCTTGGGCTCTCCCTCCAGGGAGAGGGTTGTCAACAACTCCCATGCTTTTTGGATGAGCGTGAAATGAGCTCTGGCCAGTGATGATGTCAACCACAGTTCTACATTGTTTCCTAACGAGGCCAATGAGAAAATCTGAGATATTCCCATTGGACCCATCAAGAAACAGTTTTGTACACCTACAAGTACTCAGGATCGCCCATCTCTGCTGATATTTTCTATGAAACATCCGCTTTAATAAGAAACCCGATACTCGAGGTGGCAACGCCTACGGCGGGTTCCGGTCCGAGGAACGGGGAATCAGAACCAGCCCTAGCTGAAAGGTCAGCCTGTTCATTCTCCATGATTCCAATGTGACCAGAAACCCACAAAAGCGACACCTTGTTGTGGATATACAACTTATCCGCAGACGATCTGCAATCCCCCAGTATCTTAGGTTATCCGACGGCCACTCAGAGACATCAAGGCTGCCTGACTATCCGAAAGGATAGCAATATCCTTTCACTTGATTTGTATATCAAGGGCTAACTTCGTTGCCATTGATATGTCGACAACTTCAGCCTAGAAGACAGTGGTGTGTCTTCCATGTAAGTATTCCATCCCAATATCAGGCTCAGGAAAGTAGACACCCACCCCATCTCCTTCATTAATGAGAGAGACGTCGGTGAAAATTTTTAGAGCGGACCGGGGAAGGCTCGATAAGGCACTTCCCTCAATCCACGATTCCCTTGCAGAAAAGCTTGCAGAGAAACGACACCTAAAACAAAGCTCCGGTACAATTGAATCACGTGCCATACTAGCCAGAGGGTTTTGCAAGTCCAGCCCATACGCCAGAGAGCAATGAGAGGAGCCCGTAGTTGCTTACACCTATGTTTTTTACATGCTTACAGCTTGGTAGTGATAGTAGTCGTGGAGTAATTTTGTATGTGTTCTGGATGAGTCCCAACTATATGACTTTTGACCTCAAAGTAATATTGGTGACAAATTTGAACTATAAATCCATATTCGACATATCAAACTATATCAGAATATAAAGGGTTTTCCAATAAGAGGTGTTATTTTTATATTCAAAGATAAATGCCATTTTTTGAGATAAATGATCGGATCATTATTTCATTATAAAGAGGAAGGTATGCCGTTAATAACGGAAAATAACATCAGCCAAATGACCACCACGACCACGCCTACAGGACCATATCCTTTTCATGAAATTTTCCATAACCAAATCGCAAAGTGGCTGCGATAGCTTCACGAATTCCATCTTTGAGGTCTTGAATCGACGCTGGGCTATTGGCGTAGACCTTCTCTTTCACGTGGCCCCAAAGGAAGAAGTCGCAAGGTGTTAAGTCACAAGATCTCGGTGGCCAATTGTGATCACCTCTTCGAGAGATAACACGGTTCGGAAACTTTTCCCGTAAAAGATCAATGGTTTCGTTGCTTGTATGGCACGTAGCGCCATCTTGTTGAAAGTAAACGTTGTCCAGATCAATACCATCCAATTCCGGCCATAAAAAATCATTAATCATCTGTCGATAGCGCAATCCATTCACCGTAACTGTTGCTCCAGCCTCATTTTCGAAAAAGTAAGGTCCAATGACGCCGTGGGACCATAAACCGCACCAAACAGTCACACGTTGAGGATAGAGAGGCTTTTCAACAATAACTGTTGGGTTTTCCGAGCCCCAGATGCGACAATTTTGCTTGTTGACGAAGCCATCGAGGTGGAAATGGGCCTCATCACTCAAGATGAGTTTTCGATGGAATTCCGGATCATTTTCATGCATTTCAAGGACCCAATCAGCAAAGACTCGACGTTGTTGATGATCGGCCGGCTTGAGTTCTTGTGTTAACTGAACTTTATAAGCCTTAAGACCCAAATCTTTATGCAAAATACGGTGTAATGACGTTTGTGGAATGCCTAATTCCAAAGAACGACGAGGAATGGACAAACCTGGATTTTCTTCAACACTTTCGGCTACAGCAGCAATATTCTCGGCTGTTCTTGAGCGACGTGCACAGGTTTTATTCTTCACATCACTAACTTGTTGCGACAGCTCGAATTTTTCTACCAATTTCTGTATTGCGGTCCGACAAGGTGCTTCACGACGACCCAAAAATGTTTGAGTTTTACGAACCGTCTCTGCCACATTTTCACCATTTTTATAGTGAATTTTAATAATTTCAATGCGTTGTTGAATCGTGTATCGTTCCATTTTTATTAATGGCGCAGTTTTTACTTGTCAAATGTCAAAAAATGACAGCTCCAAAAGTGGCATCTACCGAAATAGCGGGCTAATTAAAATAACTCCGCTTATTGGAAAACCCGTATGAAAGTCCCATTCAAATCCAGCAGGTAGCCCTTCATTGACATATTCACACAAATTTTATTTTATTTATATTTTTCTAATATTTCTTTACGTACGAGTATGTTGTATGGAAATTTCCATTACAGAGCATCTTTTACAAAGCGCAACTATATTCCTGAATATTTTAATTGCTGCATCTAACCTTATATAAATTGAAAGTGTTAGTAACTATCAAATATAGTTACAAGCATTTTCTCTATCTACATAAATATCATCCTTTTACTTTGTTATACGTAAAACTACAAAAGAGATGTAACAGCTAAATAATTAGATTTTTACCTATTTTTTAGGAGTCCACAACTATATGTAGTTGGGATAACTATATAGTTACTGCACCTATGCGAATCTGTACAACTTACCACCATAAAGTTATAATTAGCAGCAGCCAGAGTAAAGGAACTAAAGGAACCTTTAATTATTGATCCTTAGTTTTTTAAATAAATGATTGTACTTCTCGTAATATTGTCTATTCTGTCTTTTCCTATATTAACTCTACTCAAGAAGGTATCTATATGGTGATCATATTAGATTATCAGATGACAACTACATCTTGAAAACTTCAAAATACGACTGACTTTCCGGAATAGGAAAATACTTTTATACTGGGTTTTATTGTGTATACCCTCGGCGCGGAAAACCAGAACCGATCGGCGCTGATTGTCGCAAAGAGAAAAATCTGCTTTCAGTGTATTTGGATCCGAAGAAAGTAAGTCAAGTTATGAGAATATTAGGAGAAAGGCAATCGTAAATGGTTATCCCATATTCACTAATGACAATTAAAGAATGCTCGATTTCGGGCAATCTCTAAAATAACTATGGAACTTAACACTAGACATTTAATACCACTGATGATTCCATACTGCTCCATTCCATTAAAATTTACACTTCATTGCGGGTTTTCCCCTGGGATGTAATATTCGATACCCGTAAAAGTGGGCATAGAGCAAAATTCTATCGATATATGTTCTTAGAAATAACGGCAGTAAGCTATTTCATGCGATAAGTAGCAGTTGAAATGAATTGTGTGAAAGATGTGAAGGGAGCTACTGATGGAGGGAAAAAATAAAACGAAGAAATATAGCCATTTCAGTGTCATTTGATGGGAAAATTGGGTACACTGAAGGTGACACAATTGTTGGAAGTCTTTTTTTTTAGATTACCACAGATACTATGCAACCACAGATTTCCGTCCATATAAAAATTAACTTAGATAATCCGTGCAGTCAAGGCAGGTACATATAATGAATATCTCAAAAGTTAGTCTTCTACTATCATCAAGACTGAACTAAAAGTTGAACTAGAGAAATTTGAACGGCAGTCACATTACTGCCTTGCTGTAGTTTAAGGAGTTTAAGGTTATCATTAGAATCAAACAATATTGAACCAGAAAGAGTCCATTCTATTCTTAAAATCTGTCAAATCAATTAACTAACTAAATCCAGCCCAGGGTAGGAGGAATAACAAAACATGAAATGAATCCCATGCCCCCAAAGCAAGAAATTTTATTCAATTTAAAACTCGACATGAATTCAGTTATAGATAGTCACGCTGTCGAAGCTCGAGGAATTGTTTGCCATTTGATGTGATCCGAATCAATTTAGATTGGAGGCAAGAAGATTCTATCTTAGAAGCCAAAACCAAAACAAAAAAAAAGCCCAAAGAAAAATATTTAAAAGAACAGAAAGGGCTGCACACAAGGAAAAAATCTATAAAATCAAATCACAGAAGGCAGCAATCCATTTCGATGGCTTTATACCTCTTATAAGGCTCCCCGTTGAATCTTATGCTGATCATGAATCAAAGGATTGCGACGAGGCAGTCAATCAATACCCGGTCCAATCTCCTTTCAAGTTCAGCTTTTCATCTTTGACTTGTCTGTTGGGAAATTGAAAAAATAAAAATAAAAAATAAAAAAGGTGAAGTGAAAAGAAAAAGACGCCCGAAATGGAGAAGTTTTTTTAAACGAAACAAACAGCAGGCAGCTAAACGAACAGGCAGCGCTAGCTACTGGTCTACCTAATTCGATGTCAAATTGAGTGATGGGGTCCACGTCTCATTCTTTTCAAATTCAAATTTTTATCTCATTCTTGGTTGCCGATGCTAATACTGATGCTACTGCTGCTGGAGTATATTTTTGTCCATCCATTATTTGATGTGACTTAATGGATCTCTCCCCATGTAATTGATTTTGTTCACTTGAAGTATTCACCTCAGAGTTAATGAACTGCAAACATTTCATTAGCTCTATGCGGCTACCTGAATTCGGTCAAATTCGAACCGATGAGAATTGAACATTAATTGGAATTGTCCAAGCGTAAAGCATTTATCTTTGAAGGTGTATACACAACAAAATTTCCCTTGTAATAAAAACAGAGACCTAGACAATGCTGTCGGCGGCTGGCTATGTGACATCAACCATTTCTCCCAAAAACTAAACCGAAAATAAATCATTTCATCAGCCAGTTACAGCCAGCCATGACCAATGTATAATCGTCTAATTTATAGGCGCAGATGACGCTTCGCAAATGGCATTTGGTCCATGACATAAGCCTTTTAATCATAATTTTTTACGGTAAAGGACAATCTCTGACAGAGAGAGTGGCTGTCTAGGGCTACCGTTTGGTTTTTAGGGAAACAAATCCAAATACTTGGTGGAGAAGGTAAAGGAAGGGTACCTGGACCTACCCCGTAAAACAAGTTCGGAAACATAAATTTGAAATTTCATAAAACCGAAAGTTCACGGCATAGAAGAGCATCGAAACAAGCATTAATAAATCACTTGAAGTCCGGGCTGCGAAAAATTATGACTCTAAGGTACTTGGTCCTTTACGAAATAGAAGTATTTTTGGAACCGCTATGATATCAGTACTTAAAATCAAGCAAAATAAAGGGGAGTGATATGATATTATTAAATAGATGGCATTGGTGAGGGGGGGGGGGAGATTTTCCGGCAGTTCCACATCGCCTCTCGAGAGATTTAAAAAGGTCAGGTTGGAAGGATGTTAAGATCAATGCTAAGTGGTGTGTCAGCGATGCATAAAACTTACAAGTGTTGTTCGACAGAAATTAATTCAAAAATTAAAAAAAAATTTTAATTGTTATTTTCAAAAAAATTAAGGTATTTAGCAGTTTTAAGGTTGATGTGCGGCAGTTTTAATACAACATAAGGCCAAAGATATTAAAATATTTTATGGTTCAGACCAAAACATGACTTATTGCGCCCTCATTATCGCAACGTGCAGGGTAAGGAAAAAAAAATACTCTTAATACTAGTCACTTTGTTGCCTACAAGAGCCATAGGAAATACTCCACCCAACGAAGTACATTATGAGGGACATCACGAGCTGTAACGACAACTGCCATCATACGGCAGAAAAGTGATCCATAAAATTGAGTGTCTTTTAAATTTTTTTACTTATGATTAAATATGAGAAAAAGTTATAATTTGTCTAACATCAGTAATATTATACACTGTAAAAAAAAGTAGGATAATTCCCTAAATTTAAGAGACGATTTTTCCTAAAAATAAATATCATTTTCTCTGATACACTGTAAAAAATGTGCACACTTGTTGCCACAAATATTAGATATTTTTCCCTAAAATGTAGGGAACATTCCCTTATGTGGGAATGCTCCCTACATTTTAAGGAATATTCCTTACATTTTAGGAAAAAATGCCTAAGCTTTGTGGCAACAATTGTGCAAATTTTTTACAGTGTAGAAAGGAAAATTCAGTTTAATTTCCCGAAATGAATTTAGGTATTTGTCACCAGAGAACCTATATTAGTAACTAAAATTCTTGAAATGTGAAGCTTTCTCGCAGATAAGGATGAGAGCACTCAATAAATTAGGTAGATATTATTCTACATTTTTTATAGAACACTTACAAATATATTTTCGTTAATATAATTCACACATTATTTTTGAAAACAAATCATATATTGTTTTTCGCTATTTTGTTAAGTCGTGCCCAACGCTCCAGCGGCAACAATAACTTCCATACTACTAACTATATATTTGAATGCAAAAAAAAAAACATATGAAGGTATGGCCGGCGAGCATATACTAACAAGAGATATCTCTTGACAGCTGTTAAATAGAATGAGATTACCCATCAGAGTAGGTGTCATTTAAAAAAATTAAATAAAAAATGAATCCAGAATTGCATTTAGCATTTAAGGAAATTGAGAATGTGTGCGTTAAAACTAAATATACGTGTTTTTCTGAAGAAGAAATGTTTACATTTTTCAATAATCAAGTTCGTTATATTTTACACATTGGCGATTAAGGGTATTTTGAACAGCTATTCAAGAGATTTCTCTTATTTGCATACGCTCGCCGGTATGGCACAGAAGAAATTAGTTATTCAGCTCATTCTTATATTTTTAAAGGTGTAGTAACTACACCAGTACTACTACTACTTTATATAAACTATTGCCTATTACGTACATTTTAATGAATATTCGCTAACTAAAATATTAAAATGGAAGTACATACCTCCATTTTAGGTGCAAAATCCTCCTTTTTTACTGTGTATCCTAGATGAAAATAAAAAAAATAAATAACGAGAATATCCAAAGTGTTGTATGGCAGCACCAAGAAGGAATTGGTCGATTTAGTTAAATTGTGCATTTTTTTACTATATTTATGATATATTTATGATAAATTTACTATTTTCTCAAGCAATGTCCAAATATATAGTGAAACCCAAAGTTTTGTATGGCAACACCAACAAGTGTTCACGAATTAGTCCATTTTTGTAATTTTATTTACCATTGCTATGAAAACAGAACGTACCAAATTTGTAACAAAAAATGAAATTTTCGTATGGCAACCCTACGAAGGAGTTGCTCGATTGGTCCCATTTTTGAACTTAAATTTACTTAAAAACAAAAAAAAAAACTGGTGTGTATACGGGCAGACAGCCGGACGGATGCGCAGATGAACGGACAGACGGACAGACAGGCGGACATACAAAAATCAAAATTAATTTTAATAGTATGCGTGGGGATGTCCAACCCATTTTGGTCTACTAGCATTATTTCTGTGCGTTACAAACGGAATGACAAGCTTAGTATATCCTATTATTTTATCTAGGATATAATCACACTAGAGAAAAAGCTACATCTAGTCTAAGACCAATAATATTATATCCTGGATGAAAATAAAAGTTAAATAAAGTGAAAGCCCAAAGTTCTGTATGGCAACACTAAGAAAAGGTTGCCTGATTCTGTCCATTTCTGAAGTCTTATGAAAATGCCGTGTGAAAAATTGAGCTCTCTACATCAATGCATTCTCGAACCCAAACATTTATTATAAAACGAAATGTTTGTATGGAAACCCCATGAAGGTCCTATTCTCACACTTAAATTTACTTTTTGCTTTAAAAAAGCCCGTTTACAAAATCTTAGCACTCCAAGTGAATGCGTTCACGAGTTATCGTGCGAATGGTCGGTCGAACAGACGGTCAGAGAGACAGACACACGGACATGCAAGAAAAACAATAATGGTTAATATTTTACGTGTCTGTCCAATCTACTCTGCTCTACCATCATGATTTCTATACGTTAGAATCAGAATGACAAACTTAGTAGGTACCCTTTAGATTTCATCTAGGATATAAACATTAAATCAGGGAGATAATTTCGTCCTAAAGAAATTCTTTATTGAGAGCTTCTGAGGTCTAGACGTCATTGTCATAATATCGTTATACCTACCTACAATGATCAAGAGACTAAGGTCAAAGGAAAGAAACTCCTCAATAGGCTAAAGAAAGAAAGCAATGGTGAGAGTATAAAGTTATTCTTTATTGAGAGCTTCTGAGGTCTAGACGTCATTGTCATAATATCGTTATACCTACCTACAATGATCAAGAGACTAAGGTCAAAGGAAAGAAACTCCTCAATAGGCTAAAGAAAGAAAGCAATGGTGAGAGTATAAAGTTATTCACTTTCCGAGGAGTTAGAGAAACCTAAGAGAAGGACTTGGAAAACCATCTGGATGGAGGAATAGACCTTTTCACAGCAGTTAAACTCCAAAATAGTCATACCTAGAGAACAATAGAGTGGGATTTAGAAAGAATGAGCTTTACTTAAAGGAATCGTTTTTGCATGGAACGATTATTATAGAAATTTTCGAAGAGTGTAAATAACTAGAGATTTACTTTAACCAAAAATTCACTGGAAATCAACACATACGAAAGGATTTTCGAACTCCACTTCAGAATTCTGTATACACATAGCACTATAAATCATCATCATAAATCTCGCTTTTACTATCATCCATGGAAACTTCTTATGGTAGATCAAAATAATAGAAATAATATTTCAATGCTGCTGAAAAACCTACGGGTAATGAAAGTTGCATGGACACTCATCTGACCTCTGCCGTTGATTTTATTAGTTCTCAGATCCAGCTATGATCTCAGAAATAATGTTTAAACGCCAAAAAAAAATTGAGCAGCATTTGCTTTGAAGTTGTCATCGAAAATTTCAAAACCTAGGAACAAAGCAAACTTCAATTCTAAAGCTAAATCTTCTCTGTCTTATGTACTAGCAATGAAGAAAAGAAAATATGGCTTACGTACTTAATCAGGATGGACTGCAGAATAAATATTATATTTACTGAGACCACCACCAAAAAAACTTTGCAGTGCCACAACTGTCTCTCAAATCTCTGCTGACCTATAATACAGGGTGGGCCAAAAGTCACCATGGTGTTTAAAAATAACTAACTTTTTCGTTTGTACATTGCTCCACACCCTGTTGACCGTTTCTCTTCATTCCTTTTTTACATGATAGCCAACTGTCTGTTCTTCATAGGTAAGCATGTTTCCCCACCCCACCTTACCCCTCCTTTTTTTCATCCTACCATATGTTACCAATTTAATTTTTAAACCCCATGGTGACTTTTGGCCCACCCTGTACAAGGTATTTCCATTACGAACCACGTTCCGCCATTAGTGACGAAATATCGTGAAAATGTATAGAAAAGTACAGTACAGAGAACCCAATACTCTCTCTCTCTGCGATCTCTCTGTCTTTCCTACAGAAATGTATATACCTTAGTCATGAAATTACATCACAGAATATGTGCCAAAATTTTAACGGAAATACCTTGTATTCTACATATATATCTTGGTCTAACCAATTTCTAGACCTATAACTAGACCTAGTCGCCAATGACAGTTTTATATTTTTGATAAAGAACACGATTTGGAAAATATTACGTGAGATCTTTACTACCGGTTATGGAATTTAATGAGCTAGAGAGTTTTGCTATGCTATAAATTCATAGCGAATTTAGTCAAATTGAAATTGACCGAGTTAGCTGCCAAATTCGGCGTATCCGGCCGGCAGTTCCTACTACTACGAAACGTCTTCTTTTGCATAGAAAGTTCTTCTTAAAGATTTTTCGTTTGTAAAAGAGTTTTTCCACTCAGTTCTCGAGATGCGGACTTGGCAGCAAACTAGGCCAACTCCATACTGACTAAATTCGCCATGAATTTATTTCATAGCAAAACTCTCTATGAAATGGTAGTCCCACAAAGAGTTAATCTTGCTAGACATTCAAGTAAATACTTAGTATTTCCCCTCGTATATAATTCACACTTAAGAATTATTTTAAGTGAATATATGAAGTCAGCTTAGCTGTTCATGTTGGCGTATACGGTAGGTAGAAACTAAACCGTACTGATGAGTATATGGTTCTTGCTGATACGAAACGCCTGCGTTTGCATGGAAATTTCGTTTTTAAAGATTTTTCTTATGTAAGAGCGTTTTATCCACACAGAAAAGAGACCCAAATGAAAAACATTTGCATGGTTTATGTATATAATTTTTACCAAAAGATGCCAGGAGTAGCCTGATTAGCCTAGGCACTAGTTTCGGAGAGAGCTGTTACACCGCTCCTGCATACCAGATTTTGAAACTTAACCACAGACTAATACAAATCGGCCCAATTATCAGTGCAGAAAATGTGAACTGAAAACTGGGAACTAACACAAATGGCAACGGCAATAGTGATCTCTTTGTAGAACTCTGGAGCTCTCATCAGCTTTTTATGGATGATGCGGGCTAATTAAATTATACACAAACAAATCTGAAGCAAACCTGAGTATCACCGAATCTCAGAACTCGGCATAGAGATTGACAATCGCAAGAGCATAGATATTTAAGGGGATATCTGAATCTTAGGAAGATCACACAATTGAAATGACCCTTGCCAAAATTAGGAACGTGCAGCAGAAAATTTTAAGCAGGGTGGTATCAAAGGATCAGGGTTTACTGAACTCTGTCAAAACGTAGTTAGCTATCTGTTCTTGAAGATACAGATACTTTCCATACCTGGAATAAATCTAAAAAAAAAAGACTTCATATCAGCGAGACCAAACATAGGTTGGCATCGACAGGAAACACTATATGGAAAAAAATGTTTATAGGTTATGTGAACAGCATAAATTTCGTATTCTGAATAATGACCTTGTATAAAAAACATGGAAAGCACAGGAACCAATTGTAATGCATTCCCTAGTGCGTTCACTGCCATATAAGAAAAAAACGAAATAACTCTGCTAGCTTATTTTGGTTGATCCAATTACTAAGGGTTACTAAAATTTAACTTAAATTTTTTTTTCTTTTTTCAAAAATATTCCTTCTATCAAACTTAATGCTTAAAACTTTTACTACAAAGTGATGATTCCTTATAGTCGCATTAACTATCTGCACTCTTGTAACTCATTATAAAATCCCATAAAAAGTCTTCCGAGATGTTTCCTTTGATCGATGCAATCGATCTTCATGTTAAGATATTCCGACAGGCAGGCAGTCCAAACAAAACGCATGAGGGACAAGAAAAAAAAAACCCGAGATCAATCAAAAACCGGGTGAACTGCAGCTAATGGCGGTACGTGATAGATCATCCTTTGATCTTTTCCTTTATAACATTAATGGAACTGTTATTGTTTTTATCTGGAGAATTTCTTTACGTAGCGCACTTCCTATCAGATCATCCATCAATCACACAAAAGTCCACAGAGATTGGCACTTTTTGATTGCAGTTACTTTAGACTTTTGCGCTCTAATGAAAATCTCTATGTACTCATGCCAAAGGGGAACCCCCTCCGGTTTCGTGCTACTCTATACGAAGGCTGATCCGGTCGAACCAATCAAGCCAATCACAAACAGCTAATAATATATGAGTAGAAAACCACTTTAAGTTGGTTGCACTATCCCTCAGCTTCCAACATCTAAGCTGTTTTTCTTGATGGCAGGCTAACGGCCCAAAGAGCTGTAATTTCACTGCTAGGCCCTAATTAACTACCTGCCCGCTATCATAGTGATTAATGTTCTCGTTTTTCGTCGTTGATTCCTATCTAAACGATATCTGATTGATATATGTCCATAAATTATATGTCTACAAATTTCATTGATCAGTGATCGGAGTGACTTGATCGACATAGGGGCAGTGTGTAATTTTTAATGGATCTAAGATTTAGTCCGATCGGACTGTTTGGAAATAAATTTTGTTTTGTTTTTATGGGGGGTCTCCAGCGCCATTTATGGTGCTTTTTCCTTATAGATTCTACGAACTGGACATGTTTAGCAGCAATAACTTGCCCGACTATAGAAACAAGGCGAAAACGCAAATAATGGCACATGATCACTATCTATTAAACGCTAGGTATCAAAAGGTTAATTTCGCCGCGATAAGTCTAGATATCACGCACAACCTGAAAATAAATGGAAATTAGAATTTGCCATGATAAAATTTGAAAAGGGAGTGGAAATCTGTGATTAGTGCGAATTTCTAATGAAAAAAAAAAGTTAATGGGACGTGCGGGTTTTTGATTACAACCAAATTGATCTTATGTAATCATAGAGTGGGCTTTTTAATTGGCTGAGCCCAGAGAGAGTCATTCAATGATTGATCTTATATTTTTGCAGTATAGTGGAATGTTTGGTGGCATAAAAAAGGTGCAATAAATGCAAAAAGTGTTAGATTTTCACTTTTTGCTTACTTATTTTAATAGATGAAACAAAAAATCAGTTTAATATGAAATATTTAATTTGTTCAATTCTACAAATGCCAAAATACAAAAATGTCTAAACATATCCAAAATCGAGTTCTTCCAACAAATTTAAACTCATTAAAAGAGTGCTTCCATACCAAACTGAACAATTTTTGAAGATTTTTTACTATCCCCACCAATGTTAAAATATTCGACCTATCTAAGTATTTCTTGTTATGCTGCTTGCTCCTTCCCTCCTTTTTAGGTTCGGAAACATTTTCTGAATTTTGGGTAAATTTGGAGTGAAAGCATATTAAAAAAATTATTTGAGAACTAATTAAACCACTAGCAATGATTGAATTGAACTGAAAGGAAATTTCCTCTAATATCAATACAAAGAAATTACTGTGGTACCAATCTGAGCTAAATTCTTGTTAATATTAAAATTTTTTGAAAAATTTCAATTTTTGGCCCAGTAGAGATCTCTAGCGGATTGTTTTTTTTTTATAATTTTATTTTGAAACCCTTGACTTAGATGTCTTACAGATCTACCAAAAATTAGAACAGGAAAATGACATTTTCTCGAAAAACGTTGCGATCTATGGTTTTTAAGAAAGAAAACATATTCGCTGTTCATCAGGCACACACACACACACACACACTAGTTTTTGGCACAAATTAAATTATATTTAAAACTAACGTCATTGATAACAATAACCGATTCAAAGTCATATCTGAACCACTTATATTAAATTGAGTGAATATATCTGTACAGTTAAGTAGATAATATCGATAATACATAGTTATTCCGCTGAGATTTGTCTGGCTAATATTGCCATTTGTCATTGAAATTCTTTTTATCATATAAATTAATTGTCCAAGTCAGTCTGTGATGTAATCCCTATTCCTAGAAAACTGCTCACCTTTCTTTGCAGTGGAGCTGTTATCTTCCCTTCATTTTCAAAAATTCTGAGGTGTTCCGAGATTTAACGAATATCTTACTCCTTTCCAGATTTCATCCTGGTTTCAAGGCAGGACATAGCTGCAATACAAATCTTGTTAAAATTGTAGACATTTTAGTAAGAATATAGACAAAAGGTTGGTTAATTTTTAGACTTTACTTTATTTTTGAAATGCTTTCGACTAAGTTGACCTTAGCAAGAGTTATTTACATGGACAAAAGGAAAGAGTATTTGTAAATAATATCTTTTCAGACTGTTTCTTGATCTAGTCAGGGGCTCCTCAAGGCTCTATCTTAGGTCCACTTTTATTCTCGTATTTCATAAACGATCTGTATTTACTCATTCTAATATATATGTGTATACCTATGATGTCCAGTTCTATCTTGGTTCTCCCCTCAGGTTATGTTTCAAGAAAAATTAACACAAACTGGATACATCCTATCTTCAACTCATTCTAGATTTAGATGAATGTTTACTTTCGTGGAGATATGTGTAGGCGCTAGCCTCGTAGGTTAAGACTGTTAATTAAGTCTAGAACCACTCTGGAATTGAGTCTCCATACGTAGTTTGAATTCAACTCATTCTTCTTGACTTCTCTGTGATATCTCAATGTAACAAAGCTAGGATCTGAGCTTTGATTTTTAGTAAAACACTTACTTGGGATGACTATATTAGTAATGTGGTGGCTGGGGTATATGGTGTTGGGTTAGGTTAGTCTAGGGGGCTATCGTCAACGAGAGCTTAGCCTGGCTTCATTTAGGCTACTAGTCCATTATCAATTCTTAAGGAAACTCAAGATGCCTCTAACCTTCTTTTAAGTTCCTAAATCCCCAGAAGATGTAGCTATCAAGAAATCTGTCTCTACATTTGTATATGTAAGGCTGATTTGATTTCCTCAAGAGTAGATGTCTAAATCCGTCCATTTATGCATAGCTATGTGGCGACGTGAAGGCACTTTTGCTTTTGTACCCAACTGTACCTTGTCGGAGCCGCTGTATTGACCTGAACATTAAGGACGTTCCTCAATTCAGTAGTTTTCAAATCTTCGCTTTGTGCGGCCTGAGCGAATTTTTTTGTAGCGTTAGGCCTGAAATACAATTGGAGCTTTTCAGCTATATTTATCGCCAGCTTTCTGCTAAACTTGGCTGAAAAATCCGAATTGAACACAACTGGCGTTTTTGACATTTGCAACTTTAACTTGTTTATGTTCAAAACTTTTATTAAGGAACAACAGTTAATGCATCCGGTTTACCAAAATTACGATAAATTCATGCTGTTTTGGATAGTTTCGAGATGTATCAATTATATGTAAAAATAATACTGAGGTTTTTTTTATGTCCCACAGGAACTGTTTATCTTTTACTCCCTATATAAGTTTCCTTCCATTTTTATATTTTTGGTAGCTGTTCGCAACATTAAAAATTCCCTCAAGTTGGCAGTCATTGCGCTTAAAATTTGCCATTTGATCAAATTTTAAGCCAGCTTGAAGCTGGCAAAAAAGTTAAAGCTCCAATTGTGTTCTTCTACATTTATTTACATTGTGAACAAATCTCAAGCTGGCTGAAAAGCTCCAATTGTGTTTCAGGCCTTAAGCAGTAGATAATAAATTTAAGAAATCTAACCGCAGAGCTTGCATAGCTAAGGAAGTATCATACAAAGTTTATTTATCTGAAACGAAAAACGAAGAAGATTTTCTTAATAAATTTTTCATTATTAGAAAACTTTCTTATTTCCTAATCTTTACTTCTAACAAGGTCTAACGTCTAGGTGGCAGAACCTCCGTGAAGATCCTGTGCAGGAACGTGCTTTGACTTTCCTACTTCAAAAGGCGTAATCTCTTAAGAGTTCCACCGAAGAACATTCCTCGACCTCCCACTTCAAGAGGCATAATTTCCTACGAGGTCCAATCAAGAACCTTTCTTGATCTCCTACCCCACAGATGTTATTTATTGAGGAAAAGCAGATCACCAAGACAGCAACGGTTGTGAAGAATTATCATAGTAGATAACCATGCATCAACCATGCAGCAGTGGTTATAGGAACAATCCCTAAGGGACAGAACTGTCACCACAGATACCAGTAGTTTTGCTTGGTAAATCACCATCAATTCTGACTGAGAAGCTCTGCACGTGTCAGAAAATTTATATGACTCGTTTTAGTGGCAGTACCTGTACTTCTTGGACTCATTTGTGAAAATAGAGATGTCTGCTATTACAAGTCCATAATTCTCCTCCCAGTCGCTTCTAGTGCTATGAGACATATAAACAATATAAATAAATATTGATAGGTTCAAGATTAGGCCGAGAACTAGAGAGTCTTTTACTATATTGCCGTCAATGCAGTCTATTCTTTGAAAGATTACCTCCAATGCATGCGTGGCTCGATGGCATTCACTTACATCCAGACATGTCGCTCTGTGAATGAATTGTCGAAAATTCAGGACAATTCATTCAGATTATATTTGTTCTTGAGTACCGTTCACCAGAATATGGAACTATATCACAAGATTGGTCTTACTATTGTACCGCTTTAAGTTTAAGGACTATCGACACAGATTTTCTTACACGTGTTAGAAACTACAATGGATTTTTACACATGGCACGTAGATCATCTTAGAATTTTCTACGCAAGGTGGCAGCTACCGATTTAGCCATTATTGTATAATTCAACCGTTCAGCATTTTACTTAACATTTTCTTTAGTTTTATTTAGTTTCCTTGGTTCTTCAGTGCATTTATTTTCCGACGTTAGTTCTAGGTATCTTAAGTGCATTCACTTATTTAGGTCTTTACTCATAGCTTTCTTTACACTTTTAATATTTTGTATACTGTTATAATTTACTTCGATACTTTTGGATTGTACAAATTTAAAGAGCCCCGCCCTAATAGCGTACATTATATGCTGGCTAATAATAAATTGAACTGCACAAAAGTGAATTGAATAATCCTGGGAGAGGATTCAAAAGGATAACGAAGAATATACAGAAAGATAGTATGAACGCAATTTGAAGATCTTTGAGACAAATGCCTTATCGTATTTATATTCATGCAGTTAGGGGTTTATTATTATTTAAAGAAGATGTTTTGAGTATAGCTAACACAATTTTGAAAAGAGAAAAGAACAAAGTCGATATACGCCGTTCGAGAAACTCAGACGGGAAAATAGTTCAGTGGGCACAGGGCAATCTCTTTCGTAATTGGAACAATGTTATTTTCAGAGTCTCTTTCTACCAGTCGTACAAGTATGAAATGCGGATTTCAGACAACAGATGGCGCACCAATGCAGTTTGTGCTATACAAATTTGACACTGCGCCATTTTGTTGTGTCATCAACATGTGTCAGACGCGCACCTGCGATAAATTGGAAAAGTGTATGCATACTGTTGAGTGTTGTGTTCAATACCTATGTGGAAATTTATACCGAACAAAGGACATTCGCGGACAGCATTATTTTTTTGTTTTCATTTGAAGAAAACTGCTGCTGAATCATACCGATTACTTCGAGAAGCTTGTGGTAAACATATTCTATCGCTAGATACGTGTGAACGGCGTTTCAAAATTGGTGACCTGTGGAAAGCTGCCAAAAAAAATATGAAGATATGGAATTGCAAGTATTGTTGGACGAAGACGATTCGCAAACACAAGAACGACTCACCCAGCAATTGATAGTTGACCAATTTGAAATGTTCGCTGCTTGAAAAATGGCCAGAATACCGACAGAGGCAAGTTCATTTTTCTTCATGACAATGCTCCATCACATACGGTAAACCTGGTTCGTGATACGTTGGAAGCATTCAGCTGGGAAGTTCTACACCATACGTCTTACTCATCAGACTTGGCTCCTTCCGGGTACTACTTGTTCGCATCGCTGGGTCATGCATGTGCTGAGCAGCGCTTTGGTTCGTACGGAGATGTGAAAAAATGGCTCGATGAATGTTTCGCAGCAAAAGTGGAAGATTTTTACTGACGTGGTATTCACAAATTGCCAGAAAGATGGGAAAAATGTAAAACAAGCAATGGAATATACTTTGAATAAAGCAGTTTTTATCATTCTTCTGAATTTAACTTGTTGTTTTTTTTTTTTTAGAAAAAAATCCGCATTTCATACTTGTACACCTGGTAGTACGTAATCTAGTGATACGTGCCTGGACTGAAAAAAAAAAATTAAGGACTTATGTTTACGGATGTCTTTCTATGTCTTTCGTTTTCAGTGAGCATCTGAAATCTGCAAGGATACACCAACAAGAGCAAGATCACTAAAATTTAATTTTGGACAAACAACCATTGAATTACATCTGCAAGATAATATTTATTCGAAATAGTTACATCTGCACACAATTTGAAACCTCAAAATGGATTCATACTAAAATCGACAGATCTTCACAGGCATCTTAGAAAATTTGTGTTCTTTATGATGACCAAGTTAAGAGAAAAGGAATCAAATATACTTAAAACAAATCCAGAAACAGATTTGGAAGATTTTCGACAGGATATGTAATAAAATAATCTAGAAATCTAAGTCTTTTTTTTCGAAATTTTGGGTAACAATTCTGTATCATCGATTTCGATCAGTGAGCACTTCTTGGACGTGTAATGATGAGAGGAATATACCTGTAAAGTTTGGCTAAGAAATACTAACTGAATTTCAAAATAAGTCGAAAATACCCGTTTGAAGTACTGGATGAACATTTCCAGTTTTTTTTTATCTAATTTGTTATCTAATGCATGTTACATTTCTACATGAAAATTAAGTTTATTTATTTATTTATTTATTTGAAATGTTAATACGATAATGAACAGACAAAGTCCAATAATACATAACCCGTAGAGATTAAAGAATAATATGAAATAAAAAAGCGAAAAGTGAAGGAAATAAAAATAAAGTTAATTAAAACCAACTAAAAAAGGAATGAATATGCTCAAAACTACATTTGTGTGAAAACAAGGCTTGGTAGAATGGTGAAATGCTTAGCTAGAATATCTGATCTCATTGACTGTCAGTCTTTTAAATGTCGTGAGATCGGTGTTAAAGATATTGTTACGAGCGTGGCCTTAGTTCGTTATTTAAAACACAATATTTCGGATATAATTCAAAAGTTCTTTCTTTATTTAACTTTACTGTTTACTCTCACAAATTCACAAATAATTATCAAATCAACTCTTTGTAGTTATCGCTAGTACTGTACTTCTAATTATCGTAATCCAAATAGTTTACTTCGTTCACTTCATTGGCTGAAATAAAACTCGCCTCCTGGATGTGAGAAGCGCCGTATTTATACTCTATGAGTTATCCTAGAACCTTTCTGAATATACCGTTCTCCGAACCCAAAGTTTCCATTTCCAACAGATGTTGCTTGTGTCGCTTTGTAGCGCGTAACAATATCAATACAATTTAAATTTAAATTATACGATTTAATAATATCGAAGATAGCCGACTTTTCCTTGATGTTTGATTTGCGAGAGGGCAGTCTGAAGCGAGGTATATTTCTTGGTGTGCGATTGGGAGCGTTAAAGTCAATTCTAGACAGTATGATAGGACAATCAAATAAACAGTTTACCGTCTTAAAACGAAAGATATTATGCAGGTAGGCTATGCGATTGACAAAGCATAACAAATTAAAATGACTTATACTTTCGGGATATTTAAGCGATATATTATTGAAATTTTAAATAAAAAGGGCTTGGAAACTTTTCTCTGAATTGACTCGTTTGGGAAAAACAAACTTGCTGAAGTTGAAATTATAGGCATTCTAAATGGAAAGGATAACTTTAATGGTTTGTTTTTATATGCAACAACAACTCGGAGATATCGTTCCTTTTTTATGAATGAATTTAATGCTTAACCAATTAATCCTTCTTGAGTAACCAATAATGAGTACAAAGCTATTAATAATAAAAATATACATAGTTAGGTTGCTAATCCCGGCAGACGGCCTTGATTGCCATTGTCGCAGTTTATTTATTTATTATATAAAAATTTCTGTATATTCTATTATTTACTTCTAGTTTTTTTTAATTTTATTTTTGTTTTTTTTTTATATTTATTTTTAAATTTCTCTTTAGCATTTCTTTTCTTTGTTCGATTTTTTCATTTGTTTTTCAAGTCACTTAGTTTCGCTATTTGAGACCTTCCGATGCATCAAAACCAAGACTTGAAACTTGTCACCCAAAATAAAATGGGTTGTGTGATGAAATCTTTTTAGCTTTTGCCATATACCGGAGAACCCAAAAAAATGCCTTGTTGAACAAACTAAAGCATAGTGTTGTTATTTTTATCCTTTATAGTTTTATATTCTCTATGAACTATATTTAATTGAATTGAATAGAATATAAGGAATTATGTTAGCTATTATTTGGAAATGAATACCCAAACATTACTTACTTACAAATGAGTTTTTCTCAAAAATTCGTCTTGTGTTAATTTTCTCTTATCCTATCGCGTTCAAAAAGTGTTTACTTTTCGAAATTGGTGATGCCAAAATTTTTATAAAAATTTTACCCGCAAATACTGGTCTAGACGAGGACCTCAATTTACTGCACTGTATTTGGTGGAATGCTTGACATTGTGTATGAGTATGTTACCCGTGTTATCTTTCCACAGAATATTGTGTTGTTATTCCTACACTCGATCAGACGGATCCGTTTTCATCCGCAATTAGCAGGATCTTGTAAGACTATAAACTTAAATAACTTAACTTAATTTAACTTAATTTAATTTAACTTGATTTAACTTGACTTAAATTTACTTAACTTAACTTATAAGATATATGTAATTTGAAAACATACGAACTGTAATAATCCGCCAATTCTGAGTTTATTCTAACGATTTAACAACTTAAAATAATCAAATCGATTTACCTTTTTTCAAGATTTTTAAGGAGGTGCAATTGATGCGTAACGACCTGTATCCAATGAACAATAAAAGAAATTTGAAGATATTGCAGCATTTTAGAGAGAAATCGTCGACCGATAACAATAATCGTTAAACGTTCGACCCCACTTAAAATAAAATCCCGGCTCGCCCACTTTTGAGCAAGTGATAACTTTCCAACTAATCCGGATATACGAGCTCCTTTATAGTCTGCACGGACTTAACCGCAAAAGTAGTTTCCTCGTCGTTTACCTTAATTCGGTCACCCCCAGGCCCCGCAATATATACGCTCATATGTTGGTAAATTTAATGGAGCTTTTGGGGCTTCCCACGGCATATCCACATGTTCCAGGTTGAAACTTAAATACTGACCCTATAATGCTGCCACCACATTGAAGACAAGCAAAGCCTGGAATGGGCTGGAGAATGCTGGCTTGAGAAGCTTTCACTAGCATACAGTTAGATTGTAGAATGTCCAGGCTTCAAACTGATGTTGTGCGGTTAGTTAGAACGTATATACGGAAAAAAGGTGGGGGGGGAGCTGCTTTGGCTAGTGCTCTACCACTATTCTTTTTCACCATACAATGAGGGCCATTCAGGAAAAATTATTCCCGGTTAGCTGTTTCCTGTTACACAGGTTCAACTTTATTTTCCATGGACATTTGGTGCTTTGCTTAGAATAAAGTTGTATTGGTGAAGTGGCGATATCTGCAAATGTATGTATGTATGTGTTAAATGAAAATAGCCGGACGGATCTGGTTATTGCTTTGCTGCTCGGGATTTATGTGCGAAGTGGAAAAAACGGAAGGAAGTCAAACTGTCTGGGGGTTGTTGTAATTATGGTTCTGATAAGGATTTACTTCTTTCACGCGATGTTTACTGCTATTTCATTGTTATAAATGGTTGAAGGTGTAAGAATATTTCCTTTTCGAATAGTAAATTGCTTCGTTCGGAAGGAGGAGTATTTTGGAGTAGTTTTTGGTGAGAATAGATAGGCATAAAGTTTTAGTTGAAAATTTCATTTGTAATTCTTTACAGTATAACCGTTCTAGAGTTATGTCTAAAATGAACGGAAAATGGATATATTTTTACTTGACATTCACACAAGATGTGCTAATCAGTTTCGATTTTCTCCAAACAGAAAGTACAGTCTGAAAAAAATTCCAAATTGACGCGATACTACTTTTTTATTAGACTGTATCTGGTAATGACATCACATCACACTGTACTGTATCTGTAGAATACCAAGCGCTGAAGCGATACGTGCGAATTTTTTCAGTTTTGATTCTAACGTGAACAAATTTCATTATGAAGTTCATCTGACTACTCATGAGGATCTCATTTATGAGTCTTTTATGTCTGCCATAGAAATTTTAAATGATCATGGTGGATGGATGGATTAAAGAGAGGTTGAGAAACCTAAGAAATCTCTAGAACGTAGGCTACAAATGGGCTCACTGTTCACCCTCCAGATTCATGCGCTATTGCTCATAAATCTCAGAGCGACGCTCTTACAAAATTTAGTATTGACCCCTCCCCCCCCCCACTCTTCTTACCCGCTTCGTACAGTCATCTAGGAGGTATAAGCAAATGAATCTGTAACATTTACTGGAGAGAGACGGACAGTGACAAAGATATGGAGTCACCGGTTCGGATTACTCTCCGCAACCTCTACATAAAGGTTTGTCAACAAGTACCATCTGACCCCTGAGAAGTGAGTGTCCAGTTAGAATTGACACGAGGGCTGTCAGGATTGACTCATTAAGTCCCAGTAGCTTTTTCGTGAAGTTTGGATTAAGTTTACCGCACAATTCCTTTGTAGTCTACTCGAAGGGTCATTTAATCAAGACTACAATGTTGGCAGTCGGCCGAAGTCAAAATGTTAGAGGCAAGAAATTTTGGTGCAATCTCATTTGTGGAGAAGAATACCTTTTAGGCTGCACCAAGACCAGCAAGCTCGTTCGTCTTTTTATTAACGCTGATGTCGCTGTGACCTACTACCCATAGGGCGCGTATCCCGTTATACCGAAAAATAAATTTGAGGGTGGTCTTGCACCAGTACCAGTTTTGGTTTAGAAGTTGTAAAAGGCTTTGACAAGGCCATGACATACGCTTGGCTATCCAAGCAGATAGCAACATCCTTGTTCTCAGTGTCTAACTTGAGGAGATATATTCCCACTTTAAAGATGGCCTTGAACTCTACATGGAAGATCGTGACGTAGTTTTGAAAGTATGTGACCATTTCCACATGATTTGGAGCTATCTGTGTAGATAATAGGATGTGTTAATGTTGGAAGCACAGAGTGTGATTTCCATTCTATAAGTTGAAATTGCCTTTAAGCGTAGTCTCGAAGGGGTGATCGCTACTAGGTGTAATTGACTATTCATAGATAGATTGGTGTGAAACTCTTGTTTCAAGGTGAATCCAACTCTGGTTATGATGCAGTCTCAGCGCTTGATATGAATTTTCACGGGGTTTAAGTTGACGATAACCTCAATGGCCGAAGTGCTAGTTGATTTGAGTGCACCACTTACACTAAGGAGACACAGTCTTTGAGCCTTTTCCAATATTTTACGATGATAGGCAAAATTCTGTGCTTTCCACCATACCACAGATCTGTAGATTAGCGTGGGTAAAATAACGCTAGTCATCGTCCGCGGGGCCTTATATTTACAATGCAGTCAAATTCACAATTTCACTCACAATACAATTCAAAATAGGAAACATTATAACAATTTATAAATGATAACAAAAAAATTGTTGAAATACATAAGTCAAAAAAGCAAATTTTTAGAATTGTTTTCTATCATTTACTCCTAAAATAAATATATGTTAGTAATAGTAGATGAAGCATCAAGTAGGATCGTATTATAAATTTCTACTTTCAGATAATTTTTCTAGCAATAAGTTTAAAAAACTTACTTATTTTTCTATTAGTTATAGTGAACCTGAATATTATTTCTCCAAAGGTACTCAATCAGTTTGAAGCTATTAACTTGGGAGAGTTCTTTATAATGGCAAGCTAGAAAATCTGTCTTTCAATGTTGCGAACATTTCTTTTTTCGTGAATGGGTACAAAATCGTAACATATTGGAACAGATTGTCAGCAGAGCCAGATATGTATATATACAAGGTGTCCTGTAAGTGGTGTAATATCCAAAGACTATGGATAGGTCCTTTTTAGACGTGCAAAAAAATGTACGTGTGGGGGAGGAGAATCCTAATGCTTTCCGAGATAAAGGGACTTGAAAGATATTTCGGGATGTTTCTATAGATCACCCTGTAACCTCTGAGAGTTACACCCTATGATGATGATTTAATATTTCTTCGATTGATAATTGTTGGATCTTTCCAGTAATCTACCAATTTTTTTTCTCCTCCCCACCGCTTTGAAGTTATGGCTCAACAAATTTAAAATTTTGGAACTTTAAATCATTTTTTTCTTTTATTTAACTACCTAGGTACTATCTTAGTAAAACAACACGTCATATCGTCATCAATACTAATTTTTCATATTGGGTTTAAAAAGCCCAAAAGCTTGGAACATATCCAATAAAAATGGCTCAAAAAGCTCATTCGAAAAAGATAACTGCATACTTTCTGGCACTAATTGATCTTTTTCGCTAGATATGATTAAGAAGAAGTACAAAAAACGCAGAAAGGATTACATTTTGGCTTTCTGGGCTTTTTAAATCCAATATAAAAAATTAGCATAGATGAAGTATTTTTTACAAAAATAGTAGGTAGTTAAATAAAAAAAGTAACTTAAAATTCCGGAATTTCAAATTTGTTGAGCCATAACTTCAAACAGAGGGGAGAAGGGAAAACATTTATAAACGTAAAGATATAAAGATTATCTATCTACAAAAACATCATCATAGTGTCTAACGTTCAAAAGTTACAGGGTGATCTATGAAAATGTACCCAAATATCTTAAAGTTCCGTTATTTTAGAAACCGTTAGGATACTCCCCCCCCCCAACTCCCCCCTTCCTCCATTTGAAAAGTATAACAAATTTGTGATGATTCTGTCATAAGAATCATAATGCCTAGGTACAATTCAATAATCCATCAGGGCCAACACCATTAGTGACAAGACTCTTTCTCAGTTAACACTGGCCGATAATCAGACCAGAAGCTCCTTTGCCCTTTTCATTGACGGAATCTCAAGGAAAATTCTCTCCTACCATACTGTTCTAGTACATGCACGTTTGAGAAGTTGTCGTAGTTGAGATCTATCACGATGCCACCATGTCTAGGGATTGCTGAATGGGTTAAGAAATGTTGCCCTTTGTGCTACATATGGCTAGATCGCAAAGAAGTTTGTCGTGTTGAAATGCCCCAAAATCTCATCTATATCACTCCGTAGTGGAATATCTTTTGGAGGTCTTCAATAATTTTTAAAGGTACCTACTAATTTTTAAGATATGTATCAAAGTGCCAATTATATTAAATGCGTATAATGTTTTAAGCCAACGTATCCATAGAACTCGATGAGACAAAAAAATGAATTGAAGCAAAAGTGGACCATGGTGAGATGTTTTTTTTTTCGACAAATGGTGTATTGTCTGTCTACCAAGATCGTGTGACCAAACAGCATTAGATTATTTCCTATGTGGTTGTTTCAAGTCACACAAACAAACACTTCTTCTTTTCTTATTGGGACATTCTTTTGCATAAACAGGGTGATTTTGACTTGATGGACTGAAATGAAACACGAGATAGATTAAAGTGTTAGGAGAAAAAATTATATGGCAGGTAGCGAGGAACATCTCAACCCTTTCGGAGTTTAAGGGTAATTCAGAAAAGATTCTAGTTTTCACTAGAAGCCCCGTAACTTCCTTGTTATACAACTATTATATAACGGTTATCAAGCATTTTGGCGGGAAAAGCATTAAAATTGAAAAATTTTAACTTTGACGTCCTATAACTATCGACTTGAGGGGATGGAATGATGGTTCGACATTCGTTGCTTCTACGGTTTACTTTCATCCAAGCTAAAAGTCACCTTAATAGGTCGTATAACAAAGAAGTTACAGGGTGTATTGTCAACATACTGCAATCTGCAACAGGGTCGCTTGAAAGCGGAAAATGCCTGCGTGAAGCAGGGAAGTGTAATGCTCTGATTGCTTGCTTACAACAGGAAGCTGTGGCGGCTTGATCTGGTTATACTGGTCAATCACTCGCTCGGAAAACAGTCAGTTTGGGACTGATCAACTTCCAGATCTAAAAAATTATTATTATTATTTGAAATCACCAAGTCGTTTTAATGGCGATTTGAGTTTACCAGTGGAACCGTTGATCCGGTTGTAGATTTTCAGTCCAAGACTGTCTGAACAGGTGCTATTTCGTTACGAAGGTTGGAGCGCTTGGACCAAATCAATCCTCTGTCAACTTCACAGCCGAAGTGCGAGCAGCTGCAACACTATTGCTGCCTGCAGAATTCACTTCTACGAACCAAGTTCACCCTATTTCGACTTGACGGTTGTAACGAGAGTAGCTGCAAGGCTGAGGCTGCCTGTAAGAATCGTAACTTCAGAACCAGGTAGCTTCTGTTTAAAGAACGACGTAAACTCAGAAAGTAAAGCTTATCTAACGCATATAAAGAAATATCAATCCATTGGATATGGATGTCCCTTCCGGAAATCAATCTTTTATTCCCTCTAGCATATTGTTTATTTTTCTATAATTATTCCCCTTTTTTGGTGGTGATAAATTGCAATGTTGACTTCAGACTGAACACATTTTTTGAATTTTTATATTTTCATAAAAGCAAAAACCTTCCCTATCTAAGCACTTTTACTTTCAGCAAAGTGGTACTAGACACGAATTTCAAAATTAATTTACATATGTTTACAAAATGGTTGGTCAAAATTACACGAAATAATTTGCACTTTTTTTCACTTTAAACATATTTTTTACTCAGTAGAAATGTAAATTTCATCAAAGTGTGTAAATCTATTTTTGGAACATTTTAATATAGATTCTTTACAGATGATAAGAATTTATCCGTTTAATATATAAGCATCCTCAACATAGTTTACATAAAAAAATGTTAAAGTCTTTTTATCAAATACGAATTTTAGCATATGTAAACAATCGTCATTCTTCAGGTCATGTTTGCGTTAATATAATAACTCAGAGCTGAAGTTAATTATGCATACCAAGAGCCAATGGCAGCCCAGATAAAGCAAAGAAAATTGATTGATTACATACATATTTAGAAGATCTACACAAACAATCACTCGGCAGACATTAGAGTGGATGGAACCTAAAATGGGAGGACAATGAACAAAGCAAAGTACCAAAAGTGGGATATCTGGATAGCTAAAATTAAATAATAGTCCGCAATATATAGATTCAGGATGAAGAGACTACATACGTAAAGGCCTCTTCCTTCTATGAGGCGTGAAGAAGGATGAAATATCTCTTTTCAGTTTAGTTCTTGAATGATAATCCATGAGGCCAGAAATTCAAACCGGAAAGCTTCTCCACCAGACAGTCAAGTTTATAAGCATATAAAAACAAGACACTGCGTGGGGGTAACTAGACCCTAATTCTAATTCCGGATTTATGAAATCAAGTATTCATAAAAGGGCACTCCCTACTGCTTTAGTAATATCAAAGTCATAAGTACCTAAATTACATACATATGCCATTTTACTACAAAGTGGGGTTTTTTTCTAAAGCACCTATACATAAAATTTTCTAACCGAAACTATCTAGAATCATGAAAGGTGTGTACCTGAAAATAAAGTTGCACAAGATTTGACAGATTTTCTAAAATACGAAATAGAAAATTAGTCACAGGATTTTTTTTTATACAGACATCCATCCCTACATATCCAACTAACTCTCCATCCTTTAGCCAGGATAAATAATGAGCCCTATACAAAAGAATGCAATAATGTTACATTTCATCTCAAATGGGATAAGAGTAGGAAAGAAAAAAAAACGAATTGAAATAAAAGAAAATAAATCACATCACTAATCCACAATAGAAGGACACTCATTTTTCATATGACTCGTGTTAATTTATGACTTCAGTGTGTCCCTGGAGGGCTTCAACCCTCACCGAAAGTGACATTCGGTGAAATAAATTGCCGTGCAATTCATTTTTCACTTACGTGCAGGACGACATATAGAAGTTTGGCATGAAAACCTCAAGAAAAAAAAAGGCAAAAACCAATAAATAATCCGACAAAAAGGACATTTAAGCCTGAAATTATTTCACCCGGCAATTTAATAAGATCACAGGGGAAAAATGGATGGGGTTTCGATGTTTTAGTGTACAAGTCGAAATCGAGTTGAGTTGAGTTGAGTAGAGAGTCCCGACAGAGACGACGACCTGGGTTTGTTGTACACCCCCAGTCCCAGTAGTGCCGTCAGTTCCCTGCTGTCCTGCTTTTAAAATACTCAGCACCCTGTCAGAATCAAAATGGGCATCAGGATAGTATAGTGATGGGGAAGAAAAAGTGCTAGAGATCTTGGGATGGGGTGGAGGCATAGTAGTAGATATAACGAACCTCAGCATATAGTAGCAAAATGGGATGAAAAAACGCTCCAATAAAAGTGAATTATTTGCTCATAATTTTTCTTCTGTGTATTCGCATGATAAGGATAAATGTTTCGTCGTCGTCGTCGTCGTCGTCGTCGTCCTCGTCGTCTAGAAGGTTCTGTTTTCTGGAGGCCCGAGACTCAATCCCCGACCCCGAAAACCCACAAACATATACGACGTGGAGCCCTGAAACTGAGAGGGTATCACATTTTATTATTATGAGCGATTCGCTCTTTTTTCTATTTCAAAATTTTATACATTCAGCACTGGCAGCTAAATAAATACCCATAAGGAGTACGTGCCCCGAATTCATTTCACTTATTTAAATTTCGTTCCACTCAGCTCCCTATTCGAGCGAGGTCGAGGGTTCGGTTCGTCGACGGAATTTGCATAATTTCCATGAAACTCAGTGCGATTACCTTGGCCTTATACATTTATTTTATTTCATTATAATTGCTTTTATATACCTTCGTATGGGGTATTTTATGGGAATTTTGTTATTTTTGCAGACTGATAAATATCAAATATTTTAACGGAATTTCGTATAATACCTACGCGTTGGAGTTGGAGAAGGTTGTTTATTGATGGTATTAGAGTGGTATTTTATGTAAGTGTGACACTTCAGTATATGCCTCGGATTAAAAAAAAAACCTCTTAGTTAATGTAAATAAACCTGTCCACATGAACAAAAATATGTAGCGCTTTAGCATTTAAAAATAGACTTTAGCTCTGGAATAATTAAGAGAGAGTAATAATGGAGTTTTAACTGTTTGGGCTGAATAGTAAACAATTTGAACATACTAATTCTGTTGCACATTTAATAAGGTGATTGAACTATTGATCTACTTTAATTTAATTTATTTAAGAAATTTAAACTAAAGAGGCGGATGACTTCACAACGGTTAAATATGCGGATGACCTAACTATTCTGGTATTCGGAAAATTTATGTCAATTATTAGTGAAAGTCTCGAAAATTTTCTTATATTTTATAGTTGGACAACTAATAGTGGACTCATAATGTAAATCTCTCTAAGTCAAAGATTGTACTTTTCACTATCAAGAGGCAGACATCCAAGGACGGCTAGTATGTTTCAACTTAACCCTATGTGATAAAGCTACGTATTTGGGTATTATACAAGAGTCCAAGCTGACCTGGGGAAGTAATATACAAGAACACGTCAACGCTGTGTAGCACTTAACATGTATAAGAAAATCTTTAGCTCTAGCTGGGACCGTAAACCAAAAATGGTACGATGGATGTCGCTACAGTCATATTAAGTTCAATCATGCTCTACGGCACAATAGTCTGTTGGATGACATTTAAGATGATATATAACCTGATTGAGCTGACGATAATCCAAACAGCGATGTGTAAATACGCTCACGTTTGTGTTGGAGATAATGCTTGATCTGCTGGTGATAAACCTCTACTGTAGAGGTATAGAACCTACCAGCCACACTCAAGCTTAATCCAAAATGGATTGGTGAAAATAGAGGGATTGAGGATTTTCTAATATCCTTCGGACAATAAACTTTATTGATGGCAATATAGTAGCAGACTTTCAAGTTCTTGCACCTAACTAAATTTATTTAAGTGCATATATTGGATCAGCTTGGCTGTTCACTTTGGCATATACGGCAGGCTGGAACCATGCCTCACTGAAGAGTATACGGTTCCTGCTGATACGAAACGCTTGCTTTTGCATAGAAATTTCTTTTCTAACGATTTTTCTTTGTCAAAGAATTATTATTTTTTGTACTTTAATGAAAGGTTTAATACACTGATACCTTATACAAGCGACTGTGAAGGAAATTAGGGAATTGTAGCATTAGAGTTCCCTATTGTTACAGATGGGTCTAAGACAAGTACAAATACAGGAGCGGGAGTATACTCCAGCAACTTGCAGCGGAGCGAATTATATGGACTACCGAAAAAAAATGATTGATTTTTTAGACCGAATTGGTGGCGATTCATCACGCGGTACTGCTGGTATTTATGTATAGGGAGTCTGACTTAGACATCTGCATATTGGCAGCAATATGGCAAAAGTAGTTTGACACTGAGATGGTAAAATCGGTTGATACGGTACAAAGTGAACCTATGCAGAGTGGTCGGCCATAGGAATATAAAACAGAATGAAATAGTGGATGAGTCAACAGAAAAGAATCCTGAAATTGATGCTCCGATACGATATTTTATATGAGAATCCCAACAATCCAAAAATCACCAACGATAGGTACAAGAAAGCAAACTATCGGTAGATCAATCGGGGTACGTGCTATATTGTGACGCAATTGTGACCTGTATATAATAGGATGAGAACAATAGAGCTCTTTACTAGGAACAGAGGCGATATAGTAAAGCTAGTATTTACTGTAACAGGTCATAGGGCCATAGGGATTACTGTCTTGTAATTCGATAAAATTGTAGAAAAATTCATGCACCTTCAAAACTTTCAATTCTCATATTTCAATAAGTTTTTACATGACTATCAATCGGGTTTTAAAACCAATCACCGATGTACTACAGCTCTATGCTTAAACTGAGTGACGATGTTTCTCATGCTATTGATAATGGAGATTTAAGTTGTCTAGTGTTTCTTGACTTTTCAAAAGCATTTGACGCGATTAACCATCATCTGTTTTGTTACAAACTTAGCAGGCATTTCGGTTTTTTTTTCTCAAGCAATTAAATTGATTTATAATTATCTCAGTACAAATAAACGGATGCCAATCCTCATTTCTTCTTGTCTTAACTGGTGTGCCACAAGGTTCGATACTCGGACCTGTATTATTTTCAATTTTCATTATAATAATATTTTTTCTCATTTTTCTTTTCAATTTTTCTCACTTATTTTGGTAAGACTTAGTAGTATTTATTTGTTATTTTATTACTTCTTTATACTTTAATCATATATATTAGTTACTTTAATAAGATACTTAGTTATGTTATTCCTTTTCTATTTTTATTCTCTCTTCTCTCTTTATAATTAATCCTGGCTTATGCATATTAACGAGATTTTATATCTTACATGTACAAGTATTGCAAATAAATTTGAATTGAATTGAATTGAAAACAAGTAAAAAAGCTAGAATTGCTCGAACATAAGACCAATTCTATGATACCCTGAATGCCTGCCTGAATATGTGCAAATTTGATCTTTGAAGTGGCAGAATTGTTCGTCAGACCATAAAAACGATTATAACCAATTGCATAGGATTTCATATTCAGAAGAAGTTTTCAGTACATTCAAAACATCTAGGAATGATTGTTTTCACAGTATACGTAAAAATCCAAAAATTGTCTATGGGAATACCAAGAAGGAGTTGTCCCATTTAGTTCATTTCTGAAATCCTATTTACTATTTTCATGAAAATACTGTGTACAAAATTTTAGCTCTCTACGTAGACGCATTCTCAGACAGTGTCCAAATATGTAGTGAAAAATGAAATTTTTGAATGGCAACCCTACGATAGAGTTACCCGATTTATCTCCTTTTATTAATTTTACTTTTTTTTTAAAACCGATGTGCAGAATTTCAGCTGTCTAAGTAGACGCTTTCTCGAATTATCGTGCGGACGGACGGATGGATCGCTATTGGTTAAATCCAGCCGTGATAAATTGACTGCAGGCTTAATTGTTCAGCTCATAGTTATAATTTTTCTCATCATAGTAGAAAGTATGCAGATTACTCTTCACCTGTTCCACTTGCTTTGGAAATTTTATAATCGTACCTTCGGTCCAACCCACCCTTCGGGAAAGTATGCAATATTTTTAGAAGGATTGGTAGAAGAATTCATGGTGATATATTTAGACTAGATTTCAACAACACGAATAGGATTTTTTATGGACCCTGTAGATAACTCCTGTTTAGAACTTCAGGGGAATTCACCTTCCACCTGGCTGAGCTGTAACTCCTTCCTCATTCGATAGCAACCAACAAATCTGATTATTCTAAACATTTTCACAGACACAATCGCCGCCTCCAAGCTTGTACAAATTTTGTTAGCTGAAAAACTAGGGTAGAGGAATTTGTGCCCAAATTAATCTCTTTTAGAATCCTTAATTTTTCAGTAAACTAATTATGTATAACCGCGGGTGGTCTTTAAGCGATTACTGTGCTTCTAAAGGAATTCATTTTCAGTAATAATTCGAATTTCAAGTGTATACCAATGACTCTTCTTGTAATTGACAAGCTTGGTACGAACAAGACACAATTCATTATACGCAAATTATCAAAGAATTCAACGCGAAGAATCGAAGCTTTAGGGTGCAGTTCAGGGTAATGCTTTACTAGCCCTATCAGCCTGTCGAAGTATATCTGAATATCATCATATAGTATGTATTAAAATGAATTTTTACATCCTCAATAACTTCCGTCACATCATTAATAAAGATAATAAATAAATTCGGTCCAAATACTGATCCCTGAGGAACCCCGTAATAAAGAGATAGCAGACCCGGTGTATTATTTTCCGATTAAACCTACATCACCAATCAGTTAAGTAGTTCCGAATTAGTTGAAGATCAGATGAAAAAAGTCAATATTCTCTCGCAACTCATCTGGAAAAGCTTATGGTGAATAATACTGTCGAATATCTTAGAAAAATTCAAAAACAGAAGAATGCTGATATTATTCTGATCAAGTTCCAATTGCAGATCATATGTCATAGACAGACAAAGGCGAGAGTGCCACTCAGAAAGACTACTATTCTCCTCTACATAGTCCTGAATCTATGTGGCCATTAATCTTTCTATAGTACATAAAAAAAAAAAAAATTTTTAATCGAGCGCAGATCATTCACAATCTTTGGGATGTATTTTTTTGGTAGTGCCAGCGTCAGTCCACCAAAAGTGTAAAAAATAAAATGAAATTTTGCAGAGACGCTAATAAAATAAAGTGTATCGCCTAAACTAAGAGTCGAACAACTGCAAATTTTTAATATGATATATATTAATATTTGATCATATAAATAAATATAGGGGGGTGGGGGGGGGGGAGGTTCACTTCCGGAGGGGGTAAAAAGTCCAAAATTAATAAAATTGCTTTTTTTTTGTTTTTTTGCTTAATTTTAATTTTATTTAAAAAAAACTCCCCAGTTCAATACTTTTTAATACGTAACTAATTCTGAAAGTTTCATAGAAATCGAAGGGTGTTGAGTCCAATCGTGATCGTTTTAGTATGGAATTGCTGAATAATAAAAAGAAACAGAACGATTTAACGCTCCTTTTGCATTTGATCGTATCGCATTGAACGAAAAAAAAAACTTGTTCTATATTTAGTTAGTGGTAAGAAAGATCTGTTTGATTTTGAGAAATTGAGAGAACTGAAGTGTATATTCGATTTAGGTCATCAGGATTGAATTCGCGCAAAGGCCTATCTCTCACAGCCACTAACGCTATTCCTCTTGAGGTTTTTCCATAAAATGTCCTGACTCAATTAATCCATTAATTTGTTTACTGATTAAAAAATCATTTAACATTTTCAGAGACGTAGAAGATCTAGAAGATATGTAAGAAACGATTTATATACTGTAAATAAAAAGTTACAAACCCTATAATTTCAAGCTTGTACTACACCTCCCACAATATCTTTCATCTCTAACTGAGATTAATACCTTCATATTGCTATCCTATTTTGGGTTACCCTGTATATTCTCCATCATATTTTTGCATCCCAGGTTCGGCGGAATGTTCATGTCTCAAACGTTAAATTATGATTATAATATTCAAAAAAGAATCCACTAATGATTTGATAAAAATCTTGCCAAATTACACAGTTGAAACTGAATAATGGCGCGATAAGACTAAATTAAATAAGAAATTTTCCTTAAGCCTTAAACAGTTCTAGGTCAGGATGAAATACAAAACAAGCAAAAAATCGTCCACGATTTGAACAAAAATTGAGAATATACCATAAAATAATTTGTTATTGGATAAAAGCCAAATAAAAACCCATTCCCAAAATCTCATATCAAATCATTTACGAAATTCGATAAAATTTACTACATACGTCGGACCAGAAATCTCAATGTTATCTAATTACCTCTCCCAAGTTGGTTCTAATTTGCAAGTTGTTATCTACATTTAGAACCAGCAAACGACTAAGAAAAAACGTTTAGATAAGACAGCGAAGAGGTTCTAAATGAGTAAGAAAGGCACTTTCGAAGAAGTTAACAATAAAGCAAAAAAATAAAATAAAATAAAAATAAAGTAAATCACGCAAAGAATCCCTCAAACAGCCATTCGCAAAACGGTCTAGAGTGAATTAGAGTCCTGGCAAGATGGGGTGCCGAAGGACCAAAGAAGAAATAAAATCAGCAGTTCAGCAGTTAATTTAATTTATTGCAACATTTTTATGGCTGACTTTATTGCATATAAAACATAATTTACTGCGTCTGACGCTGATATACACATCCAGAAAATACTCTCTCATATGCTCCCATTCCAGGGCTCCAGCAGCAGCAGCAGCGTCCTAGTCCGCCCTCGTCAATGTAGTATCTCTACAGTTTCTACAATATATAATCCATATAGGCATGCCGTCGGAGCATGTATGTGCCAAACAACTCCTACACACCACTACTGAACAACACAGTTAAGTGTGAAGGGTGAGCAAAGGGAAAACTTTTGCTTATTAAGGATTATCAGGATAATAGATTATCCCTTAATTGTTTGCCATCAATTTTCCCTTCTTTTGTATGTTAACAGTTAACAACACGACGGAATACAATATTGCAGCCATCAAATCCTTAAGTTGTTCGATACATTATCCATTTTCCACTCCATCTATTTACAGGATGTAAGTGTGGGTATTCGGGATACCGCAGGGTTCTCTTCTTTCTTTCTACTTCTTGGCAAGGACGACGATGGATGACAGAGCGTGGCCCTGAATAACTCACATATATACGTTATGTCCTTAAAGCATGTTTTGTATTGAAGGGCGTATCTTTAGGGGGTAAAGAAGGTTACATACAAACATACGTACTGCTATGTCTGGCAAAGAATATCCTTTTTTAACTCTTGCTCCTCGGCCTAAACGAATTTTTTCGTGCTATTTTGAAATATTACTCGTTTAGTACCAGTGACAAATCTGACAGCCAATTTATTGTGGAGAACTAAATGCGATCAAATGCGGCATCAGGGTCAGAACTGGGATTTCTTTTCCTTTTTCATTGATAATTTTCTTTGAATTGGTTTTATCCGATGATGAGGGATTCGCCATCTGCAGGATATGATCGAATACGGATAATGCTTTCAATCTTTAAGGCTCTCATTTTGAGAATATAAATTTGAGGGAAATTTTTTTTTTATATATAAGCTTTGTATGCATTTAATAGAATTAGGATGGGTTCTTATTCACATTTCTCAGTAATTAGGGAATATTGTTTTAAGAAATATTAAAAAGGTTTGCACGACCATACTTACTTTTTTTATATTACAACATTAATTAAATCGTAGGTATAAACGGAGGCAAATTTTTTTTTCTTCATCGTATTTAACTCTAATAAAATTCAGAGGACAATAGAATTTGCGAACTCTCCACCAAATATAACACTTGACAAAACATTGTAGGTAAAGGACTATTGCCATGAAAAATAATTATTCGTCTTATAAGAAAACGTTTCTTAACCACTGTCCGAATCCCAGCTAAAGTACAAGGGTTTATTACGTAGAATCTCTTTGAAAAACAACCAGATACTGTCTCAATTGTTGGTCAGAAAATTCGAATAGAATGATATCAGCGCGCATGCGTATTGGCTTGACAGAGCCCCTGTACATGCTAGTCGGCCTCGAGCAGACTTGACATTTGTAGGGTTTTCGTAAATCTAATTCGAATGCTACCTTCAGAATTGGGAAAGGTGACGTGAGTAGGCCGCGAAGTTAATATACAGAAGAAAACAATTACAAAATTTATTATTCTGTCAATCGTTGATTCAGCTACGAAAAAATCTCTGTAAAAAGTCTAAAAAAATAATAATAACAATTGAAAGACGAATTCAAGAAGAAAGACGAATTCAAGAAGAGACAAAATCCAGAAGAGACAAAATCCAGAAGTGACCAAATCCAGAAGTGACAAAATCCAGAAGAGACAAAATCCAGAAGAAATCCAGAGGAAATACAGAAAAAAATTCAGAAAATATACTCACGCGCGCGAATAACTATTCTGGATTTTTTTTTCTGGATTTCCTCTTAGTTTGAATTCTTCATGAGCTCGGGAATTTTACGTTAAAAACAAACAAATTATTTATATTTTTTACATTTATTTAATGGGAGCATGACAAAATCCAGAAGTATAAAATCCAGAAGTAACAAAATCCAGAAAAAATATAAAAATCCGGAAATGAGAAAATCCAGAAGTGACAAAATTCAGAAGTGACAAAGTTCAGAAATGACAAAATACATGTCAAAATCCCGAGATTGTAAAAATTGTTATAATTAATTTTTTTTTTTTTTAATTTTAAAAATGGCATAAACTTTGCTTCGCAAATCTCATATTTACACTCGTCGTTGTTGTTATATTAATCTGTGTTAATAAAATAGTTGGAAGTCTTGTGATGACATATTCATCTGATGCATATGTGTGTAAACCACAGTCAAGAAACATTTTATGAAATTTTGAAGTGTTGATCGCGATTTTGAGATGGTTCAAGGTCCCAAATGCATGATAACTCGAATTAAAATAAAAAAGATTAAATTTTGGAAATTACTAATACATAGAAAAATTTTTGCGTTGAGGTATTATGCTGTTCTGAAATGTACGAATTATAGTGCTTATATGGTACATATCTAGGTCTGTGGCTAGGTCTCATCTTTTTTTTTTTTTTTTTTTTTTTTTTTTTATATTATTAAGCCAAGCTCAGGGGATACCCTATGATGCAAAGCACAGCATGGCAGGAAGGAGATAGGGAAAGGATTAGGGGATATGAGGAGAGTGGCGGAGGTGCCGATGTATGTCGCCCTTAAACTTCCGCAGATTGTACGCCGGAGGAAAAACAGAAGATGGTAAGCTGTTCCACATTCGCACTGTTCGAGATAAAAAAGCATCACGGAATTTTACTGTACGGCCGAAAGTAATTTGAAGGGTTAAAGGATGTGCGCGGTTTGCAGCGCGAGTATTGCGTGCAGGAATCATTCTACAAGGGATTAGACTAGATATTTCATCAGAACATTGACCATGCATATAGCGATAAAGGAGCGAAAGGCATCCAACATTGCGGCGGTGCTCGAGTGAGTCGATATGACAACTTATTGCCAAATCGCCAATGAGCTTGAAGGCTCTCTTTTGGACAATATCCAATGAAGCTAAGGCTGTGCGACCAGCCCCGGCCCATATATGGGAGTTGTACTCCATTCTAGGTCTAATGTAGGACTTGTAGAGGAGCGCTAGATTTGACGGGCTGAAATATTTCTTACACCTTTTCAGAAATCCAAGACATTTCGATGCTTCTTTGGCAACAGAGAAGATGTGATCTGTCCAGTTTAACTTACTGGAAATATTAATGCCAAGAATGCTTAGTGACGGTGAATCAGAAATTAATGCTCCATCAAAAGAAACGGGTGTGGTTAAGTTATTAATGAGTGCGTAAATAAATGAATGTGTGTGTTGAAGTGGTAGTGTGGGGTGAATAAATGTAAAAAATATATATAGTTTGTTTGTTTGTTTTTTTTTAACGTAAACGAAAAATTTCCGAGTTCATGAAGGATTCAAACGTGCGCGAATATATTTCCTCGATTTTTTTCTGGATTTCTTCCGAATTTTGTCTCTTCTGGATTTTGTCACTTCTGGATTTTGTCTCTTCTCTATTTTGTCACTTCTGGATTTCGTCTCTTCTGGATTTTGTCTTTCTGGATTTCGTCACTCTGGATTTAGTCTTTCTGGATTTCGTACCCAACCCGTATTTAATAATGATGGGATTATCGTTTTTCACATAACCAATTAATGGTTGATTTATTTTCCTTATCTATATAATAGATATATCCATCCATATAATGCTTTTTCTTTCCTTTGTTTGATGTTAATATTTTAACATTGACATCCTTCATCTAATAATGAGAAAAACCTTTTAAATATGTTTACATGCAAATCTACAAAAACTAACATTTGTTCTTTTAAACAATTGATAAAGTACAGTTACTTCATTAATTCCTTATCGCCTACTCAACTCAAGTGTAAAATGAGAATTGCGAACAAAGTCCATGGCATTTTTAAAATTGTTTTAAAAAGAACTTTCATTATAACAATTTTTACAATTTCTGGATTTTGTCACTTCTGGATTTTGTCATTTTAAGATTTTTTTTTTTTTGATTTTTTTTTGCTTCTGGATTTTATACTTCTGGATAATTCTTTCGCCTGTTCCACACTGGGTCGAATTGGCTAAATCACATTTATTAACTTGCGACGCACACAGTGTTGTGATTCATCAAGACTCTCTCTCTCTCTCTCTCTCTCTCTCTCTCACGTTCATCATGCGGACTGTCATTGGTACACTCTGGGTATAGAATCCTTAGCCATTTGACCACAAGGATAAGACAAGAAGACGATCTGACCAGACGCTTGGTCAAGACTGTCAGTCCGAATGCCAAAGGTAACTTTCTCAGATTTTCAGAGTTTGAGAAATAAGTCCGACTGTTCAACCGAATGTTCATCGATGGTTTGATCAACTTAAACAAGTGATCAAGACTCACCACTGAAATTGTGCTTCAGCTCCAATAGCCGTTTATTACCTTAGCTGAAGACCCTCGACTTGGCTGATTATCAACTTGTCTAGAATTCACTTTACTTCTGGTACACCTCAGATAGTAAAAATACCTCCTCCCTCCTTCGCATCCTCAGGCAACTGAAAATTAGTCTATACCTACCGCTAAATAGCCTATATAAGAAACAAGAAAAATCGGGAAGCACGCTCCAACTGAAGAAGG
The DNA here is from genome assembly GCA_963924295.1 of Dioctria rufipes. Classification (NCBI taxonomy): domain Eukaryota; kingdom Metazoa; phylum Arthropoda; class Insecta; order Diptera; family Asilidae; genus Dioctria; species Dioctria rufipes. Next base: position 15,986,807 of record OZ002744.1, on the reverse strand, counting down.
GGAGAGTAAAGAAAATAAACAATATAAGAAGTAATCAAATATTAACGATTGATTTATACACATATGATTGAATGAGGTTAACGTAACGGTTAAAGTCATAATGCTGAGCATGCGTAAAGTAGCTTGAGCTAATATTTTCATGTTGAAAGAAATTATACAGAAGAATGCAATTATCTTTTCAATAATTTTAGTATGAAAACTGTTTGAAGTTAAAGCTCGCATAATCCCATAACGTACATGGATAAATTATTTTCTGCACCTGTAGGTGGAGGATGCGTATAGGATGCATGTGCCAGGACTTCTTGATAAAAGGCTTTGCAAAGGGCACAATAAGATTATAGAGGTCTCGAAGAAAAATATGAGATGGCTTCGGCAGCAGACCACATGCTGAATTATCGTCGTTTCAATCACTTAATATAGGGGTGAATAACCGAAAAGCCTGGAAATTTCCAACCATACCAACGGAGGAGTCATACAGCATACGGATAAGTCCAAAACTGATATGGGTGTCGAGGATGGAGTGTTGAGCGCTGCTCCCAGGTTTGAGACATCAGTAATCATGGAGGTCAAGTTACAGTGTTCCAGACCGATGTTTATGTCATACTGACCTATACTTATTGGAATCTAAAGAGAGCCATTAGCAATTGTTATATTCTCCGACAGTAAGTCAGTAATTTTAACTATAAATTTCATCTTCCGTGGTGGGAATGCCTAAGCGCCCTCGATAGACTGAGTAGATCCAATAGGGTTTCCCTGATCGGGATCTCGAAACATGAAGGCTTTACTGGCATCGAGAAAGCTTATTAACTTGATAGACAAGGCTCACTAACACCTCTGATCAGCCCAGAGTCAATGTTCGGGTTGCCCCTGTGCACGGTAGAAAGGGCGAGAGAGTTTCTGAGGACTTTTAACTGGTCAGATTATCAGACCAATAAACTGAGGAACCACCTTGTCACTATTAGCTCTTTCCCTACTTGCAGACTATGGTATGGAGGATGCTGAGACTTCTGGCATGTCTTGCGTGAATGCCCGGCGATAGCCAAACCAACAAACCAATTACTCTAAAGCATAAATTTTTCTATTCTAACCATGAATGACATCGAAAGATTTCATTATTTGCTTGCTTTTTGCAATAACCCATCACCAGGTTTTTCTGCTTATTTTTATAAAAACACCAATTTCTTCTCGAAAATTAGAGATCTGGTAATGCTAGTAGTCTAGTGGTGTAGTATATGTACTCTACTAAGCTTGTGGTCTAGAAGTCTGCCAGTAGTTTAGTAGTATAGTAGTCTGGTGGTAGTCCAGCAGTCTAGTAATATACTAGTCTCATAGTAGTCCAGTAGCCTAGTAGTTCAATAGCAGAGTAGTCTGATAGTAGTATTGTAGTCTAGTAGCTGAAAATTAGCCTAGTCTAGAATTTCAGTGATCTGTTAATACGATTTCGTTTCATTTGAAGGTAGAATAATGTGGCAAGGACCTAATTAGCTGCAGCTTTAATCTGGATGAATTAAATGCATACATTACTTCCATAAGCTGGTGTTACAGCTCGGTGTGCTCATAACGAGAAATCATTAACCTTAGACGGACAGTCAAGCTGCCCTCAAGGCCTTAAAGTCCTACAGTGTCAAGCCAGGTATAGTCTGGGAATGTCTACAAACCCTCAAAAATCTATCAAGGAGAAACAAAGTTATCCTCATGTGGGTACCTGGATATGAGGCCACAAAGGCAATGAAATCGCGGATGGCCTAGCCAAAAGAGGAGCGGAAACTCAGTTTGTCGGACCAGAGCCATTTTGTGGCACTTCAAAGTGCTATCTCAGAGCTACCCTAAATAACTGGGAGAATAAACAAAAATCCCTGTATTGGGAAAGGCTACAAGGACTTCGTCAGGCAAAAAAGTTTATCGACACCTCTGGCGGAAAAACAAAAGACCCCCTACTCCTTAGTAGAACAGAGCTCAAAAGGATCACTGAGCTCTTCTCAGGTCATTGCCCCTTGAGGTATCACCTAAACAAGCTGGGTTTGGCTGAGACTTCATCCTGCCGCTTCTGTCAGGATGCTCAGGAAACCTCGGAGCACTTGCTCTGCAACTGCGAAGCATTGGCCCTTTCGGATATTACTCCACCTTGAACATGCTTTTCCTCCACCAAGTTACGTATGGAACCTCAAGCCCAGAATGGTTCTAGACTTTATTAACAGTCTAAACCTTTAAATGGAGCAAATTCAACGGGGACTCACAATAGATCTTTCAGGTCGCAGTGATTGCGAGGCTAACGCCTATACACCCCTTCACAAATCTAATCTAATCTAACCTTAGACGAGTGCTTTACATCCAAATATATCTGATCCCTTTTCTTTCCATGGGGTTTGCTTCGATGAGCTTATTCAATCGATATATTCCTAAAATCAGATACCACAGGATCCGATTCATTAAGCTATTATTACCAATAATCAGCAAAATCCCCCAATTCTTTCCCTATCTCCTTCCTATCATGCTGTGCTTTGCATCATAGGATATCCCCTGGACTTGGCTTAATAACATAAAAAAAAAATACGTCCTTCATGTTATTAATGCATGCGTGATATCGTCGTCTTTCCCCAACAGCTGGAAAATCACCACGATACTTGTCATTCCATAAAAGCATTCTCCATCGGACTTTCGTCCAATTTGTCTGTTGTGATTTTTATCAGAAGTATTAGAGAAGCTTTTGTATGGTCAGATAGTTGAATACATCGAGAATAATAATTTCTTATCATGTTTGCAATCTGGTTTTCGCTCTTCACATAGCTGTGAGACTGCAGTCTTAAAAGCTACCATCGATAGTAGACGTGCTATGAAATTGGTAAATTATACTGCCTTCGTTCTTCTTTATTTCTCTAAGGCATTTGATAGTGTCGACCATATTAGTTTGCTTCAGAAGTTGTCGAACAGTTTGTTTTTCAGTACGTCAGCTATCTGTATGTTACGCAATTTCTTAATGGGGCGCAGCCAGCGTGTAAAAAAAAAATAACTCTACTTCATCCTCTCTACCATCCACAAGTGGAGTACCCCAAGGATCAATCTTTGGCCCACTGCTCTTTAGTGCCCATATAAACGATCTACCTAATGCACTACAAGATATTCGGATCCACTTGTACGCTGACGACGTACAACTCTATATTACCAAGCCCATCGGTCTTCTTGAGGACTGCGTGGTCCGACTAAAAGACGACCTAGTTCGAATAAATACGTGAGCCCAACATAATAAATTAGTCTTAAATCCAGTTAAGTCACAATGCATATTGCAACTGTAACAACCGAGATTTCATTGATTTTCCCACGGTTGTGTTAAATGAACGATATCCGTTGCAAGGAACTAATCAGGCAATTGTGCTGAAAGGTGAGCTGAATTGCTGCGACTATATCAGTCCTATGCTTGGGGAAATGTCTATAGTGATTTGCGAAGACTATAGTTTTCAGCTAATATTCTGTCAACTGATCTCAAGCTAAAACTTGTCAAGACACTAATTTTCCTTTATTTTACTTATAGTATGCTAATTTTTTCCAAACTGGATGGTAGATGTGACATTCAATGATTGAATTGGTTTCGCTTTTGGGCTACGCAGATTCGACCATGTTTCACATCTATGATCCCGAGCACTAGGTTGCTTGTTGAACGATCGATTATATAACCCAAAGCGCGTTAATATTTTTATACAATCTACTAAAGACGGGCAAACCCGATTATTTGAGAGCATTTTCAAATTTACAACATCTCAGAGATATCAGAACCTAACGATACCTCATTTTTTGAAATCTATTATGGAAAGTTCTTATTTGGTCTCTCGTTTATGGAATACTTTACCATTCAATATTAAAGCTGTGAGCACTGTCGGAGCATTCAGGATACTTATTAAATCTCACCTGGCCTAGTTGTCTCCATCAGTCGCTTTTATATTTTAGCTTCTCTCTTATTATCGCATTTTGAAACCACATAAATATTTAACTTTATAATTTTGTATTTTTGTAATTTCTATAGTTTCAGTGCATTTAATTCTTTTTAGTTTTTGATAAAAATTTTACGTGCATATCAATTAATTTGATTGGATACAATACCTGCTAATTTGCTGTTGTAGATTAAACTTGCTAAATACGTTCTATCTAGTGGCAATTGTATAGTAACGTATACATAAAAGATTGCAAAATTTTGTGTACTTTTCCTTCAATAAACGTATTTTATTGTATACTGTATTATTGTATTTGAATTTAAAATTTGGTAGGATCTTAGGTCTGCGTGACCTGGACATAAAATATTTCTTTTTTGTATCGTGTGGGAAATCGTTTGAAAATGTTGCTTTCAAGGTTGAAAAAACAAAAAATATTCAAAAATTTTCGTGGCTTGGTTATTGGCAGAAAAGTAAGAAAAAACACCATTTGCCCTGATTTTCGAGGTTTGTAAAGCTAAGATTTTGATATTATCAGACTTAGTAGTTATTGAGCTATAGATAACAGACAAACTATCGCTTTTTTCGTCAGTCTCATAGATGCTAAAAAAATAGTTTTCTCTATGTACTTATAAGACAACTTTTACTAATATAGTAGTGCTTAAAACATATGAAATATAAAGCTAACTAAAGGGGAAACACAATAATTGTAAGTTCTAGTCTCTAACGTGGGAGAATGGTGCCGGTATAAAAAACAACTCAGTCTTTTCACTTCAAATATAAAATTTTTATTCAATAGGATTAATTTGCTTAACCTAATATCACAAAAAATTCACAATATTAAAATTCAAATAAAAAATTTCAAAAAGATAATAAAAAAGAATTTTAAAATTCAAATTCAGCCGTGTCCTGATCCTTAGTTTGCTGGTTACTCATTCTGAAAAAAAGGACCGGAATAAATCGTCTGTAAACAGAATAAACTTTAATGGTAAACATTTTAGTGCTGCTATTGCGTGTGCGCAGCTTGGTAGTAAAATGATGCACAGAATAAGTCTCTGTGAATTATTTACCGAGTCCTGCTACGTGTGGACACAAGGATAGCAAAATGATGTAGAGAATAAAACTACGAGAATTAATTAACGAGTGCTGCTACGTGTAGGCAGGAAGATTGAAAGAGTAAAAGTGTAGCAACGTGCTGCGACGTGTAGAGCTGAACAGATGTAGCACAATAAAAGTGTTTCAGATTATTTTTCTGATTTGGTGTAGGCAGGAGAGTAGCAGATTAATCCCTGCGCAGAATTTCTCTTCGCCTTAAGTATGGACAGGAGAGTAGCAGATTTATTTCTTCGCAGAATTATTCTTCTACTTAGCTGTAGACTTTTCAGATTAGTCTCTGAAATATAGAATAAATCTTTTATGTTGGAGATTGGGAATATTATTCTTGAATTTAGATTAATCTCTAAACCAGATAAGCTCTGGACCAACAATGATTTTCTGCTGCGGCTCGTCGGCTTTATATAGCTGCGGTATCCAGTTATGAGTCCTCGCCTTTTGTTGTTGCCCTAGCAACGGTTGTCGATCTCTGAATGTACCACAGACAGCTGGCTGATGTAATGACACTTTCTGGCACTGCAGAAATGTAAATATCAGGAAATAAGTATGATTTAGTGGATTATTGTATTAATTTATTCATTTATTAATGAATTTAGATTTCTTAGGTGAACTGCAGCTTCAAAGGGTTTTAGCGGATGCTTTTTGCTTTTGTTGGAGAAACTATCAGATAATTATTTTGTTAATGATTTCAGAATTTGGTTATTTGTGCTTTCTTTAAGATATATTTATCAACAAGGGAAAGCATTGGGGGAATTAAAACGTATTTGTTAATTTTCTAGCATAATGTGGAACAATGCAATGATTTTTTCGTTATCGACTGTTCGTTGATAAATTTCTGATACGGAAACCTGATTGAGCGACCCCGACTCACTCCTGGCTGATTTTTTCTTATGAGATCAAAATTCTTCTTTCCTTACGCACAAACCCAAATTATAATTGTCTGGACCATTGTTTTAACTCCACCCAGAGCTTTTTACTCATAAATACTTTAATTTGTTAGCAAAGAAATTATAATTATTTTTTCAGTTGAATTTTTCCTATCATCATTCCTTTCGCAAAACAAGTCCATCCCTTCATTCATTTCCTAATCATTTCCTATATCCAAAAAGAATTTACACAGAAATTCCAACCACACCATGCCATTGTATAAATTATTATGGTTAAAAAACAAGAAAATGAAAATAGCTCTTAGCACATGATGATAACACAAAAAGCCAAAGGAAATGAAAGGACAAATAGATATCGCGCCCAAAATAAATATCTGTATCCCCTCAAAACGATATCTTGACACAAATTGTAGATTGGCTCGTACATTTCTGCGAACATCCTGACAGAACGAATGTCCTCCCCTCTCCCCCACCTATACACTACCAGACAAGGACTTCTGGAATGATATATCGACGCATTTATTTACAGGAAAAGATATACGACCTCCACACGTTTTCGGTATCTTGTGCCCAATCATGACTGTCATTTGTAGACTTAAGGGGCTCGGTGGTAAGAAAACCCAGAAAATGGCAGAGGGCCAAAAGAAAATTATAGATGACCCCAGCCATTCACTGATAAATCAAAGCCTTATAAAAGGTCAAGTATAGATGAAACATGCATAGTTAAGCTTAGAGAATAAATATAAGAATAGTGTAACTTCTCTCTGTCCGGTCTGTTCTCCCTTTCTCTTTTTGATGGCTGTGCTCTTTTTTTTTTTTTTTTGACATACTTAACACACAAGAAAGCTTTCCCTCACCTTAAGTATTCCTTGAATGATTTATGGTGTCCTGTCCAACCCTTGTCCTCTCTGACAGTTTTCTGTGATTTCATTCCCATACAAATACATTGTATGTAGTGTTGGATCTGTCGGTTTTATTTATTTATGTACAAGAATTTGTCATGTCTGACAACCCATTAAGTATCAGATTGTAACCTCAACATTCACATTGAAAAGGGAAAACTAACCGGAAAGTGGCAGTTGACAGGTTTTCTATTTTCTTTATCCATTTGGCAATTTTGGGGCAATGTATTAACTCCCTCCAGGTATGGGTGTGAGAGTGTGTGTGTGTGTATCAATCAAGGAGACCTGCCGACTTCTAGAAAACAGGTAAGTTACAAAAGAATAAACAACATACGGGAAGTTGGTACCCTTTTACCATTAATAAGATATTTAATCGTTTAGGCAAATGAATGCGGGATGAAGCGAGGAGAGGAGAACAGAGGTATCAGGACAAATAGAAAATGTCCAACAATAATAATTATAAATAATTAACATACAAAAAACCTTGCACAAAGGTGAGAGCTTTATGTAACTTTCATAAAAAAATTTCCATTAATTTTACACTCAGTGTGGATTGCTTCAACAAATTGACTTTTGTTAAATTTCTCTAAATATCCATCTTCCAGTTGAAAAAAAGCTGAAAAACATGTTTGCTTCAGTCACTTCTGTTGGAAAAAAAAATGTAACAAAAAAGTGATAATTAACCGAACGAAATACCCCCTCGGGCCCAGCATCAACCGAGACTCTAATTAGTCATTTACATATGAAACGAACAGATGAACTACCTAACTTATGTATATATAAGCCGAGGTGATATATATAATTATAGATTCATGATAGGTATATGAGGAATTCATAGCCAAGTCTCTACATGTACATACGATCTTTTTAAAACGCTATCAAAAATCTCATTAGACCAATTACCACTGGAGATTATCACATTCATAGCTGTCAAGAGATCGTTAGAGATCACTTAGTCAAAATCCTCTGAAAAGTATTATGCAGTCAGGCGGAGCGATCATTTCGACTTCCTTCTCAGAACGGGTTAATTCCTACAGTAAAGAGTTTACTCAATTAGTACTCATTAGCAAGACGTATTTAAACGAAACGTGATTACCAGAGGAATTGTTATGAATGTTAGTTAACTATAACCGTTGACTCTCTATAACTAGTATATGCGGTAGACTTGTATAGGCTTATGTAATCATAGTAAGATAACAATGAACGACAGCTATTCAAAATATGTGAGAGTAATGAGAGATGTGAAACATTTTACTTCAAGATTTTTATTAAAAGGTCAAGATGAAGAGAAAAAAGTGGCAATAATAAGATCATAACTTGACTTGCACAGGGTTTATGTCATGCTGTAGTATAAATTAAAAGGAAGTATTCGGAATGATAAGTGCTATCTGTACGTTTTTATATTGTCCCATTACAATGATAGGGGGGGGGGGGGAAGGGTAATATAAATCTTCATTGAAACATTCCAATGGATTTTTACAGTATTTTCAGCAAAATGTCTTCGATCAAGGTGCTGACCTGAATTATGATGTTATGTTGAACTTTGAAAGCGGTAGTGTCTGTTTTTGGGCAACCCTTTGAAACGGAAAGTGACTGGTCTTGGAGGCTACAATTTTGACCTTGTTGACTACGTCACAGAAGGTTCCTGTCTGGTTGATGATGAGGATTCTGTTTGCCCATCGTACCTGTTTGAAAAGCTGTTAAGTTGTTGGCAGATCTATTTTAAAAGATGTCTAGCTGTTATCAGACATGTTTGAATAACTATTAAGATGTCATTGGACCTGTTTGAATAGCAGCTGTTCAGTTGTTATCAAACCTGTTTGAAAAGCTGCACGGAATCCCCTGTGACGTAGTCGATTGAACAAAATCAAGGTCAAATTGTAACCTCCAAGACCACGTTCTCAAATATATATATATATATATATTTTTTCATAACAAAAAGTAGTCCAGAACTATCAGAGAATATAGGGAATTTTTCAGTACAAAAAGTGGTCCAGAACTGTCATGGAACATGATTTTTATTAATTCAATCACACTGCTTCTAGCCCCATAAATAAATGGATCTGCGAAAATTATCACCCTGTAAAAATACCAACACAACAAAAAGATTTTTTGGGTATATACTTCAGTACAGCTAAGTTTCTGCCTACCGTAGAGCCTTGAAGTATTTTTGGGGAGTCATCAACAAAAAAAGTGAAAAATAATAATAACGAAATTTTACCGATAATTCTACCTTGGAAATCTCTAGAAAAATGGCGTCCTTATGGTATATAAAGCAAATAACTCCTCGGAATATTTTGTACTTGAATATCTACGTTGAAGGAGCTCTTCGTAGAAGAAAGTAAAACAAAAAAATATGAGAAGAAGGAATGGTGGCTAAATTTTAAGAAAAATGAATGTGTAGAAGTTGTATAATCATAAATCAAGGATTTCGTTTATCATTAAAAAAAAAATATTACTGAAAAAAATCCAAAGAAACAGAACGAAAAAAATATATATTGTATCTAAAATGAGCTAATCCCACAAAAGTTATTACCATCACGGTTAAATGAGATTTATTCGATGATTTTTAATGCTCCAAATCCATAACTAATGTGACTGCAAAAAAAAAAAAATGGTAGCTTCCATGTTTTCCACTGTTGTCACTGTAAGTTTGTTATCCTGTCTATTCTCCTGCCGTTCAATATTTCAGTACAAACTTTTATGCCCATCACAATCAAGGGACTTTATATAGTAACTTAATCGAATCTGACTTTCGAGACACTTCCTAAACTGAAATAATAACAAATGACATCGGGTCGCAGCAGATATGCCAATGTTTGTGTAGTGCAGACCAGACTCTCAGAAGGTTACATGATTATAGCCCCCTAAAGAATCCCGAAACATGGTATACGATAGAGGGCACGAATGAATCTATTTTACACTCAGCCCGGTACGTACATATAACACAGTCGTCACAAAGGAAGAATTTAATGGATCGTTACCAATAATGACGGTGAAACGCACACAATCCGGTAAGGGTCCTTTTACTTAGGGGAACGCGTTTCAAGAATATTTACGAGTAAAACTGCCTTGTGACTAGTTCGTCACACACAATAACGTGCCTGCCATAAATAGAAGAAATTAATTTATCCGATTGACCGTAACACGATAAATTACGATAAAATTATGATTTACGGTGTGAAGTGATTGTTTACCAACGGATAGGGAGTGCCACATTCTAGAGAAACCGGAGTTGTATTCATTCACCTTGGGGTAGATTCTGTCAGCGGTGAAAAATTTTTATGTCAGCAACTCGCATATGTTTACTTCTGGATGTTAAGTAAATTAGAGATAGACGTTAGCTAGAGCCGTGAGATGTTTATTGGTACAAATTCTACACTTTCGTGTGATTCCTGTGAGACCTTTAGGTGTTGTGAGTATTACGGTGCGTGGTGTTGTACCAATGTTAGCAGGACTGTGATGCAATTTTGAACTCCTCTTTAGCTAGAAGCCACTCGAAATTGAAATGTAAATTTGTTCAAGGAAGGATGGTATTCTATTTATTAAACATTCGTGGACCGCTTTCTATAAAATTTAGAATATAAGGGTCTATATAAAAGCAGGCGTATCGTAATAGCAGCAGCCGAATTAATCATCAGTACGGGTTGGTTCCTGCCTGCCGTATATGCCACAACGCACAGCCAAGCTGACCTCATGTATGCACCTTAAGTAATTTTTAAGTATGAATTATATACGAGGCGAAATACTACGTATTCGCTTGAATCCCTAGCAAGATTAGCAGGCTGGAACCATGCCATACTGATGAGTAATAGGGTCTTGCTATTAAGAAACGCCCACTTTTGCATAGATATTTCTTTTATTTAAAAGATATTTCGATTGCAAGAGTTTTTTTTTCCACTCAATTCGCGAGCTGCGGATTTGGCAGCAAACTCAGTCAATTTAATATTGACCAAATTCGCTATGAATTTATTTCATAGCAAAACTCTTTAGAATATAAGGCGCAAAAACTTTTATTATTGATGAGTTCAGCCCTATTTCCCAGTTTCGAGCTCGAAACATTTATACCAGTCATTTGCAATAAATTTCGCTGGTTCTTTAGACTCACTTTGGTGGGCTACATAAATATTTTGATTAAGACGGAGGTTGACATTTTGAAGGTGGCAAAACTTGGAATATGTTGCTCTATATTTTTGGTTCTAGATCGTGACTCATGTCGAAATGTAACATTTTAAAATTGAAACTATCATCTTAACATGGAAAATGTGATTGTTTGGTATGTAGTCAGTAAGTAATTACATAATAGATGGTAATAAATAAATAAATAATAAAAAATTATCCAAAAAGGACATATGGCTGGATCAGGTGTCATCTTATCAAGCTAGAAAAATCTGTGCGTATTATTCAGTAATGACTACTACTATGATACAGTGATTTCACTAGTTCTTGACCATATAACACTGTGGTATTCACGAGGAAATTAGTGGGTAAAAAACCACTGTGGGAGTGATATACTTTGGGATAATTCGTCCACAATACTGGATTGTGATGAAATGGGGTGAATCTGTTATTCTCGGTGCGAGACAGCAATTTAGCTAGATGTCGACATTGGGAAAACTAATTTAGGGGGAAATACGGAGTAAATTTTGAATAAATTAAATGAATTAATCGCTTTTGGGTGGCGTGAAAATGTGATTCACATAGATAACAACTTTGGTAAAAAAAATAGCCCAATTTATGAGGAAATAAGGAGATAAAAAATTCAATTTGTGTGTTTTTAGGGGTAATACTGGATTTCGATGAAATAGGGTTATTCTATGGTTTTTAGGATGCAATAATGCTATTTAATTAGGTCCTGACGTTAGAACAGCAGATAATTAGTAGGTAGAAAATGCACTTAGAGGACAATTAATGGGTAGTACTGGATTCTGATGAAATGAAGTGAACTACCCCAACCAGCAATTCGTCATTTTATAACCGTGACAGAATCGTTTATCAACGTTTGATGTCAAAACTGGGAGGTTTCAAATTAGTTACGTTAATTATGAAGACAACAAATTTTCTTTAAAATGATTCACATATAGATTTTTAAATAAGTGTATATATATCCACCAGAAACTTATTGGCATCTAAATTCACTGTAGTGTAGATAGCAGGCAATTTCAGAGTTCATTTCTGTCCTGATGAGATCGCCCTGTTACTGCTGATCGAAACATTTTACACACAGTACCTATACTCCCAAAAATTTCTTTATGGAATTTTTGGTCTTCGGCTTTTAGGCCAGAAACTGACAGTATCTCGGTACTTGTTTTTTAATTTTCTCTGCTCATATGCAGTAGGTTGAGAATTGCCTGTAGACTTGTATTTTATACGGATCTCGAAAGAGTAAAATACTCATTACCACTTCTCACTTATTAGTTACGTTAACGTCGCTGAAACGGCATCTACCCGATGATGTGACAACTGGATTTACTACGATACTATGTTACCATCGTAACAAAATAACAAGAAACGAGATATTTTATGTTTTATGACCGTCGAAAATATGGAAATAAGTACCTTCTTTTGTCGCGAACTGTATATTTGTAACCGTGAAATTACAATATAAATGTAACTTCCGGTAGTAAATAAACCGTTGCGTTTTTTCGCAATTAAAGATATGAAAATATCGCAAGCTTCAATTTTACCCAGTGTTATTTAAATTTTTATACGTCCAAACAATATGAATTTCTCAGGAAAACTGAGAACACATGTGTGTTTTACGGTCCAGAATAACTGTAGTACAACGTTTAGGTTACTTATCAGTAATATTGTTACCAGATGAGAAGCGTAGTACAAATCAGATATGAAAATTTTAACACAGAAACTAATTTTGTCATATTCGGAACCAATCCAACTTGTAAGCAATTAACGTTAACGTGTTTTTTGTTTGTTTACTTTGTAATTCAAATGCACTGAACCATGACCTTACAACAATACTAGAGCATCGGCATAATGTCGGTGGTCTCTCTTATAGCGCTACATCTATAACTATTGCTCTGACGAAATCTCTTGTCTGATCCGTTATAGAATTCTTACTGTACACACCCCACAAGCTGTAACCTGAGCTCACCCTCACCCCCTTGAAGTAAAATTTGGCCGTACCATGAAATTCCGCGAATCCTTCATAAGCAGGACAGTACGAATGTGGAACAGTTTGCCATCATCTGTTTTCCACTTAACTATGGGCCGCAAACATTTAAGCGTAATGTACACCGTGACCTCCTTGACTCAACCCAATAATCCTAATTCCCTTTCCCTTCTTACTTTCCTGCCAAGTCTGTGTAACGGCGTCATTGGGTATCCCCTGAGATTTGGTATATCATCATAAAAAATAGCACTTGGGTTATGTAACTTATGAGATATTTCGTAACCTATGACACACTTTTAAGTTGTTATCGGATTTCAAAAGAATTTATTGATGAAACAAAACTCGTAATGTGTAAAAAGCCACAAGTTCACCGGTTACCGGTTGTAAACCTTAGAAAGACTAAAGAGACTTCCTTATGAGGTAATTATGGAGTGCAAAATATGTAGATGGAAATTATGGGAAAATAATAGAAGTTTTGGTGAAATGGAGTAAATCCACCATTTTTGAATGAGAAATCGATTTAGCTAGATGACGATTTGGAGATTGATATTGATGGGATTAAATAACCAGGCTGATCTGAGCAAACTAATAATTTACTAATGATAAAATAGATCTTGGTGTGCATTTACAACTCGAGCCAAAAAAGTTATAGTCCTCCCTATGGGGGGTTGTCAGTTCTAGGGTATTACTTCATATTAAATGAACAATTCTTGCTTTTTTTTCTATAGCTCAGGGCAAAGCATATCATGGCACGAAGGACATAGTGAGCAGATTAGGGAACATGAGCGGAGAAGTCGATATTCTGTGTATGTCTTAAACCTTCGCAGATTGTACGTCGGAAGAAATACAGACGATGGTATACGGTTCCACATTGGCATAGTTCAGGATAAAAAAGCACCACGCAATTTTACTGTATGACGGAAAGTATTTTGAAGGGTGAAAGGATGTGCACGGCTTGTAGCACGATTATTATGTAGGAATCAGTATATGTACAAGGAATCAAACTAGATATTTTATTAAAGCATTGACTATGCATTTAGTGATACAGGAGGGAAAGGCATCCAACATTGCGGTCGAGTAAGTCGATATGACAAGTTATTGCCATATCGTCAATGAGTCCGAAGGTGCTATTTTGGACAATATCTAATGCTCGGCCCAGATATGGAAAGTAAATTCCATCCTAGGTCTGATGTAAGGAGCACTAATTCCGATGGGTTGAAATATTTTTTACACCTTTTCAGAAATCCGAGACATTTCGATGCTTCTTTGGTAAGCGAGATGTGATCTGTCCAGGCTAACTTAGTGAAAATATTAATTTCGAGAATGTTTAGTGTCGGTGTATAGGAAAGTAATGCTCCAGCAAAATAAATGGGAGGGGCAAAATAATGATCTTGTTCTACAGAGCTGATACTGGTTTCGGTCCTAGATTTTGACGCTATTTGGTCTGCCCCTAATGAGAATGTCACGAAGTTAATTTTTCAATGAACTAATAATGCAACTCGATTTGCACATGCGGGACTCCCTCTGGTTTCAGATAAAATCGTTTCAAACCATAATATAAGAGGATGGGAGAAACAAAGTCCTTTAATATTGGCTGAATAGGCAGGATACCACACTCTTTCAAAGGCCTTGGAAATGTCTAAGGCCGCGAGTTTAGACTCACTAAGTTTGAGAAAACTACGGTTAATGCTCCGTAAGAATAGTCAGCAAGTCTCCAGATGAGTATCCAGAGCGGATAAGCCATATTTTTGATCGTTGATAAGTAGTCTTATCTTGAAAATGGGACTATGGATTTTAAAAAAAAAATGTGAAATCCAGGTACCGAATTTCAGAAAACATAATTACGGAGTAATACATGTTGGTACTAATTTGATAATGCAGTTAGAGAACCAATCTGCTTTCTTAATCTATGAATTTATTACTTGATTGATTGAAATATTGAGGTTGAAACCCCTTAGAAGGGCTCTGTAACGTAAACCTTAAAAGGCCGGTTGTTCATCCTGCACACTCATGACTAATTGCTCATAAGTTCCAACCGTACGCTCCTACAAATTTGAGTATTGGCTCCCAGCCCTCCTTGCCAGCTTTGGGCAGCTCGTGTAGGAGTTGTGAGCCAAGAAATCCATAAAGCTTTCCCGAGAGAGTTGGATAGTGACAAAGGAAGTCAGTCACTGTCTGGGATTCCTATCCACAACCCCTACATACTGGGTCAGCAACAAGCCCTATGTAGGTGACCTCTGAGATGAAAGTACCCAGTGAGAATTGACACCAGGGTTCTTAGGGGTTTCTTCTTTAACCCCAGTAGTTTATTTGTTTCTTTTGTGCTAGGACTGCCCTACAGCCCCTTTGTAGTTCTACCTGAAAGATGATCGAACCAAAGGCGACTTTGTTGGCGGTCGGCCCAGGGCGAGAGTGATTTGGTGCTATCGCAATTGTAGAGGAGGATGCCTCCGAGGTTACACCACGACGAGTAAGTTCGTCCGTCCTTTCATTTCCGCTAATGTCGCTATGACCTGGCACCCAAAGCACCAGTACGTTATTGTTCCGAGAAAGGGGGTTCTGGCCGGATTTGCATTCCAATTCAAGTTTGGAGTTTATAAAGGGTTTCGACAAGGTTTTGACAGCCGCCTGGCTGTTCGAGGAGATTGCAATCTCCTTGTCCTCAGCGTCTGTGTCAAGAAGATGCCTTCCTGCTTTAAGGATGGCTTTGACCTCCACCTGGAAAATTTATGACTTGAACAAAACGCAATTTACGAAACAATAGAATGAGTCTATGTCCAACCTTTCGACTTCAGCACTCCCATTCCCTCTTCCACATCTTATGCTCGCTTCCATATACTTATTATTCAACATAGATACTGACAATTTTAAACTTACTATTCAAATTTTGGATAACTTTGATTTCTTTATGTGCATCTTATTTACTAACAACTTTCTTAGTGTTTCCTTTTACCGGGATCAATGGAAGCTAGATCTTGGCTGCGCATGGTTCTCTCCGGAATCAAGATAAAGTTAACTGGGCAGGATTTTCTTTATTATATATATATATATTTTCGTCTCATGTGAACTCTAGGATTGGAGCTGCTAAACATGATTACTTCCGTCCAAAAATTTGATATGAATCTTCCATCCATAAAGGTCTGAAATTTTTTTTGGTTCCACATGTATTGAACACATATTTCGCTTTATCCCATATCGCCAATGTTCAGATTTCATCAGTTTACGATGCGCTGGATAATTTTAGGACCAAGTCAGGTGGCTTTAGCTATCTTCGGGTTGCAGAAGTTACAAGGTATTTATATCTCATGCTATCAGACCGAATCAAATCCCTCCCAAATTTATTTCCATTATTCTGTCCTGGATTTTTTTACTGCTTTTACATTTATTAAATATTTGTCTTACCACATCAGAATTTTTCTCTCTCTGGAAAGTCACTACTGTGAATTCGATAACTACGAAAAGTTCTCCTGACAACTTGAATGCATTCAAACTAATAAGCGTAATTGACTTCCTTCTTAAAGTTCTTCAAAAAATCATATACTTTCAAATGATTCGATATTTACAGAGTAATAATTACTTTTCCAGCTGGCAGTCAGATTTTCGATCTGTAAGACTACTCTCCCAAGACAAGGGCTTCGAACGATAAAACTTTGATTATCTTAACCTTGTTACATTTCTCTAACGTTTTTGATAGTGCTAGCTATTCTAAATTGTTACCTAAATAATCAGTGTAATTTTTCTGTATCTGCCATTAGCTTAATTTGTTCCATCTTATTTGATAGATCCTAATAGGTTAAGGTCTATGGCTGTTTATGTAAAGTGCTGTCATTAACATATGGTATCCCACAAGGATCCATACAAGGTCCCTTGTTATTTTGTAATTACATTAATGACCTCCCGGATGTTGTCGAGAATTGCAGTATTCACATGTATGCGGATAACGTTAAGTTATTATTTGCACGTACATGAGCTCCATAAATCTAATAGACGATTGTGTGAACCATATCAACTTTAATTTATTAGGGCGATTCATTTTTTACTATATTCTGGAAAAACGCAATCGATGACAATTTATTTAGGTCTGTCGGTGTTGCAGATCTGTCTCAAGTCTTTTTAAATTATAAAACCTTGCTGAATACTGAACCATTGAGGAAACTGGAAAGACATTTTATTACCTCAATGACGTGCTGTGATCAATAGTGTCATTCGTCGAATTTACGCTAGTCTCCGCAGTCTTTGGATATCAGCTAGTATCTTTTCACTGTTAATATTCGGATGAAATTTATCAAAACACTACTCATACCATATTCTACTAGTCAGAGTGATTTTTTTTCAAATCTAGACTAAGTCTGTCATAGAAAGATAAATGCTGATTTCAACGGCTTCACGCGTCTCGTTTTTGGGCTTCAATTCTTCCTCCAAATTTCTCTACATAAACACCATCTAATTGGCTCATGAATGAATGAATACTCATCTGGTTCCCTAAACTAATTTATTTGAAAAATCATCTTTATTTGAATAACGATCTTGTATTTACCCATAAACGAGTACATTCTGTCAACGATATTCTATTCTAGAGAGATCTTTCTTCGTTCGAACAATTCGTGTTTGAAGCCCGCTTTTTGATGATTTGCATCGAACGCGCTCTATGAGTGTCTTGGATAGCTTACTGTCTTTCTAAACCATATTAACTTTATATGTAACTTTTACCCTAATTAAGACTCTACGACAGAAGTATTTTTTTTTTATTGTCATTTACACATTTATAAGAAATTGCAAATCATACAAATTTCATTGCATGTTTATCTTTGAATTTATCTAAAATCCCATAAAATCGAATATAAAATTTCAATAAAATATTTACAAGCACCACAACGATAATATAATCAGCTAAATCTCATCGAATTAACAGTCTCCGAGAATATTCTTTTTAATCCTAATTAGACTTAAGCTTCACCTTCAAGGTGAATATATTAAAATTCATTAAAATATTTTTATCCTCGAATTTCCAAAGATTTGCATATCTCCCTCCACCATTAATATGTCACCAGGTATTTGTTGAGTAGTCAGTTTAGTGCCTTTAAATAATTTGTATCTGCAAAAACGGGTACCTACTCCTCTTCAAAACTAGCTAAATTAGACATGCTTACAGTCATTTGAGCAGCAGTCACCTAATGGCATTTTACAACTCTTTAATTATGACAACTAATTAACTAATATTTGTCAATGTCTTTCTTAGCGAAATTTTGCGACGACATTGCACGACATGTCCCCGCAGGCAATGGAGCACAAAATATGAGGGAAATTAGGCAAAATTTACATTCAGCGAGTCTCTTATGAATGGAAGTCGTTAAGTTCGCATCATTATTGAACATTGTCGGAAATATTTTCTTGACTTTATTTATTTTCAGGTGAAATCACCACCGCACCACCACAGCATTATAATAACACGCGTGAGTTGTTGCGTTAATTGAAGTTTTACTATGAAATCTTCATATAGAAAGGCAAATACAGATAATATTTGCTGAGATTACTTTGCAATATTTTAAATATGGTAAATTAGTGAATTTGAATATTGCTAATATTCCTTATACGAATTAGATACATCTCAATGCTCATAAATATTACAATAAATGCGTGTGGGATCACCGTTGGCGTATTCATGATAATTCCCGTTAAACTAGAATTTTTATTTTGCCAATATCAAAAAAAGAAAAAGTTATTTACTAAAATTATTAATTTAATTAATTTAATTTGTTTACACTAAAAAGCAAATTGCGTTTCCATTACGGATAAGGGTATAACATCTAAATCATGGGGACATCTTTTAAAATGAGCTGTGTTTATCGATATCACGGTGTTTCTACAGTACCTGGTACCTAGGCATACGAAAATCATGGGGAAGAATGAGAGGGTAGACTTGCTAGCCAGGTCCGGCTCTCATTCTTCCTTTCTTAAATCAGAACCAAAGATTACCTAATAAGAAGATAGGAAGTAGTAGAGCAAAATTGGAAATTTTTTAGAATGAAACAAGTAATTTCATATACTTTCGTCTTTTGCATTAATGGGGGAAAAGAGTTTGGCTATGCACTATTGTAGTGCAACTGAGACAACGAGTTATAAACAAAAATCGAGAGAACGTAGGATTATCCGAACAACAAAATCTTATTAAATCCCTCAAAATCCCATCAAACTATTCATAATAATGTACTTCGGGTCACACTACCTCCCATTTTTAAGAAAAAGATAAATTTCGCTTTGGCCCATATGCTGAAAGGAGATGTAGAGTTCCTCTCAAACAAAATTCTCTTTTTTCTCGAAAATATCAGAGAATCCAGAATGAGTTCTCCCATTTAATCACTTCATAGAAAAACGAATGTAAACAGAAACACGTGCTATTCAAATATCATAGGATTACAGCAACAACATGTTTCCATTTACAGCAACAACATGTGACTAAAACATTGTCAATATTTCATGAAACCGGTTTTGCAAAAGCGCGGGAACATTTTATTTACGAATATGAGTCATTTGCCATTCTGTTTCGTTGCATGCAACTTGCGCTTTCACATTTTTTATCTTTATACATAAAAGTTTTAAAGAGAGTTTGATTTTTTTTCGATTTTTTTTCGTTCCTCCTTCCTTTTCTTGCCGTGTGCATTTTAATGTAGAACACTCGGAAATCTCGCCAACTTCTTACTAAGTATTCCGTTTTTAACGTCCTCGGAATAATGATCGTAGAGCAAAATGGATTGAACACCCACGCATAATATTAAAAGTTATTTTGATTTTTGCATGTCCGTCCGTGCGCACGATGTCTCGAGAACGCGTATACTTAGAGAGCTAAAATTTTGTACACAAAAAGTAAAATTAAGTTCGAACATGAGACAAAACGGGCAACTCCTTCGTTGGGTTGCCATACAAAAATTTCGTTTTCCACTATATATTTGGACACTGTCTGAGAACGAATTGACATAGAGACCTGGTACATGGTGTTTTCATAATAATAGCAAATTAAATTTCAAAAATGGACTAAATCGGGCAATCTCTTCTTGGTGTTGCCATATAAAAATTTAGGTTTTTTACGTATACTGTGAGAACGATCAGTCCTAGACATTTTTATTGTACTAAAAACATCTTCAGGATATGAAATCCTATAAAATTGCTAATAATCATTTTTTCTGTTCGACGAACCGTTCGAGAAATAAATGCGAAAAACCACATCAAAAATTAAACTTGTATAGATCGGTGATCATACGAAATTTTATACGGGCAGTCATCTAGGGTATCATAAGAATTGGTCGTTGACTAATTCTAGCTTTTTGTTATCTTTTCCACTTCAGTGAGAGGATCTCTCATCAAAGCGGATATTCGTACGAAGCACCAGCATGGTTAAGCCTGCGGGTACTTTCAGGTGTATGAAACATTTTCTTGATGGGCCTAATAAGTAGTACACTGACTTTATCTTAGGACTCGGAAGAAAACAATATAGAACTGTTAGAACTGTGATTGGCATCATTACTGGCAACAGTTCGCTTTAGAGTACAATAGATAAATTCTGGGTTTGGTGTCCTGTAGGATTCTAGTGGCCTAGTCGCACCTAATCTTAACATAACCTAACCTAATTGCTCGCTTAACGCTCATCTCACATAGGTAGAATTTGTTGAAGTGGCGACACGGCTACACTTTTTTCACAGCATGTACCTAACTAAAATGAACAGATATATTGATCTAAGTATTCCGGTGGTTTCCAAATTACGACACCATACAATGTGCGGCGTAAGAGTATTTTGATCAGAATTATAAAGTAGGCCTATTAAGTTGTAGAGGAAGATGTTGTTAGTTTGCAAGTTAAGGCAGAAACACATCCAAGCAAGCCTCAGGCCTGGCCTCTCTCAGGCTTCCTCGTAACTCGCCTGAGAGAAATGAAATCAAAATGATACTACCGGGCTCGGTGGTGTCATTGTAATTTTGATAGTATATCTGTTGATAAAAGTAGGCCTGAAAGAGAAAAATTTGCAACATTGAGCAAAGCGCACTTTGCGGCTAGGCCTTGAGGCTAGCTGGTGGCTTGGTTTTGTGTTGCATCATTTAAAAACCCGTGTTGGAAATTTTGACAACACCTCGAGGAAGCCTTGCGGCCTGGATGTGTTTCTGCCATTAGTCTAGTTTAGATGTTCAAGTCCAGCAGACCAGCTCCGACTTAATAACCAGAAGGCGAATTATATCAGTGTTGATTTTTTCTAACTTCAACAGAAGCTAGCAACCTTAATAAAGTACGATTGTATTGAAGACTCCCATTAACGGTTTCTTATTTTCAAATGGTTGCTTTAATCTTGTTTCCTTCCTTAGCTTGCGGAGCCGCCTCAGAAGCCGAATCAAGTCATCAAGAACTGTCTGCCAGACACGCATCCTTAAGCACTCTCTGTGCAGATGCTCATCCAGCTGCTGGATTCTCAAGCACTGTCTGTGCATATGTGCATCTAGTTTGTCGTTTCCCAAGGACTGTCTTTGCAGACGCTCATCCTCCAGGATCAACCTTCATCAGCAGAAACCAACGTTTCGAATAATATAAATTCAACAAATGGGGTAATGATGATTATATCTTCAGCTATCTGCAGGTGTGTTGGCTGGCTACGCTGCGCCTAGGGGTTGGATGGGTGGAAGAGGACGCTTGCCTATGGTTTGGAGTGGGGTGCTAGAAACAGTTAGCTGTCATATAAAACAGGAATTAGGAAAATCGGTTAGAAGGGTGAAGAGTAATGGGTAAAAGAATGGACAAAGAAATAGTCAATTTTTTATCATGTAGTGTAAGGAGGGTTTGGGTTGGGTGGTGAGTGGAGGGAAAAGAAGGGTTAGGAAGGATGGGATGGAGGTAGCTAACTTCAGCCCAGCAAACTTACGACTTTGGTGTGAGTTGGCCGATCTGGAAGACTCGCTTCTTGTCGGCCATTTTCTGAGCTTTGTTATAGTCGCATGTAATCATGACATTAGTACATTATGTTACTGCACTGACATTTAGTACCCAGTAGATATCAGTGGGACGAAGTATGTTACTAGAAATTGGACCAGAGAAAATGCCGGAAGGTTATGACAGGAGAGGTGATCCGATATGTTTGGTTTTTGGTGGTCTTTGGACATAAGGTGCTGAACTGGCATGAAAAAAGCTAGGCCGACGAAGAGTTGGACAAATTTTTGGTAAAAGCAGTAGTTTAAATTAGAAAATAAAAGTGAAAAAGTTTGAGATCGAACCTGCAGCAATAATCACTAAAGAAGAAAAAGGGGAAATTATCACACATAAATACGTATAGGGACGAACTCACAGTGCGTGGCCAAATCGAGAAGCGCATAAAATAGATAAGTAATAGTATAATTATAGTAACTTGTTGCCGCCAGTAAATTAACTAATAGATTATTTTAGAACCGATAATTACATATATATACATACGTATTTGCATAAACTTACAGTGCGTAGTACTGCCGTACGAACCAAAAAGATATCATTTGCAAATTTTCTAAAATTCAGTAGATGATAGATTTTGTTTATGATCAAAAGATCTTAAAATTATTTGTCTTTTTTCTGACATAATCAAGTTACTATTTCCTGATTTATTTCCAAAAGCTAAATTTTAGAAAATCTGCAAATGACGCCTTTGTTTTTAGTATCGCAGTACCATGCTCTTCCTACAAAAGTTTTAGCTTGTCTCACTGAAATTTACTCATAGTAATATTTATGCAGACGGTCATCCTTCAGGATCGACCTTCATCAGCAGTTTCTGGATCCCCAAGGAAGACAACCCAGAAGCTCATCCTTAAAGATCACACTTGCTCAAGCCATTCTTGAAGCCCAGAAAACTGGATGTCCGATGCCAGCCGGCACATACATACTTTCTCACGCAAGATCTAGATTCAGCGATAGGTACCTCCAGACCAGGGCAAGTCGACTGAAGATATAATCATCATTACCCCAGTTGTTGAATTTATATTATTTGAAACGTTGATTTCTTTGAAGTTACAGAGCGGCGTACATCGGCGGGCTTTGGAGTTGAACTTCCTATGAAACCAGCAATATTCAATCAGCAATCATTTCCTCCTGGTGACTTATGTCTAGAGTTCAATTTGTGATTGGAGGGGCTGCAGACCAGTTTCGGGATGTTATCTACTTGGCCTTTTCTACCTGGCCTTTAGCTCTTGAAATGCCTGCACCCCTTAAAAGTGGACGCCACCGAAGATACTTCACTTTACCGGCAAAATTCGCAATAGCATAAAATGCTCTCGGATTATAAGCTAGAATAGCTTGCATTTGCGGATATAGACGTTGCAGTCTTAGAGATTTCAGTACTTCATCGTTTTCCTTGCCTTGCCTCTGCATGTCTCTCAGTAACTACGAAGGCAGGGCATCTCTCAAAGATAATTCCGTGAGCAGTTGACTCAATTTTTGTTTCTTACTGCCTCAAAGCTTAAAAGTTAATATCTGTGTTACCTTTCCGTTTCTGTCAAAATGGGGGGGGGGGATGAAAACAGTGTCGCTGATACTACGTACAACACTTTCATCCATAGCGCTTACGACGTGGTAAATTTGGCTTTGTCTTGGTTGATTCCAGCGAGCTCGAACTGACCCTCTAGCTGGAGGAAACTCAAATCTGGACAACTTTTCCAGAATGGTATTGGGAGTGCTGGGAGAGAAGTGAGTGACACAGTTGTACCTGAATAGGATTGTGAGGTCTCGGCCATTGAGCCATAACTCTCACTCACAGAGTTATCCGCTGGAGTGACCATCTCGAAACTCGAATTCGATGAGCTAAATAATCTTCACTAACCTTACAATAATATTGCTGCTGATGATGGCCTCTCAATGGCATGCAGCTTTGCTATTTCCTGCTGCTACTCTAGCGGCCACTTGATGGCATACGGCTTTGATTTGTTGCTTGATGGTGTGCGGCCTTCACTTGTTGTTTCTTGTGCGTTGCTTGTTACTTCTGATGACCACTTGATGGCGGGCTGCCTTGACTTGAGAAGTCGTTTCTTCTTGGGTATTCTGTGCTTCTAGAAAGCAAAGTGTCTTACTCTGGGTGGGGTACTTGACTGCATGATTAACGCGAGCTCCTAGTGTGCGTCTGGTTTTGGTTGAAAGATAAGTACCTTACCCTGGGTTGGGGCACCTTAAACTCAATGAAATCCGACTCTCCTAATGTTTATGCGCCGCTTGTGGGGGTCACCAATATTCGACTGGGGGAGGGGGGGGGGGGTAATGATAATCATATTTGCATCCCACTTGCGGTAGTCTGGAGGTAGTTATCTGTAGCCCAGAAAACTGAGGACTCAGGTGTGAGTGGACCATCCTAGAGGTCTGGCATCTTGTAAGATAGTTCCAAGACTTCAGGGATTATCTTTAGCAAAAGGCAGTCTGGGACATCTGGCCTCTAAACGGGCTGTCCTGGGGAGCCCAGATCTTGCGTTAGAAAGCAAGTATGCATATGCCTACAACATCTTAACAAGGCACCCTAGGATGGTAGTTTGTAATGTACGAAATAGAGATAGTCGTTGAAGCGCTCCATTTCCTTATGTTTCTCCTACCACTTACCGTTTCGAAAATAGGGCCCAAAACAAAATAATTTCAGAATCTTAGCTCAGTATTTTTTTTCAGCTAACACCAGTTTTTCTTATCAAACTACAAGGCCCCAAATTTGCAGTTTAAAGTTTCAAATGACCTATCACACTCTGTTTTCAAAATAGAACCCTTTTTGCGTTTCTTGCCCACGAAAAGTCAAGTGCTATCTATTTTGACGGAATAATTGCAATTTTGCAAGGCAGATCTTAAATAGAAACCGTTTTTACCCTATATCACCTAAGAAATTAAAATAGAAGGCAGGATGTAAAAGTCTTGTATACTATCGCTAAAAATATATTTTCGAAATTTTTATAACCTGTCAATATTTCTTGAAACTCACAATATTTTGAAAGTTTAAAATGAAAACTCGTCCCCTAAATCATTGTAACCTTTGATCTTTCGCAATCAAGTTTAACTCATATTCTAAGTACTCCCATAATCAAAAAATTCTTTTCTGCGCAAAATCTGTTTACTACTCTTTGAAGAATACATGTACACAAACAAAATAAATGGCTCGAAAAATTTGATTCAACTGCGCACTGTTAAAGTGGAAATTTGAGCAATGATTGAGTTCCTAAGAAATTACTTCCTTTCAAATTTGTCGAAGAAAAATAAACAGAAGTTTTGCTACTCTTTGTGTGATCATCAACTCAAACCGATCTTGCTAAAAATAATATCTCTTCACACAAATTATGGCAGTTTTGATTATTTTGACATTAAACTGATTTGCAACATGTCCAAACCACACTGAACCGAGACAGGCTCCACTTATTTCAATATTCAATTTGAACCAAGTCAACATCTTTTCACGTTTCTGACGACAGAGCTAGAGCGAGAGTAAGTGGAAAGTTGGCAAGATTAGTTCGATCTGAAAGTTTTCTTTTAACATGGGTCGCCAGCTTTTTTTTTTCTTTTTTGCTTTAGTTATTTTAATCGGTTTTACGTAGTATATACAAAACAAAAAAAAACCGAACTTTGATTGATGTCTTCTTGTCTGTCCAATGAACTGTTCAGCTTGAGTTGCAATTTTTGGATCGCCATAAGCGAAAATATCAACATCAGTCGCAATTAGTGTCGCAATGTGAGACATTTTTCAAAATGATTTTCTCGCTTCAAAGAAAAGGCCTTCCAGTGACCGCGTTGAAACGGTCTCTTTAATTTATTATTATCAATCACGTCGTAATACTGCCAGCGTTTGACCCAAATTCAATGTTTTAACACTTTACTGTCAGGTGTCAGGGCTAACATGCACCTTCAATCACCGTAAGCAATCATTTATCAGTCTGATCTCTGATGGATGTAGAGCGGAGGCGCCTGCAATCTTCTGACACAACTATAAAATTGGAAATAATCAGTGGAACAGAAAACAGTGAAAAAAAAAGTAAAAACCGCTTCTTCTCCTTTCCATCTCAGACGACGACGGTCGGGTCCTTTCGTGATTCAAACAAATTTGAAGGCGCCTTTAAATGTTTCCGCTTAAATTCATTTATTTCAGGGCAAATGGGATCGCATAATTGGGGGTGCAAAAGTGGGAAACAAGCACAAAAGTCCGCTCATCCCATTTCCTCTATTAAAAAATATTTTTTCTTCTTGTTCTTTTTCAAGTGGAGTCATTAAAGGAACATTAAGGACTGAGAATTCCCATTTGCGTTGAGAGCGAACAAATTGGAGTTTCCTTTTGAACTCTTTTTTTTTTTTTTAGTTTTTTGGTTTTTGTGTTGGGGTAGAAAGGAGAAATGATATATGTGAGCAGGACCAAAGTTATAAATTCATTTGATAAATGCACCAATTCGGTAAGACCTTTTCTAATTACAGTTATTATATGAAATTTTATAGAATTATAATTCATGGATTTAAGAAAAGAACTTTAATGGGCACTTAAAACTAGGATTTCATAGTATCCATCTCATACTAAATAGCTTCGGTGTTTTATGTGATTAAGCTCCAATTATAGTTTGTGCAAATCTGAAATATTTTAAGGTAGGTATACTGAAAAACAAGGTCGCGATATGGTTGTTGGCCGCCTGTTTTTCTTTTTTAACCTGACTAAGATTATTCGTGTAGTTTTAGCCATGTTGAATGTACTGATATCCTTGTACATTCAGCATGGCTCTATAGAGCATTCATGCAACCTGGTCTTAACTTTTTATGGTAGGCAACATATCGTCTCTATAGACTGAAATTCACAGAAAATAATTTCAATGAATTTCTATAATGCATTGAAAATGGAGAAAAAATCTATAATTTTCGACCCAGCGATCAGAGACTTCTCATCAGTATGGTTATCTTTGATCGCCTACCATAGAAGTTCGATGATAGGATCACCCCATTGCCCATACAAATAATTTTTATCAAAAGAAGGTGTAAATCATATGGTAGCAAGATTTCTTATTGCAACTTTCAAATTGGGTGATTATTCCCCTTGTCGCCATAAGGCACTGCATAAACCTACATCATCCACCTACAAGTTTTACTTGGTTTACCCAGTGTCGTATAGCAATAAGGGCAATGATCACCCAATTTGAAAATGGCAATGATAAATCTTCATATAATTCACACTTGCTTTTGATAAAAAAATAATTGTATAGGCAATTGCGTGATCCTATCATCGAACTTCTATGGTTGGCGATCAGAGATAACCATACTAATGAGATCTCTCTGATCGCTGGGTCGAAAAATTCGAATTTTCCTTTCTGCATTTCAATGCATTATAGAAATTCATTGAAATTATTTTCAGTGAATTTTAGTCTATAGAGACAGGAAATTGTTCACCTACAAGTCTTATTTGGTTTATCCAATGCCTTATGGCGACAAGGGGAATAATCACCCAATTTGAAAATTGCAATGAGAAATCTTGCTACCATATAACTCTTTATACATGATTTTTTTTTTGTAGAAATATATTTTTAAATAAAGAGGGCGCTACCTGAATCTCGAGTGTGTTCCCGGCTTAGTTCATGTAACGAAAGGACAGGCTTTGAGGAAAAAACTTAAGCATTTTTCTTAATGTAGAAGAATCGCATCGATGTGTTTGTTTAGTCATGGAAGTAGTAAACTACGATATTTTCAGAGGGGCACATAATTTAATGGTTGAAATTTTATTAAATAATTGAAGAATTATAATTTTCTATCACCATTATTCGAATTATTTTTCAAAACAAAAACAAATAAAAAAACTATTTGCGGTTAAGCATAAGGAAAAGTACATAGCCTAATATGTATTTAAATTTGTTATTACTCTATTCTATTTTATTCATTATGACTTTCGATGTGCATCTTATGAATAATTTATTTGATAGAGAATATTGTATGTATGTTTATATAATTATTGTGCATATTGAGCAAAGTAGAATAGGTCCTCCTTCCCTTTAGCCAAGTCAAAATGGATTCTTTTCTGCTTATGCACATTGTGACTTGTTTCCAGGGACCACCACGGGGAGGTTAGAGTTAGGAGAATTAGGTTCACGTATCCCCAGAATGCAATATACAAAATAAATATTTGTAAATGCCTCCTGGACGAATCGTGCACCTCATTTAGTCCCCAGTGGCCTTTTAGCTTCTATTGCTTTTGGCATCTTATGTTAAAAAAAAAAGTTGCGAATAAAACTATATTATATTGATACTATTATACTTACTATAGAGTTTGAACAGCAATCCTCACATTCAGCAAAGTTATGCAATGGTACTGCACACATTTTTAGGGTTTTGCGATTTTTGTGTTCGTTAATGCAGTTTTCATTGAAATGATCCTCACATACGCTGCTGGCTTTTCGTTAGGAAACCTAAGTTGCAAAATTTGGAAAAATAAAACTTGCGAATAAACGAAATTTAATAAAAAAAAATTCTCATTATATCGCAACATTTTTAAATTATTTTTTAAATTTAAAATTTCTAAAAATTTTAAGAATCTTCCAAATGCCCCATTTATTTGCTGATAATATTTCTTGTCGTTGCCTTTGCTTGACTGACATCAAACAAGATACCCTATGACAATTCTATTGTAAGCAAACAAACCGGCATTGGAAAACGTTAATTTTTTTACCACGGCTGTTTATTTTTATAACTATTTCACTTTTATTTTACTTAAAACACTATAATTTATTAGTAAAACTTTTAAACTTGCTTGAGAAATTCTTTCCCACGACACAAACTCCGCTTGTTTCTGCAGCACAGCACAGCGCACTTCAACACCATAATTATAGACTCTGGAGTCTCCATTATATCAAATCTCTTGCACAGAAAAAATAATTTCTACAGGTTTTCACTATTACAAAATTATAAAACACTTCTATTAATGTTTACACTCACAAATCACTAAAACAACACCCGACCTAAGAAATGAGAAATGAGAAATGTCAGAAATATCGAACTAACAAAAACTAAAAACCCAGCCCTCTTGTCATTTCCCTCCCGTGTTCACAAAAAAATTGCTTATCACACGTACACGAATTTTATACAAGGTAGCCTATCCTTTCGTTATATGATCTAAGGTTTCCGTTAGGCCGCGGCCAGCCATGGACCGTAAGTGCGGGACGCCTGCCTAAATTATCTCTTTTCTTACTAGAATTATTTAAAAATTTTAATATTTGTTCAAGAAAGCAGCTATTTTTGACTTCTCCAATACAACCGAAAAACGACCTATTGTTTTATATATTCGTTATTTCATCACACAATTTATTGATTTTGGTCAGCAAGTTTCAAGTCTTAATTTAACTCATTAACAGGTCCCAAATAGCAAAAGTGAGTAACTCTAAAAAAACAAATGAAAAATATAATAACCGGCCAAGTGCGAGTTGTACTCGCGTACGAAGCGTTCCGTACCGTCGTCGTACAAAATTTAACACTTATACGCCAAAAGACACGCTTCTTGTATGGGGCACCCAGTAATTTTTAATTTAATTTTTATTATTTTTTGTTATATCGCCAATAGAAATCACAGTCTGTGAAAATTTCAACTGTCTACCTATTACGGTTCATGAGATACAACTTGGTGATGGGCGGATAGCGAAGTTTTACTAATAGGGTTGCCGTTGCTACCCTTTGGGTACAGAACCCTAAAAATAAAAAGAAATAAAAAAATTAAAAAATTGAGAATAATAGAAAAACATTTTTTCTCAGAGTTGAAATAATCAAATTAATTCGAACGAATTAAAACTATGTAAGCCCGCAGTGAGATGAAAAAGAAGAAAGAAAACAAGCGTTTCGTATGGTAGAGACCTCATCAGTACGATTTGGTTGTTGCCTGCCGTAGACGGTTCAAAATCAAATATTCTCATGGATGGAACTGTATAATGTGGGGGATGTTTAAGGATGACTAGTGGGGTTGAGAGTACCAAGAGTATCTTCAGCTTTATCTTAGGCTATATTGGAGAAAGTATAATCGAATTTCCCTTGCCTTTTAGCAAGACAATACAGCAATTCACGTCAGAAACAGCACTTGGCAGTGATTTGAACGAGGTAATATTCGAACAATGGATTGGTCTTCTTATTGCCCATACTTCAGCTCTCTATATATGGAAAACTTATGGGGAAAACTTGTGTGTAAGGTATATGCCCAAAATTTCAATTATAACACTACCACATAACTTAAAGTGGCGATTCGCAGTGCGTATGGAGTAGAATAGGCAACGATATCCTTTTCAGTATTGTACATATTAGTATGAAAATGCGAAATCGCCTTATAAATTTTGATAACAACGGATTGGCTATGGGGTATTAAATGCTTTTTATTTTAATTCAACTAAACTAGGATTTTTATATAAAATATTTAATTGATTTCTTTTTAAGTGGACTTAGATATAATATTAGGTCTGTTCGCGTATTTTTTCAAGTAAAAACATGAAAAACATCAAAATGTATGATAGAGATGGAAATTGATAGTGACACTTACAAAGTGCGCGAACAGTTTCGATTAAAAACTTGTGTAAGGTCAAAGAATTAAAGTGGATTACTTGATTTATTATTTAAATTATTGAAGTTATTGTGCGCCTATTTGAAATAATAAACATGCATTAGGGAGAAATATTTTCTGTTTTATTATCGAGTGACTCTAGTAGCGAAAGAGATTTGGACAAATTACAAATGCTTCTTAATGACGGAGATAGTAAAGAAGAAACGTGGCACAAAAATGAAAAGGTAAGGCATTCAAAATTATTTAGAAGAGGTAGCGCCTTCTTACAATTAAGAGGAATCCAGGAGTCATTGCTGATTTAAAAAAAAAAACCTATATGAAGTACTATCCACAAAGTATGAATCATCTGCACAATACCAGAAGCTACGTTTTGATAAAACGTGCTCCGCAAGAGAACATCTGGTAGTGTTCTTGTGATTTGCTTGTCATGAAGCTTGCAGTTTTAGGGACTTGGCAGATCGCTTTAATTTATCCTTGGCAAAGATCAGCAGTATCATATATAGAACGACAATATTTCTAAGCTATTTTGCCGCATGTGTAATAAGATAAGTGGCCAAATGAAGAAAGAGTAAAAGAAGCAAGTACATTTTCCCAAAACAAAGCTGGTTTCCCAAGAGTAATAGGTAATCAATAACAAATTTTACATATCTGAATGCATTATCTAATATTGCATATATCATCCAGGTGCGGTAGATGGTACCCACATTATCGTAGATCCACCAAGCAGCGGAAAAGACGACTACATTGATAGAAACGGAGATATTAGTGTATGTTTACAAGCCATATGTGATTAAAGAAGAAAGTTTGTAGACATCTTTCTAGGTTTTCATGGCTCCTCCCACGACAGTTGGGCTTTCAAAAACTCTTTTATACACATTAAAATAAAAGAGCTTAATTTAGTTGAAGTAATTTTAGAAATATTAAAAGTGCTTTACTGACAAGAACTTATTGATTTTTCAGCCAGATCTTTATACTATATATTAGGTGACTCTGCTTATCCCTGCATGGAGCACTTGCTGAATCTGTACAGAAACAATGGTCATCTAACAAGATTTCAGAAAAGATACAATATGACATTTAGCTCAACCAGAGTCATAATAGAATATTCGTTCGGAATATTGAAGCAAAGATTCCTACAGATGATTTGGACTTCATAATGGAAGACACTTCACAAGAAAACGCGGTCAACATACCAAATACAAAAGCTGCAGATTACAGGAAAAGCTGTTCGAGACCGAGTTTGGGAGATTTAAAGGAGTCACACTGAATTAAACGTTTTCATTAGCTGAAATAAATATTACAAATTCTGCTTTCACAGATTTTATTTCTTTCAATTTGTTTCAAAACTTAGTAATTCAAAAACTTAATTTGATTGTCAGTCACAGTCAGAAATCACATAAAAGGAACACGAAAATAGTGTTGAAAATTTCACACGTAATATCTAAAACTTAATACAAATTAATTTATCTAAAATTTCGCAACTTTTTCTGCCAGCTGCTCTTTACGTTTTCCCCGCTATTCCTTTTCCAGGAGAAATCTAGGAACTTTAATATTGTACTCTTCATTCTCTTGCCTCACCTCTCACAGCTCTTGCAGGATATCGGCCTTAGTCCAGCTTATCCTCCTACGGTTTTGACCAGGGCTTATATAACTTCCTGCTTTGTCAACAACTGTTTCTAGTAAATAAATACCTAAGCCTTACAAAACTTTGTACTATGTATAGTAGACTATTAAAGTAATCCCTGAGGTATGCGAAGTGTATCCGGATAACATCCCTCTGGTCATTTCCAGGTACATCATAACTGCTGCCTGTGCCTTCATGCAACTAGGCCTCAATATTGTTGAGAGCTGGTGGACCCGTCAAGATGTGACAGTGAATCCAACAAAGACCAGCTTGGTGGTCTTCTCCAGAAGACGTAAGCTTGCGTAATTTATTTTTCCAAAGCTTCTCGGACACACTCTGCAACTCTCTCCTCATGTCAAGCATCTTGGAGTCTTCCTCGACTCGAAGCTAACATGGGGATTGCACGTAGAGGAAAAAGTAAATGCGGTTACAAAGGTCTTCGCTCATCCAGGGGAACTTTTGTCTGTAATGAGGCATGAGACCGAGGGTTATACACTGGATGTACACCTCAATCGTTAGACCCATGCAGACATATGCCTCCTGTGAAGGGTGGCCGAGGACGCTTGTGGGGACTGCGACCCGAAAGCTGGCGGGCCTGCAAAGGCTTGCGTGCTTAGGAATTACGCGCTCCATGCAATCTACGGCTACTGCTGCTCTTGAGGTCCTCCTTAGTCTGCCACCCCTGGATCTTGTCATTCAGGTGGATGCCAAAAGGGCTGTGAGCAGAATGCGCTCATGGAGATGCTTGGAGAATGGCTTGACTAGCTCTTCTTGTTGCGCTCTGGCGAATGGGCTGGACTTGGAAAATCCTCTGGCAAGTATGCCACGTGATGCGATAGTACCTGAGCTTCAGTTTGGGCGTCGCTTCTCTGTGAGCTTTCCTGTACGGGTATCGTGGACTGAGGGAAGTCCCCTATCGAGTTTTCCCCAGTCCACTCTAAAAATTTTCACCGACGGCTCTCTTATTAATGAGGGAGCTGCAGCGGGTGCTTACTTTCCTGAGCCTGATACTGGGAAGAGAAGATATCCCTTGATATGCAAATCAAGTGGAAGGACATTGTTATCCTTTCGGATAGTCAGGCAACCTCGATGGCTCTGAGTAGCCCCGGATAAGACTTAAGTTGCTGGGGAGTTACAGTTCGCCTGTGGATAAGTTGTGTATCCAAAATAAAGTGGCCCTTCTATAGGTTCCTGCTCACCTAGGTATCATGGGGAATGACATGGCTGACCTTTTAGCTAGGGCTAAAGTGACGGGTATCATTTTTCCATAACATTCTGCAATTAATATTATTTTTCCAAATTTACCAAATGAGAGTATATTTCTTATCGAATTAGTTTTAAGATTTCATAACATAATGGTCAAAAAATAATAAAATACATGGAAAATAACACAGCTTAGGTAAAAGTACATAGTTTTCACCTACAAATTCCTTTTATAAAGGGTCCTATACACCATTTGAAAAGAAATTTATCCAGAATATGGTTTTTATGTACTATTTCATTAACTTTAGGTATAGCCGAAAGGTATATTGCCAATTTTTAAGGGAACACTAGACTTACTTTACAGAAATTCCTTGCTCTGAATATAGGGAGCCGTACATTATTTTTTGCAGTGTACCACACCATCGATCCTTGTTTGAATGATGGGTTAGTTGAGGCCATTTTTGTTGAGGCTACTTTTGCCGAGGACACACTCCCCCTAGAATCTATCACTAGTAGTCAACAATTCAATACTTTCTTCCGGAATCCTCCAGCCATCCACGTCCGCTGAATCTCAACTAGTAGAGAATTCCATATTCGAGGTACATACATAGACAAAATAGGAACGAGCGCCAGTCAACCTTACAAACGAGGTATAATTAAATTTAAATGCCTTGGAGATTGCGAAAACTGTATATGTTCCCATAAATAATCAGGCTTACAAGTATACATGAGCTTATGTAAAAATATTAAAGCTTTAAGTTGAAGATACATATTTAGGGAGCAACCCAGGATTACGTTTCGGTAAGGATTTGCATGATCATATCGCCGTAACCCATAAATGAAACGAATACAACAGTCAAAAGCTACATTCAATTTACGAGAACAATTATGATCTAATACCGGGGAAAACAAAGTTTCCATAAGTGAAAAACGATGTAAGCAGAGTTTTTACTAGCCCAAGTTTAGCACTGATGGACAAGAGATATCCAACATTATTTAATATTTTCTTAACATAGTCCCATCATAACATATGTGAGTTAAGCATCACACCAAGATTCCTAACATATTTAGATTGTGGTATATCAGATGAATTCATAACAACCGGGGGAAAGTCATTAGGCTCCAACTTCCTCCTGTATATGATTGTATAACTAGATTTACCGATATTTATTAATAAATTGTTAGCAATAGAGTATTCACGTATACGTTCAAGGTCCATATTTAATCGACAAAAACCATCCTCCGACATAGCAGTGGGGAAACTCAGGAAACCTGCACATTATCGGCATACAGAAGCACTTTAGCAGCATCATGTACAGCATTAGGTAGGCCATTTATGTACAGACTGAACAATAATAGACCCAAGATTGATCCTTGCGGTACACCACATCTAAACTGTATCGGTTGAGAAACTCGATTTCCAAGTTTAACCTGCTGTGAACGTCCCATCAGGAAGCTATTTAAAGTGTTGATAGCAGAGATAGAGAAGCCAAATTCCTTAGCTAACTTAGGTTTTAGATTGTTATGCCTTACACTATCAAATGCTTTGCAGAAGTGTAGTAGAACAAGAATACTCATATCATCTTTATCAAGCGCCATACGTATATCTGAGCTCACTTTTAATAAGGCAATTTCACAACTGTGATTTCGTCGAAAACCAGATTGCAAATGTGATAGTAATGAATATTTTTGAATACAGTTAAGCATTTAAGATAACCTAGCTTGAGCTGTTTCTCCTTTTGCAATCTGATAGTACTGGAGATCGCTTCAATTTCCACTTCCAAATGCAGAGGTGGAAGGTTTAACAAGGCCAACATGACTGCTGTAGGGCAGGTACTCAAGGCATCATTCCTAGATAGGCAAGTCGCTATATTTTTTAAGCAGAGCCTCGGATTCCTTTTACTTAGTTTTTAGCCATCATGCGAGAGCCGCATAGACCACCATAGGTCTAACAACCGTATTGCACATCCAGTACATCATTTTTGGCTTCAGACCTCATCTCTGGGAATAAAGTGACAACATGCACAGAGAGATCCTTCCATTCTTTCCGTCACTCACAAATGCGAATTCCAGTTTTTTGTCGAGAGTTAAAAAGTATAAATCTCAGCTTTTTGTTTTGCAGCTCCCACAGATTTGAAAAGTAGTAGCTACCTCTTTTATTCGTCAGATTGGGGCACTTAAAAAGTACGTGTGGAATGGATTCTATTTTTGTAGGAGCTGTAAAGCTTCGTACTTACAGCTCCTACAGAAATCACCTCTATTCCCAGTCTGCTATGGCTCCAAGTACCCTGGTCTGCTATGACTATAACTATGGTGTCCTATGGCCGTATTGAACCCTACTGAATTCCTGGTATCAGTTCTACTTTTGTCATGTGCAGGCCATAATTGCCTAGCAATGTTGCAGCTTTCTCTGTTGACCTTCCGGATGCTTGCCATTGAATAGGCGCCCTTGATGATATTCTTTTTTAGAGGTTCGATTGGGATACTCAGATATGCTTCTACTGCGGAGCTATACATTTCAGAGCCCTTCTGCCTGGCTGTCAGTGTTTAGCAGATGTGCTGTACAGGCACTCTGCACATACATAAATACCATTAGTGCCGTCTGGTAAATCGCTGTAAGCTCTGCTGAAAGACATTTGTACGACAGTCTTAAGATTCGCGCCACTGCTAGTCTCTGGAGACTGAATAGACAGCTGGTTTCAAAACTTACCCGAATAGATCTAATTTCTACACGGGGACGTAGCAGCCACCAAATCGCAATGAGGAATATTTTTATTGCAATATACACAATTTTGTTGTTTCAATAAACATTCCTGGTTACGACTATGAGATTTCTATGCTGTTATAAATAAAACTCCGTCTATTGAGTTAGTGAATAAAAAAAAAATGGCATCCAATATTCGCATTAATTCAAAAGATCAAAACGCTCCTCCTCGTCCTCCTTACATCTTTAATTGAATTATTTATGTATTTCTGTTTCATATGTTTGAATATAAAAATTATAATTGCACTTAAAATCAACCCAAGAGCCTTTTTAATTAGCATAGCCGGAGTATACATTGTAATACACATTTTACATGGATGCTTTTGGGCTTTTACAAGTCTCTATCACAATGCATTGAGAGAATTTCTGTTCTGTTAACTTAAACCAAATAAAAAAAAAAAAAAAAAACAAAAAAAAAATCATAAATTGTTCACTTCA
Organism: Dioctria rufipes; assembly: GCA_963924295.1. Lineage (NCBI taxonomy): Eukaryota > Metazoa > Arthropoda > Insecta > Diptera > Asilidae > Dioctria > Dioctria rufipes. Next base: position 15,950,301 of record OZ002744.1, on the reverse strand, counting down.
TTCAACGTTTTTGACTTTAACTCATTTTCATGGTGAATAGAAAATAACAAAGGAACAACTTGATATCCTGCAGGGTCATGTCACCGTTTCCTGCTGTTCAACTGATGTATTTCCTAAAGTGCTTCACGGCATATAACTTATAACACTGGCAGAATACGCGACCCTGTACATAGTATATAAGCGCAATCTGCCAGAGAAAAGGGGCATTTTGCCCGTACTAGATCCGGAGTAAAGTTTCAAGATGTTTAAGGCTCTTCCTCAAAAGTTAATTTTATTACTTTTTGTTGGAAATCTGACGGGTCCTATCAACGGACAGAATCCAGCAAATCGGGGGGATGAAAATTGTGAAACGCTTTTATCTGAGATTCACCTTATCAAGGAGGAATATGATGAACTCGGTAGACTCCAACGTACTTGCAACGGTGATGTTAGCGTAAATAAATGTGAAGGATTGTGCAACAGTCAAGTGCAGCCATCTGTTATAACTGCAACAGGATTCTTGAAGGTATATACATATTTCTAGGATTTTCATCTCAGCACCATCATCAGCAGGACAGGTAATGAGATTTTTATATACTTTCAGGAATGTTACTGTTGTCGTGAAAGTTACTTGAAGGAACGTATCGTTGCTTTAACACATTGCTACGATCCAGATGGATCCCGACTTACATCCTTAGAAATGGCTTCAATGGACATCCGTCTCAGAGAGCCTACAGATTGCAAATGTTTTAAGTGTGGAGATTTCTCAAGATAATTAATTATGAAAATATAAATAAAATATTTAATTGAGAATAATCATAGAGTGGTGTTTTGTATTGGTGTACTTTTGTATCACAGTGTTGTTCCGTTTTTTTTTTACGTTGAAATTATTTTTCTTTCTTTTTTTTTTGAAAAGGAAAAAAAGCTGATCTTAAATTGATAAATAAATTGAGCTAAATATGTTGGTGAAGTTGTAAATTTCTATTAGTGATTGTGTAAAGTTTAATACAGAAAAAAAAAACCTACAATAGTTCAGGAGCTTAACTGTGTAATTTTTGACAAAATAATTATCTTTCTTAAGGTTAGAACTATTACTCTTCGTATATTGCTTCCATGTCAAAAAACACATCCTAAATTATTTTCCGTCCATATCTAAGTTATGGACGTGATGCAGATTCCAATACAAAGCCTGACGTAAATCTGAGATAGTGCATAGAATATATCGAATCCCAAAAAATTTTCCTAACTTTTAATTCGTCAAATTTAACCTGTCCTTTTTTAAACCGACGACGTGAACAGCTTTATAAGATCAGAATTGAGTTTATGATCAATCGAAAATTTACTGAAGATATGCAAAGATATTTTCTCATCATTGTGAAAAAAATATTGAAGGACACAATTCATCAAAACAGAGCCCATGTGTAGCAGATTTTAGTAACGAGACCTTCAAGAACCCGTGTAAGATTATATCTTAGTACATGCGATCTAACCATCGAATCGATCCAATATCACGTTCGAAACTCTATTTAGAGCAGGTGAAATGTGTGCAATTTTGTTTCGGTTTAGTGTCAAAGGAAAAACATTAGAAAAACCCTTACTGCCAATACATTACTACCCATTTAGAGGTTTTAAAGGTTTTAGATTAAATCTGATTGAACAAAAGATAGATACTGATTCTTACTAACCTTAGGTTAGAATACTTTATGGTAAAGTAGACCTCATCATGTGCGATTTCTAGATTACCTTAAAATGGAGTACATCAATGGAAACCTATGTTAGAATCTACAACTAGGCGGAAAATTTAATGAAATACAATTTTTCTTTTGTTTCTTTCTGGAAAAAGGAAATTTCTAGTATAGTACTTCCCCCTGAGACCTCAACCCTTTTCAATCCAGCCAAAGTATAATTGGCTAGCTAGGTTAGGAAATTCACATTACAATTTTTGTATGCCATCCATTTCACTGTTCCGTTCATCCGTTGAATGAGTGATATAAATCATAGTTTTCTGTTAAACCGTTTTCATTCGTAAAATTTTAGCGCATATCTCTCTATCCCGACCCCCAAGACTACATATAGCCCCCCGCCCCCACAGGAAATTATGAACATTTACAAAAAACATTCGTTAATTCGTACAAGCTTAGGTAATTAATTCGGATCAGAATCGAAAAGGCTTTAACGCATTTTTTTCTTCAAGAAAACCTATTAAAATCTGAAATTTTGAAAATTTCGTAAAACTTTGTTGAATTTTTCGGAAGAAAAGTTTTCTTAAGCTTTTTCGATTCTAACGGATTCAGTAATAGTATATTTGGAAAGACTGAAACAGAAGATAATAAAGACTTCTGGCCAAATTTATACTAGTTGCTGCGAGCAGTTCTGGGTCTTCCTGTCAGTTCGGGCGTTGTAAACGGAGCTTTTCCATCGAGCTAAAACTTGAGTGGAAGAACCTCTGTATGAAAACGAAAAATCTTTGAAAAAAGAAATTTCATTGCAAAAGGAGCCCATGTAACCGTATAATCATCAGTACGGTTTGGTTCCTGCTTGCCGTATACGCCAAAGCAAGCCAAGCTTACCTCATATATACACTTAAAATAATTTTTAAGTGTGAATTATATGAGGCGAAATACTATGTATTTACTAGAATTCCTAGCAAAATTAGCCCTATGCGGGACTAGCCTTTTATAGAGAGTTTTTCTATGAAAATTCATAGCGAAATAAGTCAAACTGAAATTGACTCAGTTTGCTGCTAAGTCTGCACCTCGAGAATTGAGTGGAAAAAACTCTTTATGCAAACGAAAAAACTTGGAAAGAAGAAATTTCATTGCAAAAAGAAGGCGTTTTATATAACAGGAACCGTATAATCATCAGTACGGCTTTCTTTCTTTTAGCAATGAAATTTCTTTTTTCAAAGATTTATCGTTTGCATAAAGCTTTTTCCACTCAATTCTCTATGAGTTAAAATTTAGTTAAGAGCAGCTGCTTTAGCAGAGATTTTCGAATATGGCAATCATAAACATTGAAAATGAGATAATTGAAAACAAACTAAAAGCGTAACAGGTGCTTAATAAGTCTGCTAAAAAAAGCGTAAACTAAATCATATACAGACTTTAGCCATATCTTTATTAGTGCTTAGTAACTAATTTCAGACCTGAAAAGTATTTAAGTACATTAGTACTTCAGTACCAGTACCAGGACCTGTACTTAAATGTTTTTTTAAGTACAAGCGCAAGTCCCGGTATTGGTATTTAAAAAATTCTCAAATACAAGTCCCGATACTGGTACTTAACGAACTTACTACAAATACCGCCATAACATGACGTACTTAAGCTCTTATTTCAATACGCCTTTTAATAATAGAGGTTATCTACATCTCGACAGTGCCTCAAAAATCTACTGCCTTCAGTACAATAGAAAGAAAGTTAGCAAAATAAATGAGTTACTGTAGGACAGAAATTGACTTGCCACAATTCGCTCTCTTCCTCCGCATTTGCCGTAGATTAAAAGTGGTCATCTAGTTTTCTTTTTTTGCTTTCTTGGGAGCGAAGTTAAAGTTTCATGTAGGAAGACTAAATATTACAAAAATAGTGACGCGATATCTGCGACTTGTAACATGAGAATTATTTTCTTTTCTTATTTTTTATGAGAATTATTTTAATTTTTGGATGCAGAGCTATTTTAGCGGAAATTATGTTTCTTGTGGGTTCTGTATCTTATAAACTCTTTGTAGCTTAAGAAACTTTATGGTTACCTATGCACTTTTATTGGCTCTAGGCATTATATCAACATCTTATAAGTGCTCAGAGTAATGAATAAAAAATGTTGGTCAAAGTTGGGAATACTCATGAGCTGGTATACTTGGCAAACAAAATGTTTTTTAAAACCTATGTACGAAAATAGGGTCCTGGCCAACCCTAGAAAAAAGTCCTAGTTACACCAATGTTAGGTAGGAGGGATGTCGCCAGAAGTACCCAGCCTGCTTCACTTAGACCTCCAGTGGGTTCATTGAGAACCTCTATAATTTCGCTAGATCCATCCTGTTTCCCTTAGGAAACTCAGGATGCATCTGAACTTTTTGTTATGCAACTTCCTCAGACTTGAAAAGAGATAGCTTCCATATAGCCAACCTCTTTTATTCATCAGAGTGGGGCCCTCGCAGATTATACGTGTTTTACGGATTCGATTTTCTCAGAATCCTTACAGCTCCTGCAGAAATCGTTCGCTGCTATATCCAGTCTTCTAGCATGGTCTCCTATAGCCCAACGACCCGCAATGATCCCTTCTAGATTCCTGGTATATGTCTTGCTGCCATTAAGCAGTCCTCGTCCGGTCTTATGCAGGCCCCAATTCCCTCGTGATATGGCGGATTTCCCTGTTGATCCATCGGAGACTTGCCTTATTATAGGCGCCAATGCTGGTCTCCTATTTTAAAGCTTCAATCGGATCCTCACATAAGCTATCGCTGCGGAGCTATCCATTTCAGAGCCCTTTTTGGTCAACTCATTAGTCATCTCGTTACCTGGAATATCCCTGTGGCCAAGTACGTAGCATAGGGTCAACTTATGGTGTATAGCTGATTCATCAAGGCTGGTATTGCATAACTGCACTAATTTTGATTTAACCAGCACAGCATCAAACGCCTTGTAGTGATGGGAAATAATTCGCTCTGATGGTCATTTTTCAGGCAATTTCATTGATTTTTTTCCTTTTTCGCTTAGCCAACTCGCACTTTCTATTGGATCTCAGTCAAATTGTGCTGTTTATCGAACACAAATTTTCCAAAGACGGCACTTTGCAGAAAATAGCTTAACCGTTAAAGTTAAGTAGGTATTTACTGAGTATCAAAAGTATCAAATATATAGATGATAGGACTTCACTAAAATATCTCCTTGTGTTCGAAGATATTCAACTGGGGTAAGGAGTGTAGCTTTCAATCCTATATGCAGGTTTTTGAGTCCTTGCGACTCTGAGCGTTCTTAATGGAGTTGGTGTCCTAAGGGCCTGTCCGGATCCATGTCTTCGTCTTCGTCTTCGTCTTGTTATTACAGCTAGTGATGTAACACAACAAGCTCAGCAATTATAATAGTTAGACGAAGACGAAGCAAACCTGTCCGAATTCATTCGTTTGCTAAGCTTGATTTCACAAACAGGAAACAAACATAACCTCACGATACGTTGTCTATTTAAATAAGTCAACTCGAACCTTGACTCGGTGATCAAGCTAACCAAATGTCAAAACTGTTATACAAACTAGCAAAGCTCGGTGGCATAGACATGGATTCGGATAGAGCTTGTCTCGATGTTACGTCAATAGCTGTAATAACAAGACGAAGACTAACACGAACACTTGGATCCGGACAGGCCCTAAATGTCTAGACCAAAAGTGCAGTCTAGGTTGCTACTTATGAATGCACTGATTAGTCCAAGTCTGAAATAGCGTGAAGTTTGGATATGGCACTAGGGTGCTCCCAGTACGCCTCTTGAATTAGAAGTCGTCGAGTCTCGGAAAGCGAACGTACCGAGATGCGCTGTAATAATCATAAAAGCCAACAAGGATGCCTTGAGGTATGTCTCATTAAACTTCTCGACAGAGATGCCTCAAGTCAATGACAAACCTATAATTCGGATGGAGATTACTGTAAACAAAACAAATAAACCAATGGGCCCTATGCCCATATGGTCGCAGCTCTTTTCCTATGGACCTATTGATAGGCGTAGGTTCTGAGGTAGAGACGTAGGACATCTGATTATGCCTATGTTCTACGATCGCGGCGGTTACAGTATGGAGCAAAATCGCTTCCACTTTACAGGTGTTTTACAGGATCTATATCTGCAAAAGAAAAGTAATATGTTTCCGCCCATCGGCGAACATTAAACGCTGCATCAGTCTTCAAATTAAACAATGATATTGAATTCCAAAAAGGCGTCTTCGATTTCTTTATTATACTCCTCTTCAAAGTTCCTTTTTTTTGTAGCCTCTCTTCGAAAGGACAAACGTTATAAAAAATCCTTACAGATATTTTACAAAAACAACCTTTTAAATCTCCTCGAACTAGATAGCTTCAATTCTGACAATTCTGGTTTACAAATATATTTTTTATTCTGAAATCGCGCCTACATAATTGCCGCTTTCTAGGCTCACCGAAGTATTAATAGTTAAACATTTCGACGGATAAAACTGCCCGATGTACATTGGCTAGTCATGCGTTCAGAGAGGTGGTGACAGGGTAGTGACGCGTCTCCACAGGTATATACCTTGGGTATGTTTTTTTTTCTTAGAAATTGAATTTGAACAGTCGCAGTTTTGCTTTAACTAAGATTAGCGAAATGCAATCATTGAGCTCATAAAGAGGGTGCATAAAATAAACTTTCTAAAACTTCATAGCGTGTGGTGCCAATTAATAAAATCATTGTTCCGGATATGACTTACAGAACGACTCAGGCTTTACCAAACTTCCACAAGATTCGACGAAATTAGTTGTTTAAAAGAAACTATATACAATAAAATAAAAAACTCATTTTCTACACCTCCAAGAAAAAGACTCTTGACTATGTAACAAGCGTAACTCCTTATAATTACCAACAGTCTTGAATCAGTCTTGATTTATGAAATTTAACTACATCTTTAACTTGCTATCTATCCATGACATCTAATACAAATAACAATTAGCTTAGTCATATTTCAACACCGCCAAGATTACTCAAATCGCAACAAATTCTTTGAAATTGAAATGGTCCGCACAAATGAAATGTTTAAAATTATTTTCACTACATATTCCACGTTTAGTGCCCCTGAGCTAGCCCAGAAATGAGCCAATTCCATTGTAAATAAATAAAAGTCACTTTAACAGTGAAATAACAATTACGTTTGCCGTAAACTAACCACTTTTATAGCATTATTAACCCCGTACATGTTACAACATTACTTTGCATTTTATGCTCAGAGTACTTTACGCGCAGAATCGCAACACTTTTATTGCACAATAAAGTCGAAGAGTTCGTACTTTCTGTAGATTTTCTTGCGTAATCTAGCTATAATGGGTGAACAAAAAATTGTAAACTATAAAAGATTCTTCGTAGTCCAATCAGAAAATGCATTTTATTGCCGAATGCATAGTGCACTTATGTAATGCGCGCGCAACTTACCTATTTTATGGCTACAATCGATCGACCTCTGCCTTTTATAAAATTTACTCTGTAAATTGTGGAGGGGTGGGGGTAGAAAAAATGTTGCTGATTACAAACTAGTTAATTTTTAATCCAAATTAATTAATTGGCAGGGGGAACAAAGTCGCTAGTAGGAAAGTCATAGCCTGGAATGACGCAATTTGAAAAAAAATTATCTTTCAATGCTTCCTTATTGTTTCACAGGTTATGTGAGAAGCTGTACCGTCCAGTTTTGTCTAATTCAGGCTACAAAAACTCTGTTGTAAAGTTACGATATTGTAGGCTATTCACTATAAGTGCATTGGCAGCAACATTCTCGAAGAAAGGGGTCAATAAACTAGGCTTAGAAATGCACACAAAACAGTGACTTACCATATGATTGTGGTTGCATTTAAATCTCATGATCAGAAAAACATTCTCTTTATTTGTTCACGGACCCATGAAATTGAAAGTGCACGTAATCTACGAGGAATCTCCAAAAAATCTCCCTACACTCTTTGATTTTACAATTCCAAATACATGGAGCATGATCTGTTTCCTTTAATTCTGGAGTCAATTAAGCCTTATCAGCATACATACAAGAACTGCACAGAGTTTCTCGAAATATCCAATTGCTGTGAATGATGGGCAAATAGAGGTTCCCGGATTATAGCCAATAGATTCATTCACTACGACAACTTTAAATATATAGGTATGACTACAATTTGGTCCTTCATGCAGAAAGTATTGTTTCAATTCATCCTTCAAATTGAAGTCTGAATGAGTTCGGACGCTGTTTTGCACCCAATTGTGCTAAGCAGAAATGTGTGCATCTTTCCAATCTATGCAATTCTATGGGACATGCGTATATCTTGTCTTTGTCATTCAGCTTAATCAAATAATGCAGAGCTACGGCTACTAATACAATCCAATCCAACTTATCGCGATATTTTCGCCATCAAACCAAATATCCCAGATTTTTGGAGATTATCGCGCCCAACTATTTTTGGTCCATTATTATACGTCTTTAATACCAGTATCTCTATGTGAGTCTTTCCAATGTTCTGGAAGACTTCTTATATAGTTCCGATTCCAGAAAGAAAAGCCAGGTCTCCATCCTGAGGTTTTCAGGTCTATCAGCCATGCTCATGTTCATATTAGAGAATAATCTCACAAATGAATGGCAGTCCGGGTTTTGTCATGAGATTAATAGTGAAAGTGTCATCCTAAAAGTGACAATTGACATTCGGAACAATCGCCTTTTTTGCTCACCCTGATTTTTTGCATGCATTTTCAAGCTTTTAATATAAAAAAAATTGCTGAACAAATTTCATAATAATTTTAATATTTCAAGGGCGATTATTTAAATAAATAACCTAATGTCCGACAGGAAAATTTTTACCATCTTCTTCCCTTAATCTATGGGGTTCCACAGGGATTCATTCTTGGACCTATACTGGTCATCCACCTGCTAAATGTCATTATACATAATAAAATTAAATTGTGAATATTGGTTGAAAACCATGAATAATTACGATAATGAATAATTCCTGAGACAAGAGCGACATGGTTTACATGTAACTTACGAATTGTAACGGCCTCGACATTTAATACTTCAAGATTGAAGCGGTTGAGAATAAAATTCAGACTGTCGATGATTTCCTCACCAGCCTTACCAGGCTTATTATGCCATGTTTTCCTCACAGAAAAACAAAGTCAGTACACTCAAGAACATCAAAAGTACATTTCAGGAAAGATGTGGTATTGGTGCCAATTTTTCAGAAAATATTCATTTATTGTACAGGACGTTGTCAATGGATATCACTGGACTAATGATCAGGCTACAATGCACCCTTTCGCCATATATTTTCACAACTAAGATAAAGAACTTCAGAGAATAAATTTAATAATTAGTCACTGCCTAAAACACAACCCCAACACTGGTAGCTGTCTCTTTCAATACCACCTCATGAATTTTGTAAGACATAAGTGTGGAGAAATCCGAATGGTCTAAACATATACTGACTGTGATATTTAGCTTTAGTAATTTCAACCATTTGATGAAATTTCCATCTACTTCTCTTGAATTGGGGGACCTTTTACTTGCCGAGCAAACAATTCTGATGCTCATTTCGGGCTTGTCGAAGTGCTTTTCTATAGTGGTCCTTGAAAAAAATTCCATCTGTCCGTTTGTCCTTATTCTGTATTATTTTTTTATTTAATTTATCTTTTCGTAGTGGTGTCGTTCCGAGTTTATGGAACTTCCTGTCTTTATTTCCTTACACTAGAAAGGACGGAGAACGATGTTTTAAGTTATTGGCTAGTCACCAATTTATTTTTTATTGCCAAGCTATTTGAAGCTCTATTTTTGTGACGACGTTCTAACTTTTCATTGTAAAGGCCAAAACACAGAGATAGCGACACAACAATGTTGGCAACTTAGTTGGCGACAATATCGCATTTAAAACACAGTGAACGCGACTCGACAAAGGTTTTTGACAGCTATCTCCGTAAGAAATGTCAAAAAGGAAAAAATTAAGGAAAATCGCTAGTATATCTTATGCGGCTTACTTAAAATTGCAAAGCATAAAGAAAAAACTCAAAAGAAGACTAAGAAGAGATTTCTATGGGATGACGTTTATTGCACAACATAACTTTTTCCCTCATTTTCTCTATTAATTCCTCCTCAAAACCCATAATTTGTCAAACTAATAAATGAAATTAATTTTATACAAGTTTTTAATAACTAGTTTATTTACTATTATCTTTTAATTTACTATGTTTCATAAAAATATCTAAATCCACATAACATGAATGTCAATTATTCACTATCCACACAGAAATTTCAATTATGTTGGCGACTAATTTAGAGATTTTCCCAAACTTTTTGTTGGCAACTTATCGCGTCGTCCTCATTGTGTCAAGTATATGGGACTTCCACATATTCGAATCTTTGACAGCAACCAATTTACGGCGACTTTGTTGTGTCGTTCTCACTGTGTTTTGGTCTTAAGACCTTAATAGGATTCTTCCAGCTTTACAAAAGATAAATTTATTACTATCACCCTAGCAGAATTATCCAACTCCTACATTTCTGCTATTAAGGCTGGCAAGCAGGTGGACTGTATTTCAGACAAAATTAATCACCATATTCTGTATTTCAAGTTCGCCAATCTTGGCTTTTCTCCTATATTTATTGTGGTCATACTTTCTGAGCGCACTGAACGATTTCTCTTTCGGGGAGTGTTTCTCACATCTGGTGTTCCACAAGGTAGCCTCCCCGGTCCGCTCATTATTTATATTAATGATATAGACTCAATTCTAACCAATACTAACATACTCTGTTATGCTGATGATATGCCAACATTTTTGGTATAATGTGAGATAAAAATGACTGTACTATTAAAATTTTCCATTTATCTATTTTTGACGATTGGTGTTCTACTAATCTTCTAATTTTAAATATTTGTCAGTGTACCTACAATAGTATCCCATTCTAGAAAAAAGTATCCCTGTATTTTGGTTATTCTGTAGATGGAAATTTATTGATTAGACTGGACAAAACTAAAGATGTGGTATTGGGTTTTAACTCCTGTTTCTCTTTCGAGGATCATATTGGCTCCATCGTGAACAAGGCTAGTACTATTTTAGGTTTTATGAGAATATGGTCTAAGAAATTCGACGGTCCTTACGTCGCAACATCTTTTTACTGTGGCTTTGTCAGACCAATTTTGGAGTACACTTATCCTGTTTGGGCTCCTTTTTATGCAGTTCATATTACTCGGATTGTGCTCCAAATTCATTTATTTTCGCTTTGGCTATTTTACAGGCGTTATTGCATAGAATTTGTCTAAAGCCAAATCAAGAGTCAGGTAAAAAAAATTTTATGATTTTTCGACTTTTATATTTATTTTATGCTTTATTACATTTATGTACATTTTTATTAGTTATTATTGTTATTTATAAGAATTATTTTAAGGCTACGTAGTAAACAGTCTTTGGTAAACTCGAAGTGAATAAAATCTATATATCGTGGAATAGCCCCTATCAAAGCCCTCGAGGAATACTTCCCAGGCCATAAAAGAGAAATTTATATGTGTGCGTGCTAGTCCGATTCTCTAAAATTATATATATTGATTCTAATGAAAAAGTGACTAGACATTGATTTTATATATGCCATAAAACCTAAATTACTATTCACACAGGAAAATAGTCTTACAGTAATTTTATGATTGGCTCCTTACCTTCCCAAAGGCTACATTTACAATATACCACAATTAACAAAATAATAAAATAGTTTTGATTAAGAAGTAGCCTTACCATTTTATGCTCAATCACTCTCAGCTGAGTAATAATTGTAATAGAGTATGTCTTTAGTCCGATTAATTCGAATTCATCGAACCACGGCGCATACACATATGCAATTGTTACTTAGTTGAGAGTTTTTGTTTGAGGAATCGTAGTTAAGGTAAATTTTTTTAATGAATTTCGTTAGAAAAGATATAAAAATAAGGTTAAGATTATCAGAAGATCGTTGGTTTTATATTTTTGGGGCGATACCTGAACTTAAAAGGCGCTTTGTTTTGTCTTCATTATGATTTAATTCACGTTTCTAGGAGAAGTTATTGGCCACTCACACGTGAGGTTCGACATTGTCTTATTTAATTACCATACCACAGTAGATTAAAATTAATAGTGCAAAATATGTTTTTAACTGTTCTAAATGTAAATCTTAAAATTATGAAGTAGGTTTCACTCGATTTTCATGCTAAAGTGCTTAGTTTTCCCACAGTTATAAAGAATTTTGAATTTCGAAATATTTTCGTTAAAGTATGGACGATGTATGTTATAAGTTAGGCTAATAATGTTGGATTTATCTGAAGGGTAATAGATTATGGATAATATGGCTACTTTAGGAGACTTACGATCCTCTAAAATGTAATTTTTCGAAAAGAAAACCATTTTCGAAGTTATATCGTTAATTTTTTACTTATCTATAAACTTTTTCGAAAGAAAGTTTGTTATGGTCGCAGGACTACACGAGGCAGTATTCTGCATCGTGTGGCTATGGCCTTTATCGACAACGAGCTTGAACCCACACGACGTAGCAGTTTGATCAGACTATGTGAGTAAACCCTAGCTGAGACAGAGTACAAAAAAAAAGTAGACTCAGGGAAGAAGAAGAGTTTTGACGGACAAGAAAGAAGGCGATATTTTGAGTTTTCTTCACATATTTTTTGGTTCGGTGTGTTCGAGAGGAGGGCGTTTATCTCTAAAATAAAAGTTAAAAGAAAAGAACAACGACCTTCGGTCGGCACTAATTTAATATTAAACAACACCTCAATACAGTAGTTTTTTCGAAATTTTCTTCCACCAGATTACAAACCATTGGAATTAAAATTCCCTAGTAATTATCATTGTCGAGTTCATGTCAAATTTGTTTTACTTACCCAAGTGATTATCTTGTAGAGGCTCTAGCTCAAGTTGCTTCTGCATAAAGGACATAGATATGAAATAAACAATATGCCATCTATATAGATTCCGATATTGACCTGGCAACGAAAATACTATAGAAGGAGATTATAGCAAGCATATTCTGGAGGACGCTATTTCACAGACTTTACCAGATCATTGGATTGCTAAGATTCAATTTTCGAATCAATTCATTCTAGAATCAATTGCTGGTGATAAAATAAGTATTTGAAGGTTAATAATTCAAGTACTATACCGGCTGTCTCAGAGGCGGAATTTCTTGCTTCTGATAAAATCAAACAAATATAGAGAACTCTACAAGGCACCTTGCGTTTCAACACGTGAATTTTGGGCAATCGTCGGAAAAGAATACAATTATCAACTGGATCCAATTAGGAATGCTATGGATATATGTATACACGTGAACAGAAAAGTCTCAGCCAACTTCCAGTACATTCGGACAGACTTAATTGAAGTGCATATCTGAGTGCTGGCATCGAATTTGTGTCGAAGAGATGGCTAGCACTCTAGTGAACATGTAAAGTAGAATTTTTGTGGATTTGAGACAACCTTTGTCGTGTAAGATAGAAAAGGAATACTGTTACTAACTGCACGCATGTTCCTGACAACGACTGTTGCTATCATGTTATAATATAAATATTAGTAGGCATTGGACTTGAACTCAATATACCTTGATGGATAGTAGACATATCAGGTGTTTAAGTGATGAAGTCATTACAACCGATATAGTTAGCTTATCCCCGAAGGCCATCTCTTAGCGGTAGACTGTTGGATGAGCTCCCTACTTACATGAATAAATTGTTTCAATTATAACGTAATGACGACATAAAGTTTTTTACATTCTCTCGGAGCCCTTTCCAATATAATGGTTGACTAAAGGTCTGCCACTTTACTATTTTCAGGTTATAATAAGGACATTGTAAATATATTGGCCACAGTGTCAATGTCAACAAGTATTATAAATGAAAGTTAGTAGTAATACAAATAAAACAAGACCAAAATGGCGGTTCAGTAAGCAAAATGAGCTGAGTTACAGGCAAAAAAGCATTTCAAGGACTACATTTTCGAAAAAATCTAACATCCACTGTAATTTCGAAAATAACATGAATTCGAAAAAAGCTTAATACAACATTTTCGATTGCAAATGAGGTGAGGTACCTTTTAGGGGTTTCAGTATTGAATAGTGAAAACTGGAATACTCTGTACAGTTTCAGATATTTTCGAAAATGACTTTTGTCGAATTTTCAAAAGTACTTTTGACGATTTGGTAATTTTTTTATTTTTTTTTTAATTAAAATAATTCACATACAAAATCAGTTCAAAGAGCCACAGCTGCTTAGGTCGTATATGAATAACAAAAATTTATGTTCAACCAATTTCCAGTTGGCAAACGTCAGAATTCAACGTTGAGATATTAATGCCATAAAATTACGCTCTTTCAGGTCAGTTACCAATGCCAAGAGGCAAATCCATGTTAACAGAACGAACCATCATCAGCCGAGGATACTCTTTTAATTATGCATGTCGGTTAACATGGACATCGTTTATGTTTGCCGAGGGTTTAGAGCATTGTTTCGGATTGTTTTAGTGGTCGACTAGAGGGTTTGTAAGGCTTTTAGTGAAATTTTATTGAAATGTCCGAACTTACAAACATACACACACACACACACACACACACCAATCTACCTATAAACCTACATAAAATCGACCTTACCTACCTATATGTATCTCAGTATATGAACGTGGTCAGCATCAGCCCAAGGTAAGTAACCAAAGGTAAACGACATGTCCAAAAACATTATGCGGTCAGATGGGTTGACCACATTAAATGGCCACAAAATTTGCATCGGATTGGATCCTTTGCTTTGTTTTTGTTTTTTACCCTTTCACATTTTCAAACATTTCGTTCGCCCGAATGGGGAACATAAGTTGGACAAGGGTAAAGCTCCCTTTTACCACTTCATTGTGGTTCTGGTCATTCTTCCGTTTTGTTTGGAGGTTTGGAGGTTAGAGGAGGTATATGTATCCCTTTTAATTGATTTTTCAAATGAAGTTGTATAATAGTATACACATACATACATATTTATGGATGTTTGCATGCATGGATGTCAGAGTAATTTTGTAGTCTTTTAAGATTTCGATTTGAACTTTTTTTTTTTTTTGTTTCGTTTTTATGAGCTCGTTAAATATTCCGAGTAAATAGGTTAATTAAACATTTTTCGGTATATCTGTGAAGACCTCTTGTATATATGTATAGGTAAATATCCAAAAATTCTCAACTCTTATATCTAATCATGACGAACAACGTTCGTCCATTTAGTCATGAATTATTAATATTTTCCCTCCATTTTATTTGTTTGGGATTTAGTTGAACTTTTTTGAGATGAAATTCATTCGGAATTTGTTTGTACATATATTTTCCAATAACACTGGAGTTGATGTTTTCATGACAACGGCTCAAAAAAAATAAATACAAAAAAAAAATACATATCCGTAAATGACTTAGTCTGATTGCAAATGGACGGTTAATTCGTGGTGTGTAATAAGAGACGGGTCCAAATCCAAAAGCCCCCCAACTCAGAATTAATGCGATGAAACGGAGCGCGCGAATGGCCATCTTTCTCCTCTGACATGTTAATAAATTTTTCTTTTCGGCTTTCATTTCAACTCTTTTGATGGCTATCGGGGGGATATTTTGGTGGAATTTTTACATTTTTACTCTGGTCAATAGCATTGTGAAACATTGAATTAATAATTAATTAGTATCCCAAGTATCGACAGCAGCAGCAGCATAGCAGCCATTCATCGAATAATATATGTATGTTGGTTATGCACAGAGTTTCTGTTGCTCTGATCTTAATACATTTTGCATAATATTTCACGTGTTGTCACTGTTGTAGTTCGAAGGCTATACATTCAATTTGTGTCCGGGGCTTTTAATTAATTAATTATAAATGAGAAGAAAAAAAAAACAAAAACACAGAAACATGAGAAAAAAGATGGAAGTGAAAACGTAATTTCCTTTTACTTTACAAATGCGCATAAACATAATCCAATTATGTTATCGACAAGGCGCGAAACAAATTAAACTGGTCGTGTTTATGCGCTTATCGCTTGGTTGAGATCGACAGGTCTTACGAAACTCTCTCGTAACTTAAGCCTAATTAAATTCCGATGTTTCTGGTATTCTTAAAAACCAAAGTGCAAATTACTTTTGAAATTTTTAATTTTTATTAAATACTCACGCGATATTAAGGCAAAAGTTGAAATGGTTGAGTGATTTTGAAAATGAGATTGAATATTGAACAATTTTTTTTATGTATAATAATTGAAATGTAGAAGTACTATGAACGGTAAATACGAAATTTTATTCATTTATATTTTTATTATTATTACTTTCGTGTTGCATGTTGAACTTCTTCATTGGAGTAATATCGTCCCGTCGCTACCAGGGTTCTCTTTTATGAGACCGTGAACAAAAAAATCATAAGAGTCAAGAGTCAAATGATGACGGGCATTGCCATACAGAAGCATAATTCCTTTTGTCATTATTTTTAGTCAGTTTTCTCAGTCTCTTCACAGTTTCGCAATATCCTGCCCCAATAATTGTATTGTGCTCTTTTGCATAAATACAAATGCTGAAGAAAGGGATTAGTATCAACATTCCGAAAGAGGGAATTGTTCGGTACTTTTTTGAACGCGAATAATCGAGATATTTCCACTTAAGTGAACTCTGTTTCGTTTATGGTTCGAAATGATGGATCTTATCTTCAGTCTAAACGGATATATCCTTCCCTGTGCGATATGATCTAACAACTCGAGTTCTGCTTGCAACAAATATTTAACCGTGTGTTGCGCTGTCATTACTCGAAGAACTCATCGAGCACAAATTTTACGTAACTGAAGAACTTCATCGTCTGTTATTCGTCTATTTACGCGAATAAATTCTTTATTGCATCCAAAATTTTTGTTCGTCATCGAAATTGGTGGCCGTCTTCGATATCCATCAACTCTTTCTTGAACTACACGAACCATTTACTAATAACGCGAAATGGTTTTATCAGGGTACATCTAATTTAAATGGCGATGAGTTTCCGCTTAAGCTAGATAACATCTGAGAAGAATCTTTGGATAACTTATATTTACTGAATCACCAATCTTGAGTGCGAAAGAGTCAACTGTTGTTTCCGCACTTGCGAGAAGTAGTATAACTCTTCCTTTCGCGTATGTACACTGGTTTGGGCTGACTGTCCACATAACAGCTGGCGAAGGTTTTGTTTCCTGTAGTCAATGGATGCGTCGGACTACCCTGTGAAAGCTGGAAGGAGTTGTCCGCGAGAGGGGGGTGGGGGAGCAACTATTCGGTTGAACTATCCTTAATTGCGTTAGATTGCTCTGATGGGGTCTTATTTTCCCAATGACAATATGACCTGGTTACTGCTAATTCTGTCCAGTCGGAAACCTGGGAACTAGTGTAGTATGATATGACGAGGTGTTATAGTCCTCACGTCAATAGAATCTGAATACTGTTAAAAGTCTTGATGCCCTTCAGTCCACTGTGGGCGGCTTTCGTCCAGCTAGGCTATAAAGCTTCCCGACTTAGAATGAGACTGAAAAATAATTATTAATAGGTTCAGGTCTTGTCTGTGTCTTGCGAGAGATGATGGTTTAAATAATGCAATCTAACTCGCGTGGTATCATTACAGTCCCTATAACTATCAGGACACAATCCAGTACGCCTGCGGTAGAGCTGGGGATGCTGCCGCCTGTAAACACCTTCAGCTACTTCAGTGGGGGGCAGTAGTAGCTCGTGTATCCAATCCGCCGGAGTGAAGTCAACCTGAAATTGGCCAGAGATAAATCTGTAGCGTTACTACGACAGTGCAGCGGGAATCGCAAAGGCTAGGTTTACTTCCATCTCTTGAGTGCTGTTCCAACTGTGATTCTTGCTTATAAGGGGTTTCTTGCAAGTTCCCCGCTATGTGCTGATCTAGTACTATTTTATGACACTGCTGAAAGAATAAGGGGCATGATGTGGGGTGTGTACATAAAGAATTAAAAGACCTCTGGATGTTTGGTTCTAACAGTCCTTGATATATTTGTTTTATATACTGTCCCTAAAAAAAAATATTTTTTTTTTATATTCGTTATATGGTCACTGTTTTTTGGAGGATGCAGATATTATCCAGCTACGAAAAGTACTACGCTTTTCTACAAGAACCATTGAAACACGCTGCCAGAGAGAAAAGAAGAGGTAAATGGAACAAAGTTGTGTTGCTTTTACGCGATAATGTGCCGATGCACACAGTTAAAGTTCCGATAAATGCCGTACAAAAGCTTAGCTTCCAAATGCTCAACCACCTTTCCAAGAAACTTACTCCTTCCAGACAGAATAGAACCCGTGAATTCCAATTAAAAACAATTTTCAAGCACACAGTAATAAATATAATAACGCCAACCACAGGTTCGTAGTGTCTCTCCCTAGTTTCACCGTTATTGTATTAGAACTGTTCTTAGCCTGGAAGACAGTCCTGTACACTGCAATTTCCGAATACAAGGCTTATGAGAGAAAAATCAACTGCAAGGGACCGCTCCATGAAAATCTGCAAGATAATCAGAGTCATCCGAAGAAGTTTCGTGCTAAGTTTTTGCAAGCCGCTTAATATCTAAAGGTTTTTCTATACTGAGGGAAGATTGTAGTACCTCTTTAGCCGTGGTGTTGAACCTTGGTAGACTTCTATTCCTGCATCTGCAAAGCCACAATGCTTCGGCTGCATTATAAAAAACATGGGATCAAAGTAAAAATTGTAGGCCAATCAAAGGATATGATGATTAGCGTACTATAATCTACTAAATAACTAATTTAAAATTAAAATAGAGCATGGTCGTATCAAAAACCAGGAAAACATCAATGAGAGATGGGTGCTTGGTTCTGAAGAGTCTTCACTACCTTCCGCTAGCCCAAGAAGAATGAAAATCTCGGCCTTTTGATTGGAACACCCCAAACCACTTGATAGAAAGGTGTTTAGAAAAACAAAAAGCAGCATTCACTGGAATTCACTCTAGTCGCTCAAGGAAATAAATATGTGCCTAATAAGTAAAGTGCGGCAGTGAATTATAGATTTCTCTGTTTTGCAGTCACATTGGTAATTACATACATAGTGCGCTTATACCACATCTCTAGTATAGAACAAAAAATATTTTAAGCCTATTAAATAATATGCGTCTTTTCTCAGCTTTTGCATGTCAACCTAACCATTCTCTATACTTTAGGAGCGTAACCCACGATATGCCTTGCTCCAATGGTGCTCGGAGCATATGAATTTTCCCCACCCTTCCCATTTCGGATTAATACAAAAATATCCACAGGTAATGCCACAGGTAACAACGTACACAGTATTTTATAATAAATCAGAATCTTGTTCATTTCTTAAAACAAATGAAAGCGTCATCCTTAAGCTTCACTCGTTTCTCTTCTCAAGGCAAGTACCATTTTTGTGACATAAAAATCGTTCAATTTACTCGACATTTTTCCATCATTCACGTTTCTGTTACCATCTCAGGTATCCAAAGCAGCCCGAAATATGTGAAGTTATTTCCTCGAAAACGTCAAGTCATCCTGTTTATTTTGTCGTCGCCGACATTGTTTGTGTTTGTTGGTGGTGGCGGTGGTGGTGGTGGGTGGTAGTTTGTAAGTGAAAAACCAATAAACACTTCAAGAAACAAACAGCCCGAAAACAGATCAATCATTTGGAAAAGAAATTGTTTTCTAGGATTCGCATACTTTAACTGAGCACCACACATACATACCTACATACAGTTGCAAAGCCTTCCTTCAATATGCCAGAAATCTATACACACAAACTTCCAGGATATCTCTGCACATAAATCTTCGAATGTAAATGTATGCAATGTATCTTAGCAAGGATTCTTCCAGCGAATATATACTACTGCCACAGGGAAGGCACACAATATCTGTTCCTGTCGTCGTCACTCACAAACCGAGAAGGATTGATGTTTCGTAATTTTCGATGTTTCTCCAGGGGTGAATTATGAGTCTGGAGTTGAAATTGCTGCGATTCCTCTTCCTGTGGAGTTGCCGTTGACAGAAGAATAAGATCCCTATTTTTTTTTTTTGGAAATGGCGTACAGAGAATGAAAAAGGAATAAGGCAGCTACTCGGGAATAGAAATACGCAAGAACGACATAACTGTTATTTTTTTAGCTAACGAAGGATATGAACAGCCCATCTACCTACAACTCGAGAACAATTGTCTCGTATTTCAAGTGTTGAAATTGTTCGATGCAACGAAAAAAGGGTCGCGGAAATGTTGTTTTAGGAAAAGTAAACAGAGTTCGACTATAGTTATTCCCCCACACAGAGTAATGGATAGACTTAACTGGAAACAGTGGGGTCCGACGAGTGTGTGTTTCTAACGACAACAATTTGCGAAGATAAACACTCGTGCGTTCTGGACTCATAATTTATGCGCAGTTGTGGACTGAGCATTGATGGATTTACGTTTGTTTTCTACAAAAATAAAGTGAAAGTTGTGGATTTCATTTAAATCACATCATGAAGGGGAATGGGTGGTTCGCTCAAACAGAAGTCTTCATCATTATGTACTATTACCACAGACACAAAAAATATCCAGATATTAACGGCTGTACTAACAAAGTCAAAAGGCTGTAGCAAACCTCAATAATACCCGAAACAAACTTGCAATTTTAATATTTATATATTGATATTGCAATTATGTCAATTGCAATATAAAATTTCAGAGACACACTTGCGGTTTACGATCCTGAGAAATTAATTAGGGAACTTACATTTGATTTGTCATTTGTCTTAAGAAAGTTCCGTGCACGTACAAAATGCGAACAAATATTGGGAAATTACTTGTCTATATGGAAGATAAAAACGAAATAGACTCTTCAACTTGACAAGTGTCAAATATTAAATCTCAGAAAAGTTGAAGCCAACATTGCAGTATAAAAATCTTGTATTAAATGTTTATGATTTATATATAGGGCCAGATTGCAATAATCTCCCTATACCACGAAATTTTTTGCAATTTCAATATTGATTTTCAATGAACTACATACTGAGTGTACACACCGAGCGCGACCTATTTCTTAGTATATAGAGACAGACTTTCGGTTTAGCGTAAATTTCAATATTAAAATTGCAAGTCTGTCTCTCTCACTGATCTCGGCTAAATATATTATGGGTAAGAAACAATATTTTTTTTACTAAAAATTTTTTCACCATATTTCTTCAGAATTCGAAAAAGTTGTATCTGAGCAGATAAACGTTAATTTAAATTTATCTTACAAATTTGCTGAATCTTTTTTCTTCAGAATTTTTTGCACTATAGATAGATACCAGATATTGATTATGGACTGTAATAGATTTCCAGAATCTTTTTAGTGTTACATAAAAGATGTCTTTACTCAGCGGTAAATATTGCGAGCCCTCCCTAACAGACAGGTCAGTATGCTGCCTCTGTCGCCACAAAAACTTGTGAACAAGATGATGGTTGGGTGCAGCAATGAAGCATCATTCTACAGGGTGGGCCAAAAGTCACCATGGGGTTTAAAAATTAAATTGGTAACATATGGTAGGATGAAAAAAAGGAGGGGTAAGGTGGGGTGGGGAAACATGCTTACATATGAAGAACAGACAGTTGGCTATCATGTAAAAAAGGAATGAAGAGAAATGGTCAACAGGGTGTGGAGCAATGTACAAACGAAAAAGTTAGTTATTTTTAAACCCCATGGTGACTTTTGGTCCACCCTGTATCTACAGATTTCGTCCGGCAGAGGCAGCATAAAGATCCGCCTAAACTGGATATAAGAGAATCATAGGGGAGCAAAACTTTTAGAATAAAAATATGCGATGCTCTCTGAAGAGGGCTAGGACTAGGATAGTAATCGATATAGATCAGAATGTTGCAGTACTGTTCCTTTCTAATGACATCGCCGTGAAAATGGCTTTTCCGTTGGCAAAAACGGACCGAGAAAGTTTTCTAAATCGGGATAAAAGTACACCACCCTATAGTACTCGGCGAGACGTTTAATTTGATATGCAACATGCGGTGTTGGATCCCTCTGCCAGAGATTCCCACCCCCACTGCAAAAGTATGCAGAAAAATATTTTCTTCTACGAATTGTAGGTGATAATTAGCTGAGGCGAACAGTGAACCCGTTTTTCAATCGGACAGAACCCTACCAAATTACAACCGATTTAAATTGCGAAAAATCTAGTACCTCTGTTAGAATAAAAAAGAGGTAAATACTAAAAAGTGAGTATGGGAATGGCTTTATAGCCTCCGAGTATAGGAGTGTGGGTACTCGAACTTCTTCTTCGGACCTAAGAAACTTGATTCTGTATTAGATTTTCCAAAATGTACCAGATCAAACTTCGACACCCCCAGGCCTTCCGCCCTTTAATTGAAATAAATATTCTTGATAAAATATGTTCAGGAGTATCGTAATGTAATGCATCGATTAAGGCGCTACATGAACAGACATGAGAATGCCAAAATTAGAGCTCAAAGTATTGCTGGATTTGGTTACGTCATCAAGTCCAGGCATCCTCTACTCTCACGACATGATATGCAGATCACAGAAAGCTCGTACACTGAAAAGTGGAGATAACTATATTATTCTTCATAATCAATGTAACCACAACAGTTTTTCTGTTCCGATCTGGCCGATCAGTTTGAATATTGATATTCATTTCATTTGGAATATTCCCGGCTGCATGTATTCCGAAGAAAAAGTTGTAGTAAATTCGTGAGAAAAAATATATGGGCTATCTGCATGCATAAAAATGTTTATCTATCCAGACACAGACCGTCTTCCGAATTCTGAAGAAATTTGGTCAAATAAAGTTCTAAGAAAAATTCAAGTTTTGCCTACATTGAAAAAAATTGGTTCGAGCCCATGATATATTTAGCCGAAATCAATGAGTTATACCCTAGCCTAGGCACACGACGCGCTAGATTGATCGTTGATCCAATTACGTAATTGATCGAATGATCATTTCTTGGTAAGGCAAGCACACGATATGTTGACGGTAATTCGATTTGACAGATGACAGCTCTCAATTGTGTAAATTAAAACTACGAACTGTGAAAAAAATTTTGAAAAATTGCCTCGAGCCTTGTATTCGATATAATAGAAGATTTTTTTTTTCAATAATTACCTTTGAAAAATATTCAAAATTTATCTTGAAAAATGTATCAGCAAATTTCACAAATGACATTTGTCAGTGATGGCTGTAAAATCAGCTGATTTTTCCAATAACTTGCAGTTCTTCAGCACTGAAAGCGCATTTATCGACAAAAGGAATGACAAGTAATGCATAATTTCAGACTAATGAGCTTATGGAAACGTCATTGGTGCAATAACGAAACGAATCATCCTTGCGCCAATGATGCAATAGCACACGAGCTATGCAATGATCATTGCTCCGCCAATGATCATTGATACATATATTCCGTGTGTCTAGGGTATTAGTTATTCAGATTTGCTACGAACACTTCTCGTACATCACTTTGTTAGTACAGCCGTCAATATCTGGATATTTCTTATCTGTACTATTACTATGTTCCTTGAAGAGTTCAACCCAAGTTAAACCCGAATTAGTGATCATGGAAACGGAGTTAAGTTGAATTTTCGTTGAATCCATGTTAATTTGACGGAACCAGTCGAGTCGAGTTGGATGTTGCTTAAGTTGTTAGAATAGCCTTAACTCAGAAGCTGTCCATGAAAACAGCATGAAGTTAACTCAGCCAGCAAAACTTAACGTTAACTCAATTCTTACTTAACTTTACGTCATGTAGACATAGTATATGTTTGCATTAGCCAGAATTGAATTAGAATTGAGTTATCGTTAAGTATAATTGTTGACTGATTTAACTCGATACTGTTTCCGTGGACGGCTTCTGATTTGAGTTGACAGCATAAATGTTTCATATAAAATATAGCCCTAATAAACGAACTGGAGTGCTTTCATGGAGTTAACATACATTCAACAAAAACTCAACTCCACGAGCACTAACTCGGATTCAACTTTAATTGAACTCCGGATGATTTAAACATAGTTCAGAAACGATATAATTGCTGCAAATAAGTAGTATAAGCGCAGCTAAACTACACACATACGGTAGTGCGTGACTTGAATTTTTGCTACATGTTAAATGCAAAGAAAAAAAAACAAAAAGAATTAAATTAAATTGCGTGCGCACATTCAGAAGCACTGCAGTAATAAGCAGTTGTATTTCATGAAATCACGCTACCAGACCCCGTAATTCATGGAATTCGATAAAAATTTTAATTAATATGTTGACGTCGAAACTGAAATTTCTCGCGAAGGTGAATGCTTGAATTACTTACATAAACATCCCTTTTCTATGTTAATGAGGAGCACTTAACGGCCTGGTTAAGAGGTCTAATTTAAAAGTGTATAACGCAAAATTAAGGAACATTAAATATTTATGCACAAGCCACTTACTTACTCCGAGACCTGCACGAGAACCGCTTTCTCCAAGGGATATTTCCGGTGGCAGCACTCTCTAGAGTAGAGTAGTAGTTCACTTTAATGCTAAGGTTCAATCCCAAGTTGTAAATTATTCAATCGTGTTACAAGTCGTCATGAAAGGCTTGTTGTGGCTTTATAAATCTTACAAAGGATGTTTAGTAGGACTGAAAATACTTTTAAAAGCATTTTAGTGTAAGTATGACGAGGGGAGGGGCGACTCGTGTATAAGGTAATAGAAATTTGAAATATTCGAATAAATTGTAATTATTAAAGTTTTCATGTGAACGGCATGTAATTAACGTAAATTAAGCATATCGAAAGTAGAATTTTATGTTCATTAGAAGGAATTTTATCACCTGGACTGCTTGACGAAATATATTCGTAAATTTACTAGCTAGAAGTTTTATTCGCTCGTCGAGACCAGGTCAGGTAAAGGTCTTTGGGAATTTTTATGTGCGACTGGGTGAAAGAAAGAAATAAATATTTGGTGTTAATGCAACAACTTATGAAGGGAAAAAATAACGATCTACTACACAGGTCTTTTCCGTTTTCATAAAAAACAGATGCAGAGGACCAATTTCTATAGCTATCGATTATAGTGGAAACTGAACCGCAACATCAAATGGAAAGTGACGACTAGATCTCTTCGGATGCTAATTGATATCAACTTCTTATACATAAAGCCTCAAGGATATTTTTTAGATATCTGTCGGAGAAAGCTTAAGTCAATTTAAAGGTTCTTCAGTGAAAGCTGTGCTCTAGCCACGTAAACTATGAAAAACTTCGTAAAACCTTGATGCAGTAAGGAATTAGACTAAGGTAGAAAGCTCGAAAACTGGGAACTAACATGAAAAACAAAACCGGCCAAGTGCGAGTCGGACACACACATGAAGGGCTCTGTACCATCGTACAAAATTTAACACGTGAAAAAAACATGTTCATTTTTCATTTTATTTTATTTGTAATATTTGTTGTTATAGCGGCAATAGACATACACACTCTGTGAAAATTTCAATTGTCTACCTATTACGGCTCATGAGATACAGCTCGTTGACGGACGGACGGACATCGGAGGATTAGTAATAGGGTTCCCGTTTTTACCCTTTGGGTACGGAACCCACTCTAAAATTATAATTTTGGATTAATTTGAAGAATGCTAAGAATTATACTGGACAAATTTCTTTTACATATTTGCATGAATTCCAATAAAATCTAAATAAGCATGAATGGGAAGTGTTGGAAAAGAAGGGACTAAAACTTGGAAGGATTCGGGTGTCTCAAAAATTTACTTAAAAAATTTTCTTATAAATTTTTTATACATGATTTGATGCTAGACCGATAACTGCGTAAAATTACCTTGTTATACCCTAGATGAAATCTATAGGATATACTAAGTTTGTCTATCCGTTTGTAACACTTAGAAATAATTATTGTAGCGCAAAATGAATTCGACACCCATGCATAAAATTAAAAGTTATTTTGATCCGTTCATCTGTCCGTCCTCACGATATCTCGAGAGCGCGTATACTTAGAGAGCTGAAATTTTGCATATGGGTTTTTAAAAAAAGAAGTAAAATTAAGTTCGAAAATGGGACAAATGGTACAAATTGGGTATCTTTTTCGTAGGGTTGCCATACAAAAATTTCGTTTTTCACTACATATTTGGACACTACCTGAGAATGTATCAACGTAAAGTGCTGAAATTTTGTACATAATGTTTTCATAAAAATAGTAAATATAATTTGAAAAATGGACTAAATCGGGCAACCCCTTCTTAATGTTGTCATATAAAAATTTAGGTTTTTTACGTAGTATACTGTTATGCGGTTCTAATGTACTGAAAAATTCTTCAGAATATGTCCGCCGAACCGTTATAGAAATATATGCGAAAAACCACTTCAAAAATTAAACCTGCACAGATGGGTGACTATACGAAATGACATTCGAGTATTTATCTATCATACGAATTGGTCTTATAGGCCAATTCTAGTTTTTTACTTGTTTTTAAATATAATTTATTCTTGGAAATTTACTTTAAAATTTTTCTTAAGAATTTTCAAGCATTGTGACAGCAGCCGACATTTTACTTAGCATTCTTTTATACGTATATGCGACATCTTAAAGGCGTCTTCGGGTCGCGACATCCCACCCTTCTCAGTCAGTCATTTGGCACTGTAGTGACAATCATGGGATCAAAAAGTGAAAAGCAGAGAAAACTGATTGTGTCCAAGTACATTCCAAATACAAAGAGTTCCCAGATTTGAGTCAAGCAAAGTTGGCAAAAATTTTTAAAACTCCTACGAGCAACATCCAAAAGTTATTAAAAAATTTTAAGGAAAGGCTAACAGCTCAGAGGAAACCTGGATCAGGGGCGAAAAAAGGATCACGGGATGCAACAAAGGAGCAGACGAATAAACGACTCTTCAAAAGACATCCAAACCTCTCGATCAGGAATGCCGCAGCGAAACATATAATCCCGAAAGGACACGAAAAAATGACTGATGCTGAAAAGTGTCAAAGTCTGCAAGTTTCCTGATCATGATGATGCAAAGAAAAAATGTGTAAAATAGATGTACACAAATTTTTTAACGAAGTTTTACTGCTGTGTCATGGATGTCGAAAGTTATTGTAAAGCAGACTTCAACCAAATTCCAGGTCAGGAGCTTTATTTTGTCACACGTCGAGGAGGAGTAGTCCAAAAGTTCCGAGTACGCAGAACTTTAAAGTTCCCACAAAAATACCTTGTCTGACAAGCAATTTGTTTCTATGGCTGGAAATCCAGATCATTCATTACAAAAGGGAACATCAACGGTCAAATTTATTTTAAGGAATGTTTGCAGAAAAGGCTTCTTCCGTTCATCAGGTCCCACAGGACTTTTATAATCCTTTGGTCTGATTTGGCAACATCTCATTAAAGCAAGACAGCAATTTAATTTTACCGCCAAAACGTCATCAATGTTATGCCTAAGGAAGCAAATCCTCCGAATTGCCAAGAGCTTCGAACTATTGGACGCTACTGGACACATTTGAAACTAAAATAGATAAGGAAACAGTGCAGGACCTTAAAACTTTTCAAAAATTTACGTAAATGTTACAGAAACTATCGGTTTTGATTATGTACGGAACTTAAGGTAGGTGTAAATAAATAACCGGCCAAGTGAGAGTAGGCATCATGTGAAAAAATAATGCTGTCATTTGAAGAAAAAGTGGCTACTTATGATAATAATAATGAATGAGAAAAAAACGAGGGAAAAAACACCGAAAAAATCACGTTTCTAGTATGGGGGCCCCCTCTAATTTTGAATTTTATTTTATTTTTATTATTTGATGTTAAATTGCCAATAGAAATACACATTTCAACGGTTCATGAGATACAACCAGGTGACGCACGGACAGCGAAGTCTTAGTAATAGGGTTCCCGTTGTTACCCTTTGGGTACGGAACCCTAATAATTTATTTTTTTTTTTATATAGATAAAAGATTTTTAAAATTAATTTCATATTATTTTAAAGCTAAGACGTTGATTATCATGTGAGAAAAATTACTCTAATAAATATATTTTTTACAAATTTATAACTATTAGTATGAATCTCCAACCACTTTTTATTCGGGACACCTCTTACTTCTTTGGATAAATTTTTGTTGGCATATTTGATACTTTAGATTCGAATTCGTGTTAGACGTTCTTTAGGTGATACTCTAAAACCTCTAAGTAGGGAAAAAAAGGACCTAAGAAGTTGTGATGTAACTTGTATATATCTCAAAACACCAGAAGGTCTTTCCGCCTCCATTTTTTAGCTTGTTCTTGACCAGTGAGTAAAACGTGAAGACAAAGCATTTATCTCTCCTTTATTTTTGGGTAAGAATAGAATTTTTTGATTACAACTACTAAAGTAATTAAACAAGTAAGTAAGTAATAACTATGTATTAGTAAAAAGAAATATAGCAAAGCAAAAAATAGCAGCTCTTAACTTACTCGAATCTCTAGAAGTATGGTTGGAAGCAGAAAATGGAGAATAGTGTGGAAATAAGAAGTGACAATGCTTGGAAGTAATTACATATCATATATAAGGCTTTTTAAAGACAATATCTTACTATATGTATTTCCTACTAAGGTAGAACTGGTTTAATACAATATTGAAAAGCAGACAGAGACACTTAAAAATTGGCAATAGTGAAGGGTCGCAATATATGTACATTCAACAGTCTATTCTGGTCTTGTAGACAAAACAAACTGCTTTGTCCATCAGATAAGTTCCTAATTACCATTAATGGCGCCGTCGAAAAAGGATTCTAAGAAAAACAATTGCTCTTCATCTAGGTAAGAGTAAAATAATATAAAATACTTTCCCTGTAACGCAATTTTACGTAAGATAAAAAAAAATATTACAATGACATTTATGTAATATTTTCTGTACACCAGAGGCTTCATAACCATTATTGTTGTTGTCAAGAATAAACTGCAATTCCCACACTATAAACATTCTGGAATTTATGTAAGTGCATAGCCAGCGCATAAGCTTGAGGCTCCTATCAAGTGCAAATGACAGTTATTCTTTAGAATATGTAACCAGAAAAGTTCAGTCCCATTCTTAATTTGCAAGAGGGTATTAGTGCAATAAAGTATCTCTTAAAAATTAATCATGTTTTCAATTTCTCCGCCTACAAAAAAGAGTTCTGCAGCCTAAAAGTAGAAGCCTCAAAAGCTTAATTGAAATTTATAGGATTTACATATACTCTAGACTTCAAACACAATTTAACACAGCTGACTGTTTTTTGGCTGGAAAGTAATAAGGGGTAGGGAAATAAGGTTTATTGGGTTGAGTCAAGTAGATGACTGTGCGCATTACGGTTGAATGTTTGTGACTCATAACTGGAGGGGGGGGACAGATGATGGCAAATTGTTTCACATTCGTACTGTTCTGCTTATGAATGATTTACGGAATTTCACAGTACAGCCGAATTTGACTTCAAGGGCGTGAGAATGAGCTCGCGTTACAGCTCGTGTGGTGCGCATGGGAAGAATTCTAGAATTCTACAAGGGATCAGGCTAGAAATTTCTCCAAAGCAACGACCAGACAAGTAGCGATAAAAGATAGATAGATAGAAGAGAGATAGTTTTTGGCAATACCAGAAATGTGATCGGACCAACTAAGATTATTTGATATTTCAATGTGTAATATGTTAAGAGATGATGAGTTCGAGATATCTTCTCCATTGACAGAAATGCGTTGGGCGGGTGTTGCAGTACTTTTGAGTGATAACAGACAACATTGCGTTTTGGAAGCATTAAACAAGACCCGATTCGCTCTGCCCCAAGCGAGTATTTTTATGAGGAAACTATGACCTCATAAAATACTCGCTTGGGGCAGACTGAACTGAACATGTGGCTTCGTTTGTCAGCTATAACATTCGCACGGGAATCAGCTATAGGTTCGAACGAGTACACGAAACTAAGGGTGCTGTCGTCTGCAGAACTATGAATAGGATTGAAAGTGGGAACTAGCAGATCATTAATAAAAATGAGAGTAGGAGAGAATTTTATGAATAGAGGGTCTAGACCTAATACCTGAAGTTTGGCTAAAAGTGCAGGATGCCAGACTCTATCGAAGGCCTTCGAGATATCTAATGCGATGATCTCAGATTCGCCAAAATTATGGAGACATTAATTTCAACGCTCGGTAAGGAATGTTTTTAAATCTCCAGTAGAGCGGCCAGCACGAAAGCCGTATTGGCGACTAGTTTCCAGATATTTCATCAATTGGGTTTTGATGAGTGTTTCAAAATCTTTCGAAAGAATCGAAGTAAGTGCAATTGATCTATAATTTGAGGGATCGCTTACCTCTCCTTTTTGGGTATTGGCTGAATATGTCCAAGTTTCCATTCCATGAAGGAAAGACTCCTGTCTAATAGAACAGGTGAAATAGTTTGCTAAGTAAATAGAATAATATAGTTCTATTGTCTCTCAATGAAAGTAGTGCGTATAATAACCAACTGGTGAGATTACTGCAAGACATATAACTTACTAGCTTCTGTAATATCTTTTGAGTCAGGAACCCATAACGTTATGCCCCATAGCAAACAATTTTCGGTATCGACCTTCAGATGGTTCTTATGCCTACACTATTTTTAGCACAGTTTTGTTCAATGTATTGACTAGGAGATTAGCAAGTGATTAGCAAGCGATCCATTGTTATTTACGAAGACTTATTTTATATCCCCATAAGACTTCATTGAAGACACAATCACTTCAAAAAATATATTGAAATCGGCGAAGACAATAACTGACACAAGAAAAAAAAAGGATTTATAGCTGTTGTGGCAACTCATGTTTCGCGGCCATATAGAAGAACTTAAGTGACGTTAGAGTTGAATAACTTCAGTTTTGCTCTCGGACTGTATTCTCCAATTTCTTTAAATTGATTCTATAGACGGCCAAAGGAATTTTGTATCTTGTTGATCCTGGTTTTGACATCTTCTGTATGGCCATCTATTTGGGTTACTGTGCTACTGGGTAGAAATCTCCTGCCTTTCAAGTAGTTTGAGGTATGGGAGCGTATAATCTTCATTCTATTTACATTGATTATTCAGATAACTGCCGTGACGTGTGTTCCACACAGGCGAAATTTAATTCAACTCAAACCCTTTGTGAGAACAGATACAGATGTCAACCGCGTATAGTTTAAGTTTGAAAGATGTTAGTCAAAACCTCACTGTGTGCCTCTACTTTCTCCGTGATCCACTACTACAGGGAAAATATCGTTGATAATAAAGAGGAATAGTATTGGTAAAAGAATGCAACCCAACTTAAAAGCAGCAATTGGACGTAATACTTTGAGCCCATGTAAAGTGATTTTTATATGACATCTCTATGAAGGAGTTCCGTGATTGGTCCCATTTTCGAAAGAAATTTCCTTTTTTTTCAAAAAAAGCCCGTGTGTAAAATTTTAGCACTATCGGTGAAAGCGTTCTCGAGTTATCGTAGTATGAGGTTCGTTATACACATTTTTCGGCGTCTTTGTTGCCGTCTGCCACCACTTTCCCACCATCCATCCCACAATCTTCAGCTTTTTTTACCATTCATCATGATTTATAATTCTCTGCTGCCACACCAAAAGATAGCCTTTATGAAATCACGTAAGTTTTAGGCCTTCGAGGCCTTCCCTAAGCGCCCCACACCACTGAAAGCCAAGCAGACTTCCAAGTAAATTATCAACGATGTTAAGAGAGACGTGACGTAAGTACTTTGGTCTCCAGCTCTCCGTCTACTTTATTCATTGCCTGGTTGTTGAAGGATCTGTAAACAAGACACCGAGAAATCCAAATCTTCTGACAAAAAGAACAGGTTAATGCCAAAACAAAGCCGATCATTGTTTGAGCCTTCTGTTGCGGAAAGAACATTCCAAATTATCTGTCAGTCTCATCCTAAATACTGACTAAAAATTACTACCAAAGTTCGATTGTGCCAGTGTTTTAAAGTAGTGGTAGATTAGTATGGCGAGTTATTTCCTGAACCATTTCCTATCTCGCCTTCAATGTACCCTCCGTGAGATCTTCCAACCACAGTTGACTATACTGACATCTGGTGCATGTGATAAAAAGATGTCTTATATTTCATAATACAGCCATGACAAAAGGGATTAAAAAGATTTGACGATAGCAATATTTTCTTCACAGAACCTTACCTACAGGTCTATCTGTTTGCTTGATTGCTTTCTTTATCTGAATCAAGGCCGCTTCCTATATATAGGTATAGGATTATGTAGCTCTCAACTTTAAAGTATCTGGTGTGATTTTCCATAAAGGGTTGCGTATAAGTTTCCTGCTCTGCGACTTGGAGACGTCTGTATACAAGACCAAGTATGTTGTGGGCGAAAGCGGATAATGTATGATTCATATTCAGCTCACTTATTGATATCGTAGATAAATTTAAGCGTTTTATTTCTTTATAATCCAAATCGAATCTAGTTGCTCGGGATGTAAGTTGACTAGATGATCAAATGCAGTGGAACTACGTGAATATACTAGAGCTTGAAACTTTTATGACTTTTTTCAAAAAGTCTCTAGAATACGAATTATTATTAATTTTTATTCCATAAGAATTAAACAAAATTATAAGAAATAAGAGTTTTAAAATAATAAAAAATTGTAATTTTTATTACTGAGACTGCCAAAATCACCATTATTTTTAATTGTTATTTTTAACTGTTATACAAAATAAAAACTTTTTGATAGTATTTCGAGACTTTTATTTCATAAAAGTTTTTTAAGAGTCTTTTGAGACTTTTATTTTATAAAAATCATCTTAAAAGTCTTTTGAGACTTTTTTTTTTATAAAAATCTTTTTAAAAGTCATTCTTTATGCATTTTATTTAAATATTTATAGCATTTACGGTCTGATTATATATATATATATTTTATCCATACGGACATTCATATAGGATATCATAATTATTGGTGTTTTAGACTAATTCTAGCCTTTGTACTTGTTTTTATTTTATTTAAGTTTTTTTTTTTTTTTTTTTTACATTTCCTTCTAATTTAAAGAAAAGCCATCCTGGAATTCGAACGCGTTACAGACATACAGAGTCTGGACTTTTCTTAAGTTTATATGATATAAACAAATTATATTATGTATATGGATCAAATCGATTAAAATGCTATAAACAGAGAGGAGAGGGTTTTTTTTACATTAGACCGTAAATACTTTATATATTTAAACAAAAACATAAATAAAGACTTTTAAAAAAATTGTTATAAAATAAAAATCTCAAAAGAATTTTACAAAGATTTTTCTAAAATAAAAGTCTCAAAAGACTTTAAAAATGACTTTTATAAAATAAAAGTCTCAAAAGACTCTTAAAAAGACTTTTATAAAATAAAAGTCTCGAAATACTCTCAAAAAGTTTTTTTTGTTAGATAAAGGTGTGAAAAGACTTAAAACTTTTATTTCGTACAATAAAAGTTTACTCTTAACTTTTACTTTTAAAAATAAAAGTTAAAAGTATTATTAAAATTGATTTTTTAAATATAAAAGTTTCCAGTCGGACCTCACTTAAAAAACGACTTAATGGAGAGTTATTTTCAGGCTCTGGAATATACTATAGAAGAACATTCTGAGGAATACGCCTATTTACATTTTCTTGTCCCAGCATAGACGCTTAGCCCCATTTAAGTCATATACCCTGAAAATCTAGTTCGTCAATAAAAAACTCCAAACCCAACATTCTCTCAAAGTTCTAACCCTATTTCGAGCCAATCAGTTAAAATGCGCATCATTAAAAATGTTTAAACCAATTCTTTCAATTATTTTTAAGCCCTCTGTCTGTTTGCCATATAGGCCAAATTAGACATGCTCCTAATCAGCGTCGTTTTCTATGAATTCGTGTGCGTCTAATAATTTCAAATATTTGTGTGTAAGTATATCCTAAAGCAGAGAAATATCTTTTGCAACTGATGAACAAAGAAACTGCGAAAACATCAAAGCCGTGAAATATCTGATCCGTAAACAAACCACGTCAGTAATTATGTGGCTTCTACCGCAAAATCCCATTTAACAACTCAGTTTCGCTCAAATGATATGGATCTCTTGTGGATAAGGTTGAAACTGGACGGACGCGAAGGGTGAAAATTAGCAAAAATTGTGAAAGGAATTCGCGCAGAATGAACTGTAGCCAAGATTACCCCGGCATGGCAGTCAGTCCCCGTTTGGACCGTATAGTAGCCTGCGGTTATGAAACATTCCCTGACACAACCAATTATTAACTGAATTTGATAATGGCCGGGTTTTTGAGTTAATGCGTCTTCATACAACCGAGAGGGACCAACCCCCTTTTGCCGACGGTCAGACACAATAACCTAAACCGACGACGAGCCTCATGAAAGTCATGAAATAAATTGCCCTGGCGAAGGCGATATAGTGAGGCAAAAATCGGTTCTGCGGTAAGCGTCCACGAACGTCGACTACCCATCAATCATCGTCACATATTGTTGGCGGCTCGTCGGTCAGTTTGCCCAGTTTACATCTTCACATCATCGGTGTAGAGTGCACAAAATTGACAGAATGGCGAAAACGGGCAATCAAAATGGGCAGCCTGTTATTAAGATGATTACGTTAGGGCTGGACATGATAGTTAGGCACCCAAAACGTATATTTATGTTGGATGTGAGAAGCATGGAGGCCCATTATTAGGCCGGCCCAGAACAATGATGAGATGGCAGCAGCATTTAATACAGGTCAGTTGGACAGAATTGATATTTATTATAACGCTGTAGACAGACAGATTGTAGGATTTCGTAAGCCTTTTACATAAGAAAAAATGACATACAGACTTAATGAAATGTGTCAGTCCCTCTGGGCGAAATTTCACCACATAAATGTTGACGGCGGCATACATATTGTTTTACTTTCTGACAGACAGAAGTGTAAGGTCTGTCGAAAAAATCAAGCTTTTAAGTTTGTTTTGTAGTTGTAGGCGCAGTAACACTTTAATTATGAACAGTTTTTTATTGGATTTTGATGGCAGGAAGCAATTTGAAGTAAGAGTTATAAGTATTAGTCAAGAGTAATGATAAAAGAAAAACGACTTCAGAAAATTAGTCTTTTAACTGTTATACGTCTGGCAAATAGGTTAATCAAAGTAATTACTCCAAATATATTTTCCGTCCTCTTATGACCTTCTGCGATATGTACACTGAAAATAGTCTCTCCTACAGAATACAGTGAATTTAATGGGATTTGTTTGCTAGATTTTTGTACTAAAAAAAAATAAAACTCTTTTGTAAAGAGTTTTAAGGTTAAGAGTAGAAGACCCTGTGGAAATCGCGACCAAAGTTGATCTATTGTGGTTAGGTTAAATCTTAGAACAGATAATAACAGATAATTAAGGGAAGGGAAATATCATATAAAAAACCTATCGGTGTGAGGGAAACTCGGTTTTTAGACAAAGAGATGGAAAGACAAAAAGAACTTAACCAAGCTTAACCAAGTTAACTTGACATTAGTCATAATTATGTCAATTCGAATTAAATGTCAGAAAGTTTCTTTTCTGCAAATACGCGCAAAAGAAGGAATAAAAGGGAAGGAAAACAAAAGTATCAAGATAAACGTTTAAAATATTTCTCTGTACACGTTTTTCTGTTCCCAACATTTTTTTTTTTTTTATTCAATGTGCCAGTGGCAGCTCACAGTTTTTTTTAATTTTAAATAACTAAACCAAACCCCTTTTTAAAAATATTTCAGATTTACTACTACTTCCATGAGCATAACGAATACATAAACAGAATTCTACCAGGTAGTGGGAAAAGCCACAACATTTCGGTCTAGCCTCTTTACGGACGCACTATAACAGAGGAGATCTAGTTGCTTGTCTTCCCATTTGTCATCCACTTCTTTTCCAAGGAAGCAAGGTTACTTTCAAGGAGTTGTTGTGGATATTTTACAAATAGAGCTCTTGTAGTAGTTAAACTCCTATTTACATTTTTAATAAATTTCGAATTTGAGAAGAATCCAAACTCAACGCGGAACCAAAATCATAACGCCCGATCTGAGACTATAGAAAATATACTAGATGAACCCATTAGAAACAGCATCCTTAGTGTTAAGCCACATTTTATTTTATTGAATTTCAGTTATTTCTAACATTGTCATCTCTAATCGTAAATGTTATTCAAATTTCTGGAAAATAGCGAAAGAGCAGATTTAAACTCGATTAATGGTGATTATGACCGTCTATAAAGAAGCTGCGAGTAAAAAACGAGGCAACGATTTTAATAGTGACGAAAATATTGTAATATTACTGATCCCATTTAAATGCTTCCTCTGGACGAGTTTGCAATTCAAATACCCAAAATCCGCAGAGTTTATTTGGCCTTTACATGTTTTTTGCTACGACTACATCTGATTCGACAGCTCGTCCCCGAGATTGATTTACTAATAACATTTTCAATAGCATCGACGACAAAAACGTTTAAAACGAACAGCTTTATGTCACTTAGATGACTTTCCGTTATTAATAGAAATTAACACGTCAATTATGTATGTTCGAACCACCATTTCATGGTAGAAAAGTTTTGAATACGTCAAAATTCAGGGCTTAATTAGAGCTAATTTAATGCCACTTCCGCGGATTTAATGCTCCAGTAGTTTGAAAAATCCATGGATAATCCAACTTTAATAAAAGTTAGGACCACCATTATTGAAAATATGTGAAATAGTATTGTCAAAATAGTGTGTACTGCATAATATTTTAGGGCATAACTACGGCTAATTTAATGTCTCTTCCGCGAAAGTAAAAAAGTAATCGTTGCCAAGAAAACATGAACATAAAAATTTAAAAACGGTATGCTCCATAGAGCTTGGGCCTACATTACAATATAATAATTTTGTATTTTTCAATAGCATTAAAATCTGTGATTAACAAATAATACTGGAAATGAATTGAATACTCTAAACTCATCCGGATTCATAGAGGGTAGTAAGGCCTTATTCATATAAATGTAAAGAAAATATTATTAATTGGACTTTTTTCTATAGTACTATTGATAATCTCCAACAAATCAGCTAACAAACCATGAATCAACGGTTAACCATTGCTGGGTGAAATGCCCATTTTAGGCCCGACACCTCTAGATATTAGAGATGTCTTAAACGATGCATTATGATACTCTGAACATATTTTATTAAAAATAATTACTTCGAATAAGCGGGATAAGTAGCTGAAGCCTGGGGGGTCAAAGTTTATTCTAGTACATTTTCGAATATCTAGTATAGAATCGAATTTCTTAGGTCCTGAGAAAAAGTTTAAGTATCCACACTCCTATACTCGGGGGTTTTATTAGCTATTTATAGCCATCCGCATAATCACTTTTTTAGTGCTACTTTTTATGAGAACTGAGGTGCTAGACTTTTCTAACCCGGTAGTGTTCTGTACGATCGGAAAACGTGCTCACCTCAACTCATCAGCAACTACAATTCACGGAACAAAATTTTTCTCTACGTACTTTTAGGGTGAGTGATGGAACCACCGGCTGGGCGGTGAGGTATAGTTCCAATACGGTATGTTGCATATCAAATTAAAGGTCTCACCGAGTACTCGGGACGTTTTTGCCGCCGGAAAACCCCTTTTCATGCACTTGTGTCACATACACCCCCCACTAGCATGAATTTTTGCAGTTTTTTCTTCATGGCCATTACTGCTCTGTTGTGAACATTTTTCTCATAGGAAGTCATTTTCCTCAACTTACCAATTCCGCGCAATTACGAGAAATAGAATTGTCGTACTCCAAACATATGCCAAATTTCCGAAGACAACATGCAGCATAATGGTTGACTGCAGGCTTATCGGCACCAACCAAATTTGAATGTAGGATATCATTGATGCAGGGCACGCTATTGTGACAAAACTATATAACCTAGTAGTGGTGGTCCTAACTTTTAGTAAAGTTGGATTATACATGGATTTTTTTAAAGAATACTGGAGCATTAAATTCGGGGCAGTGGCATTAAATTAGCCCTAAATTTTGACATATTCAAAATTTTTCTACCATAAAATGGCGGTCTCAACTTAATTGACGTAAAATTACCAGCTGAGCTAATACTTCATAAAACTGCTTCTGATATTTTGTGGAGGCAGGTAAATTTTGCCATTTATTGGAAACCAAATGAATCTATACGAGTGCCAGATAGACATCTCAACCCAATTCGTCAATTAAGAAACTGAGCTTCGGAAATTCATGGGAATACTCATTTTCATATGTCTATCTATCATTATTCAAATGATCGATCGAAATACGAAAGGCATTACTTTGAAACAGTTCAGTAAGCAATGACACACCATTGTCGAAAAGAAGAGATCTATCGATCACTCATAAAACACTTCAACAAATGATTTATTTCCATTCCAATACGCCAATGGCTCGGTGCTGACGAACAAAAGTGTTCCACAAAAATTAAAAGTGTCTAATCGAATTCGTCTATATATGCAAGATAAATCTCATCAATCGAGTACAAAACTCTTCTCTCCATACGATGTAACTTGTTTTTCCTATTTTTAGGAAATTTAATCCGGTATATTGACGATAATATTATCTATGATTTGTCGAAGCATATTCCAAACAATATCAATCATATTGTGTACTTCGATAATTGTTATACAGTTCTTTGTTTGCTGGTTTATCTCAGAAGCTATGGTACTTAGAGTTGTAAGCTAATTGTATACCAAATATAAAACTATCTACTCCACTGTATGGAATCTTATCTAGAAAAATATTTGAGAGTTGTTATTCCAAAATATACGTTGGTAAAGATTACGGCACAGATACAAGCAAAGTCTTATTACATGATACAAAAACTGTTGGTCTTCTATCCACTTACGTTGGTTTCAAACCTTTTCTTTGTTGTTGACCAACATGCTAAGAAGGACATAAGACGGCAATGACAAATAAAAATAATATGGAAATCAATTGCCCAACTATCTGAAATAAGTGCATAGATGATGTCAACCAAGTGGATAGCCTTTCTTATCAATTGGCACAACATCTAAATAAAGACCAAAGAATTGAACAATCATATTTATTTTATGTGTTTGATTTAGCTGAAATCAATTCATAGATTGTATCACCGATTGCACGAAGCAGATATCAGCAAGAGCTTTCTGACTTGGACGTGGAACGTGTTATGTATGGTCACTCTTAAGCTTCACTATCGTCAACACGACCACAGAAACCAATGCAGTCATATCTATCTCCAGACAATGTCCGATTTAATTAAGTAGGTTATTAGAACCACCTACATATTTTCGTATAAGAGGAAAAAGAAGAAAAAATGTTCATAGTGCCGCAATTCAAACTTATGCAACTCAAACCACAAATAATTGCTTTTTTGATTTTCAAAAGCCAAGAAAAATTATAAATTATTGTTTCTACTTTTTTTACATGCAATTTTCATTCAGTAAAAAATTAATTTCAAAAAATATGTTTTCACTTCATGAGTTTAGAACAAAATTGCGGCATTATGTGGTTAAAATTATCTATTTAAATCTATGAATTTGGGTGAGATTAAGACAAGCTCGATTTTTCCACAAAACACTTGAGATTTTTCAATCTCTTCTATCCTTTTTGTTACCTAACTAATTTTTGGTGCATGCGGTTAACATGAATATCGATATCAATCGGTTGAAAATTGCGAATTCGTGTCAGGTGAATAGTAGTGTGCCAAAATCCCACTGTTGACACTATAGATATTTTATAAAAACAGTACCAATAGAAGTAGCGGCAGCAGTAGAAATGTCAATAAACAATAGTATAGTATTATAGATGTCATAGTATTATAGGTTTCAGCCATGATAAAACAAGAAGCCTACTTTTTGGATGTCCAACCCAGTGAAGCCCAGGCAGTGCGATATACCTCTTCCTAAGAATATTCATTCTCGGCCGATTGATAGACTCAGACATGGATTAAAACATATTAAAACTTCATATTTCTAGTCTATGATTTTATCCAGGGCGTAAAAAAAAAGTATGATGAAGAAGTCAAGACAGCATTGCGAAATAATGCCAGCAAAGTAAATGGTAATAATTTCTGCAAGCTTAGAAGCGACTTTAATATGGAAATTAAATGAAAACAGCTACCACTATGGTTTTGTGATAATCTCCGTGAAATAAATACGACTCATTTCCGTGACGAAATGCAAACAGATGTATACGTAATGTTTTCGTGGGTAACTGGAGGTTATTTGGGGTATCGTTTTTGCTGCATCATTTTACCTTCACGCATGACATTTCTCTATTAATTGCCCCCGGCTTTAGACAACATTTTTTAAAACATAAAATCTCAAAATTTCCACCACTTGCGCGACTGTGATATTTACATCACCTTTTCTGAAAAGCAATTTTCAGCTACACTTTCCGATTATCCTCCGGCAAATCCCTAACAGATTCAAAAACTTGCTCTGTCGGGATCTCTTATGATTGCTAAGTCATCCGCAAGTTTGTTTTATGTCTTAAAAGGGCGAAAAAAATAAAGGGAAAATTTCCTAAACAGAGTATACTATTGGAGTAGAGTAGCATGAAACCCTGCGGTTGTGTAGTCTCATATTCATGCTGAAGAGCGCATCCTTAATATCGTCGTCGTTGTAGTCATCGTCCTATCCACCCTACCTTCCACCCAATATCATCCGCTGGTTTACTTATATTATTTGCCAGCATCAAATCCCCATCCTTGCTTGGGCCCTTTGCACTTTA
Source organism: Dioctria rufipes (assembly GCA_963924295.1). NCBI lineage: Eukaryota > Metazoa > Arthropoda > Insecta > Diptera > Asilidae > Dioctria > Dioctria rufipes. Next base: position 15,909,899 of record OZ002744.1, on the reverse strand, counting down.
TCGTCGCGTTCTGTTGAACAAATTCCCGTCAGTTAATTTCGCGAAAGGAAATTACAGTTTGTGCCCTTCGGCGAGATTATTATCGAATCGAATTAGTGCATGCTTGGGGCCGACTGTGGATGAGCCCGATGTGTTTGTTTGTCGGGTTGAATGCTTGTTTCCTTTTCAGCGCTGCAATTAATGTCCTCGGGCAGGTTGCAAGGAAGGATGGTGATGATGATGACTATAGTACAACGACATCAAAACAGCAGCTATAGTAAACCGACCGCAAAGGATCTGTCTGTATCCTGTGCGCTCGAATAAATATAATTCTCCAATATCGGTGAGGCTTTTTTCTCGTTTGCTATTTCTGTCAGGATAACATGACAACACGATGACAAACTTTACAGGCAGAGTACATACGTGTATATTCGCTCGATACGGAGAGCCCAGAAGGGTAACAATTTTTCTTTAATAGGATTTCGAAAATTCAGATTTGGCCGCAAGGTGGTTATGCTGGTTATGCGTGACAGTTACACAAATTGAATTGATAGTGTGACGAGAAATCAATACTCTCGCCCTCCGGGTAGGCATATTTGTGCGTTGTTGGTAATGAACTGATACTTTATTGAAAGCTGGATCATCTGATTTGACAGCTTATCCAGGGAGAAATTTCAGAAGGGGTTGGCAATTATTTTGTTGTTTTTGAAATTGTTTATGGAGTTTTCGGTGTTGTAACGTTTTTTTTTTTGTACAACTTTTAAAAGGCTTGTTTGAAATATGAGTTATACCTACTTAAATCAAGGCGGCTTTAGACTAATTTAGTAATAGATTTGATTACACTATCAAATCAGAATTATATCGAACTTTTATAAGTACATAGATAAGGCGAAGTTACTCCATATTGCTCAACGAAAGACACCACTCAAAGCTATACAGAGTCCATAGTGAGTATAACAACTTGTGATTCATTTAGGTTTAATGGAAGTCAAAAATGGATGCAAGCCAAAAGTTATGCTAATACCACTACTCGGAAAATTTGTGAGAGTTTCTAGTTACGATTTATACGAATTTTTAAAATATGACATTCCGTGGGAAGTTTTCAATTAATATTGATTCACTTTACACATTTTACTAATTAAATTTATATTATTTGAAAAATTTAGAATATGTGTAAAGCAATGAACAACGAATGATTTGAGGATTATCTCTTACCATAGTAGGGTTCTCGGTTTCAGTGTGATAATTGTTGATCGATTATTAATTACAAAAGATTTAATTTTTTTCACTCCTACTTACATTGTTTTATTGAACTATTTGAGACATACTCGTAGTCTATGTTTAAGAGCTTGATGACGATCTTCATTGTCTTTCTAATGACAGCTTAGATTACAGCATAAATTTTGAACCAGACGAACAAGAAGCTGATATATCTGGATCAAGGTATGGTTCTGTAGACGAGAGCTCAGCAATAGAACCACTCACCCCGAGTTTCTAAAGTCTCATCATCAGGTTTATTAGAATCACCAAGAAATTGTGTAAATTTTCCCTTAAATTTACAATTTTTTACAGAAATATGAGAAAATAGTCACTTCCTACGTGACAAATGAAATTAAAATTCCGTTCTCTTGAATGAGAACTGGATGATAAGGAGAATTAAGTTAACGTGTTGTTATTGTTTTTCGTGTAATTAAAACTAAACCAATACAGCTTAGTGAATATAGAAAGCTTCTAATGATAGGTGACCAGATAACTGCAGACCGTTTTTTTTTTGTAGATCCCAATGGTGGAGGTAAATAAAGTACCAAAGTATAACAAATTTTTGAAAGTTAGCCACTGATTAAAAATATCAGTATTGATGAGTAAATGAAACACTTTTGGGTATCAAGTATTCATGCAACAGCTCATCAGGAGAAAACAAAATCCCTGAGGGTTTTTGGTGAACTCTTTTGCATTACCCCAGATGGTGTATCTTTGAATATTTTTTCTGTATGAGGTATTACTACACAGTGAAACTAAACGCCTTGATATTGAAGAAAAGATGGTGTTGAATTTGTCTAATAATTTGCCTGAAGGAGTAATGTTATTTTACTTAGATTGATTTATTAGGATTAGGAAACCTTCCAAACTACCAACTACTAAAAAAGACACAGGCAACATGCACATTCTTCGAAATCCAAAAATACCTAAAAAGTCAGATTTTGAAATTAATGAAACTTCGAGATGCTAGTCGTGACCCTATGATCAACTAGAGATGATGGTCAGGTTTATATTTTTTAAGTGATAACAAATCAATTATCTTGGCATCATTTACTGATTCCAAAAACCTGTAAGCAAATGCATTTGTTGTTTTGGTGAAAAAGAAAAGAATACATTTAAATCGATAGACCATTTTCAATTAAGTCATACAATCAGTTATCAGTTTTAAATAGAATTTTATGTTACGTTCTAAAAAGTGGACTCTTCGTATAATTTGCCGCCGGAGCTACTGGGTAGCTTTTCTCTAGAAAATAAGTTAGACACACCATTTGCATTTCAAAGTAGGAATTACTTTGCTTTATGCCAGCAAGTGAATAGATGCAATTTGATATTCATAGAGTCAAAGTTTTGTCCAAGAAATGTAAAAGGACAATGGTTGATTTGCCCAAGAAGTTCACTGCAGTGCATATTTTCGGATATGAGCATATTGCACTTTCTCGTGTTCCAATCACCTTTCCAGCAACGTATATCGATGGTGGGTCATGTATCAGTCATTGATAAAGAATGAGATGATGGGGGATAGTAAATCGTGTGCTGTAAGAGAATGAAACCTAGAGTGTAGAGCCACTACAACTAAGTTTTTTAGTTTAATCATATGCGAAGAGTTCAAAAAATATTTCTGCAATTAAATGACACCTTTACGCTCCCAGAATCCATTATTGGACTAACGCGATAAACAAATCCATAAAATATTTTTTGTTATATGCTAGGTCACATTAGCATATGTACAAGATTATTTTATCCATTTAGCAAACCAAAATTGGTCTTTGGACTTAAGAGGATATATAGTTCAAAAAATCCAATGGAACCCCTGTCGAATGTTTTACCAGTCATATCCCACTTACTTAATCATATATTCATTTCCTCCACTTTCCCAGCTATGTGGAAACATTCCCTTGTTATTCCCGTTCCCAAAAAGCCCTGTCCTTCTACTCCATCTGGCTTTAAACTCATCAGCATATTATGTTACCTTTCAAAAGTTTTCGAAAAACTTTTAAGTAATCAACTTCTCAGTTATTTGAATCAGCACTCATACCTTACTACGCAATGGCAGTCGGGATATCGCCGAAATCATTCATGCGAGACTACCCTAGTAAAAGTCACTACAGATTTGAGATTCGATTTAGACCGAAAATAGATTTGTTACCGAGTTCTCCTTGATTTTTCTAAAGCTTTCGGTCATCTTAATCACGAAATGTTGCTAGATAAATTATATTCTAAATTTGGTATGTCATCATCTGCTATCGGGCTCATTCATACTTTTCTTTCTGACAGGACACAATAAGTAAAATCTGACAGCCGATTATCAAAGACTGCCAGAATACTATGTGGTGTTCCCCAGGGTTCGATTTTAGGACCACTGTTATTTGGATTGTACATTAATGACTTGCCTCCTGTAGTAAGACACTCTTATATTCACCTATATAAGCTTATGATTGTCAACTTTATATTAACGCACCAACTAGCGTTATCAATACATATGTAAATAAGCTAAATAGCGACTTAGCTCGCATTTATAAATGGTCAATTGATCATGCTATACCATTTTTTCGTGCACGGAGCCTGATGAAAATGTATTTACCTACAGTTTACCTCAATAATTTAACTCTAAGTCGTGTTGATAAAGTTAAAAATTTAGGTGTTGTTATTAATAATAAAATGACCTGCTGTGATCATATCAACTCATCTCTGGCAAAGATTTATGCAACTTTAAGAAGGCTCAGGATAACTGCACCTCTTCTACCAACTACAACACGTATAAGCATAATTAAGGAACTTATCTTGCCATTTTTCCTGTACGGTCTCGTAATTTTTCCCTGTCTTGACTCTGTGTGTGCTAGTAAAATAAATGTTGCTTTTAATGACTGTGTTCGTTTTGTGCACATCGCCATGATCATGTATCGCCGTATATATCCTCCATAGTTGGTTGCTCCCTTAAAATGTATTTTGATGTTAAATTATTGTGTTTTCTCCATAAAATAAATTATTGTAATGGTCCTGAGTATCTGTCGTCATCTCTCACATTCCCTCGCTCCCAACGGCGAATTAATATATTTACACCCAAATTTAATACCCTGATTGGTGAACGCTCCTTTTTGGTTCAAGTTCTTCGACTTTGGAACTCACTTCTTAGTTATATTCAAAGGTTGACTGCGCTTGGAGCTTTCAGGAATGGCGTAATGGATCACTTTTGTTGTTTGAATTGATGTACTACATTTATAATTTTTAATTTTTTAATTCTTGTTTATATATGTTTCTTAGTCTCTCTCTCTTATTTTACTTAGAGTAGTTTTTTTTTTCTTATCTTTTTAATGCTGCTGTTAGGACTGTCATGTTTTAGAAGGCAAAAATTGGCGGATATAACCAATACTATCACGTTTTTTTTAAAGAGGCTTATTGGCTTACCAAAAAACATTCCAAATTATATAGTACTAAATTTAGAAACGGAACCAAACCAACTTTATATTGAAAAACTTAGACATCACATCAATAATAATTTGAAAGTATTGCAAGTATCTCAGAGAACAGAGTACCCAAAATCATTATTAGATTATAGACAGGACAATTTTCTGGTATAAGAGGTGGGAATATGTAAATCTGCAACATATAACCAATAAGCTATTGCAAGAGATCATGGAGAGAGTAAAGGTTTCAATTTGGTTTAAAGAAATTGAGAAGCATAATACGGTAACCGACTCGAGCTTAATAATAGTTTAAGCTATAATATTCATGCGCGCTTATATTTCCTTGATAAGTGCCGAATAGATTAGAAGCATCCTTAAATATAGGAAAGGTTTAATATGGATGAATGAGTCCCTTTTTAGAAGAAATGGCAGTTCACTTTGTTCTATACACAACACAGATGAAGACATTCTATGTATGTAGATTTCTAAAACTATCAGAGATTCGGCGTCGATGTTTTCACAAAACTACACTATTAAAGGACGCTCTTATTAGAATTTTAAACGGAGGTAATTAGAAATTCATATCCTATATGAATTCAGCACTTAAATATCTGTCCTTCCTAATCGCGGAGTATAATAGCTAAAAATGGTAGCTTTATCAATTGCTTTTACCTTTTTCTTAATTTTATAATATTTTTTTGCCATCCAATCAGACGACATTAGTCATAGCTTAGTGTATTTGTTTTTGTTTTTCTTTTTGCATTTGATTTTGCTTTTAGAATTAATTAAAGTAGATTGTAGTCAATTAACTGATATTACCTATTATTATTTTTTGATTATTTTAATTCAATCGCGTCTTCAACATTTTTGGTTAACGGCAGAGTGTTTTGTGAGATTTGTCTTTATTTTTGGTAAGTTTTATATTCGATTTTAATTACTTTTTAAAATACATATTCGTTTTAATTAATTACTCACGATTTAGTATATCTAAAGATCTGTGAATTTTGCTATAGGTTGTCCAACGTAACGTTTCATGTGAGTTTCTGGGCAGTATAAATAAGAAATACTATATTGGGGACACATAGTATGTACCATTGTGGGGTCAAGTGTTCCATGTTTATTTTGAAGGGTCATAATTTGGATGGGTATAACATTTGTTATGTTTTAGTATATATAATGAAGCGAATATATAAAACAAAAGAAGGATGTAAGTAGAGGAAGTCTTTGGATATTAGCAAACTAAAAAAAAGCAGTACAAGTAGTATTACAAGGAAAATAAATCGGGGGTAATGCCTGTAATGAGCTTAAAAAGATATGATCGAAAATAGAAAGAGCAGGCAGAAGAAATAAGCTTTACTGCAAACTAAAGACAGTCTCAAATTTTCATATAGGCAAAGAAGTAAAAATCTGTGATAAATAGGAAAGGCCAGCAAGTGTCAACATGGCTTGACTATCTATAATGTCCGCCATTTACATACCAATTTTTTCATGAATACAGATAGAAATATCCATATATATATATAAAAGAAGGAGTAGGCTATGATTGGTTCTATGGTTTTATAAGAAGACAAACGACACTTTAGTTACGCGTACCAGAAGCCACAAGTTTTGGCCGAACTATCAGTTTGAAAATACACAATGTGTCTAAATTCTGTGATAACTTGCGAAGTGTATAAGACCATTGTAACTTAGGTGCAGAGCAAAATATGGAACATAGACGAAACAGGCATCAACACCGTCCATTAAAAAAAAATGCTCTAAAATCTGTTCTTATAATACCCTAGATCAGGCATTCCCAACGTGGTCGATATCGACCCCTTAAGGTCGATATCGGTTTCCCAGGGGTCGACATAAACGAGAACTGATTTTTGGGGTCGACGAGGTCTAAAATTCGACCCTTATTAATTAACACAAGCTCTTATTTGAAACGTTCAAGATACTGTATAAGTTGTGTTACGTCGACCAACTTGTTATAAGAATGACTAATATTTTAAGAAAGAAAGAAATTTTTAAGAAACTCAACAAGTCTATAAGCGTGCACAAGTTCGTACAAGATAAAAAACTGGGCAAGTCAATAAGCGTGGACAAGTTCGTGCATGATAATGTGTTCGAGCGTACAAGTATTTCAGGCACGTTTTGACTTGCTCTGTATTTGACGCGTATACGCGATTTAACACTAACGAAATCATGATCAAGTTGAATTCCAAAAATGCTGCTGATATTTTACTAAATAATAAGCTTGCACTTAGGTTCAAAGTTCATTTGTGTTTTGAAATTCGTTGGAGCTTGGATGATAATGCACTCATCTACTACTGCGTGATTCACAGACAGCATTTAGTAACAAAAAATCAGAGTTCTAGATTGCATCAGTCTTTACAATATGTTATAAATGCTGTCAACAAGATTCGAAGCAATTCTTTGAACTCTCGGTTATTTTCTCAGCTATGTTAGGGAAACGACGATGTCTTTACTCGGTTACTTCCGCCCACTGAATTTCGCAGGCTATCAAGAGGCTCTTGCTTAGCAAGATTTTCAGTTCTTTTTGAATCTGTGTTGGAGTTTTTACAAGAAAAAGATCCGAGTTTGAAAGAAAATCTGAACAATTGTAAAACAGATATTCATTACTTGACTGATGTCTTTGGTATGTTGAACAAAGTTATATTGCAGCTGCAGGGAGACAATCTCAACTTGATTAAAACAAAATCAATAATAGCGGCCTTTGTGCGTAAACTCATCCTTTATAAACAAAATTTAAGCAGAAATATTAACAGTTTCCGCAATTTCTCAAAATTATCATTTTCCGCATTTCTCAAAATTGCCAGAATTGCTTCAAGACGATGTTATTTTATCATATGTCACTCACTTGGACGCATTAGACAAGGATTTTACTAAGAGGTTTGAGGATCTCTTAACCTTACAAATTCCTCAATGGATAATAAGTCCGTACAATATCATAGCCATGGAAGAACCCAATGTGATAATGCAAGAAGAGTTGAGATTACCATCAGCACAGACGAAGAGCTGAAGCAAAAGTTCAACCAAGGTTATCGGAAGTTCTGGTTGCAACGCAACATTGAAGCACAGTATCCTGCATTGTGGAACATTGCTGAAAAGTAAAATTACCTTATCGCTTTTCCTTCATCATACCTAGTCGAAAAAGGCTTCAGTGTAGTTACAAACATTTTGACAAAACAAAGAAACCTTTTGAAAATCAACGAACGCAGAGATTTAAGGCTGCAACTCACCAATATTGAACCGGATTTAATTTGGTAGAAAGTCACCAAGTTCATCCATCACACAGTTTTTTTTTTATTTTTTTTTATCTTTACTTTGCGATTTTAATGTTTTTTTCAAAATATAATTGCCTACTTAATTATTTTTACGTAATTTGTATTAATAATTATTAATTACACTTGATATTTACTGAATTTTATATTTTATGTCTATTTATTTTGTTAAATTTTTATGAGAAAATGATGTCAAGTTTACTCACTTAACCAACCCCAAGTTTTTAAACTGGTAAGTATTTTGTATCAATAGAAAAGACCTAGATATAGGAACTTTAAAGTAATTTGGCTATGGGGGTCTGAGGTATCAGTTCATTTTGGGAAAGGAGTCTGTTGCCCATAATAGTTTGGGAATCCCTGCCCTAGATGAATGCTCGTATAAAATTTCGTATGGTCTATGCAAAATTGATTTCTTAAGTGGTTTTTAGCATATATTTCTAGAACGGTTCATCGCCGGACAGAAGAATTGATTATAACCAATTTTATAGGATTTCGTATTCTGAAGAAGTTTTTAGTACAATAAAAATGTCTAGGACTGATTGTTTTCACAGTATATGTAAAAAAAACCTAAATTTTTATATGGCAACACCAAGAAGGAGTTGTCAGATGTCGTCCATTTTTGAAATTTCATTTGCTATTACCTACTATAAAAACACCACGTACCAAATTTCAGCTCTCTATGTCGACGCATTCTCAGACAATGTACAAATATATAGTGGAAACCGAAATTTTTCTATGGCATCGCCAGGAAGGGGTTGCCCGATTTGTCTCCTTCGCAAACTTAAAAAAGTCCGTGTACAAAGTTATCTTGTGCACGGATGGACAGACAGACATGCAAAAAACAAAATAACTTTTAATATTATGCGTGGGTGTGCAATCCATTCTCCTCTACCATCATTATTTCGAGGTGTTACAAACGGAATGATAAACTTTTAGATTTCATCTAGGGTATAAAAATCGTAACCTGTCAGAGTGAAAACAGGTTGGACAATTAACTTCCGTAGAACGTAGTGAATTGGATACTGTCTGCAACGCCATAAATGCAATTAGAAACCATCTACCGCTATTTATGATCTTTTCGAGGAAAAACTGATAATATATAATAATCTTTGGCAATCATGAAAGTCCTATAAGCGTAGAATCACTGAATTTCGCTCAAGAAAATGGCATCATCATTTAATAACAACAAAGTCCAACCTTTTGATAGGAGCCTTTAAAGGCTTACTACAATTCATTATGTTATGATTGGAAAACTTCTCATCCTGGTAGATCAATAACAATATACTACATTTGTCGGATGATTGGAAAAAGCTGTTTCTAGTGCTATCACACCTATTGGTGGCTTAATAGGCTGGAAAAAATAAGGAATACAAGAGGAAAAGGAATCTGGTTTTATATTTTTTTGTAGTTTCCTAATACTTTTTTCGTATTTTTTATATTTTTATACCATTCTAGATGAAATCATAGGTTAGGTGTACTAAGTTTGTCATTCGGTTTGTAATGCACAGAAATAATGCTGGTAGAGAAAACTGAAGTGGACATCCACGCATAATATTCAAAGTTATTTCCATTTTTGCGTGTCGGTCCGTTTGACTTTTCGTCCATGCACGCGGGCTTTAACAAAAATATGTAAATTTTAATTTGAAAAGTTTGACCAATCGGACAACTCTTTCATAGGGTTGCCGTACAAAAATATCGTTTTTCATTATATATTTGGGCACTGCCTGAGAAAGCATCGATGAAGACAGATAAGGTTTGCTATATATTGTTTTCATAACAATAGTAAATAAAATTTCAAAAATGGATGAAATCGGGCAACCCTTTCTTGATGCTGCCATACAAAACTTTGGTTTTTCACTATATATTAGAACACTGCCTGAGAGCGGGTCGACGTAGAGAGCTGAAATTTTGTACTCCGAGTTTTCATAAAAATGGTAAATAAAATTTTAAAAATGGGCTAAATCAGGTAACCCCTTCTTTGTGTTGCCATACAAAATTTGGATTTTCACTTTATTTAACTTTAATGTTCACCGATTATTGATTTTACTTACTACTCGTCATCACCGATTTCATCCAAATTCACAGTATTTGTTGGGCTTGACTAGAAATGAAAGTAACGCAAGTGGGAACTCCAGATGACCAAGGGAAATTGAAATAATGCAAAATGTAGGGGAGCCCGGAGTTGAGTGATAATTATCATCTTGTGGGTATATTCGCAAAATTTTTTGTTTGTTATCTATAATCTGTTATCTTTTATATACAAAAATACAGAAGTTATTATTTCAATTAGTTTAGGAGCATTTTCCAAAATAAAATTGCGAGGTTTGCTAAATTACTTTCAACTTAAATTAATTAGCAGCATACACTGCATAGCTACCATATTTATCTCTCGGCCAAATTCCTACCGATTTTCAAAACTCTTTTTGCTAAGTTTATTGTGAATTTTTTATGATTTTCTGCAACTATTACGAGATTCGTACGGCAGCGGGTTACAGAGTGGTAACCCATGGTGGGTTACTTATATATTATTATAATAAAAAATAAAAAAATAAATTATTTTTCTAGGAGTGGGGCATTTATTTTATATTCAACAATCTGTGTGTTATATTCGTACCCAATTTCATCAAAATCGGATGATAAATTCAGTGTCAAAAGGTCATTAATATATACCAATGAGAAAATGTTTCTAATTTCCCGAACTCTGGTGTTCTGAGCGAGGTGGGGTAAATATTATCGATATTGCAAAATTCCTTTTACTAGATTTTTGTAATTTTTTTTATTTATTTTTTAAGTATACCTATTTTCCCTCCCATTCTGATTAAGTTGCGAAATTTAATTTTCGACGGCCAAAATTCTGTCTGAAAAATTCATTTCGAAATATTTTTCTACAACTTATCGATTAATTCAATTTTTCGTTTTCTTTTATGTGCTTTTACTAAGAAATTATCTGTACAAAATTTCAGGACGATCGGATGTCAATTACCTATTTAAAAAATCTTAAATCTATAAAAATTTGGCATACCCACTTTTCGCCATCTACCGGGGATCTTTGAAAACACACGGAAATACCAGTTACAGAATAAAAAATCTACATACCAACTCTATGGTAGTCATTTAACCCAAATGAGTTTGGCACTTTCGTTCAAATTCTGTTGCAATTTAACTGCGACAACCCCCGCGAAAATTTGCAAATTTGAGCATTTTCCAAGGGGTAAGCGTACACTGTAAAAAAATATTAGAATTATTCCCTAAAATGTAGGGAATACTGCCTAAAATTTAGGGAAAAAACCTACATTTTAGGGTATATATCTGTTTTGACGAATAGGGACCCTCTCCTTGTTAGACTAATTTGTTTATTTTTACTTCTTTTTTATTTTTCATTTTGTAGTTTTAGTTTATTTTTCTATTTCCTTCTCTTTATTTTTATTCTGATTGACTGTATTAATATTTAAGGTGTTGTATTAATTCATTCTCTTTGTTTAAGTTTATGTTTATTGAAGCTTAATTATTGTACAACAGCAATTCAAATCTAAAATTTAGTAAAAAAATTTAAGCTAATGACTCACATAAGCTATTTGAAAATTTTAAGAAAATTTTTAAAGTTTATAAATACTGAAAAGTATGCTTGAATAAATATAATTTTCATATTTACATAGAGTATTTTCCTGAAAGACATTTGAATGATTTTTGACATACATAGATCTTAGTTAATTTTTTATAGCTAGCTATATTCAAATATTCTTTGACCTCAGGTGGTAAGTTATTTTAAAGTTTTCATCCTATTATACTGCCATAGATTTGTATTAAGGTTTTTGAATACAACTTAATTCCCAAAGTTAATGTTGCTTGCCTGCGTGTACAGTAATTTTGTGTAATGTATTGGAAAATTTGATAGATTCAAAAATATAAACTTTAGTATCGTAAAGCAGCAGTAGATCTGTCGAATAGTCATTTCATCGAATTCTCTGAACGCTTGCGTGGTAAAAAAATATGTTGACCTTCTTACACATAATTTTATAATTTTAGTTTGCTAATTATGAAGTGTCATAATTGTTTCTGTGAACGTCGCATCCCAAGCTATAATAGAAAGATTGAACTATAACAAAGTAAACCATTCTCATAAAGCTCAAGTCGCGAATACAATTAAGATTTTGTAAATAGTTCTCCTTAGTCTCTTACGTTTGCATTTACCAATACAGTTGACCAGACTTCACTTTAAATAACAGAAATGTATCATCAGCAAAGCTACCACTTCTCCTCTTAAGCTAAACTCACTAAATTCACATCGTCTCAGCTTCATAAATAAATAAATAACTTTTTTTTTCACTTTTCTGCCTGAATATTTTACACCTATTTATTTTCGACATTTCCATAATTTAATTATACCTAAATTCTCTACCCACATAATTTTTTTATCAATAAATTATTTTTCTCTTCAATAAAATAAAATAAATTCCATGCTCTACTTTCAACTGACATCAAAATTGTCACAATTAATATATAAAAAAAAAATGTTTATCGTAGGCTTACGCAAAACCATAAAATTAAATTGCTTCTATTAATTTTCAACGTCTTACTTCAGCTATTTATCTAATTTGCTGTAATGTTCGCAAAGCTTCTAGTTCTAGTTAAAATTCCAATTCCCTGGGATTGGCAACATAAATTAATTTTGATTTAATTTAAATCTATTTACAAATTTAGATACAATTCAAAACAGTCATGTCATATAAATGGTAAGAAAAATTGAAAACCTCATACAAATCACCGAAAGGTCATTAGTCAACACTGGCACAGAACAAATAAATATCAAAACTTGTCTGTCTCCCCTCCGTGCATTGAAGGGGGGAATTTAACTCAATTATTTTTCCCCAATCGCTAGTCTCCCCGTTTGCCGGTGGTATCCCATAAAATTCGCTCAATTCTACTGAGATCGAGACCATCTTTCATCCGTTATGAGACCCATAAGGAGGAGATGAAGTGATTCTGTTTTCTCGAAATTTCTCCAAGATACAATTAATGACCGAGAGTAGAAAGAGGACATGAAATGCAGTTAAGTCTCTTCAAATTTCCCCTTAAAATTGTGAACAGGCGCAGCGCATTCTCCTCTACTAAAGGGGAAAATAGTACAATATACAACAGAGAAAATCCTCCTCACATGCAGTGCATCAGCTGTTCTTCGGTATGTAACGTGTGATTGACGGGCACGCAACAGAAATGTCATCACCTGAAAGCCGCCGAGAGCCAACAAGAACAAGCATGAAGCACGAGCCTGTCAGACTCGGAAGAGGAAGCCTCTCAGCGGAACTGTAGGACTCTGTTGATTCATTTTTTTCTTCCTTTTTTGGTATTGTTGTTGTTGTTTTTCTTGTTATTGTTGTTGCTCCCTTCTGCTTCTTCTTCTTCTTCTTCCGATTCTTCTTCTTATTCTTCTGTTTGTCGAGCAAGGATATGAGCTTTCAGGTAAGAGCTCGCTAGACTTGGTACAACATCGCGGTGGTGGACTTTTTGTTTTTTTTTAAGTATTTTAGTTAGATGATGGCGCAACTCCAGGAGAATTTCCGCTCTCCTCAAGAGCTTCCGTTCCATCCGACCCGAGTGATTTTGAATTTTGAAGCTTTTTCCCAATTTTACCTTGTCCTCTTAATGGCATTCAAAGTCTGGGACCGGGACTCTGGGTGCTGTGCTGGGTAAGGTATATTGGGTGGCATGTGGTGTTTCACGGAAACGACGACATGTTTTCTTGCTCCACTATGCTCTGGCATTTGTTAACCTTCTGCACCTCCACCACACTTCGCAGCGCAGCATTGCATTGCAGCAGAGCAGCAAGCACCACCAGTAGAGTCCTACCTAACCAAAACTTGAGAATCTCATTCATGCTAGCAGCCAGGAGACAAGCTAAACGAACAAACGACGACAGAGGCTATGGCGGCGGCTATTGCGATTGTGAGCAATCGCTTTTGACCAAGTGTTTTCACTCCGGCTCGACTCTTCTGAGTAATGGCAGCAATGGCAGTCGTCAGAAGAGGAGCAATCGAAGTAAATTTTTTTCGGGCAACACTTGGCTTTTAGTCGATGTCAGATTCTCTTGTTGTTCGCATGTCGGGGTAATTTGCTGATGGCGCGCTTTTTTACTGTGCACTTCTTTCGATCTGTCAAGTGAAATTTATCAAATCGTTGCCTTCAGAATCGATGACAGTTATTAATGTGTGCTAGCTGGTAACTGATAGTGTTATTTGTGTCCCGTCGGTGTGTGTTTTTAAGTTTTTAATATAAATTGTATATTTATTGTGTGAAGAATTGAAATATAAAAATTAAAAAAAAAGTCATAAAGGTGAATAAAAAAGGAAAAATCAAAGTTTAATGGATAAAAAATATCCTGATAATCTTTTTGTTTAAGAAAATTTGAATTTTTTTCCCATAATTTATGGTTTATGGTTACTGATGTTATTTTTATTGTTGTTCGAAGAAAATATTATATTTGACGCAAATCTATCCTACATACATACATTTTATCTGCGCATGATACTGAGGATTAAAATTCTTTAAACTGGATTTAACCAACTACTACAGGATGCTGACGTCTAGTAATCCTAGTAATCAGTATTTACGTCCGGATTATCTTACGCCACTACCAACTACAGTAAGTTTTTATTTAAACGAATATAATAATATTTTGATTAATATGAAAAATATTAATAAAAATAATAAAGAACAGTAAAATCATAAACAAAGTATGAGTGTTAAGGTTATTTTAAATTATTCTATAAAAGTTAGAAAAAATCAATAGAAAAAAAACATAGAAGTTAACTAGTTACGTATTTATCTAACAAAGCCGAATTGTGTCCTTCATAAACAATTTGCTTGGACAATCTGTCAATTGTCGGTGGATATCCCTCCATATCCTTCAGTTCCTGAGAAACGTTATTTAACCATTATATGTCCGTATATTACCGTTGTTACTGTCTGTATAAATTCGCTTAAGTCTACAACAAACCTAAAAAAATGATCGCTTATAAGTCATTTTCTAACTTGTGTATGCGATTAAGGCACTTTTGTGAAGCTTCATTGGAATTTTACGAACGTTAGCCCTGCATTATTTCAGGGTATTCAATTTAGTTGGATAAACTTGTAGAAACGCACTTGAATTATTTCTAACAGTACTCGGACTAGAGTTGGAATCGTACAATCTATGACAAAAATGTGATGAATTGAAAATGTAGTCCCATACACGTTTGCTGTAATTTAACTTCGATGGGAGTTAAAATACAATAAATTAGTAGCCTCCGAGATTTCTTATATCTGCAGAAAGTCAATTTTCAATCCCTCAGACGATTTCCTCTTTTGCAAAGAGCTGTGTGTGCAATATATGGCATTCGTAGTGCTCTTTCATGGATCATGATCGATTTGAATCTACACATTCCATTTTCCAGGGAGAATGAGAATCTTGTTTTTGTAAATTTTCATTAAAAAAAAATTAAACTGGTTGTCACGTTAACATATTCAATAATTTAAAACATCCTATGGTAAATCATTGAAAAATATTAAAAACGGTTAATGGGGAGAGAATTGAACCCTGAGGAACCCCGATCATAATCCTATCTGGGGTTAAAAGGTCGGCCTTGGGTTTTACATACTGTAAATACTAACAAACTTTAGGCGTCTGGCAAGGAAATTTCCGTCTGAATAAAAAAATTTGGTTGGCCTACGTTTCAGGGTTCCTTCGGGGATCCAACCACTTCTCAATCCATACATACAAGAAAATTTGGTATAAATTTATTAGATAAAATGCTCCGGATTATGCAATTAAGGACTTTAGACAAGAGGACTCAAATGAATGGAATTGCATAATACATTTCTCTGTTAGCAGTTTTTCAAGTATTTATGAGATGTAAGAGTTATTTCATTAGAATGGTTCTGAATACATATAAATACATGCTTACGTTCATTTCTACAGCATTAGAATACGTGGTAAAAAATGCTCCTAAAATCTCATTACTCAGTACTCATTTGAAAAAGAACACAAGGAGCGTGAATGTAATTATAGTTTGATATCCATCCTCAAACTAACTGGATATGTAGTGAACACTTTAGAAGAAAAATTTCACAAAAATCTCAAAAGAAAATATTCCAAAGGATTTTTCTGGAAAAATCCAAAAACTTATCGGATATGAGTACACGACACGAGAAACCCGCACGTTTTCAGATAACTGAATTTATTAATCCCGAGCAGACGTTAGATTTTTGTAAACTAACTCGTCATGTGCTAAGCCCAAAAATAAAAGCGGCCCAATATACTTAGTAGACTTAAGATCAAGCTTAATATAATCAGATTAAACGAGCTGATGCCAATACAAATTTGATTTACGAAAATACATTAAGTAAATGACTTTCGCTAACTTTCGCTGACTTTCCACTAGGATTGTTACATATATTCACTTCACTAACTTAAAGGAATTTTGTGCACAGATAAATTTCTTCTTTTATAAGCCAATTTGTTACCGAATTTAATTAACTTTAGTCATCTTCGCAACGCCATGTAATCTCATTATAATTAAGCCTTTACGTCAGCATACACTAAGTAGACTTTCGCTAGCTTCTCAATACACATAATTAAGAAATAATTGATAAATAATTATAGAGGAAACTTAGCTCTGCAAATGTTGAGAGTAATATTTTAAATATTTTTGTTTTTTGGACTATTTTTACCTGTCGTTTTTGAAAATCTATTATAAATTTTGACTTAAGTAAATATTTTGAATTTTGCCAAATTTCTGTGATTCCATTGTGAATCCGATTTAAATTAAAAAAAAAAGAAGCAAAAATATAGTACATTGCAGATTTTTTAATGCCCCTATGTTAAACTATATTTAAAAATTTAGTTGCTCCCGTTATGGTTTTTAATTCATGATCAGTTAGTTCTATCGTTCGTATGTTAGTCTACAAAGACTAAGTCATGCATGTTACAAACTGAAATTGACCATTACTGTTCTTACGACTCATGGAAAATAGCTTGACCGGCCCAAAGGAAACCGGTTTTATATCTCTATAGTAGTCAAGTCTCACGGTGAGGATATATAGTTACCAATGATCATGGAAAGTACTACCTATGGAATAAAATTTTACAAATCCATGAATGTCAGGAAGATAACTGAGGAAATCAGGAAAACCCAATTTGCAAAGATGGCTAAACTTCGAGTCTTTAAATTTTCAGCCTCATCTGCGCAATGGAATTTTTTGACAGCTGCGCCCCTTCTAGCTGACATTATAATCAATCTTGAGCTTAGTTAATTCGACGGCTATATATGTTTAATAATTTTTGGTTTAGGCTTTTCACATCGCATGTACCACTGAAAATCAAATTTTCACCAACAGTGAAGGGCATGCTATTGTTCGACGGGCTCCTATTTGCCTTTATGTGCTTTATGACTCAACAAAGTTAAAATTTCGGGATTTTAGCTCAGTTTTTTTTTTATTTATCAAAAGTACATATATGTCATCACCACCAATTTTTCATATTGACTTTAAAATACCAAAAACCTTCACTTTAAAATTACCAAGGTATCACACTCTGTACCCTAAATGTAACCCTTCTGGGTTTTTTGCACTTTTTCTTGAATACAATTTTAAATTATCATCATAGGGTGTAACGTTCAGAAGTTACAGGGTGATTTATACCCAAACACCTTTAAGTCCCGTTATCTAGGAAACCCCCACTCATCCATACAATTTTTTGTTTGTATATCCATAGTCTTCGGGAGGAACAATCAATATCGGGCAACCTGTATGTAGAAGCATATCTAAGTTTCATTACCTGACACAATGTCAAGCACTACTTTTGCCCAGCTTTGATTATATTTCTTGAGTATTGTTTTTTTTTTTTTTTTGTCTCAGCCAAGTTGACTCTTAATTCGGCCTTCAGTAAAATTGTGTTGTATCCATCGAGCACAAATCCTCATCTTATCCCTTGCTTTCATTCAGGTGATATATATGCCCAGGGATTGCGCAATATTTCTATCAGGTGTATCGGTTGTTCTCAAGTAGCATGTTCTGAGACGACGAAAGTGACGAAGGTTCTACTCGTGAATAAAAACAAAGTCAGCCATTTTTCTTACAGGTCAGAGGTGTCATAATATAAAAAATCTCAACAAATTAAAAAATGACATTTGCAATGGCAAGAAATAGGCTCACTGCAAAACTTGCGAATTTCTATGATATCGGACAGGCTTTCATTAAATTTGATTAAATTTATTTTTAATGGATATGTGGTCTCTCCTATTGTTAAAACCTGATTGTGAACCATCTTCATGAATGTTGCCTTACAATTTTGTAATCTATTATTTTACTTTACATCTTTCCGGGGTATTTGTAAAGGGAAATGCCCATTTTAGGCCCGACACCACCAGACATGATAGATATCTTATAAGATGCGTTATTTCAAGTAAGCGGGGGAAGGCTTGGGGTGGGGTCAAAATTTTACCTAGTACATTGTAGAAAATCTAGTATAGAACCAAATTCTTTAGATCCTGAGAAGAAGTTTGAGTACCCACACTCCTATATGTATACTCGGAGGAGTAAATAGATATTTATAGCCACCCCAAAACCCACTTTTTAGTATTTCCCTCTTTTTTATTCGAATTTAGGTACTCCACTTTAGATCGGCTCTAACTCGGTAGAGTTATGTCCGATCGGAAAAAACGGGTTTCACTGTTCGCCTCAGCTCATTACCAGCTACAATTCGTAGAAGAGAATTTTTCTCTCTGGATACTTTTAGGGTCAGGGGTCGGAGCCCCCCCCCTATTAAATTAAAGGTCTCGTCGAGTAGTATCGGGTGGAGTATTTTTTCTGGATTCAGAAAATTTTTTCGGGATGTTTTTGCCGCCGGAAGATCCGTTTTAATGCACTTGGCTCACATACACCCAGCTACTACATTTCGCCTATATTTTTCAAGTTCTTTCTTCCATGGACATTAGTGCTCTGTTGTAAACATTTTTCTCATAAAAAGTCATTTTCCTCGACTCACCAATTCAGTGCAATCACAAGAAGTAGAAAAGTCTAATTTTTCACCCAAGAAAGTTGCTCAAGCTACATTTAATCGCCGAAGCTTTCCCCCACTTAATTCAAATAAACATTATTAATACCAATGTAATCCGTTTTTCGATCGGACATAACCCTAACTAGTTAGAACCGAATAAAGGTACAACAAATCTAGTACCTCAGTTCGAATAAGAAAGATTCTGTACTAGATTTACCAAAATCCACTAGATCAAGCTTTTACCCCTCCCCAAACTTTCCCACTTAATTTAAATAAACATTGTTAATAAAATGTATTCAGAGTATCATAATGCATCGTTTAAGAAATCTCTCATGTTTGGAGGTGTCGGTGCTAAAGTTATATGCAATTTATTCTGAGTTGTAAACCTGCATGATTTTCTTCCATTTTTGGGAACACCTAGGCTAATCCTAAAGAACGAAACAATTATGTTTAAAATTTTGCTAAAATTGTTCTGTCCTTGCTGTATACAGGGACTCTGTAACGTTTTTACTGTACACCCTATGATGGCTACACTACGTACAACATTTGATAGAGAAGCTCTTGTGTGTTTGAGTGAGTCCTCGATCAGCTCTCCATTAATTTCCCATCTCTAGTTTCAAACTTACAAAATAGCCACATGCTTTCTAACCAAATTTTGGATTCTTCAAAACTTCACCTTTAATTTTATGTAGTTGTTGCTGTATTGTTATTGTTGTTGTTGTTATCGATAAGAGGCTACTAACAACGTTACAGCGTGTGAGGTGACAAACTGCCGAAAAACATAAATCGCCTCCCCTCGGAAATTACGTATTTAGCACTCCTCCCTTCCTCCTTCACAACTACTCCATACAAATTATGATTCCCTTCACAAGATATATCACCATGCGACCCACCCCGCATAAAGCTTTAAATTATCCATGCAGAGGGGATGATTTATCTTTTGTAAAGTACTGTTGCCCTATCTTATTGACGATTTGTACATAGATAGGCAAAAGCAGAATACGTTGAACGAGTCGGGTCGCCCCCGCATGTGCCATTTTTAAGAGCTATCAGATATAATTCGATATTATTGCGTCCTTACATAGCGGACGTGTTTACGATTTGATCATTGTTGGTTAAAAGAATTGCCTGGGTCTAATTTGTTTATTATGGCAAAGATCTCTAGTAGTGGAGAGCATTGGAGTAGTGGAGAGCACTGTACTTACGGAACCTTTTAGAGTAGTCAATCTATCCATTGTGCATAAGCCTTGTAACGCTTGTTGCCTGTCCAACTATCATAGAATCACTGTTTACATTCTCCAATTATCCTCAAGCATCCCTTCTGCCCTTCAGCAGTAATTATATTCCATGCCGTATACATATAGACCCTCATTCAAAAATTTGGAGCACCCTCAATTTTTTGGAGAAGTTCAAATTCCAATAAAACCTGATACACGTTGTGGATTTGTTCTTGTATAAAGAAAATAAAAATAAAAAGTCGAATACCCTTTGACGCATATTTCCTCGCTTTTTGAGGAGGAATCGAAAAGTGAGGGAGAACTGATGAAATGCTGAAACGGTGATTTACAAAAGCAGTTACATAACTTTTTAATAATAATCGAGCCCCATACCCGCATTTGCATCGAAAATATATTTCCCACATCTAGCCCTGTCCAGTATTGGACCCGGTTTGGAGCATAAAAGTTGACATTTTTGAAGCTTGGCCTTTACTACCTCGGGTATTTCACCCTTAAATTAAATATGGTTAAAATTTACTTATAATCTAAGATATGCTTCTAATTGCCAGACAAATAACTTCAATAAATTAATTTTTTCAAAATGAAACAAATTTTAATGCTATTTTCAAACGCGAGGCTTTTAGTTGAGCTTTCTTCTCAGGTATTCCAAGCTTTTCGGCACGGGGGGTGTACATAACACTAAATATACATAAGCTGAGTATGATCAGGGGAACAAGTCATCTTCTCTGGCAGAAGATTATCGTCCCAAAAGAGAGGACTACAGCCGGTACGACAATCATATAAATGGCATATAAACTCATATAAACCATTTAATCGGTCGGATGAGAATGAAATCTTTCACCTATCTCCTCCGAAGAGGATTGGGTAAACTTCTACCAATCCTAATTAAAACTTTTACAGTGAGCTTTACATTAGGATATACCTACATATGTACAATCCCTAAGACATGGACAAAAAGTAAAGGCTGATTCCCGTCTCAGGTCATACTACCCCTCCGCCTGACTTCATTTGTTCATAAAGTATTGAAGAAAATAGTAGAAAAATATATTAAGGACGAAGTTCTTAAGGAGCATCCACCAAGTCCAAATCAATTTGTATACCAAAAAGGTAAATCAACAGAGTTAGCTTTACTAACTCTGACAAACCGTATGTAAAAAGCCATTGAAATCGTCCTACGTTCCTTGCTGAAGGGTCGATCAATAATTCCTAACTGGTCAAACATAGCATGGATCCAACCCATAATAGATGGATTCTGGTAAAGCTCCCAACTAGATAATAAAAACAGAGCTATGTGGTGTGATACTGAAGATTTACACCACCAGAGGTTGTCCGCAAGGAGGAGTACTGTTGAGTTACAAGATTACACTGATGGTAATCATTATCAAAGGTAAATATGAGCACTACCCTTTTAGACAGCTTCAAGAAACCTTAAGTTTTGTCTATGACTGGTGTGCTCTACGCAATTTATCAGTCAATCGCAGCAAAGCAACAATTATACATTTCACCAGAAAACGGAAAACGAGAAACACATCCTTATTCTCTTTGGTTTGGAGGTTCCAATGGCCAAAGAAGCTAAATATCTACATAACTCTCGATCGGAATAAGCATCTCAATATGGCAGTTCAGAAAAATACAGTAACATTGTGAAACTGTAGAAAACTGGTTGGCACAATTACATGGGGGAATCAAGCCAAACATAATGATTTAGGTTTATACATCAGTAGTAAGTGAGACCCACGATCATTTATGCTGTGTAGAAGCATTGTGGGTCATCAAGTGGCACTGAAAGCCATCTCATCAACTGAGGTCAACACGAAGTTAATTTCGGAGTGCATTCAAGCTTTACCAAACCTTGGTATAACTGATTATCAATAGTAACGACAGAAGGTCGTTGTCATATTCGAATATCCGCAGGATACTCAGGAATTAATAAGAACGACAAAGTAGGCCCACTAATTAAGAAGATAGTATCCACCCGCCTTATTGGATCGAAACGATTTTGCGGTGTCTTTTATAATACCGTGAAAGAATTACCATACTAAATTGGATCTACTACCAAATGGACCAGAGATGTAAATCAGTGGTAGATTCCCGACAACCAAAAAGATTCATCCTGGATCTTTTAAGGCTATCTGAAAATTAACTCAGTATCACTCTTAGAACATAATATCAAACAGGAATGCGGGTATTGTATAAAATTCGTGTACATGAGTGAATCTTTCTTCCCCTCATAGTATCTCGAAAGAGACGACCATAAAAAAGGACGCAAAATGCATAGCAAATGAGATGCAAGCACAAAAATGACAAGTAACGAGTGGGACGTTCAAATATAGAGAGTACAGAAAGCCGAATTTGACGTAGTCAGATTCTGGTTGTGTTAGAATCTGTTGCCGCTGTAGTGAGTGCTCAGTACAGTCGTGTGGTGAAATCAACATAAAGAGCGGGGCAACACTGCGGCTCCCACTGAAAATGCTCTTAGCCACTGTCACTACGCCAACATACCCAGGAGTTTCTCAGCTGTTTGAAATGTATACAGCTGAGCATACATTTCTCCAATTTTCCCTATTCAAGGACCCCAAAGAAAAGCCACGCTCATATACCACGAAATTTATAGGTATCAACACTTCCTGTTTTCTCTATATTCTAAGAGTGGAAGCAACGACGATAAAGAAATGGTAGCGCATAGAAATAGCCCTAAACTTGCACTCTTATTAAAATAACTTGACTAGCCCTTCATGAGTTCTGCTAGTTTTTCATACCCGCACTAAGCGCCAACACTAGAAAACTTGAGTTCAACACAAACATGGACAAGCTTAACTTAATTTGGTTTATCAACATTCCTGTTTGATATTATGTTCTAAGGAATCACTATAGGAGCCTTAATCCGACACTCTAAGCTCAACAAACACATGCATCGGATATCAACCATTGATGTGTGCATGTAGGTTATACGTCGAAGAGGATGAAACATCGGATAATGTCTTAGGCTAGTTCCACACGATTCGCGAATATCACCGAATATTCAGCGGGTGAAGGCGAAAACACATCGTTGTGTAGGAGATGGATGAAAACGACAGACGCTCTCGGATGATGGATACTCAGTATTCGCACATGTTCCGATTAGAGTCGCTATTTTTAACCCCAGTCGAACGGCTACCGAAACTTTCGATGACTCGTGTTGGATCGGCTTAATGTGAATGCAAGGAACATTACACAAGGTAGATTTTAAGCTTCTGGCTCATAGTTTCTAAAGCCAGCCTACTTCGAGGAAATTTCATCTAAAAAGATACTGCTCTTCTTAGAAAGAGTGGGATTATTGGATGAATTACAAAGAAAAGCAGTGCACAATAAGTCAATAAATGGCTGCAGTGCAAATAGATATTAGTAAATTCCTATATCAAAAAGAATAAAGGTCCTATGACTGATCTTTGTGGTACACCTGAAAACAACTCAAATTGACGGGATAAAACAAATTCAAATATCAAATGACTGGTGTTTCTCTTTTTGTATCTGACAATCTCAAATTCGATATATTGAAATACAATTTCATCAAATTATACATCACTTTCCTCACATTAGTTGCTAATCATTCTCCAGTTTCCTATTTGCAATAAAAAAAACAAAAAAAAAACAAAAACAAAACTCCATTTCATCACCAAAATATTATAGATTTCATTATTTAACTAACAATTTTGACTGCACCCAAAATCACCATTGTATAAAAATTCATTACATACTTACTTCATTCTCCCAAGGCTTTTTTTATAATGAATGTATTCTTTTTATTGTCAACAAAATCCGTCAGCAATTTATAAGTTTAAGCTAATGTGGCTCGAACTCAGTGCCCACCACAGAGCTGATTATTACTATTGCCCATTGATTATATAATCAACCGCGCCTAATTATTATTTTTATATAAATTCATGTATGTTGTCATAGCTTTAAATAAAAACAAATTTGCGTTTCACATTAGAAAAGAACATTATAAATGCCAAATTATCATGCCGCCGCGCCTTGGCTTTATTTTCAATAAATTTATCTGACAGTTTTACACTCCATTAAAAAATTAGTAAATAAAGTAATAAAAATGTTAATAAACATCAAAAGAAATTTGTTGATTTTCCAATTTATATTATAAATCCAACCCATCATCATACGGACATATTTCACATTTTGTCAACGGACACAAAATGTCTGTCCGTTTCGTCCGGTGACATATTTACAATTTCCGAAGCATCATAATTTTTAATTTAATGTCCAAGATGGAGGGTGATTTTTTTAAACATTATTATACACCACGTTTATGGTGGCAGTAGATGTACCTACATACAGTATCTATGTATATTCCGCACTCTAGTAAATCACATAATTACATAAATTTTGATAATAAAATGTTCATCAAGCTTTCAATATTTCATCTCAATTAAAGGGGATTTATCGCTTCGAGGGGAAAAGATATGTCCGCACAGTGCCAATAAATAACATGAAACCGCGACTAAACAAACTTTCACGTGTCATCGTAAATCTTTTTAAATCTTTTATAACGGGTCAACTGATTTCGTTTTATTTCAATTCACATTTATTTAGTCTCAGTTGGAAAATTGTGTTTGAAAAAATTTCATTTTTTATGTCGCGTTTTGAAAAATTCATTTCAGATTTATATTGAAAATTTTTATTGTGTATGCTTACAAAGAATTAAGGAGATGCCGGACCAGGTGTTGGACTGGTCTCATGTTTCAATTTACAAATTTGGACATTCTGTACATGGGAACAAAAACACAAGGCTCCCCCCTAGGCTAATCGGGCCTAGTTTCATATTAAGTATATCTCGATTTCTCACGATTTAATACATGTCCATTAATAAAACTCACCTTACCCTGTCACAGTTGATATTGAAACTGCACCCTAATTGGTGGACATTTGAAATGATACCATAATGAAATCGTGAAAACATCTCATTTCAGTCTATAGCAACACTTGATTTTTGTGTTTCGTGTCGAGTCGTGTTCAAATTTAGTCCACTCAACATAAATGCAACTCGCCATCGCCAACATACACTCTAAAAAGGCAATGTTGCCACAGCATTGGCCTGAGGGGATATACCTACATATAATATAGCAAAGGCGAACAGAGATAAAAACTGAAAAGAAAGACATTTGTCATCATCAGCCGGGGTCTTGACGACGTTATTGATCATAAATTCATGAGACAGTAATTGAATGCTTTCGTCGTCGACCGCTTGACAGCACAAAATAAACAAAATAATAATAAATATGCCGGAGAGGACTGACGGAAAAACTTTATTGGAATGAAATGAAAATTAACAGTAATTTTTTATGTTTGTATGAATGTTTGCGCCGGCGACTGGTGAATCGAGTTCATTGTTATTGAAATATTGAAGCCATTAATGGAAATATTACGACAATGACGACGACGACGATGGCAACGTTTCATATTAATGTCACCAACAGGCCACAGCCTATTATCTATATGTAGACGAGAAAGAAACTTGCGGAACGTTTGTTATTGTTTGATTGTCAATAAAGTAGTTATACGACATTTGCTTGGATGGTAATTTATTTTTTTTAATTTGTTAGCTTTTTTTTTTTATATTAATGGCTGCGGTTTTGAATTCCACTGTTCCATTTTAAATTGGACACATTTGATTTGATTCTTTTGAAAAAATTTTTGATATTTTTTTAATTTATCTGCCAATTTTAATATTGTGTGTGTCCTTGGGAGAAAAATTTATGAGAAACGAAAGGTGCAAAATCTGTGTATCATGTTGAATAAATATACAAGGTGTTTTCGTCTAGGTGATCCATAGAGGAGGAGGTGATAGTACTCACCTAGATGATCAAAAAGTTGTACGGCAGGAGGTACGGTCCACATCAACCGATTGGGAAATTCATAAAACAGCCTTTATCTTAAAAACTACGGTCACTGTCAGGAGCTCATCGTAGGTAGAATTTCATGGTATTTCCAACAACTGCTCAGTCAGCTCCGTACACTTCTGTTGGTTTAAAGTGAGTTCTGTTAGTTGAAAGTAAAAATTTCGGATTGTCTTACCACTTTTTTAACAGTTATTAGCTCATAGCTATTCAGGTATACCGAAATTAGACGATTTTTTTTTTAATTACGATTTTTAGTCACTAAGGCAACAAATTATCATTGAAAATAGGTTTTAGAATATGTTAAGAGCTCTTTAACGGCTGCTGATAGCATATAGGAAGGTCAAATTAATGTTTACAGTTTTTAAACAAAAAAGTTAAACTACCGTTTAAAAAAAAAAAAATGGTAAGAAAATCCGAAATTTGTATTTTAGACCAACACCACAACTCCGATGAGGAGAGGAGTACGGGGCTGACTATGCAGTCGTTGGAAATCCCATGAAGTTTTACATACAAGAAGATCTTGACAGCGACTGTGCACCCTGTACTTTTAATATACAGGGTGTTTTGTGAAAAATTAGCATAAATTCTTAATCACCCTGTATCCCCCAAACGGTTGATGTTAACCAGTCCCTCCAACCATACAATTTTTAGTTCGTCTAGTTGAGTACCAACTAGACGGAAACACCCTGTATCTAAACTGCTGTGACAATAGAAAAAATGAATTTAGTAAAATTTACCCCGGACCCGGTAGGCTCTGGCTCTCAGTCATTATTTTGCCAAATGCAACTTGCTTATTTTGCCAAAAGCAACTCACGTTTAATGATTGCTTACGGTTCATTTTCGAACTTCGCAGATATGACCATGGGCAAGATGTTATAACTTCGAAAGATTCGACTTTCGACCATTTATCGATAGTCGGTATGTTGTAACACTTTCGACAGGCGATAATTTCGATAGAATATCACTGAGTTTTTCTGAGAGTGATAGGACAAGCGAAGATTAAAAAATGTATGTAAAGTTTAAGAAATTAGATTTAAATGTTACATTTTTTTTAATTTATTCAATATAAATGGTTTTGTATATTAATTATATAGATTCTTCAAACTTGAAGTTATAAAATTTGTAAGAATATTTCTTGAATTCAAAAATCAATAAGGCAGTACATTTTCTTGGGCATATCCATAACATAATACCGCTACCTTAAAAATTTTCTTTTGTCCCAGTAATTAATTATATCGTCGTCATTTTCATTATCCTCCACAAATGAAGTCACTGCGCTTGAAAAATTCATAAATTCCAATTCTGTTATTATTAAAATTTATCAACAACTAGGAAAAGAATCTATAAATGTCAATTGTGCTAGGGGAAAAAATTCAGAAATAATTTCGAAACAAGCAAAATCGCCTGTCGAATGAAAATCTTATAACATACCGCCAGAGCAAAGTCTTCGCTTCGATGATCGCTTTCGATGCGAAGTTATAACATGTCGCCACATGTCTCGCTTTACTGCGATCAGCTGGTGGGGTGCCCGCTTACTCCATATTACAAGAAAAGAGCTTTAGTGTTCTTCTTTAACCTACTAAAATATAATGAACCATATTACCTTAGAGAAATGTTAATTTTACTAATTCACATCGAAACTGGAACGGTTTTTTTCTTCATTTTACAAGGCTAATCATGGAATACTCTCCCATCTAGTATCCAGCGTAGACTGACAATTCCTTTCTCACAGCGCTGTCCGTATCTGTACCTCAATACTACCTCACTAATTGTTTTGGCGTCTGTATCGGTACTGGCTGTACTACTGTAGTTTCAGTTAGGTTCAGTTGTTCGGTTCAGACGTTCCCTTTTGTTAACTGTGGATAGACTCGGGCGATGTAATCATTCTTAAAATATAGAAAACCAGTATGGGGTAGTTCCCTCAGGAGCAAAGATTGAAACTAGTTTCAGGCTGCCTCAATGATAACCAGACTATACGATTTGCCCTTTACGGTAATATCAACTAAACACAATATTCCAGATGAGCTCACTCCAGGTTGTCCATTGGTCAGGAAGTCCGAATGACACCCTACTTGGGAAGTCTTACTCAGAATTGAATTGCTGTAGCATAGGTCTTTTTGACAGACGTCAGGATGTTCAAATGACAATCTGCATCAGTATGGAGTTGCTGCAACACAGGACGACTATAGCATCAACCGTACTGAAAGCCTGGAGTTAATGTAGGTCTAGAATGGTATGTGTCTCCGTTGGCATAACCAATCTAGGTGCTTGGATCGACGAACATATACTATCAAGAGAAAAGTCTTCCTACCAGGCAATGAAAAACTGCTGTTGAAATGGGCATAATTGCTTTTAATAAGAATGACAAAACCAGAAAGCTTAATCGTGAGATTTTACTGTTAGATAAAACAAGCTTTCCATGTCTATGTATTATAAAAAAAAAAAAACACTGAAACCAACGAAATCTTAATTAAATTTGTAAATACGTAATTTATTTATGGCCCACCCTGTAGAATTATGACACACATTTCTACACAAAGATAGCAGGATTAAGGCAAACATAAAGAGTGAAATGATTTATAGTTACTCCCGACTTTCTTTCATTACACTCTAAAATTTTCCAATAAGGAGGAATGGAATTGGAATAAGAATTTTTTAGAAAACTTTTATTTTTACGATTCTATGTCAAATTAATAAATACAAGAGAAAACCGCCTCTTCCGGGGTTTGAACTCGGGACCTTCCGCTTTCCGAGCGACTGCTCTTACTCTTACTTGACGTAGAATCGTATAAATACAAGTTTTTCTAGAAAATTCTCATTCCATCTGTGACCGATTCTACAAGCTGCGAGTTCGATTCCAGTAACGGAAAAATAAATAAAAATGGATTTGACATATTTGAAATATTTTGCCATCGTGGACTAAAAATGCAAAATATGTTTTCTGAAATTGTTTAAATTTCTTGTGTTAGTTAAATTAAAATTCCATTCACAATATTTTCTGTGGCAGTTTTAATTAGTTTTGTAACACAAAGCCGGCTTTTGTCAAAAATACATGTAAAAATTACAGTGTGTAATATGAAACTCTACACTACACACTTATTCCACAGTGTGTAAAGAACGACGTACTTTGTTATTGAAAAATGTAAATATTTCCCATTCAGGAAAAACCACGTATATTTCTCTCTGTCACACACATACTCAATTTCCTTAAAGCTGTATACAATTCTTTCTTTCAAAATTTACATTCATTTTTTATTTTATTCTTTCTATTGAACAGCTGTTAAAGAGATTTCTCTGGAAGAGTATACGCTCGCCGGGCTATATGGTCCACTACATCTATGAATCCAGTTAGCTGAGGCTCGGAGAAAGGCATACGAAATATTATTTTCGAATTTAAAACTGCTAGATTTTTAGCGTAGTTATTCGTCTAGAGTACGAAAATGTCAGACTCGGTCCAACTGTGTCCCCACATCCTTATTCGATATTCTATTTGTGTTTTTTCTTGGTGTAGATATAACAAAGGTTTTTGTTTTATTTACTCCAAAAACCAAAGAAAACCTGTCAAAATCTACCTAGGTATCCATAAATTCTAACACACAGAGTGTTTTACGTGTGCGCAGATTAAGATTTATTTAAGTTGATAATTTACTACAGCTCTGTAACTATTTATATATTATTTAATTAAATAATAAGTTTTATTTTTTCGGCTATAAATTGTCTAAGAAGTCTGTTTTTAAGCATTTATAAAGAAATACAGTTACAGAATATCTTAATTGCTCTATAAGATCGAAACAACACTTAATTTAGATCAATTCCGAGATCTACTCTTACCTAAATATTGGGCACAATAAATTGAAAAGAACTAAAATGGAAAATCGCTCTTTTAGCCATTTTGAACAACAGTAAAAGCAAAAAAAGTCAGAGGCTTCTGGAGCATAGAATTTTTCGAGATAGTTCATTGTATCTGATATTTTATGGTTAATTAATTGAATGTGTAAGTTTTTACAACTTCTAGTGGATGGTTTAAGTAGTCTGACCTTTAAATAGCTTTCTGCCTAATAATCAAACCGCTACTGATTTTTTCGACATTTTATATATAGATAGAAAATAAATTATTCCCAGAAGCTTAAACATTTAGAGATAACATACATCCAAGTTTTAGCTGATTTCCTCTAGAGAGTATGGGGAATTAATGATGGAAACGCCTAATATCAGTACTGGATACGTATCGCCCCTCCCCTCCTTCCCTCCCACCTATATCGACTCTATTTTGGGAGTCCTAAATTCTATGTTATGGTATGTATACAACGAGGCGCGGCTAGGCTAGAAAATCTAGTTATATCTTGCTCAATACGTTTACAGCAAGTGGGCATATTGCAAAGCCGCTTACACCAAATTTTGTATAAGGATCTTTTCCTAAACGCTTATAAATTCCAATCCATAAATTATTCCAAACGACGAACAAATGCAACCACTTAGTGAACAGGGAGTGACTATAGTTGGTATATAGTTTTACGACTGTTGGCAAAACAAAAAGAAATTCAATGCAGCTTTTGACAGTGAATGGATGCGTTAGCATGCGAATGATACTTTTTGTCTAAGTGGATGCTTTAAACCTGCATGATTTTTATTTTCAACACAAGATAGCACTACATACCGCCTAGACTCGTCTTTTAGTTGCACTCTCTAGTTGCAACCCTAATTAACTAAACATAGTGATTAAAGATTTCCGCATTATTTTTAACCCTGTATAGGTATAATGAATCGGTCCATCATAGTTTACAAAGATTAGCTTATTCTGGCCTACACTATACGAACATGTTGTCCTTCCGCCTTATTCTGAGAGATTTATTCCTCAATTTTTTAATTATAATGAAGTCTCATTACTTTAAGGATATGGCAAAAGTTAGCGACATTCAAATATAACTAAGCCCATAATAAAATAAAATAAAGGCTTTCAAGAGAGGAAAAAGAAATTGATCAGTCGAAATTCAATGAAGTTAGTGGCAAGGTGAGTTTGAATAAGTCAGCGAAAGTTAGCGAAAGTTAGCGAAATACATCTATTGTTATTTTAACGTAGCTAAATGTTTTCGTAAAGAAATTTGGACTGACTTCAGTTCGCTTAATCTGATTATAGTTGGAACGTTTATGTAGACATTCTCCAAAACATACTAATTGTCTTCGCCTTTGATAAAACAGGGTGGTAATTAATTTATCTTTTGAAAGAAATTGAAATGAAAACCGTTTAGTTAAACCTAAAAAAAAAAAATATATTGATTAAAAAAAATAAACCCTGAACTATTCTCATTCACACAACAGACAAACCTTCTTTAAGAGATCGTTAAAATAAAAACAGCACAGATTTCGTCAAAAATTTCAAAAAAAATTCCTAAATTTAAAATAAAAATATCATTTTGATTGGAAACTAAAACAAACAAAAAAACAACAAAACAACGCTGATAACATTGAAAAAAGAAATAAAAAAAACTGGTAATTTACGAGCAACAAGTAACAACTTTTATGTTAATGGACCCAGTGCCCACCCCCGCCGTATACCCCCTTACGGTGGCATTATCTGTCCAATGACATCTCATAAACATTTGTCAAGAGATCAAAAACTATGATCTTTCGGCCTGTATAAGGCAAGCTTATATGCAAATAAAATTCAATCTTAGTGCCATGGGAAATGAGACTTTTGTAAATTGTTTTTTTTTTCTGTTAATTTTTTGTTGCTTCTTCTTCTACGTCGTCTTCTCAAAATTAATTAGTCCGCGTGATGTATAACTAATGTTGATCAATAAAATTTGTTACTAGAACGTTGATGGTGAAGCAGTTAATATATTTTATATAAAAGTGTTTTTGTTGCACTCTATAATAGCAGAGCGGAGGCCCAAGACCCACTTTAATTAACGACGTGATTCCATCATCATATGGCAGTGAAACGTGTTTTGCATTTTGAAAATCGCTAAAATATCACGTCGCGTTCGTCTCTCGAGATAATTTTCATTTCAATTTTTGAATAATTCATGAAACTTAATGCGAACCTGGTCAACCTAATTGATGATCAGTCGATGATAGATAGCGCGATAATAAATGGCTTTCGTAACGACAAGTAGGCGATTCTAATGATCTTTGATCGAGAGATGATTCTAAACTTGATTCAAAATATCATACAAATTGCGTGGGATTTTCTTTGTGAGAGATGCTAATTTCTGTATCATCAGCATCACAACGAGTTGGATTTATTTTTTCTTGTTTTTTTTTTCTACTTTATTATATCAATGAAACGCGGCAGAGATGCAAGACCATTCCATATGCCAACATCCATCTATCGAAACAAAAGATTTGTGGGGGCTGCATAACACGTATACTCTACATATATAGACATATTTATATCCACACTATAACTAGTAGATATATCTTGAATATTTCAAAATTTTTAATGTGAATTGGGTTAAGAGAGTCGTAAAGTTGATTTATCGTGGAATATTACTAAAAAACAAAAAACAAAAAAAAAATCCAAACAAAACAATTCGCTTAATCTTATATGACCGATGGTGAATAGAGAAGACTTTATGGACTATAGCGGAGCGGAATTCCAAGTTATTATTATTTTTTAATGAGGAACAAAGATAAAAGCGCCTTCTTAATGGTGTTGACACTGAAATTGTAGGTTGGGATTTATTATTAAAATTTATGTGAAAATTATTAAGGAAGCTCATGAAAGATTGCATTATTCGTTTCAACGTTTATTGCTTTTATATTGATTGCTGGTTTTGATTTGAATAGGAATTTTATGACGGTAAATAAAGTGATGTCTATCGCACAAATGGTTTAATAGATTTTTCTCGAATAAATATGGTTAATTATTACACACAGATGCTGAGCATCATCATCATTTTCATATTGTTTTAAGTATTAAATAAATTTATAGCAGACGACAGGGAAATTGTAAAGAGCATGAGAGAGATTTTAATTAGTCTTTTTTCTTCGACCTATAAGGGGTTATATCGATGTTAAACTTGAAATGGTTTTCTTTTTTATATATGGTGCCCAGAAATAGCATCATTATTAAGATTCAGTCATAGTCTAGTATAATCTCTCCTTATATCGTACAAGATCGACGAACTTATTATAGTATGTCTCACAATTGGAGGATATAAGAATGAAATTTCTAGAGCTTTGATTGTAGTTAGGTTCTGGGTGCAGTGAAGGTTAGCTGGCCTCCCACAAAAGTGTGGTGGAACTTTTTACGAAATATTTCCAGTTAATTTTCTACATCAAGATCATTGAAATCTGTACTGGGCTGGGGTAGGTTAAATGTAATTCGAATGCTAATCATCTGTTCGACTAGCTGTCTAGCTGTCAGCATCACATACAAAATATAAACAGCTTCTACGGAATTTGAAAAAAAAAAAAAAAAAAAAATCTGAACATCACGCTACTCCAATTAAGTAAAGAAAATCAGTGTTGCATACAGCAAAAAAGCACCAGGAATTCTTTGGAGAAATTAGGCAGTGGATATACTACGATCATAGGGTACATCACTTATTCATGCACTCGATTCTTTTTGACCGTAGTGTAACATTGGACGAAAACAATATTGCTCACAGCCTAATTCGGTTCTCATAACAACTTTCAATTTACTCCAGGATATCCCAAATGCTGCGACTTTTTGCATAGAACTGTTCTTCTTCAAGTGATATTCCAACTTAACGATCACCTTGTAACTATGTGTAGATGGTGGGTAGGAAAGCGGGGGGGGGGGTCTTTCTTCCAAGCTCTGGTCTCTATCAAAGCTTCAAAATACGTTTCACTTTAACTTTTCAGAGGCGACTGATGCGCAGGTCTCCGTTTGTAGCGTTTTGTACATTAAGAAGGTCCCGCCACCGACGAGTTGAGAAAGGCATTCACTAAGCAGCTATCGGCCAAGGAGGGACTCTTCGAGTTTTTCTGGATTGTGCCTCTCAAGGGCATGTACATTGCATATTGGAGAAATACTATGGATCAAACTAGGACATCAAGTATTCTCTGTTTGTTCTTTCTTTGGAAAAACTATTTTAAATCCTGATTGTACAGGAGTTAGCATTTGATTTGATTTCAGGTAAAGTAAGATCTGCTCATGAATGCGTTCCTCAAGCGTCTTGGAAAAAAAAAATAGAATAATGATAGGTTGTATATCGCTGGGACAATTAGTAAATGTGGTTTTAGCAAGGAACGACATAATCGTACTTTTCTTAATTTTAGAAAAATTGTGAGGATGTCAAACTAACTCGTGTGAAAGAAGAAGAAGAAAATTTGTAAGCTACTACCTCTCTAACACTGTCTTGGCCATTAAGATCAACGCTACTTCTGAGCCATATATCACAACCTGCCATATAATTGCTTGGGGGATAGTGGTCCCTTGACTTTTGGGAGAATGCGCGATAATTAGGGGCGGCGATGAATAAAAAAAAAAAAAAAAATATATATTAAAAGTTTTTTTTACATGTGTATTAAAAGGAATGAAGCGCATAAAATTAATAGATACAATAATTATTATAAAAAACAATCTAATTATAGTTAAGTAGAAATTAATAATTAACAATTTCAAAAATAGATGTCACTACTCGAAACCAGATAATCACTTTGGCATGATACCTGCTCAATGGTAAAACAGTAATGTCCTAAGACTTTGTCTTCTTAGCAAGTTACTATCAGTAAAAAAAAAATCCTCCACAACTAAACTTTTCTTTTTATATATAGACCTTCAGCATCCTTCACATTTGCCCACTTTGATTGAAAATCAAAAAAACTCTGTAAGCTACTAAATCAAGGCGTACAATTTTTTCTACTATAATAATTCTCATCTGTCACTCAGTGGGACATAAATAAAGCAATCAACACTGAAATAACAGTTTGTGTGCTATTAAAACCCTTTCACCGCCTGGTCAGTGTCACATTATTAATCGTAGACGTCGGTCAATATATTTTCTCACCCCATATTACTCTTTTTCTCTCTCTCTCTCTCCAACTCTCTTTCCCTTCTCCATTAGTATGTGTCATGTCAAACAGCACTCAACCGGGAAAATTCAAAAGCGCCTAAAATGAAAACAACTCCCCAACATTCAGAATTTATATACGGAAAATATATGAGCAATCCCTGGCTCCCTCCGAGAGTCCCCTGTCCTTTTGTATATACCATAATTTAGCCTAGTTACATTATTCTTTCCCGTACCCCGGTTGAAACTGTACCGACATCCACACTCTTGGACAAACAACCGAACCAAACAACAGCTGTAAACTACGCTGAAATTTACTGCTCATTTTTAAATAAAATTTATTTGGTATGCAGCAATAAATTTATTGATAATGGCGCTGTAATGTGACGTTTGCGACGGCAGGCGGCGGGCAATAGAATATTCACTTTAACCGAGAATAGAATAGACACAGAGCGTACACACATTTGTGGACTTGGATTTTAACAATATGAATGGCAAAAACCTCCTTGTTAATCGATCTTTCTGCCTGCTTGTAACAAATTAGGAAATTAATAGTGGACACAGCGGACGTGTTTCGCGAAGTTGTGAACATTCAGCCGAATGGTGACATCATGCGACTTAATGAGAAATTTATGTGCCCGCATTAATAGCCGGAAGTTGTTAGGTGTTCATTTCTCTCCGTGTAATCTCAAAGGTATTTAATCGTTAGTCTAATATGAAGCTCAGTCAATTGATGATTTTACAGTTATAATGGGAAGTACCTACCAAAAATAGAATTGTACTAAATTCAAATTATTACATACCACAATTGAAAAGCCACAGACTTATCTTATCAGGCCGAGTCTATTCGAGCCTTCACCAGGATCATCTTCCTTCTCTGTATCACAATCTTTTCTCTTCTTCCCATTCTTATGGCAGTTTTTCCGGCCTAGTTATTTAGTGGTTAGTTCTACATGTTTTCCTGTGATGATCATTCTTGTGTCATCTGTTCTATGGAAGCCTTCTAACCGTTGAAGATTCTCTCAAGATTTCCAGTAGAGTATTAATATCTTCATTGAAGCAGCAAATAGGTAATCTATCAGGCCTTTTCGTATGAAACTTTGGATATACCATCATAACCATGTACTTTTTACGGCGGAACTTGAAAATTTATTCTGGTATTCACTTCCCATTTTTGTTTTTGAACTAATGAATCAATGCGGATCTGCAGAAACTATATACATAAGTGGTCTTAAATTAATGAGTATTCACTGAACTTATCAAAATCAAACTGTTTAGCAATTTATAGACGTGCTCTAGAGAAATCCGAGTTTCCTCTTGTGTTCTAGAACAACACAGTCTTGGAATATGTTGACCCAGTCAAAAATTTTGAAAATCAAGTTTAATTCTAAGTTCAGCAACTGCACCTATACTTTGTTGCAAATATGATGAGAAAGATATATGGTGTTCTGCGGCAATTGTGCATTAGCTCAAGCTCTATGTCAGTGGATTTTAAATTGAAGTTGGCTAATATCCTAAACAGACTGTCACCATAATGACTTAACTTTAAAATAAATTGAGTCAAATGTGCAGTGTGTAACAAAAATAAAGTTCATCAAGGACCCATTTTGAACATTTCGCTTCATTTTCAAATGGACCAAATTTTACTCCATTTAGTGAAATTGCAGTAAAAGTGCCACCTATACCGTCCCGTAAATCGAGCTGAATTAAATTTATTGGAAAGTTGATCGTGAAAGAAATTTCTTTGCTCTCTTCTCTTTCTGGCCTCGTTTCAAAAACAAAATTTTTCGTCTACTAAATACTTTGCCCTTCAGTAAATACTCGCAAATTTTCTTGATTATCATTCAGTTAAATTATTAAATCGTGCCATGATCTTTATTCACACTGAAGAGCTGTCAATGACATTCGAAATGAAATAATTTTCAGTGGAAAGTGGTAATGTGTTTTTTACTCTTTCGAGACCCGTACAAAATACAAGTCTACAGGCAATTCTCAACCTACTGGATATGAGCAGAGAAAATTACAAAATAAGTGCCGAAGAAATAATTTTCATCTATAGTCTGTCACCACTTCATTTTCGTGAAATGTCTGAATTTCAAATTAAATCACACAGTCAGACTAGGGTTTTAGCATAGATGGTACAAGAACTAGTTATCGCATGCAGTACCACCAAAAAAGTATACAAAATTTATATGGATCACAACATTTGAAATGATGTCTACGTCGAGTGATTCATATTTTTTCATATCTGAAGTATTCAGGAAGTCGATCAAATGTATACAAAACTGTTATTATAAGAACATTTGCTTTCGGCATGTTCTAAAACATGTTATGGTCCATTCCATAATGCACTACCCATTTCATAATCTGTATAGTCTGCTCTAGTATGCCATGCGACATCTAGTTCTTGTGCCATCTATATTATTAGTCAGTAATTGTACCATATTTTACATATATCAGTCTAATATTCAGTAAACTTGATTCTGTATGTCAAAGGGAATTAAAAGTTGCGTTCAATGATGTTAATCGATACATTTATATGTTCCCTCGTAGCCCTCATATATCAGTGTATGTAGCATCGATCCTGGGCATATCTCTTGAAACGAATCTAGCTAGACGTCAACTTATCTTTTTACAAAAGTTAATAAATCATAAAAAAGCCCAGCTTACTTATATGAGAAATTGCAGTTCTTGCATTCAACCAGAAATCCTCAACTTATTATACCAAGATACATCTCACAGTATGTCCAGGCTGCTCGTAAACGGAATTATAATATAATAATACTAATATGTATTCATGAAGATGTACAATTTTATATTATATGCTTCCTATCTAAGGTGCTGGAAAAAATCATGTCTAAACAAATACAACAGTATCTGTTCCAAAATAATTTTCTCAGTCAATGGGGTTCTGGCTTTCGTGCTGGCCAGAGCTGTAAGATAGCTCTGTTAAAAATAACGACTGATATTAGAACTGCCCTTGACAATGATCATCTTGTGTTCTTAGTTGTTCTAGATTTCTCCAAAGCCTGCGATACTGAACTGTTTGATTTTAGTTC
This sequence comes from Dioctria rufipes, assembly GCA_963924295.1. Classification (NCBI taxonomy): domain Eukaryota; kingdom Metazoa; phylum Arthropoda; class Insecta; order Diptera; family Asilidae; genus Dioctria; species Dioctria rufipes. Next base: position 15,871,765 of record OZ002744.1, on the reverse strand, counting down.
CCCTGCTTCCAAATTTATTAAAAGCATCTTATCTAATCGTTGCCAGCGGGTCAATGTCGCTAATCTCGTCTCCTCGAGAATTAGTGTGATATGTGGCGTGCCTCAGGAATCTATCTTGGACCCTCTCATGTTTAATTTGTTCATCAACGATTTACTAACTGTTGTTTTACCTTGCACACTTCATATGTATGCTGATGATGTCCAACTTAGTCGTCCCATCGGCTTGGTTGAAGATAGCGTTAGCAGGTTGAAACAGGATTTGGAACGAATTCACGAGTCGTATATCGTCAATGGCCTCTCATTGAATCCTTGTACAGACAAACTATCGATCCCTCACACCCACCCCCCATTCTTCTGGAAGGTTCTCCAATTTCCTTTGTTTGTCGGGTAAAAAATTTGGGTTTATTCTTGAATTCTAGAATGGCTAATGTAAAGCCGATAATTAGAAAAGTGTGCGGAGTTCTTAGACGGTTGTGGTTGTACGCCAATATTCTTTCAACTACTACACGCATAAATCTAGTGAAGTCTTTTTTATTAACACATTTTACAATTGGAAACTGGAAGTAACTTTTAATGATTGCACTAGATTTGCATTTGGTTTGCGTAAATTTGACCACATTACTCCGTTTAAGAATAAAATCATTGATTTCTCTCTGGACATTTACTTACTGCGTAAAGCATTACTATCACTATTACTATAGAATTATAGATTGTTTTGTTTAATGTACTTAAGTAAAGACTTTTGTCTTATTGTACTATTTTTTAAATACATAATTTTAATTGAAGTACTACAATTTAACCAATTTAAGGATTTTTATGTATAATTGCGACTGCGCATATAAGCAAGATTAAACTAAAAAAATAAACTAAACCAAGAAATTATTCAATGTATTAGTCCAAAAATTAAAAACAAGCATAAAACTACGAAATAGGAAAAAGAAAAAGACCGGCCAAGTGCGACTCGGACTCGCGCACGAAGGATTTCGTACCTACCATCGTACAAAATTTAACACTATGTATACGCCAAAAACACGTTACTTGTATGGGTCCACTTTAATTTTTAATTTTATTTTATTTTTCTTATTTGTTGTTATAGCGGCAATAGAAATACACACTCTGTGAAAATTTCAACTGTCTATATATTACTTATTATTAGTAATAGGGTTCCCATTTTTACCCTTTGGGTACGGAAACCTAAAAAAAATTATCAAAAGCATACAATTTTATGAAAAACAATATACTCGTAAAATAAAGAATAGGTCATGAGATAGTAAATGAAATGCAATGCCGAACTATATTCTAATCCATGCCAACCGTAGGAAGAACTGAGAACCGATATTTGATTAGCTTCTTGAATATGTGGAGGGAACTAGCGTTTTGGATATTTACTTGTAAACTATTCCGTAATCTAGTTGCCCGAGCAAAGTAAGAACATTCATAAGCAGTTGGAGTTTCTAGAAGAACGTAGATATTGTTTATAAGAGAACAAATAGCTAGGCGTGTATGCAACGTAAAGTTTACTAAAGCAGGTACTGTCCACTTTTGGATATAAGTATTATGTTTCCAAATGGTTTCAGTAGAGTTTCCACAAATTTTTACCATATCGCTCTAAACATAATCGAGGCGTTTAGCCACAGTTACCTGAGTCCTCTATAGATCTTATTAAGGATTGAGCTAACATAATCACAGCATTTCAGTGATGAATTTATAGTCATTCCAGAACCAACTAAAGACAGAAGAGAGTTGTTAAGTAAAATATCAGGATATTCAATAATACTCAGGTTGCTCTTTTTGATAATAATATAGTGAGATTTACTTGGTTTGAGAGTCAAATGGTTTGATTGTGCGAATTGATGTATCTTTTTTAAATTACTATTTACTCGAGCAAAGCAATCCTCTATCAGACTGATTGGTCTGCTGAAGTAAACCTGGACGTTATCAGAATACAAGTGAATATTAATATCCTCCACAGTTTCAAACGTCCCAATATTGACCCCTGCGGAACGCCACAACACAGTGGAAGGAGGCCTGAGAATGTATCGTTTACGTTTAACTGTTGACAAAAAACTTTGAATTAATTGAACAGCAGTAGAGGAGGAATTCCGATTGCCATTTAGTTAAAAGAACATTATCTTCTAAAAGTTTAGACATCTGGGTGTCCATTAGCTTTTCCTGAGCTTTGAAGAGAAAGGACAATAACTAATTATAGGCCACCTTGGTAGGATTAAATAAATTCGAGATAAGAGAATTAAAAGCTACAATCACTTACGTACTGTCAAAATTTAATAACTACATATTAAGAACATTTAATAATCATCAATGCAACCAGTAAGGATTTCAGGTTTACTATACAATCTATATGAGATCAGTTGGATTTCAACACCAATATCTTTGAATTTATGACTCATTTATTGTTACTGAATACAATATCCCCAAAATTTTAATGAAGTTTATTGTGATGACGGTTGACATCTACTTGCCAAAATTATTTTGCATATAGTTTGAGTCAAAAGGTATTTATTTTTTGAGTACCCATAATTTTCAAGTATTTAGGGTTAACATCTTTTACGTCTTTTTATTAAATCAAATTCACTGGGAATGATACTAGATCTATAGAAGATTTCCCAGTAAACAATGTGGTGATAAAAACGGCAATACAAATTTTGTTGCGCTTTTATTGCCATAGCGATGTTTTTTGGCAATAGCTCGAGAATTAAAATCAATTAGATTTCCGGAAACATTGATATTGATCCACGAATCGCTTTCGTTTTGCTAAATTATTGCATATGATGAGAGCGACATGTATATATACTATTTTCTTCAGCTTAACAACTTCTTTCATTTTCTTCAATCTGGATTCCGATCAAAACACTCCGGCATTACCGTATTATTAAAAATAGTAAATGAGATGCGGAAAGCCTTGGACTCAGATAATCTAATCATTTTAGTTCTACTGGACTTCTCTAAGGCTTTTAACACTGTTGACCAAACGATTTTATGGAAAAAGCTGATTACAAAATTAGCATTTGCATAGTTAATTGACAGATCGTCTACAACAGTATACTCTAATGGCAGGTACTCCTCCTACCTCAGTGTCAATCGTGGAGTTCCACAAGGATCGATTCTTGGCCCATTGCTTTTTTGCATGTACATAACTGATATCTTTGAATTTATCTCCCATAGTGAGCTTTATCTATATGCTGACAACGTGCAATTACTTCTCTCCAGACCTCTTGGTCTTATTGATGACAGCATAAGTTGCATTAACGAGGATCTCGTATGCCTTAATTGATGGGCAATTCAAAATCAGCTTATGCTTAACCATCAAAAAACGAATGCCATAATTGTTTACAGGACAAATCTCGACAAAACAAGTTTTCCCCTATTATTTCTTAATATCAAATATTCAATGGGTTGAATCCCTTCGTAACTTAGGTGTTATATTCAATCATACACTTACCTGGTATGATCATATCAACAGTATCGTACGTAAAATATATTTTGGTCTCCGGACGTTGTGGGCTTCCAGTCAGTTCACTCCTCTAATCACACGCCGGCTCCTGACTCGTTCGTTGCTCTTACCAATAATCACTTACGTATGTGAGATCTATGGTTAGCTAGAACATCGGAACTTCAACAAATTGTCACTTGCGTTTAACTCTATAATCCGATACATATACAATTTTCGTAGATTCGATCACATTTCATCTTATGTAAACACTGTGCATGGTTGTAACCTTTCCTCTTATTTAGACTTTCGCTCATTGATAACGTTGATAAAAATCATGAAATTTTGTTGCCCGGGTTTCCTTTTTGATGATTTCCTGTATTCTTCATCTAGAAGAACTCTTAACTTAATTTTACCTCGATCTCATGGATTAACAACCAAACGCCTGTTCTTCAATCACACCTTTAAGCTTTATAATGTCTTGCCGCATAATATTAAACAGCCAATAATATCGGACTCTTTCGGTGTTATTAAAAGGAATGTATATACCTACATTAATTCACGTAATATTTCATAGAGACTTACATAAATAGTTTATCACTCTTCTTGCGCGCCACTACACCCTAGGTTTGTTCATTTACTTATTTTTCCCTTTTTTTTGTTCTTTTCTTTTTTCGCTTTACCTCTCACTCTTTTCAAATAACTTGAACTTATTTAAACTTATACATACTTTAAAAGATGCGAACCTTAAATGTATAATTGAATTAATGACTATAAATAATAATAATAATAATATTTCACTACTCTCTTTTGGAAGTTGCGGAATTTTCAGTTGTAGAGTAGAGTAAAAAAAAAGAGTGAAAGTAGAAAAAATTGCAAACCTAAAAAATGTAAGAATATTTATCACCATAACGATCATAAAATGAGTCAATTACACGATTCATATGCGATGCGATATTTATCCCCGTTAAACTAAACGGAAGCGATAACTACTTATATAATTCCAACAACAGAAAATAACTTTAATGCGATAAAATCGCAATTCGCTTGCGATTGAAAATCAAAAGCAAGAGGATAAGAATATTTATCGCCATGGCGATCACTAAATGATTCGCCTATACTATTCATATGCGATGCAACATTTATTTCTGTCAAGTTAAACGTAAGCTATAAAAACACATTATTGCGGGTAATAAAAATGCTTGTTGTGGCAATAAGAAATCATTTGCTGGATTTTTATTTTTAAATTTCTCCTAACAAGTCAAAAATTCAGTAAATGTAGTTAGAATAAAATTTTGAACCCACGTCTCATCAAATACATAAAATATCCAGCACTGGAAGTAAAATTAAATCTATTTAAAGCCATTAAATAGAGGCTTATGAAAAAAGAAAAAAAAAAACTTCAATTTTAATGAAAGCCACACTTTAACGACAACATTTTAAACAAGATTTGTATACGCAGACGCGCACCACTCATTATTCGCGGGATTGTACATGCGCAAAGCATCTATAGTAATTAATATTATCCTCAGACTCACAAGAATTATAATATTAATCATTTGCGAAATTTGTATATCTACCCACTTAAAATCCCCTCCCTAAAGGACTTATCGACATCCCAAGTGGATAATTAATGCGACATCTAAAAGAAATGCGCTCTGTGTCTAAAGACGCTAAAATGCCTGCCTTAATGCCCGAGCATGAAAGATTTGTGTCGAAAGTATGCAACGGATGTCAGCATAAAACACGCTCCACGAATGCATAAACCGCGAAAGATAATTATTTCAGCACTTTACAACTCGATAAGAGGCGAACGAAGCCACACAAATATACTCTGCAGGAGGCAGTGGAGTTGGGGGAGGTGGTGGTGGAGAAGAAGGAGGAGGAGAATGCAATTTTCTATCGTAAATCGCGTGACAGTAATCTATTCATTAGTGTCTCATCACATTTGCGTTTTTCACTTGGAAAAGCGCAGTAATGGGAATCTTTGCATATATCGCGCTTTTATGTGTACATATTTACATACATTTTGCACATATATATTTATGTACATGTAGCACTTCGTGTGTGGAAAGTTCACCGTCACCCTGTAGATTTGCATGCCACTGACTCCTCTGGTCGTTATTCTAGTGCTCTGTTTCTGGCAGCCAGAAGCTTGTCTCCTATGAATAGTGGTGTGAACACTAAGTGAATGCATATTCAAAAGTCGGAAATGCATCAGAGCCAGCTGTCTTTTGGAAAAATTTCGCGTCACTTTATTTCAAGTCGTCGTCGTCGTCGTTGGTTGTTTAATATGAGAAGAATGGACGGAAGTATAAGATGAGATCCTTTCATCATATTTTCAAAAGTGGCGAAAAGATTTTGAATATAAAATTTTATAAAATATTAAATAAGTATACCTGGGAGAGGGAGAGAATACTTAAATGCAGATCGCATACAGAGGATGCACAATTGCAACAGGTTGTGGAAAAGTTTAAGGAAATTTAGCTTGCTACAAATATAATGACAACACCTACAAAATTATCGATAAATGACGTTTGTGGGCCTTTAATTTCATATAAAAATATGATGTATGTGGGGTTATATGACCCGATATTCTAGTTTATTTCATAGGAAACTCATTTGGTTTTTTAAGCCATCGTTTATTTCTAGAAATCTAATATTTCGGTCTTTGGTGTAGGCCATTATCAAAATTCTTTCTGACACACCAAAGTTCTCTAGCCTTGATAATGGTCTACAGCATAGACCAAAATATTGGATTTCTAAAAAGAAACGATGACCAAAGGAGTTTTCTATGAAATAAACTAGAATACCACACATACTATACTAGAATACCCCACATACTATACATCACATTTTTACAAAATTCAGATTTTTTTTTTCAATTTATTATAAAACTGTCGTGGAAAACAAAACCATTTAAATCGAGACGTTACAATCTATAGAAAAAAATTAGATTGATGTAAGCTTCTTTCCAAAAATATGAGAACGAACAAATTTTCTGGTGAAGGCGATTTCATTATCGTCATCGTATTAAAATGAATGTAAATCGGGGCGAATAAATGAAATTTCGAATGAACTAGCTCCCAATATTTTAATCAGTGAAGTATTAAAATTATCTAACTATGCCTTTTCTTAAATGGAGAAATTTTTAAATAAAAAGCAAAAGCGGATTATGACAAACTCTCCTGATTTTACAAATTTGATATACCTACCTCAGGTGCGGCATTCCTCAGGGCTCAATCTTGGGGCCTCCACTATTATTGAATGACTTTATCAATGATTTACCAGTCGTCTTTGCAATTGTTTTAGTATGCTAATGAACCAACGCCCCAAATTTACTTTAGTCGTCTAACAATAAGTGATCTATTTGATTGGATGATTGCATAAACCTCATAGAATTAATTATCGGAAACAAACGGAAGAATAGAGTAAACACCAGCACTAATAATTTGTTCACGTGCTTTCGAACAATAACTGGAGAAGATATTTACTTGAAGAGCTGAAATTTCGTAGTAGGATTTTTTATAAAAATTGGAAAGTGAAATCAGGCAACAGTTTCATAAGGTTACCATAGACCCTGTTTCAACGGGTTAAGATAAGGGGAGATATATAGGGTTTTTCCAAATGTCTTTCATTATTGCATTAGTCAACTTACTGCCCTTGCTACACACACTCTGCAATGCTTGAAAATGGAATGAAAATAATAGTCAATAAAAAGTCATGCTGCCTCAAAAGTTGCCTATGTTGCTTTCCAATTTTAATTTACACTTCATTTTTGTCCCCAAGCATCATTCTACCAACAAGTTTCGTGCGGCAGAGGAAACATACTGATCCATCCAAACAAGCTCATATAAAATTTTAGTTTTTTGCTGTATTTGGACAATGCTTGATGGTGCATTAACTTAAGGTAGGTACGGTTACACATTTCAATCCTTGCTGAGCATCTTTTAAGGTTGCAGTTGTAAAAGCTGCAGTGCTGTTTACATTTAGTGTAGCCTGCAGTTTTTGCTGTGCTGAGCTCAGAAGCTGCAACTTTTTGCAAAAATTTGTAAAGGTATTTACACATGCAGCAGATTTTACTGTGCCAAGCTTTTATTAACAATTGTCTCCAGTTAAACTCTGACGTATTTCGATGATCCAGAAGGGCAAGCAGTCACTTGTTTAGCTTTAATTTTAATAAAAAATTGCAGTAAAAATCTTAAAAGGAAAAGGTGTTGGATGAAAATAAAGATAGTTAATAAAGAGTTTAGTGGAGCCGTAAAAAATTTAATGAAAAGATTACGTATTGGAGATGAAATGTTTTATAAAAATTTGTTACGATTTTTACACGACGGATTTAAAGAATTTCTAATGAGAGTGATTTCTCTTGAGATTTTTAGCAACAGGTAAACTTTTATGGAATTATTTACATAAGTTATTATTTTCAAGTAAAAAAATATTAGAAAAAAAGTAACTGTGAATTTTGAAGAATTTGGTCACTTACCCCACAAATTTAAGCAACATCTTAAAAAACTGCACGCGCAACCGCAGCAAAAAATTTCAACCGAACTTATATTTTTATACTGCGCCTGGAAACTTTTATTTGGATGTTTACATATTCCAACTTCCGAGAATACGGCAGCATGAAAAGTTGCAGGCAATCGAACTGCAGGCGCAAGTATTTGGGTCTCAGAGATGTTTACACATTGCAACCTTCGAGTAGCGCAGCTTTTTGTACTGCGCTGTGTAACCGTACCTTTAGAAAGCTGAAATTATGTACATGAACCCAGTTAGGACGAGTCAGTATGGTATCGTATGAAAACTTGTTAGTAAGAATATGGTTACTTAGGAGAAATGAAGGAAACATCGCCCTAATTACAGCTTTCGTGAGGCAGAGGCAGCATACTAATCCATCTAAACTGGATCCTGGCTGTGTTAGGAAATTATAGGAATTCAAAAATAGGCAAAATTGAGAAACTACTGCGTAGGGTTACCACACACAAATTTTGATAATAGTCTAGAACGCATCGCCTTTGTTAGGTGAAAAGTTGTACGTGCCAATTTTCGTATAAAGTTTCGCTCCAACTTCACAAATGGTCAGAATCCGGATAACTACGTAGAGTTTCCGTACTACCAAAATTATGATTATCCAAATATATTTGGATACTGGATGAGAATTCACTAGATATGGACATCAAAAATGTTCCATTACAGATGTCAGTTTTAATTTTAAAATTTTGCTAAATTGGGCAACATTTTTGTAGGAATCTCATGTTTGAAAAAACTGGAAAATAATTGATGAAAGGAGGTATGTGAAGGGTAGTAGTGCTGTTAAACCGTTTGAGGAAGAGATTTACATAGCTAGGTCTCAAAAAACTAATTCAGGAGGTTAGAGGACTTAATAAGGGGTTCCATTTTGACGTGACTAAGAAATTGTGTGAAATGGGGTGAATAGCTCCGGGTGTGAACAAAGTGATTTAGTCTGTGTAGCTTCAGACAATAGAAAAAGCATTTAGGGGGTAATAGAAGATATAGGAAGAAATGCTTTTAAAGCGATTGAACTAGGGCATAATATTTGAAAAACTTGTTTGAATAGAAATAGCGCGGAGGTGATAGGGGGAATAGTGGTGTTACTTTCAAATCATTTTCGTATGCGCGAAAGCGATTTAGCTGAGCATGAACTGTCAGAAAACTTTTTTATTGTTCTTGTGGGTAATAGATGGTAAGAACGGGATGAGGGTATACGGGATAGTTTTTATTAAATGAGGTAAGTATATGGTGTTGAGGTGCGAGAAAGTAATTTATAGCTAGCCCTTGACTTTCAAAACTTGTTTTCAGTGCAAACCCTGTACCTCCCAATAGAAAAACAAACAATTCTTGTATATATGTATATTTCGTATATATATATATATATATATATTTAAGGACTAATAAATACATAAATAAATCTAAGAGACGGATTTAAAACTTAAACGAAAAAAAGATGCTTATTCTCTCATCAGTGGCCCCTGCCAGCGCGATGATCAAATAATTTTAAATAAATTCAGCTAATGATAATAGTTCGGCCACAAACGTAATTAGTTTGCAACGTGGCCTTAATACTGTTCCGGACTGGTGTACTCGTCATAATATGACAGTAAACTCAACAAATACCAGTTTGGTGTTTTTCTCCAGGAGACGTAAACTTGGGCACTTTGTTTTTGCAAAAAGGTCTCTGGACATACTCTGCAAATTTCTCTGCATTTCAAACACCCCTGAAGGTACTGTTTACCTAAATTCGAAGCTAACGAACGGGCTACATTTAGAAAAAAGTAAATGCTGATATGAGAGTCCTTGCATGAGAACATTGAGTGTACATGGCAGCATGAAACCGAATGTTGCACACTGGATGTACACGTCATATGCCCTTTGTATGCAACTGAAGACTGCGATCCGTAAGCTGGCGTGCCCGCAAAGGCTTGCTTGCACGGGGATTACATGCTCCATGCGATCTACGCGGCAACTGCTGCCCTTGAGATCTTACTTCATCTACCACCTCAAATCAATCTTGTCATTCAGGCATATGTCAAAAGGGCTTTGTATAGATTGTGCTCATAAAGGAATGTTTGGGGAACGGCTGGCCTGGTTTTCCCATTCGTTATTGGCATATGGGCTGGAACTGGAAAGCATTCTGGCCTACGTGCTATTTGATGCGATGATAGCAGAGCTTCGCTTTGGGCGTCGCTTCCCTGTGAGGATATCGCGGGCTGAGGGTAGTTCCATACCGAGCCTTTCTCGGTCCGCTTTAAAAATTTTCACCGACGACTACCTCACAAATGATGGAGCCGGTGCGAGTGTTTACTTTCTTGAAGCAGACATTTGTTTGGAGTACTCACTTGGAAGGCAGACCGCTGTCCTCTAGGCTGAAGCCTTCGCCGTTACAGTGGCAGTGAATATATCCCTTGATATGGAAATCAAGGGGAAGGACATTGCTATTCGGATAGTCACAAAGCTCTGAGTGGCCCTCGGATAATATCAAACCTACTGGGAGACTACAGGTCGTCCGTGAATAAGCAGTGAATCCACAACAAGGTGTCCCTTTAGTGGGTTCCTGATCACATTGGGATCAGGGGAATGAAGGACTGTACTTCAAGGCAGATCTGGCTCTGATTCTCCCTTCCTTGGACCGGAGCTCTCCTCAGTTATCAGGTCTCTCATGAAAGCGGATGTTCATGCAAAACCAGCAGAGATGGGCAAACCTGAGCACTTGCAGGTGTACAACCCGTTTTCTTGATGGGCACAATAGGACTTTCTCTGATTTTCTCTTGGAACTCAGAAGGAGCAACGTAGAACTGTGGTTGGCATCATCACCGGCCATACCTCCGTGAAGCGAGCTAACAAGGATTGGAGTTGTTGACAGCCCTGAATATCTGACCTGCCTGAAGGAGAGCCTGAAACAACCAAACACTTTTTGTGTGCCTGTCCGGCCTTTGCCCGGAGCAGGCTGAATACACTTGGGTCTGTCCTCCTATCTGTGGTTGAGCTGAAAACTTACCTCACCCAAACCTGATGCACTTCATAAAGAGAACAGGAAGATTTTGTTTAGAGGTTTTCTATCAAGTTAGCATAATGGGCCGCCCTAGCCTCCCTTCTTGGGATGTCTCGCCCCCCTACCTATTAAAAACAAACGTACTTAGTTCATTCAAGCAATTCGTATAACTTGTTTACAAAAGAAATAACTCAAAAGTTGGGTCTGCATTTGTTTGAAGACAAACCCAAAAAATACCAACCGTCGCCATAGGCTTAGATGATAAGAAAAAACAAAAAAATTTTTTTTTCGAATATACCAATTACACTAATGCCAAATCCAAACCGACTAATTATAAAACTATTTTCTAAGAATTTATTTATTTTTTATTGATTTATGAACATTCATAACATATACTTACAAGGTAATCCCTCTCACTATCTCTCATAGTAATTCTCAGCCGCCCCGTGATGTTATGTATCTCTCCTCTCTACCGTGATTATTTCCCCAAAAAAATGCTTAATCAACACTTAGAATTTCTGACTATCATATAAATGGGCCCATATTTGGGCACGCAATCGTCAATTAATCTTGAACGCCGACAGCTCCGACTTTTCTGTATTCAACACTAATTACAGTAGCTTCAAGTCCATATGGAAAGGCACAAGACAGCAGCAGCAGCAGCAACGCAGTACTAGCAACAACAAGAAAGAAAAATTAAGCACTCTGTCCGGTGACTTTAGGAGTCTCTTCATCAATCATCGTCAATATCACGCGATATTCCATTCCATAGAACCTGGTGGTGATGGTGGTAGTGGTGGTGCCGTCGTATTTTGCTGGCCAACAGCCCAACAAAAATTCGTCAATCTCTTTTCTCTACGGAAAATGTTGAAATGTTTTTGGTGGAAAAAGTTGACTTCATCATGGGCACGGAGCACGAATTAAATCAAATGATTAATGTTCAAGACAAATAATTGATTTATGATTAATTACGTTGGTGATTTGATGAATCATTGAAAATCTGCCAGAGCAGAATCAATTCGGGATGTCTTTTTTCAAAAAAATGTTGTTGTTTTTTTCCTGCACAGCTTCTCTCCCCTCATCGAGTCATTTTCGTTAAAAACTTACATGCGGCCACAACATTTATTAGATTGAGACGTGGCCAAGGGTTGGGAGGGAGCCTAAGACCAGAGAAGAGAATGAACTTTTCATGCGTCAGTCAAAATCAATTTTCACCCCGTCTGCCCCCACTCTACCTAGGAATTCTGTTTCAATATTATTTTGGTCATGACAGTCGATATTTTGACTGATGAATAGCTCTGCGGAGATAATGAACCAGAATGACAGGAGCGAGAAAAGACATGCTTTGGTGGTGCGGCGTTATTAGAGCCAAACATTGAATGATTGACCGAGGAGGTGAAAGAGCGTAATTAATGCCTGGTTGGTAACTGATACTCTGTCAGCTACTCGCACCTTATTAAGGTACGAAGCCATCAGAACCCATCAAATAGGAAGAGAAAGTAAAACGTCTCGTGTCAAAACATCCAGTCGGGGACGCTCATGGCGGTTAATTGGGGAAATTTTTTGACATTGACTAATTGAATTCCGGGCGAGCCTATTAACCATGTTGAGAATTTCAATTGCGAGTTTTGCCTAATTGGAAAAAAGGAATGAAACAAGCGTGTTTGGTTGGTGTTGGTATTATGTTCTCGGATGTTGGGCGTATTACAGTGGTTGAATGAAATGTATTATTTCAGTGGCAGACATTTTGTATAAATTTTGTATACTAATTATACTGGGAAGGTCTTAGGGTGGACTTTTGTATTGTTTCATTGATGATTTTATTTAAGGAACATTCTAGACTGGAGTCGATTTTAACTACTTACTATGTAATTACTTCAAAATAATAACTCTGTTCCTTCCGATTTTATACCTGGGAATGATGGCTTGTGTAGGTATCTCATAATTAGACCTGTACTACCTGCCATATAACCAAAAATAAGATTCCATAATGCCGTACTCCTTTGATATAGAACAAATCACTGGAGACCTGTAGGACGGCATTTATATATCGTGGTGTCAGATATAAGACGTTCTGTGTTGAGTTGTGTGTATTATATAAATACTACGGTTCAATACTCAGTTGTAGAAGAAATCAGGTGCAGCTCTCATCAATATGTTCCAGTCAGTTTCTGCAAGATTGTGTTCCGTGTTTTAAGTTTTGTTTCTTTATTCGTAAGATATTGACAGTATGACAGGATCCAATCTAAAGTTACTGCCAAATATTTACCAATTGAATTATGAATTAAAGGCGCGTTGTTGAAAAACCCGAAGGGCTATATGAACGCTACATTTTATTTTTAACATAGGAGCAACTTACTTCAGTTTTCGCTAACGTCGGAGACATTTCTGCCAAATCCCATAAAGACAGACTCAGCGCTCACCCTTCACCAGAAGTCTCCATTGTCAGAATTATTGATTGAACGTTATAAGGTAGTGATATGGTGTTGGACGGCATTGTTTAAGTCGTTTCTACATTGGATGTCCGGTAGGTCTAAGATATGGAGTTTGACGAATAGAGGTGCTAGAATTAAACCCTGTGGTATGTTCATGACATTCCTTTTTTACGTCTACCGTTTTGTTCATTCACTTGGACTGGTCATTAGGATTGTTTCGACAAATACTTTGTAGATTCCAGCCAACTGCATTGCAATATTCTTCTGTCATAATAGAGGAGCGTAAGATCGGATTTTTATGCCAAACCTATCTTCGTCAGACTACCCAAAGTTCTTTCATTCGAGCTGACACAATCTGCCAAATTTTAGGATTTAGGATTTATTACAAGTTTTATGGTCAACGAAAAATTGATAGATACATCGCTTCAATTACTGACTCGATTAAGAGTAATTTAATTTGGATTGCAAATTGTCCACCCAGACGTCGTTCGAAATTATCCTTCTGTCGAATTTCGTGATGTCATAACTATGCAAATATTGAAGATTGTGGAGAGAGCCTTTTCAAGGAATTTGAATTATATACAAACTACGTTGCTCTGCTTATCTATCATAGACACTGTTTATGCAATTTGCTTATGCCTTAATTATGTGTGATGAAGTGAGACTGAATTTACTCTATATAAACTTTGTTTTTCCAAAGCAATTTAAAAATTATTTGCAACAATCTGCCTAAGGTATACAGGATATAGATTAGCCTTTGTGCGTTTTGGTTGAGAACACATATTGGGTTCAGAACACAAGACTAGCGTGCGGGCATGCAAGGGCTAGCTTATCAGAGTATCATAGACTATACAGATAAGAAATAGATAAGAATGGATATTACCGGCGTTCTTAAATTTAATTTTACTTAATTCGCCTCCACTCGTTCGGTTTATTGAGGCGTAAAACTAACAATCTCTTTTTCATATGTGCAAATGGAGTATTAGACACCGTCACTTTTGATGTAACTGTGTAACCGTTCGGCTAGGATTGATTCATGGTAAGCGTTACTCAAAGAATATGGGGGGGGGGGGGGGTGCTTCCATTTTCAATCAGATTTGTAAGTCTTTTTGGATGACCCCTTGCAGATTATTGGGGTGATTCTGGCCTTTTCTTTATTCAGTCCAAGAAATGATACTTGCTTCTGATATACCGTACCAAAGAAAGAGAAACATGTCAGCCATTTTGAGGAATGAGAAACTGACATACTCTTCAGGTTCAACTCTAGTGCATTTTCGGCATCGTCCACTATACGGTATAGAATAAGGTAGGGCTATACTCGCTGTCATAGAAAACATCAGGCCCATAATTTGAAATATGTTATACTAATCGGAAATATCTAGCCATCCTGCATGAGTTTGCTGAGACTGCCTTTTCTTACAATTAGAGCAAAAGTAAGTTGTGAAACACCGAAGCCAAGGCAATTAAAAAATTTACACCTATTTATCCTGTCAATGCAATTTTTCTACCAACTTGATGAAGCATAACTGATTTCTGGTGAAGGAATTTTCTCATACTAAACAAACTCAGCTAAAGCAGGTCGGTCAAAATTACAGGATCGGCTAAGTCGTCTAAAGCACTTTACCTAGGTAGGACAGGCATTCTGAATTATTAGCTATACCCGTAGACATGGTTTCCTCTCTTGCAAGAAAAAATATCATAAATTTTCTCTTTACCGCGTCGGGAAATACTTTTTATCCTTATGCGACTACTGTTGTTGTCTGCTGTTGATAAATTCATCAATCAATTACAGGTAGACTGTATAGCAGCCATTCGTCCACCAGCTCTTGATGAAAAGTTATCCAATTGTCAGTAATCTCCTCTTGTTAGAAATAAAATCGCATGATAGCACTGTTCCTGAGGAATGCGTATATTTCTGAAACTTTTGCTGAGCTCACGATTTAGAACTGGACGAGTAATGTACTTATGTGGCTACAGAATCGAGAAGATAATAATGATTATTCGTCAGAATTCATACTGTGAATGACCGAATTTCTCTCATCAAGCATATTTTCTTCACACCAAATGAAGCCTGGGGTACCACATTTTGTAGTTGGTTAAAAAACAAAATTTGGATTGGTTGTCCCACTGAAAGTGATTGGATTTGTTAGCCCACTACAAAGATTGGTTTGGCAATAGTCAACGACGTACGAACTAGTGTTTGTTTTCGACTGCGGCAACAGAAAAACGCTCAACTTAAACGGTTCTAAAAGAAGCCCAAATTAAATTAAATCAATAAATTTATCACTTGCTTTTTTCATTCCACCAAATACAAACATATTTTTCCCCGTTTAAAATCTGCAGAATTAAATCACTTTATTCTAATAAATGCAAAAAAAAATAAAAGAATAATCTTTTTCATGTTCTACTCTCGTAAAATAAAATTTTAATCGTGTGCTTAATAATCATTTGTCACAGAAAAAACAATCTTTTCCTAAATTGCATGCCAACTCAGTTTATTTCATAACAAGAAGCATAACAATCATGTAAAAATATTACACTTTGCCCCCCCCCCCCCCACCCCCCCCCCCACTTTACAACCCACTTCCATACCCTACGTCACTGTAATAATTTATAAGTCTCTAAAAGAGATTACATTTCACCCCTCCGGTCATAAATTTCGAGAAAAAGTCGTCTAGAAAGCCACGATGAGGTCATGCAAAGTGCTCTCCATAATAATCATAAATGAGCCACCCAATTCTCTCGCGGCCATATTCGTGAAGTTTATCTATCCCGAATCAGTTTAGAACTCAATTCCTTGAACGCGATCAGTTACTTAAAGGAATTTATATGATGGCCTGGCCCAGGCCCAGTCATATATAGGATAGGGTTAGGAGATTGGGAAAGGGGTGGCGGTTTAAGAGGCGAGAGAAAAATAGAAAATATAAATGGCAGGAGAATGGATATAAATAAATAAATAAAAACCAGTTATGTCACCAATAAAATTTTACGGCCCTCTTTATCATAAGGAATGGCTTATCATAACCCTAAATTCTGGCAAACGAGCTGGTCGTATATATTCATAAAAAATCCATGAAGCCATCATGCGAGCTTTTCTTGTTATCATATAAGCACGATTGTGCCGCATTTACTACTGGCTGGCTGACTGCTGCTGCTGCTGCTGTTGCTGCTACTACTGCTGCTTGTGCTGCTTCTATTACTCTACCCGTCTACCCGCCCGTCACGACGTCTTAACCTTTCAATCGTAAACTGTATACTATAGTATTACCACCATCAGGGGCCAAATACACTAACCCTAAGGGTTACCCAGGGCCACATCAACCCTTATAATATGCAGAGCAGCTATAGTCTTCAAAATTTGAGTTGTGCTCGAAAGTCATCGAGTAAGGGCGAATTATTGATTCCAATTGAACGTAAATCTAACCACCCGCCCCTCCCTCCCAATCAGAACCCACCAATACATACCTCGACGACTCTTCGGCTCGATGCGGAGTTGCAAGTTAACTTAGCGAGGATGGATTTTCGGGTGAACCCTGTGTTTTGGGATGAGTAGGTAAACTTGAAATTTGGAACGATAAATTTGATTATGACGCCAACACCGAATTACGTTCGCTCCGACTAAGGAATATAAGTTACAAATCCGAGTTACAGGATAGAAGCCAGGACTAGGCTGGAGGATACTGTTATTTCTGATAAATCAAACAATGTAAATCCTGGAGGCAGCAGTCTTTCGAGAGACACAGACTATAGTAGTTAGAAGTGGACTCTGGTCTGGTCATATGTATTTAGAAGCTTGCAGTATTGCTGCAGTATTTCATTAAATCTCTTTGACTCGGATAGTGCAATGCTGCAATTTAGACGGAGAGTTTATAGTTTCTAAGTGCGGAACGCAGTCCGTGGGTTAATTAAATTTAATTTGCTTCACGGAATCTATTCGACCACGTTATGAACATTAACTTTTATCGGTTTTGCATTATTATTAAGGCGCGGATTTAATTGAAATTAAAGAATTCTTAGTGCCAGTTTCTGGGGTGTTTATATAGTTAACGTTCATTTTTTATGGTCATATTTTGTAATTTACAATGTAAATTTGCTGTTTTTCCCTATTTCTTTATTTATAGTAGATGCATGCTGGTAGGCAGCTTAAACTGTATAACTAAACTTGTAAATGAGAATGGGGCTCTTAAGACAGCCGTGTAGGCATTTATCGCCTTATTAAAACGCATCTACTGGTTTTTCTAACTAAATAATCTACTAGGGGAATGGGTGAGGGGGGTCTTTGAAATTGCAGCTGAGGTATGCGTAGGAAAAATTCGTTAACTGTTATCTCCGAAATGATCATTAAGTTTCAATTTGTTAATTGGACATAGGTCAATAGGTGTAAAACTGGCAGGCGCTGTTATTAATACTTGCTTGGTTACTGCGAAGTTGTAGCGCTTTATCTTAATATTCGTGTAATGCATATATGTTTATGTGATGCATTAACAATTTAACTTTAAAATAATATTTCAGGTATTTTATTTACATATTCCTACTATTACATGCGTTGGGGTAATAAAGAATTTTGATTAGGTCGAGGTTACTTAATATTTACGTAAATATTTATTTCAATTAAGCTGATCGGATGTAGTTTGAGCGACTTTCTTGAGTGAAAAAGTAGACTTTTTTACCGCTTGTGATTGTACGGAATTCGTGCGACATTGCAAATGGCAACCAATGAGAAAAACGCTTACAACACAGCACTAATGGTCATGGAAGATATTAATGCAAAAATTAATGCGAAATTTAGTAGCTGGGGTGCATGAAAATGGGTTTTCCGGCGGCAAAACTGTTTTCTGAATCGAGAAGAAAGTACACCATATGATAGTACTCGGCGAAGACTTTAATTTGATATGCAACATGCCGTATTGCAACCACCCTCACCCCCACCGCCGCGAGCTCCTATTCACCACCTTAAAAGTATAAAGAGAAAAATTCTTTTTTACGAATTGTAGCTGGTAATGAGCTGTGGTGAACAGTGAAGCTCGTTTTCTTATCGGGCATAACTCTACCCACTTATGTAGAACTGATCTAAAGTGCGAAAAATCTAGTACCTCAGTTCGAATAAAAAGGGAGAAGTACTAAAAAAGTGAGTATGGAGACGGATTAAGACTTAAGCTTCCGAGTATAGGAGTGTGGGTACTCAAACTTCTTTTCAGGACCTGAAGAATTCGGTTCTGTACTAGATTTTCCAAAATGTACTAGATCAAACTTTGATCCCAAAACTTTCACCTGCTTAATTGAAATAAATATTGTTAATAAAATATGTTCAGAGTATCATAATACATCGTTTAAATCATCTCTCATATCTGGAGATGTCAGGCCTAAAATGATATCAGATCAACGTTGAATTTACGAACAAATTTCTTATATTCCACCTATTTGCTATATATATGTATAAACAAATAGTGAGTTTTACTTAAATTGTCTGTGAATATTTTTCTTTTCTATATTCTGTACAAAAACGAATAAGAAGAGTTTCTGGTTTTTATATAACGGTTAAAAATTCACTATACTGCCAGAGCAGAACAGGGTGGAGCGGCGATCGGGCCCTAGCTCCATGGTGGTCATCTTAGCCGGTATTCTCTGGATTAATACGTATTTACCATATACTCTGGTTCAAATCTACGATTGCGATAGGAGTAGGAGAGCTATGAGTTAAAAATACCCAGAAATGTCCCATAATCTATAAACATTGACAGGGAGCGAGCTTGTGAGTGTTGCCAAGATATGATTATATACGTGTATATGGCAAATCTGTTATTCTCGTCACTTAAAAAGCATTAAGTTGTTTTTAAAATATTTTTAGCATCATATCATTTTTATTTCGAAATATCCATGGAAAAATGTGTTTTTTCTTAAAAGGGTATCGAGATATTCAGAAATATTCATGGTGAATTAAATACTTTAATGCCTAAAATCTTGTACGCTTATTCTTGTCCTTTGATAACATTTTTACACGCCCATAGACATCTCACTTCTGCAAAACGTCACATAACATTAGGTGTTAGATCATATTGAACAGAGTTACAGTCCGAAACGTCGTGTATAATGTAGCCCTGTGAAACAATCTGGGACGGGCTTGAAATTGGCATCGGCGTCCGTCAGTACTGTAACTGTTAACAGTTAATTGATGAAAACCACTGCCAGGGTGAAGGTTTAGTACAACTAAAGGAAGTAACCAAATATTGGATTGGATAGAATGAAGCGAGGTTGGAATCCGGACTAGATCACTTGATCGTAGGCCACAAAGAGGCCCATTGTTTACTACTCAAATATTATTAAAAAGTCTGAAGTCGTCATTATCTGGTGAAGCAACGGAATTGTTTTTGTTACTATATTGGCCCGGCCACATAAGTAAGTGGAAGTGCGATTGAATTGCTAAGTGGTTTCTAAGTGGTTGGTCCAGATTATTTGCCCGTGCTGGTCCAAAGACCCACAGCCTTGCGTATTGTCTGTTTCTAGATGGCGATCATTTCTCTTAATATTTAAAATAGTTTTGATAGCTTAGATTGGCAAGGTTGAAGCTGATGTCATGCTTAGTTGCAATATATTCAACGTACTAGTTATCATTAATATATGTTTGTACCTCAAGGTTCCATCCTGCCCACTATAGTTTTTTTTAATATATTATTAAGATTTTGCGTACTTTTCGCTTAATGAAATTCACAGCTTCAATGACAACATACTTCGCGATTTAACTTACTAGATTAATTATGTCAATAACTTCCCCGGGTATGCAATAGAAAGTATTAATAGAAAGATGTTCGTAGAAATTTACATAATGTGCATACCTGGTATACATCTGTTAAAATTCTTAAAGTAACTGGACCACTATTATTCAATCCCAAGCATGAGCGCGAGGCGAATATGTGAAATTCGACGGAGCTATTACTTAATTGACAAAAAAATTAAGTGGATCAGCTAACAATCTCTTGTTGATCCCAGAAAGATGGGCAAACACTGAACTGATAAGAGATTGTTTTGGAAAATGATGTAATCGGCAGGAATAAATAATTGAAAAACCGCCCGATAAAACTAGACAGAAATTATTTGGACTTCAGTTTACTATCATCTGCGCATGTCCTGTATTAGTATATTTTTTAAATTTGTTGGGAATACAATTGCAGAAATGCCAGTTTAGCCAGCTTAAAGAGGCCATGCAAGTATTTGAAATTTTAGTCCATAAATTACTGTCATCCTGCATTTTTTGTTTAATTTTAGTAAAATTTTGTAAGCTGATAGGCCGCTAATGGATGTGATTTTTTTTAATGTTCTTCCAGCATCGGGCAAGATTTGCATTGGTAAAAATACGTTCTATTTCGGAATGCAGCAGTAAAAACGTTAATATTTGAAACAACTATTACTGGATTACAGCTTCTGTTTCATATTTAAGTTTTGCGTTGACAGTATCTCCACCTAAAATCATTTTTAATGTTTCTGATACACAAGGCTCCATAATATAATAAGTCGATCCACACACTTCATTAGAGGAAAATGACAGTACCTACCAATAAAAATTTCACATTTGACCAAAGTTAATACAACGAACAATGGCCTATGTTTTGGCCTACGTTCAAGGGACCCCTAGGGGCCCCAACCAAGAAAAATTTATATTTTGACTTTAACCAGAATTTTCTTCAGATCTCTTGCTGCTAGTGTCAACAATCGAATTATTAGCTGTTCTTTCGGGTCGGCAGGAGATGAAGTCAGGAAATTCGAACGATATGTTGCTTGTTTCTATCATTAGTCTTTTGAAATCCCTGAGATCCAATTGCAGTCGTAAATGTATAATTTGACTACTCAGTGTCCACGTTCTCACGGTGAGCTCCAATGACAATATTGTCGCCTTCCCTCTTGTAAATAGAATGCGAGATGCATCGACGGTTGCAAATCAAATTCGTAGGCGGGAACAACTCGTCGAGAGTTCCTGTGTCCGAATACACTGTTTGTGCCTATAAGATACTGGACAAAACTAATTCTGCAGCTACTGTTAGATTAGTTGCAATCATGACGTGGTAATGTTCTATTTGAAGGACGATGATGAAGATGGCTCCCGTATATCTTGAATGAAGGTCTCCATTATCCAATTGTTCTTGTCCTAAGTGGGACTTCGTAAATGTTGTTTAAAATACGCTTTCGGAGAGGTATTCTGCGAAAACTTTTATCGAACACTTCTCGTATTCGATCTTCTCTAGTTTCAATCTTCTTAAATATCTAATACCCCTTATTGCATCATGAAAATATGCCTCTTAATGTCCAATTTGCGTTCTTTCAAAGCAGTCAATTTCGTCTTCTGTAACGATGTCATTAAACGTATCAGAATGTCGGCCACCCTCTCTGCCAATATTACTCCACATATAGTCATCTTTCCATTGCTGTCTAATAATTGTTGTTGAATTAGTACTTACTCCAGAGGAACGTTATCCTGTTCCTTTTTCTTGGCTAAAATTGTCTTCTTCTTCGACGTATACTTCCGTTTCTTGTTCTTCAAATATTCCACGGAAAAACTTCGTCTTCGTTGTTCGTCTCGACTGCTTCGTTTTCCTCTTGAGCTGTTGCTACTTTCTCGGCTTGTCCAAGTTGAATCAATTCTGTATCCGAGTTAACCACTTCTGATATTACATGATGCTCCTCCATAACCAATTCCGCAAAGGATTCCAGAGGCGATGCGGCATATGTGAAATGAGATTACTAGTCTCATATAAGACCTAAAGAATTCCCATATCTGGGCCGGGGTTGGTCACACAGTCTTAGCTTTATTAGATACTGGTCAGAAGTTTATTGGTGATGTGGCGATAGAGCACCGCCAAAATGTTGGATGCTATTTGTTCCTTTATCGCTACCTGCACGATAAATGGTCTGATGAAATATATAGTTTGATCCCTTGTAGACTGATTCCTGCCCGCAGTACTCGCACTACAAGCCACACACACCATTTTACCCTTTAAAATACTTTCAGCCGAACAGTAAAATTTCGTGATGCTTTTATATCCCGAACTCTGCGAATGTGGAACAGTCTACCATCTATTGTCTTTCCTGATTCCGAGACGTTCCAATTTGTTATACCAATTTCGGATAGCTTACTCTAAACAACTATGCGACACTTTGAGGCTATATAAAGTGATTAATACGTTCTTCAACAACATGGACAGTGAAAATTATTACAAAAATATTTCCACCAAAGGTCTTTTCTTTTCTTTAAGTCTGTAAGAGCTGTGGCTACGTACATACATCATGGCCGAATGATTATCATCTCATGTTCGATATTCCGTCTGTTCTGTCATCTCTGGCCTTAATAATTTTTTACTAATCAATTTACTCTCGATATCCTTGCTATAATAATTTAAAAATTCTGACATCATTTAAATGGATTACCTGTGGTATGAAGGTAAATCAATTAAAAAAAAAAAAAAAAAAAAACCAAAAATCCCAAACCAGTTATCCCGCATCCAATCAAAATGATCTCGTTCCTTTGAGTAGTGTTACGAATCGAAAAGATCCATATTTTTTCTCTCTCCCTCGATAATTAATTTCCTTTTCGATTGCGGTTGTATGATACAAAACAAAAAATTTACAAAAAATTTTTTACGATCAAATTGTCCCTGGCTTGGTAATTTATGCCAACAATTTCAGCGAACGCGCAATGTGATCGCGGCGCGGCGCGGTGCGACTCCACTTTCCTTTATTATTTTTTCTTGAGAAATACCAACTGCCAGCGTAGAAGATGGCAAGATCACGCCGTAATTACTGATCTCCTCCATCACCCAAAAACCTTTAAATGTCATCACCACTCGACTGCATGCGGCGGAGATTTGTACAAAAATAATTTTCGCCTGTTCGCGGATCATTAAATTGCGGTGTACGAGTGTCGTAACAACGAAACTATAACGAAGATCGACTCAGAGCAGAGTGAGTGGCTCATAATTCACTTTGATCGCGACGCAAATGAATGAGGCGGTGATGGGATTTGGTTTTGTTTTTTATGTTTTTTTTGTGCCTCTCCTTTTTTTCGACTCATTTTTTTCCACTAAATGAGATCTTTTGCGAATGATCCCGAACAGAGAGGTCTAACTACATAACAATTTCAATTTGGGTGGCAGTAAATGCGCGGGGACTGAAGTTATTATAGATACTCGAGGGAATCTTGAAGTGAGGTGCTCTATCATGAAAAAGTCATAAAACATTTTTATTGTGATCGAAACGATTCGAATGAGATCTCTTCTCTGGCAGGGATTGTTTCGCATAAAAATAATGAAAACCCGCTTCATTTTTCTTTCGCGTTCGCCCACAATATTTTTAATTCGATTCGGATTAAACGGATGCCAAGCAAGGGTAAAGTTTATGCCGAATGTTGTGAAGTGCTAGCGGCGTGCGGCGGTGCGACTACTCGACCAGTCGAATCGGTCGATTACTTTCGATGCGAAACATTTGCTCTCAGAATAAGAAGACAAGAACCAACCTAAAGAAAAATCCTTTTGAGTTGAAACCGCGCCGCGTGTTTTACTTCATTCGAACCGAAAGAATTCTTTCTGACATTTTGGACGGATGTTTCACATTTCCTGCATACACAGATCGCGGTCCTCCCAAGCAAGTCAGCAGAGGTGTCTTAAGTAAATTTTCTTTCAACTGTTCTCTGTCTTCTTCGATCACTGAACGCGAACATTCCACCTTCCTTGCCTCTCTGCAATGTAAGCTAAAGCTCAATACTACTCTATTCGTTGTCGTAGTAATTTTTGGGATGGTTTCTCTGACGATAGGCTGTCAGAGCTCAATGGTCGTTATATGTACGGTACGTTTGCCTTTGCGACTTCAAAGTGGCTCTCGGTCTTAAGTGTCGGCTCCAATGTCTCATAATTCAAAGAATTTATTATGCTTGTCGGACGAATTGTAGACGTTACAAGCACTTTCGGAGCATTTTATGGCACGATGATGGGTGGTATGTTTGTTTTCGGAAATTATTATTGCTCTGCGTTTATGGCAGTTAACAACTTTGATAGCTTTGATATGCCTCTCTATAGCTAGTCGTTTACTCGACAAAACATATGTTGAGCATTAATGAAATACGGCACACTGTTGTTTTGA
The DNA here is from genome assembly GCA_963924295.1 of Dioctria rufipes. Lineage (NCBI taxonomy): Eukaryota > Metazoa > Arthropoda > Insecta > Diptera > Asilidae > Dioctria > Dioctria rufipes. The sequence continues at coordinate 15,847,248 of OZ002744.1, read as the reverse complement.
TGAAATCTTCAATTGAAGCATTTCATTCTTGAAAGCCGGTCTGTGCGACAGTTGAAAGCATACAAGTTTTTTTTTTTCGTTGGATCTGCTGGATGATCAGGAGGATGTCAATTTAGACATGGCTTTCAAAAAATGAAAATGAAAAAAAATGGGGCTAAAGAAACCGTGTAGACGGATAAAGTGAAGTGAAGTTTTAATGATGCGTGTAAACAATTGAATCGTATGGATATGAAAATTAAAATTCTATCTCATATCGGAAGAATTATGAGGAGGCTGGTAATGGAATTTTTTTTATGCCTGACTGAAATGAGTCTTTTATCTTTGATGGATCTGTTAGCTGCTGACTGAGATGACAATTATAAAAATGAATCTGTGGAAAAAAATATTAATCAGGAGGGAAATCGATCAGAAATTTTCAACCTGTCGAGCTGGTACAACCAGGAAGGGTTCATTTATAGTTCGGAAGTGCATCAAGCAAGAGGTACTTGATTATAGTACGAAGAAATGATTTTCATAGGAAAAAACATAAAAAATGGGGAAACAAAAAAATTTTGCTCAATGTAATTTCTTTAATGTTTCTTCATTTGTGTGTAGGCCTTATGGTCTTCTTATCTGATTCTGTTTTTTGTCATTCTTAAGACATTTGTTCGGAGTCATTTTCAATTTCTTCTATCACTTCATTATTTATTATTCTTGGACTTTTTTCGTCAATTTTTATTTATTTTTCCCATATGGGAATTGAACTCACAATTTTTAGAATCGGTCATACAAGGAGAATAGAAAAAAATGTTTTTTTTTAAGAACTTTTATTTTTAACGAATTAAATCATAAATACATGATAGAGAAAAACAACTGCCTCGTCTGGGGTTTGAAACCGGGACCATCCGCTTTCTGGATGACTAATTTAATTTAGAATCGTTAAGAATAAAAGTTCTTAAAAAAAATTCGTCTATTCTCCTTCTTGTGCTCTGTCAGGTGATTACTTGTGTTAGTCTTGTATGTGTATGACCATTCGTTGCGACTTCTGCACCTTATCTGGACTTCTACAAAGCTCACGCTCCTCAGTACTAGTCTTGTCAGTTCTGTATGAAGGACGCGTCCTCTACGACTGTGAAGCTCTTGGTGACATCTAAAGGATAAAACATCTAGAAAAGGCATTTCCATCACAGGACAATATCAAAAGACCTCAAGCTCGAATGGGTGCCCTAGTAATTTCACAAAACGTCTCAGAGGTCGCAGAAAATAAATGACAGGCGGAATCTCTTTCTACATGAGGGATGTATAATAATAAATAAAAAAAAACAATAATAATATCTGCGGCACTGTACGTGTACATATCAGCATAACGTTGTACCGCTTGGATATCTCCTCCTGACTTGTTTTCGTAAATTACACTAGCTTTCATCTTAACAAGCGCCGTAGCTGACCGTGGTATGTGCCGCTACTATGTACAGTAAAGATCCAATGGTAACAGATCCAGCATAACTTCCAATACCGCCGTGTGTGTACTGCACATCCGGTTGTACCCCAATACGCCACTCTCTGGATTTTTGACAGATTGATCAGGTTACATTTCTGTAACATCGATCTAGATTAAATAAGTTAAGTTAAAGGGGAAAAGGAAAATTTAACACACTGACAGGAATCTGTCCTTCTATATCCTTCTAGGTACAACTCGAGATTGACCCTGATTATCTAAGGAAACTAAGAATGCATCTCTTTACCTTGCAGCTTGACTAGCTCTACCACGTAGGCCACCTATTTTGGTCGCTAGAGCAGCAAACTCGAAAAGCACATGTCGAACTGATTTAATTTCCTCAGAAGCTTTACAGTAATGCAACAGAAATAATTTAACCTTACACCTATGGTTGCATGTATCTCAATGGTTTATTAACAAAACAACTAGTTCTCTGAAGTCGGTTATGCTTGCTCTCAGTAGCTCCAGTATTTTCTATTCCTATTTTATGTATGCCATAATTTACTCGCAATACAACAGGTGTCTCCGGTTTATCCACCGATGAATATGTAGGCTTATCATAGTTGTAGTGGGTGATGTTGCATTTAGAACTCCAATTGGGATTCTCACATAAGAAAATGCATCTGAGCTTGACATTTTGGAATATTCTTTTGATAGCCTCATACCATTAAGACACAGCTATATGGTGAGACACTGGAGGTTCACACCACCAGAGGTTGTCCTCAAAGGGGATTACTGTCTCCACATCTCAGGTCCATGGTAGTTGACGAACTGAAAGTTCAACTAAGCAACCAACATATTGAATCCTAAGGTAAATATGAGCGCTTGCTTTCTAGAAAGTTTCAAGAAGCCCTAAGTTGGTGGGCTGTAGATACACCAGTTATCAATCAACCCCAGCAAAACAACAATTATTGATATTACCAGAAGAAGGATAGTAAGGAATATAACTAGCCCTACCCTTTTTGGAAAGAAGGTCCAAATGTCCTAAGATGATGGGCTAAATAGGAACAAACGTAAACAAACTCCAAAGGGTGCCCTGTCTAAGTGTAACTGGTGACATGTGCACAATATCCACCAGCGCTCTAGAAACACTATTAAATCTTCTAGCACTCAACAACGTTGTTGAAAAAGAGGTTGCACCAATGGTGCACAGAGCCCGGACAGATAGGCATAGTGTATAAACTCCAAAAGCCTACGCACTATAGAAGAATGAATTGAAGTAAATCTAGTACTGGTCATGATATCAGACAGGACGATTGTTAAACACACCCTCTATCTGCCTCTCAAAATAAAAATACCAAATAGGTAGGAAATAGACATAAATCTAGAAAATGAAGCCCTAATATTGTATAAGGAGTAGGAGTAGTACGCTGTACAGCCAAGTGCTTATATCTATCAAAGCCTGAGAAAATACGCCTCGATATTCCAGGCAGAAAGTTATACCATTACTAGATATGCATACGGAAATCTCAGCCGATCCTAAACTAACAGGAAAATATATATCTCTAGATAGCAAAGCGGCTTTGAAGGCCATCTTATCACATTAAGTCAAAACGAAGCTAGTGTGGGCTTGGTTCAAGCATTAACAAACCTTGGCACAAAGAACAACCTAACGTTTCAATGGGTGTCAGCACACTATTGGTCAAAAAAGAAGAATGCATGCTCCCCGTAAGACCGGAACCACTTTACGGTATTTCTTACAACACTGTGAAGCGTACCTTCCAAAACAGGATCCAGAACCAAATGGACCAATATGATGGACTTCAATGATAGACTCCAAGTCAAAAGATTCATAAAAGGACCTTCACCAAAGAAGCGCCAGGATCTTTTAAGGCTAGCTATCAATCACCTCAGAATCGTCATAGGAGTCCTAACTGGACACTGCAAACTAAACAAAAACATGCATCGGATAGGCATATCATACACTGATGTATGTAGGCTATGCCTCGAAGAGAATTAAACATCGGAGCATGTCTTATGCGAATGCGAGGCCATTGCACACTATAGATTCCGGGCTTTTGGCTCATACTTTTAAAATACTGTCAATTTCGAAGAAATTTCAAAAAATACTGCTCTACTTCTTAGGAAGTGTGGGCTTGTTGGATGAACTATAATGAAAGTGGTGCACAATAAGTCAATAAATGCCTCCAGTGCAATGGCCACTCGCCCCGCTTAATCCCCGAAGATCTAAATCTAAAAAAATATCACTGCCTCCGATATTTCTATGGCCAGGCACCCATCCGTAAGAAAATCTCTTCCAGACTATCGGTCTAATTATGCCTGTATAAATCCAGAGTAGCACCTTATCTGTACCAAATATTCTCATGGACGTCACACTCATTTTCTACGCACGTTCTTCTATATTGATATTCCAGCTCAATCTGGACTTTAATATAATCCTTAACTTCCCTGGGTATAGTTTGCCCTCCTTCCCTAATTATTGGAAGCCTGATGAAAAGAACAACAAACCGAATTTTTGTGGAATTCACTTTCAATCCAATATTAGTGACCCACTTATGAAGCTTTACTCAAGCCTTTCACTATTTTATTGATTAAGAAATTTGCCTCATTTGAGAGTCGAACATTCAAGATGCGAATCTATAGTGGGACTAGCAAGTATAATTGCAAATTGTACGTGCCATTATAACTAGTACATATGCATATATATATATCTAAATGTGTAGGTGCATCTGTACATATAAGACCGTGAAAAGTATTCTCTTAACGCTAGACATTATAATGCAATCAGGATGTTCCCTGCTGGTTAAATTATTACCAATCCCAAGTCACGTCCTTAATTTAGTTGGGAAAATAGTTAACTTTAGCTCGTTGTTTTTGTCATGAACTCGTAATACCTATCTAGTTATGAATTTTAAATGAACTCAAAAGTGAATCGAGGAAAAAGTACAGAAACTCTCTCCTAATGAAAATCTGGTATTAAAATTGAAAATAATGTGCATTATAAGAGGAGAGAAAGATTTTCATAAAGGTAGGTTAGGTTCATATATCTCTATCTCTCTCTCTCTGCCTCTGTCCTTATACACCCATCCATAACCATTTAAGAATTGCAAAAGTTTTTTTTTTTCTTTAATGAATGTTAGGTCACTTCAGAATGAATTGCCTTTGAATAGAGGAAACCAAGTCAAGGTAAAATAAATGGGAAGGTAGCTATCGCAAGATTTACTTCGCGACTTCATTCATTTGCATTTTGAAGCGCTGGACTGCATTTTTATTCCTTCTCTTTCACTCTTTCTTTCTCTTTCATTCGTTATATTTCGCACTTTTGTACAATTTATCTGTTTCTGTTGACAAAAAACAATGGCAATCGTTTCGTTTGTGTCCTATAATAGCGTCTCGACATCCCTAGACCTCGATGGTGGAACAACATGGGGTCGTCCTTATTTTGAACCAACCTGATCTCGTCCCTGAAACACTCAAACAATTCTCCACTTAAGAATGTAGTTCAACACTTCTATTCCATGCGATTCGTTCAAGTAGGAGTAGAAGAAGGAGGCATCGCACTATATTCTATACATATACATGTATCTCAGATTCAGTACCGTGTGGAGGAGCAAGCACACTCCCCGAAGGGCCCTGTCGTATTTTTTAATGTGCAATTTAAAACAGAAATTACAATAAATTTTCCTTTAATCTTAGAAATTTATATTCGTATTAAGCCCCGGGTCGGTATTTGTGTATGTGTGTGTGAATGTGTCGAGTAAGGGAAAAATGATAAACGTCGTTAAATTTCCATAAATGAGTTTTTTTTGTCCTCTCTCTCTCTCTCGCTCTCTCCCTCTGCCGGGGTCCTTTTAGAGTCTTGCATCTTATAAATTTTTATTAGGGGCGGCGCGCGGGGCCAGTAATCGGAATTTCGCTTATACAGAGATTATTTTTATGAGAAATTAACACTTTATACTTCACCGGGGGTGTCTACCGTAATGGCCTCGTATTTATCTTTGAAACTATTAAAAAGGAATCGTCATACCTCTACCAACCAACCAAGGTAGTAGGTTTGGTCTCTTCTGGTGCGATATCTTGCAGATTCAAGATAAAATTTATTACCGCCTTAATGTATTCCAACATTTTTATTTTCTTTTCATTTTTTTCCCATTTTTTTTTCTGAAGCTATAAAAATTATATTAGGGGCTACCTGTCCTTGCTGGTAGGTATGTCGGTATAACATGATTTTTACATTCAAAAAGGAGAGTTATTTGATATTTACTGTGGCTTATAAAAATTGAAAGGCTTTGTGTTTTTTTCTTTCTGAGATTATGTAAAAAATCTTAATGTGGTAAAAAATTGATCTAATTTTGATGATAGAATTTGTCATTTAGTGTGCATCGATTAAATTTTTATTGTTGTTTTAGTGCAAGTGCACCAAAAGTCAGCTACTTTCCAATATTTCATAAGAATATTGGATATCAGATCATTCAACAACACCTTATGAAATCAAGGATTTACTTTTCTGTTATTCCATATTGTTACAATTCATTTGAAGTACTGCGGTATCTACTATAAAATGGAAAAACTAGAAAACTTATCTAAGTCCTGAATCACATCAAAAACATTCCGGTGGAAAAAGTGACGGCATTCTCACACACACAGCTATTTTTACACGCTTTCAGAACTCTATTTTCAGATTACAGATGTCATTCATAAACAAAATAATATGGTTATTACCAAAAATACTACGACATAAAAATTTCGCACAGCCAAAACCCTTGAGAATGCTTCACAACCCATGAAACAGACAACTACACTACCACATAAGAGCCACACCGGAGTCCTAACATTCTAAGATGTGTTCTTATGTAAAACTGATTTGAATAGCTCCTCCGCCTTAAACTACTATTCATACAGAAAAATGGTGTTCTGATAATCTTAGCCTTGCTTTCTTATCTTTCGAACCGAAATAAAATTTTTATATCTTTCCTAAAAACATTATTTAAAAAAATTCATCTGAACCAAATGACTACGATTCCTCAAACAAAAACTCTCAGCTGAGTAATCATTGTACATGCCCTGGGCTGATGATATCGAATGTAGCTGCTTACAGATTCGGATTCCGGCTGCACATACACATATGCAATTATTACTCCGCTGAGACCTATCGAGCGTAAAATGGTACGGGTATACTTTAATCAAAACTATTTTATTATTTTGTTAAGTAAGGTACATATATAGAAAGTGTAGCCTTTGGGAAGGTAAAGAACCAAGCTGTAATTTACTACAAGACTTTTTTGTTATATGGATAGTAGATTAGGCTCTATAGTATAAATTAGGTCAATGTTTAGCACTTTTCCATAAGTATCAATATAAAACTTTTTGGAGAACGAACTCCTAACGTGCACCTATAGATTTCTGCTTCACCCCCCAGAAATACTTCCAAAGCCATGAAACAGAAATCCATATGTGTGCGTGCTAGTCTGATTCTCTCAACTGATTTATATTGAATCTAATGAAAAAGTGACTAGACATTGATTTTATATATGCCATAAAGCCTAAACTACTATCCACACAGGAAAATAGTCTGCCAGTAATTTTAAGCTTGGCTCCATACCTTCCAAAAAGCTATACTTACTATTTATCTTTCTTAACAAAATAATAAAATAGTTTTGATTAAAAAGTAACTTTACCATTTTACGCTCAATAACTCTCAGCTGAGTAATAGTGGAAAAGTGTATGTGGAATTTTTACTCAGCTGAGAGTTTTTATTTGAAGAATCGTAGTCGTTTGATTAAAATAAATTTTTTTAAATAATTTTGTTAGGAAAGATACAAAAATTTTTATTACGTTTGGGAAGATAAGAAAACAAACTTAAGGTAAAATCACCACACAATTTGTCTGCATCAATAGTAGTTTAAGGTGGAGGTCAGTTATACATAAGAACACTGCAAATATTTAAGACTACTAGAACTAAATTAGGGCTCCGATGTGAGAAAGTTTGAAGTATTCGTCGAGATTTTTGGTTTTGATTGAACAACTGAGTTTTTTGCATCAAGGATATAGTTCTTTCGGTAGAGGGAGTGTTGTTAAGTGAACATCTTAGATGGTAAGCCTGGTAAACTGATTCTGTTGGGGTAGTGTCATGGGATGTTTTCATTAAATGTAAGATACATGTTTATGTAGCATTCCACCCGGACGTAACTGTTGATCAACCGGGTTTCCAATGTTCACTCATAGTTTCAATATTTCTCAATAAAAATTCCATAGCCAGGCCAATTTTCATTCAATGCAGGTACAGGAAATTCCTTTTAATTTTAATTTTTTTTTTCAATTTTCTAATTTACTGAAATCATCTTTCTGGAGTTGATAGATGCGATCCTGCATAATACCTAGCCATAAAGCATGAAACGGTCTCTTGGGTTGATACTAATGTTGGTTATTGTGCAGATTGTTGTGGAATACCTACCTCCTAGCCGATAGTTCTGGGAAGTAGATCTCTACCTACTAATTTATAAATTAGTACGTAAAGAGCTTGGACGTCAGCTCTGTAGACAACTAGTTCAATCTGGTATAACCGCTCCTGTGGGCAATTTCTTAGACAGCCTTGTAGAACAATTGGTTAGTCAGTTTTTTGGATGGATTGTTATACAGGGTGTTTCCGTCTAGGTGGTCCATAGAGCAGGAGGTGATAGTACGCACCTGGGCGAACAAAAGTATGTTGGCAGGAGGGGGGGGGGGGGTATACCCATCAATCGGTTGGGAGATACAAGGTGATTAAGAAATTATGCACGTCTTTCACAAAACACCCTGTATATTAAAAAAGTACAGGGTATACGGTCGCAGTCAGGAGCTCGTTGTATGTATATATAGAATTTCATGGCCTTTCCAATGACTTTTCAACCAGCCCCGTACTCCTCTTCGGAGTTTTGGTGGTCTAAAGTAAAAATTTCGAATTTTCGTACCCTTTTTTTAGTCAATTTTTTTCACAAAAAGCTGGTTAACATAGATTTTTTCAGGAGCACCCCCCCCCCCCACACCCCCCTACACACTTCCCCAACCCATTTGTTTTTGTCAGAAGATATTTGCCAAATTTTATGTGTCAAATATATATAAAAAAAAAATCGGTTCGATAGAATTGGGTCAAACATTTGCTATAGATTTTTGGAGTATGTCGAGAAGAGCTACATAAGTGTAACTCATGCCCACTCTTACTTTAATGTTAGAAAATATTTTGTTATAATCGTGTTAATGTGGCAGCGTGACAATATTCGGCCGAAAATACATATATTCAGAATGGTGTTGGCTAAGCACGTCTATTGTCATAGTGATCAGAAGTTAGCGAGTTCAGGATCTTTCTGTTTTGTATTTACTAAATTTAAACAATAGTCTTAAAATTGGTGATGCCGTTCAAAATTCAAATGACTAATAATCTTCAAGAAACTTCCATTCACGTAGACGAGCGTATAATGAAGTTGATGGTAGAACCAAATCAATGGTAATCCTGAATTTTTGAAGAAATCATAATAAATAGCGAGCCTCCTTTTGATCACAGCTGCATGGCCAACAAAAGAAAAAAACCAAAATTTTCACTTTTTTTATTACCACTTAGAAACTAAAACAAAAAAACTCTTTAAAAAATAAAGGACGCTTTAAACTAAAAATCTTCAAAACATTTATGCAAAATGCACTCGAAAAACTTTGTGGAGCGAATATAGTCTTTCATTAGGCGCCGATATAATTTTCCATGATTAATTCCAAAACATTAATAAATCATATATATAAGGTGTAACTAAGCTTGAAGGAAACTCTTGGAAAACTAATAAAGGACTTGAAACTTATCACAGTTGTGGTAGCTACTATTAAAAAAAAGACGAGTTTTGAATAGTGGAAGAGCAAAAAGTGTCAGGACACCTCTAATAGAGAGGAAAAATCCTGAATATCGAGCTATAATTAGCTTAAATCATTGGCGGCATATTTTATCGGTCGTTTAATTTTACCTGGAACATTAACAGCAACATCCTTATTTAAATTTGTTCTAAGAATTTATTTTAAACTCGATTAGCCGCTTATGGTTCATGCATTATAGAGGAGCGCACAGTTTTATGTTGCTCCTGCTGTTAGAAAGATTTTAAATCACCTATTTCCAAACAAATGTCGTCGTGAGGTCTGCTCGTTTTCCTATCCTTAATCTATTTGATTTTTACTTTTGAGGCAATTTAAATTAAAGACCATTGTATATTCCAGACTTATTGATAACGTAAAAATTCTACACAAGCAGCGTATTAAAACAGGATGTCAGCAAAATGCAGATGAGGATAAAGCACTATGAACTGCAGAGTGCTTTGAGACCTGTATTACTCAATGTGTCTATATTGCGCAATTTCTGTAGAAGTTACGCAATAGTGATCTATTGAGAAAAAACTATTATGAATTATCAATTAAACTTTATTATCGCACAGTTATTATGTTAAAGAAAAAAACGTTGACTTAAAATCCAAACGAAATTGAACATATATTCAGTTACACTCTGTTGAAAAAATATCAGGAATTGGTTTTCTCTTTTAGAACTTATTCAAAATAAAAGATTCACTACTTCAACTGCCTACCAACGTACTTCCTCCTTCTTGTAGACCATTATAAGGTAGAACGTTCCCAAAAATATTTAAAGAGCTTCATATTACTTTAATTCATTCTCTACATGAAAATTGTTTCAATTATTATTTAATTTAAAAACATAATTAATTGCGCACGCACACACCTAATTAAATTTAATTTTCTTCTCTTTTTTTTTCAGCTGGATGCCAAAAACAGTCCACTAGCTTTATTAGCACAAACATGCAGTGCAATTGGTGCAGATACACCAAATCCAAAACTTTTGGCAAATATAGAAAAAAGTACGAAAAATCACAAATCTTCTGAATCACGAGATAAATCATCACCAGTTAGTAGTCAATCATCATCACTTTCAACTGGATCTGTAGATGTAAGCCAACAACAACAACAACAACAATACCCGCAACAACAACAACAGCAGCAACAACAACAACAACACAAATCTAGCTTTAAACCATATGAATCAAGTATTCGAGAACGAAATAATGAAACACCTGAGGAACGCTCTTCATCAAGAACTAGGACACCAAAAAGTACATTACAATCTTCTGCAACAGCAGCATCAGTATCAATAAATGGACGTTGCGATTCGAACCAAAGTGCCACATCACAAAGAGATTCACCGGTAATTGCTCGTAAAACTCCTGCATCTTTAAATCATGAACAAAATCCTAGTCCACATCGTGCCTCATCAAAAGAATCTCCGAATACTTTAATAAATCCATCACAAGACAGTCCAATTTCAAGGTTATCATCATCGGATTGCTCAAAGGATATGATTTTAACAAGTTCCACAAAAACAATACCAACAACAACGGTACCATCAACAAATAATTCAGCAGCTTATTATCAAGGATATCCAAGCGGATTGGCAGCATATCCAATGGATTTAATGACAGCTAGTGCTTTAATGAATCCACATCATCCAATGTTTAAGGCTGCTTCACTTAGTCCCTATTTGAATTATGCTCGACTTAAGGGTACAGATCCTACTGGTGGAATGATGTCACCGATTTGTCGAGATCCATATTGCACAGGTTGCCCATTAAGTCCACATGTAATGAATAAAGCAACTGGCCAACCATGTCCAGCTGGTTGTAGTCAATGTGATCAACAAACGGCTTCTAAGTCATATCAACAGCAACAGAATAATGCAGCGGCTGCTTATGCACATGCTCAATTAGCTGCATTAGCAGCCGCATCTCAATTACCATACGTATGCAGTTGGATAGGTGGAGATGCTGCATATTGTGGTAAACGTTTTGGTACATCAGATGAACTATTTCAACACTTAAGGACACATACAGCTTCCATGCCAGAATCTATGCTTAATGCAGCGGCAGCAGGCCTACCACCAACACATCCACTGTTTCAAAGAACATATCCCACACCACCTCTTAGTCCTTTGTCAACAGGAAGATATCATCCGTATAGTAAGCCGTCCATGTTACCGCCATCTTTAGCGCCACCGTCCTTGGCCGGATTACCAATGGCACCGCATCCGTCATTGGCCCAATATTTTTCACCTTACTCCCTCTATGGACCACGGATTGGTACTCAGCCTAGTATGCATCCATAGTGATAAGCTGTGCGCGCACACTCTAACTTCAGCACGTCGTCGTCAAGGTTTATTCAATCGAAAGAGCTCGTGATAACTATTGTGTAATTTATGTAATTAAAATGTAAATTTCTCTGAGAAAATAATATTGAGTAAGTTAAATGAATTGGTTTCATTTTCCAACCAAGAACGACCTGATTTCCCTCTCGATTAAATTGTTGACGCTGCTGACGATGCGACGGGTAGTGGGACCGGGGTAATTTAATTCACGAATTTTGCATAAAAATTAATAAATGACGGCACACCGACAGCACACAATGATGATAATAATTGGCAAGAGCACTGTAATTTTACAATTATAAGGAAATGTTATGGAAAATATTAAGTAAATTGAGTAATTATAGATTTTCACAGGTTCACATTCAGGGGGTAATTTTGTTTTTTTTTCGCTACCAACACGCAACACTTGCTTATGTCATGTCAGGAAATTATTCAATAATTTTTAATGACAGAGGCTTGGAACTGCAGAGAGAATGTGATTTTTTTGTAGAATGTTCAATACTTATAAATTGGAAGGTGTTACACCGCAGTTGCTGGATTATATTTAAATTTGTGGAAATACTTATGGAGATGATAGTGGTCCTATATAGGTTTCAATGAAATTAGCAACAATTTTATTAATTTTTAGGAATGCAGCAGTTAAGGGGAGGTTACCGTCGAGAGGCATGAAAAATCAATGAGGTTTGGAATTTGTTTTTACATAAAATAAATTTTCTTGGAAATGGGTTTTAACGTATTTTATTCTTCTATCAGTGGAGAGTAAATTTTAATTTTATTTATAAAAAAAAAATCAAAATGGCGGCTCCAGCTCCCAACAAACAAAACGGTGTACTGCGTGTTTTGGTCTGCACGGGTCGTTCCACAGCTCTGCCAGTTCATCCGAAACAAATGGGGTTGAAAAATTATGAAACTAGAAGAAATTTGCGGGGTCTTACCAGTTTTCATTTTCAAAAGACCCTCTGAATAACAAAATGTTAGCCGTTTAAAAAAGCCCATTTTTTGCCCTCTTTTGTTTTTTTTTTTGCTTCAACGGACGAAAAAACTACTTCTAAATCAATTTTTGCAAAAATTCGCTTACTGATGGCCCCGCAAATTGAATTTCATTTCAATTGCGCAGAGATTCATGTGAATCGGTTAATCCGATGAAGCTGTAGAGTGCCTCGCGCAGTGAAAAATTTTGTTTCCAGAAACAATATAAAGTTTAACGTTATAAAAAAATGTTGATAGCTTACTTCAGCTATTCCAGCACCATACAGAGGCCCTTCTTCTTCCTCCACGAACTGATTGCGCTGAATTTGAAGGTTAATGGAAATTTATGAAGCTACCTCAGGTACCGAGAAAAGGTCTCCCCAGAAAGCGCTCCGAGCGTCTCAGCTACTTGTTTTCAAACCCGCGAACGGTTCTGCTCTCAACAGGCTGTGAATTCTAAAATACTTTACATATGCAAATATCTTTTTACCCACGTGTTCTAAACACTTTAAGGATGATAATTATGAAAGAAACTAATCGAATTTTTCCTCGTCATGAATGGTTACCTCTCCAATCCATCAACAGCTTCGTAGTTACGTCTTTTTTCTTTCAGATTTTGGATCACTTGACACAATCTAGCTCATCTCTGGAGACTCTATGATGTTCCGATCTTATTCTAGGACTTATTAACGGAAAAACCACTTTCGCCATTTTGTACCTGTTCGGAGTAATTTTCAATAGATAATATGAAACGAGATCAAAATAGTGAAAATAAAATTTAAAAAATTAAAAATAATTAGAAAAACATATCAATAACTAACACTAAATATAACCATTAAAAAACTCACGAAATATTGATCCTGTTCCTTCTTGATGTATACATGGACTCACTTTGGCTTCTCTTAAACGTGAACGTTGAGTATCCGCTGTCATCATATCCCTTATAATTGCTTCTGGTTGTCAATTCTCACAGTGCACCTAATTGTATTTTTACACGGTACATACGTTTCAGTGAATATTCTGTTAAAAAAAAAAAACAATTGTGTTGGAAAGACATATTAGATTGGTTCAACAACAAAAATTAAAATTAAATTAAAAACAAAAATTCATAATTCGGTAAAACAAACATAAATTTTGTTCTTCAGTAGGTATACCATGTCCATTTTATTTCACATATTATAATCATTTTATAATTTGCAAGAAATAAAAACAAAACTTAAAAATATAAAATTTCACATCTTCAAGAAACATAACAAAAATAGTGCAAGGATGATGTTTTATTCGGTGTCAGTCTCAGGTAGCACATTCTTTTGCATTGCGTTGGCTCAATATCAGTTTCGTCAATAGAAATGTTTACGTCTACATCTTCAACTACATTTATTGGTAACTGCATATCGGAAACAGTTTCAGGCACAGGTTTATTTATTTCAATGGCAAATTCGTTTCTAGTACGTTGTGATCCTGTTTTGGAGAGTACTTTGTACATCTACTTGTATCGAGTCATACAGGATTGTAGAGAAATTTCAAAACTCTTTCGTTTATGAGATCATTTGTCAGAAAATGATCTGCCAATTTATTTGGCAAGAATTGAGCTGGTGGTTATTGAAGACGGAATTTCATCCTCATCAGTACTATCGTTTGGGTCAACATCTTCCAGTACAACCTCTAATAATTCGTCTTCATTAAGAACTCTGTCAACAATTATTTCGTTTATATCATCAATGGTGAAATTATCAAATCCTTCACCTCCAACTGTTTGTGCCCAAGTAATTATTTCTGTACACACTTTATCGATCATATTTGGTATCACAGTAGAATTTTCGGTTTTAACGCATTCTGGCCATATGGTCTTCAAAAAAAGGCATTTAATTCTCGATGGTTTTATTTCTAAAAAGGCTAAAGCAGCATGTTTTATGCAATCCATAATGGAAATTCCATGCGTCAATAACGGTCACGAACATCATTGTCCATTTTATTCAAAATGTTTTGAAATGTTCACTTTATGTAATATGTTTTGAAATTTGTGATAATACCCCCTGGTCTAAAGGTTGAATTAGGGCAATAGTATGAGGAGGCAAAAAAACTATTTTCACATTAGGATGCCACAAAATTAGGTGACTAGGAGCATAATCTATTAACAAAAGAAACATAATGTTTTATCTGGAACAAAACTTTTGTAGAACCATTCACTAAAAACTGATGAAGTAGCCCACGTCTTTTTATTTGCTATCCAATTAACTGGGAAACTTTTAATATCGACACTTTTTAATGCTCGGTGATCGGACAGATTTTTTGATCAACAGAAGTTTTGGAAGACCATATACCAAAAGCATTACTTCAGAACAAAAACGTAATTCTATTTTTTACCAGCTTAATAGTCTAGTCTTTGTACACTTTTGAAAATGCAAATGAACCGAGCAAACTGATTTTTGGATATTGTGTAGCGGGGGTTAGGAAAACTTAACTTGAAATTGTCGACCAAGATTTTCTATGAACTTTCTCCGCCATCACTGATTTAGCGAAACAATGTGGAATCGTAACCATTTAAAGATTTTTCTTTCTTATTGCCGCCATTTAGGGTTATGAGGAATTGTTCTCCTGTGGAAGTCAGAACCTCCGAATCGACATTTTCTTGTTTGAACAAATCCACCGATGACCGTAGCACCGGATACTTTTCAAGAGTGTTTAGGAATTTTGATTTGCCAATATTGAAAAAAGACGATGTGGTAACGCAACCGCTAAAAGCATGAGGGAAAAGTATGTTGTCGAGAACGTACTTATCATGCTTAAAACTAATTGGAAAGTAGAGTTTTGCAGGTGTATTTCATTTTGCTCGTTTTTAGAAGTAAACGTTGTCCTGCGTGAGTGATTAAAACCAAAAAATCGATGTCTTCGCCGACGATTTCAACACAAAAACAATTATATACTAACAAACTTCATGTAGGTGATTCATTATTTTATTGTTTTATTTATTTATATTGTTCTTTAATAATTTCCTCTACAGTCTCTTAATTTTTTACTTTCTGACCACCTCACATTGGGGTGAACTAAAACTGGTAATTTTTGTCTAACAACAAAAGATGACATTGCAGGTATTAATACGCCCTACAAATTTGATAATGGACATTTTATCGATTTGTATCACGAGAAAGAAGAAAACATCAAAAAACAAGTTACAGTCTCTTAATTTTGTATTTGTACTTTCTCGTCCGATATCTCAACAACGATCAGAGAAAAATTCGTACCACCTAAATTGTACAGCGTGAAAAAAGCCACAAAACTGTATATTATCACAATTTTCGTATCATGACGGAGAGAATACTTATCGCAAAAAAAACAAATTCACCCCTTTTTTTCAAGATGGCGGAGAAAGCTCTTAGGAAATCTTGGTCGGTAATTTCAAGTTAAGCTTTTCTAAGTCCACCCCCCCCTATATAGTATCCACAAATCAGCTTGCTCGGTTCACTTGCATTTATATGCCAATTGGTCTAAAATAAATTCTTCCGATACCCTAGATGAATGGCCGTACGTAATTTCGTATGGTCAGCTCTTTCGGGAATTTATTTTTTTGAAATGGTTTTTCGCATATATTTCTAGAACGGTTCGTCGGACAGAAAAAAACGATTATAACAAATTTCATAGGATTTCATATTCTGAAGAACTTTTCAGTACAATAAAAAGTTTAGGACTGATCGTTTTCACAGTATACGTAAAAACCGTAAATTTGTATATGGCAACATTAAGAAGGGCTTGCCCGATTTAGTCCATTTTTGAACTTAAATTTACTCTTTTTTAAAACCTGTGTGCAAAATTTCAGCTCTCTAAGTCAACGCGCTCTCGAGTTATAGTGAGGACGGAAAAACGGATGGACATGAAAAATCAAAATAACTTTTAATATTATGCGTGGGTATCCATTTTGCTATACCATCATTATTTCTATACGTTACAAATGGAATGGCAAACTTAGTATAGGTACCCAAAAGATTTCATCTAGGGTATAAAAATGTGAAAAGAATTGTGTAAATTGTAAATCCCCTATTTATATAATCAAAGAAAAAAAAACAATAAGGAACAGCTAAATTCTTAGATTTTTTTGTCCGTGTAAAAACACACACACAATCTCCTACATCTGTCCCAATAAAATAAATTCCTAATTTTTCATTGGCCGATAAAAGTGAGATGTTTTTGCAGAAGTTCTAGTTTAGAGTCCCAAGAAAAGTATATGGTCCAATTAAATTGCTCCCGATAATTTTAGTTCAGATGCTCCCCGTAAATCTTATTTGAAACGATTTATTCTTGGGAAAGATGAGAGTTTTCTTTACTCACTCGAGGAAGGTAAAGTGTGGAAATTAAAAAATTCTTGCCACGTAAAAAGTGATTCGTTCGTCCATTCATTCATTTCAGGTGAGATCGCTTATCCTAATTGGCGTTCACTATCTATCGGCGAAAGTTTACTCTCTGTGGAAGATATTAAATACTTTCAGCCCTATGGGAATTTCTATGCGTCTCTTAGGCTCTTTTCTGCTATTTCTGTTGTTCGCAAAAATTTTAATAATAATTTGTTCATCAATAGCGACTTCACCCATGTCCATCATTTCTCTAGAGTCTGGTATCCGGAGATTCGGGAAACTACAAGCATATGTCTCATGTGCTCAAAAAATGCTTCTGTTTCACAATCTCTAAATGAAAAAGATTTTAGCACCTTCTTCAATAATGCAGAGCATTTTTTAAGTTCACAAATTTATAATATGTAATTACTTTGATGACGCATTATGTTAGATACACATCATAAAGGAAGAGATTTATAAAGAACCTGATAGCGGTTAAAACAAGTGAGAAATGTAGCTGTTTTTACCAAAAACTAAAGGTAAAAAAATATAAGCAGGAAAGGGTACAGCAGGGCAGGAGGATGGTTCGCAACTCGCTACTAGTAAGAGTAAAGGATTCGACACACATAAATATGAATGGGACATTTACTAGATTCTGCACACTTTCTTTCACAGGTTATCAAGAGAGATCAAACACCCGAACTTCATCAAGGCCTGGAATTCCGAGGATACTGGGATTTCCTAACCAACATCTGTAATATTTATTGCTCTTCTCATCAAGATCTACTCCTGTAATAAATATTTATACTTGGTTTGAGACAGCATGCAACGTACCTTTTTTTTCTATGATCAATATAAACAAAACTTTTTTGCAAGTTTTTATACCTCTAGATACACATAAATTCATATCTAAAGCCAAGTCAGTAGCATTTTACTTTTATTTAACGGCACACACCCAAGGTAAGTACATATATAGATTTGAACATATTCAACACTAAGTATGAACGATAACATGGCTGTTGTAAGTATGCACCTACTTATGCAAATGTAAGCTTAAAAACAGTGGACCACGAAGATACTCTTGGGGTACTTCAAAAGTTAATGATAAAAAGATATGAAAAATATTTTTTTAATAAAGGGAATATGGTTCAGATGCTGACTATTTCCAGAATTAATTTACCACTGGAGTATTCAGATTTATGTATTTAGATACACAATCACAAAAAACAAGAGGTTAACTTTTTTTATTTTGGAATCCAGTTAATGACGTAGAATAAAATTCTATTTAGTGTCAGAAAGTTTTTATAGAGCATAGACAGATAGATTGGTAGATAGGATTGGCAGCTAGATAGATTGGTAGATAGATTGGATTGGTAGATAGATTGGATTGGTAGATATATAGTTAGATAGATAGATAGATTGGATCGGTAGATATATAGATAGATAGATAGCAAAATGGATATATAGATAGATTGGATTGGTATATATATATAGATAGATAGATGGATGGATAGATAGATAGATAGATAGATAGATTGGATTGGTAGATATATAGATAGATATATGGATGGATAGATAGATAGATAGAGAGATAGATTGGATTGGTAGATATATAGATGGATAGATAGATAGATAGACAGATAGATAGATAGATTGGATTGGTAGATACATAGATAGATAGCTAGATAGATTGGATTGGTAGATAGATAGATAAATAGATAGATAGATAGATAGAATGAATTGGTGGATATGCAGATATATAGATAGATTGGTAGATAGATAGATAGATATATAGATTGGGTTGGTAGATATATAGATAGATAGATGGATGGATAGATAGATAAATAGATAGATAGATAGATAGATTGGATTGGTAGATAGATAGATAGATTGGATTGGTAGATATATAGATAGATAGATGGATGGATAGATAGATAGATTGGATATATATAGATAGATAGATGGATGGATAGATAGATAGATAGGTAGATAGATAGATTGGATTGGTAGATATATAGATAGATAGATGGATGGATAGATATATAGATAGATAGATAGATTGGATTGGTAGATATATAGATAGATATATAGATGGATAGATAGATAGATAGATAGATTGGATTGGTAGATATATAGATGGATAGATAGATAGATAGATAGATTGGATTGGTAAATATGTAGATGGATAGAAAGATAGAGAGATAGATTGGATTGGTGGATATGCAGATATATAGATAGATTGGTAGATAGATATATAGAGTGGGTTGGTAGATATATAGATAGATAGATGGATGGATAGATAGATAGATAGATAGATAGATAGATAGATAGATTGGATTGGTAGATATATAGATAGATAGATGGATGGATAGATAGATAGATAGGTAGATAGATAGATTGGATTGGTAGATATATAGATAGATAGATGGATGGATAGATATATAGATAGATAGATAGATTGGATTGGTAGATATATAGATAGATAGATGGATGGATAGATAGATAGATAGATAGATTGGATTGGTAGATAGATAGATAAATACATAGATAGATAGATAGAATGGATTGGTGGATATGCAGATATATAGATAGATTGGTAGATAGATAGATAGATATATAGATTGGGTTGGTAGATATATAGATAGATAGATGGATGGATAGATAGATAGATAGATAGATAGATAGATAGATTGGATTGGTAGATAGATAGATAGATAGATTGGATTGGTAGATATATAGATAGATAGATGGATGGATAGATAGATAGATTGGATATATATAGATAGATAGATGGATGGATAGATAGATAGATAAGTAGATAGATAGATTGGATTGGTAGATATATAGATAGATAGATGGATGGATAGATATATAGATAGATAGATAGATTGGATTGGTAGATATATAGATAGATAGATGGATGGATATATAGATAGATAGATAGATTGGATTGGTAGATATATAGATGGATAGATAGATAGATTGGATTGGTAAATATATAGATGGATAGAAAGATAGAGAGATAGATTGGATTGGTGGATATGCAGATATATAGATAGATTGGTAGATAGATAGATAGATATATAGATTGGGTTGGTAGATATATGGATAGATAGATGGATGGATAGATAGATAGATAGATAGATAGATAGATAGATAGATTGGATTGGTAGATAGATAGATAGATAGATTGGATTGGTAGATATATAGATAGATAGATGGATGGATAGATAGATAGATAGATAGATTGGATTGGTAGATACATAGATAGGTAGCTAGATAGATTGGATTGGTAGATAGATAGATAAATATATAGATAGATAGATAGAATGGATTGGTGGATATGCAGATATATAGATAGATTGGTAGATAGATAGATAGATAGATAGATTGGATTGGTAGATAGATAGATAGATAGATTGGATTGGTAGATATATAGATAGATAGATGGATGGATAGATGGATAGATTGGATATATATAGATAGATAGATGGATGGATAGATAGATAGATAAGTAGATAGATAGATTGGATTGGTAGATATACAGATAGATAGATGGATGGATAGATAGATTGGATTGGTAGATATATAGATAGATAGATGGATGGATAGATAGATAGATAGATAGATTGGATTGGTAGATATATAGATGGATAGATAGATAGATAGATAGATTGGATTGGTAGATATATAGATTGATAGATAGATAGATAGATAGATTGGATTGGTAAATATATAGATGGATAGAAAGATAGAGAGATAGATTGGATTGGTGGATATGCAGATATATAGATAGATTGGTAGATAGATAGATAGATATATAGATTGGGTTGGTAGATATATGGATAGATAGATGGATGGATAGATAGATAGATAGATAGATAGATAGATTGGATCGGTAGATATATAGATAGATAGATAGCAAAATGGATATATAGATAGATTGGATTGGTATATATATATAGATAGATAGATGGATGGATAGATAGATAGATAGATAGATAGATTGGATTGGTAGATATATAGATAGATAGATGGATGGATAGATAGATAGATAGGTAGATAGATAGATTGGATTGGTAGATATATAGATAGATAGATGGATGGATAGATATATAGATAGATAGATAGATTGGATTGGTAGATATATAGATAGATAGATGGATGGATAGATAGATAGATAGATAGATTGGATTGGTAGATACATAGATAGGTAGCTAGATAGATTGGATTGGTAGATAGATAGATAAATATATAGATAGATAGATAGAATGGATTGGTGGATATGCAGATATATAGATAGATTGGTAGATAGATAGATAGATAGATAGATTGGATTGGTAGATAGATAGATAGATAGATTGGATTGGTAGATATATAGATAGATAGATGGATGGATAGATGGATAGATTGGATATATATAGATAGATAGATGGATGGATAGATAGATAGATAAGTAGATAGATAGATTGGATTGGTAGATATACAGATAGATAGATGGATGGATAGATAGATTGGATTGGTAGATATATAGATAGATAGATGGATGGATAGATAGATAGATAGATAGATTGGATTGGTAGATATATAGATGGATAGATAGATAGATAGATAGATTGGATTGGTAGATATATAGATTGATAGATAGATAGATAGATAGATTGGATTGGTAAATATATAGATGGATAGAAAGATAGAGAGATAGATTGGATTGGTGGATATGCAGATATATAGATAGATTGGTAGATAGATAGATAGATATATAGATTGGGTTGGTAGATATATGGATAGATAGATGGATGGATAGATAGATAGATAGATAGATAGATTGGATTGGTAGATAGATAGATAGATAGATTGGATTGGTAGATATATAGATAGATGGATGGATAGATAGATAGATAGGTAGATAGATAGATTGGATTGGTAGATATATAGATAGATAGATGGATGGATAGATATATAGATAGATAGATAGATTGGATTGGTAGATATATAGATAGATAGATGGATGGATAGATAGATAGATAGATAGATTGGATTGGTAGATACATAGATAGGTAGCTAGATAGATTGGATTGGTAGATAGATAGATAAATATATAGATAGATAGATAGAATGGATTGGTGGATATGCAGATATATAGATAGATTGGTAGATAGATAGATAGATAGATAGATTGGATTGGTAGATAGATAGATAGATAGATTGGATTGGTAGATATATAGATAGATAGATGGATGGATAGATGGATAGATTGGATATATATAGATAGATAGATGGATGGATAGATAGATAGATAAGTAGATAGATAGATTGGATTGGTAGATATACAGATAGATAGATGGATGGATAGATAGATTGGATTGGTAGATATATAGATAGATAGATGGATGGATAGATAGATAGATAGATAGATTGGATTGGTAGATATATAGATGGATAGATAGATAGATAGATAGATTGGATTGGTAGATATATAGATGGATAGATAGATAGATAGATAGATTGGATTGGTAAATATATAGATGGATAGAAAGATAGATAGATACAATGGATTGGTGGATATGCAGATATATAGATAGATTGGTAGATAGATAGATAGATATATTGATTGGGTTGGTAGATATATAGATAGATAGATGGATGGATAGATAGATAGATAGATAGATTGGATTGGTAGATAGATAGATAGATAGATTGGATTGGTAGATATATAGATAGATAGATGGATGGATAGATAGATAGATTGGATATATATAGATAGATAGATGGATGGATAGATAGATAGATAGGTAGATAGATAGATTGGATTGGTAGATATATAGATAGATAGATGGATGGATAGATATATAGATAGATAGATAGATTGGATTGGTAGATATATAGATAGATATATAGATGGATAGATAGATAGATAGATAGATTGGATTGGTAGATATATAGATGGATAGATAGATAGATAGATAGATTGGATTGGTAAATATGTAGATGGATAGAAAGATAGAGAGATAGATTGGATTGGTGGATATGCAGATATATAGATAGATTGGTAGATAGATATATAGAGTGGGTTGGTAGATATATAGATAGATAGATGGATGGATAGATAGATAGATAGATAGATAGATAGATAGATAGATTGGATTGGTAGATATATAGATAGATAGATGGATGGATAGATAGATAGATAGGTAGATAGATAGATTGGATTGGTAGATATATAGATAGATAGATGGATGGATAGATATATAGATAGATAGATAGATTGGATTGGTAGATATATAGATAGATAGATGGATGGATAGATAGATAGATAGATAGATTGGATTGGTAGATAGATAGATAAATACATAGATAGATAGATAGAATGGATTGGTGGATATGCAGATATATAGATAGATTGGTAGATAGATAGATAGATATATAGATTGGGTTGGTAGATATATAGATAGATAGATGGATGGATAGATAGATAGATAGATAGATAGATAGATAGATTGGATTGGTAGATAGATAGATAGATAGATTGGATTGGTAGATATATAGATAGATAGATGGATGGATAGATAGATAGATTGGATATATATAGATAGATAGATGGATGGATAGATAGATAGATAAGTAGATAGATAGATTGGATTGGTAGATATATAGATAGATAGATGGATGGATAGATATATAGATAGATAGATAGATTGGATTGGTAGATATATAGATAGATAGATGGATGGATATATAGATAGATAGATAGATTGGATTGGTAGATATATAGATGGATAGATAGATAGATTGGATTGGTAAATATATAGATGGATAGAAAGATAGAGAGATAGATTGGATTGGTGGATATGCAGATATATAGATAGATTGGTAGATAGATAGATAGATATATAGATTGGGTTGGTAGATATATGGATAGATAGATGGATGGATAGATAGATAGATAGATAGATAGATAGATAGATAGATTGGATTGGTAGATAGATAGATAGATAGATTGGATTGGTAGATATATAGATAGATAGATGGATGGATAGATAGATAGATAGATAGATTGGATTGGTAGATACATAGATAGGTAGCTAGATAGATTGGATTGGTAGATAGATAGATAAATATATAGATAGATAGATAGAATGGATTGGTGGATATGCAGATATATAGATAGATTGGTAGATAGATAGATAGATAGATAGATTGGATTGGTAGATAGATAGATAGATAGATTGGATTGGTAGATATATAGATAGATAGATGGATGGATAGATGGATAGATTGGATATATATAGATAGATAGATGGATGGATAGATAGATAGATAAGTAGATAGATAGATTGGATTGGTAGATATACAGATAGATAGATGGATGGATAGATAGATTGGATTGGTAGATATATAGATAGATAGATGGATGGATAGATAGATAGATAGATAGATTGGATTGGTAGATATATAGATGGATAGATAGATAGATAGATAGATTGGATTGGTAGATATATAGATTGATAGATAGATAGATAGATAGATTGGATTGGTAAATATATAGATGGATAGAAAGATAGAGAGATAGATTGGATTGGTGGATATGCAGATATATAGATAGATTGGTAGATAGATAGATAGATATATAGATTGGGTTGGTAGATATATGGATAGATAGATGGATGGATAGATAGATAGATAGATAGATAGATAGATTGGATCGGTAGATATATAGATAGATAGATAGCAAAATGGATATATAGATAGATTGGATTGGTATATATATATAGATAGATAGATGGATGGATAGATAGATAGATAGATAGATAGATTGGATTGGTAGATATATAGATAGATAGATGGATGGATAGATAGATAGATAGGTAGATAGATAGATTGGATTGGTAGATATATAGATAGATAGATGGATGGATAGATATATAGATAGATAGATAGATTGGATTGGTAGATATATAGATAGATAGATGGATGGATAGATAGATAGATAGATAGATTGGATTGGTAGATACATAGATAGGTAGCTAGATAGATTGGATTGGTAGATAGATAGATAAATATATAGATAGATAGATAGAATGGATTGGTGGATATGCAGATATATAGATAGATTGGTAGATAGATAGATAGATAGATAGATTGGATTGGTAGATAGATAGATAGATAGATTGGATTGGTAGATATATAGATAGATAGATGGATGGATAGATGGATAGATTGGATATATATAGATAGATAGATGGATGGATAGATAGATAGATAAGTAGATAGATAGATTGGATTGGTAGATATACAGATAGATAGATGGATGGATAGATAGATTGGATTGGTAGATATATAGATAGATAGATGGATGGATAGATAGATAGATAGATAGATTGGATTGGTAGATATATAGATGGATAGATAGATAGATAGATAGATTGGATTGGTAGATATATAGATTGATAGATAGATAGATAGATAGATTGGATTGGTAAATATATAGATGGATAGAAAGATAGAGAGATAGATTGGATTGGTGGATATGCAGATATATAGATAGATTGGTAGATAGATAGATAGATATATAGATTGGGTTGGTAGATATATGGATAGATAGATGGATGGATAGATAGATAGATAGATAGATAGATTGGATTGGTAGATAGATAGATAGATAGATTGGATTGGTAGATATATAGATAGATGGATGGATAGATAGATAGATAGGTAGATAGATAGATTGGATTGGTAGATATATAGATAGATAGATGGATGGATAGATATATAGATAGATAGATAGATTGGATTGGTAGATATATAGATAGATAGATGGATGGATAGATAGATAGATAGATAGATTGGATTGGTAGATATATAGATGGATAGATAGATAGATAGATAGATTGGATTGGTAAATATATAGATGGATAGAAAGATAGATAGATACAATGGATTGGTGGATATGCAGATATATAGATAGATTGGTAGATAGATAGATAGATATATTGATTGGGTTGGTAGATATATAGATAGATAGATGGATGGATAGATAGATAGATAGATAGATTGGATTGGTAGATAGATAGATAGATAGATTGGATTGGTAGATATATAGATAGATAGATGGATGGATAGATAGATAGATTGGATATATATAGATAGATAGATGGATGGATAGATAGATAGATAGGTAGATAGATAGATTGGATTGGTAGATATATAGATAGATAGATGGATGGATAGATATATAGATAGATAGATAGATTGGATTGGTAGATATATAGATAGATAGATGGATGGATAGATAGATACATAGATAGATTGGATTGGTAGATATATAGATGGATAGATAGATAGATAGATAGATTGGATTGGTAAATATATAGATGGATAGAAAGATAGAGAGATAGATTGGATTGGTGGATATGCAGATATATAGATAGATTGGTAGATAGATAGATAGATATATAGATTGGGTTGGTAGATATATAGATAGATAGATGGATGGATAGATAGATAGATAGATAGATAGATAGATTGGATTGGTAGATAGATAGATAGATAGATTGGATTGGTAGATATATAGATAGATAGATGGATGGATAGATAGATAGATAGGTAGATAGATAGATTGGATTGGTAGATATATAGATAGATAGATAGATTGGATTGGTAGATATATAGATAGATAGATGGATGGATAGATAGATAGATAGTTAGATTGGATTGGTAGATATATAGATGGATAGATAGATAGATAGATAGATTGGATTGGTAAATATATAGATGGATAGGAAGATAGATAGAATGGATTGGTGGATATGCAGATATATAGATAGATTGGTAGATAGATAGATAGATATATAGATTGGGTTGGAAGATATATAGATAGATAGATGGATGGATAGATAGATAGATAGATAGATAGATTGGATTGGTAGATAGATAGATAGATAGATTGGATTGGTAGATATATAGATAGATAGATGGATAGATAGATAGATAGGTA
Source organism: Dioctria rufipes (assembly GCA_963924295.1). Classification (NCBI taxonomy): domain Eukaryota; kingdom Metazoa; phylum Arthropoda; class Insecta; order Diptera; family Asilidae; genus Dioctria; species Dioctria rufipes. The sequence goes on along the minus strand of OZ002744.1, from coordinate 15,820,297 downwards.
GATAGATAGATTGGATTGGTAGATATATAGATAGATAGATGGATGGATAGATATATAGATAGATAGATAGATTGGATTGGTAGATATATAGATAGATAGATGGATGGATAGATAGATAGATAGATAGATTGGATTGGTAGATATATAGATGGATAGATAGATAGATAGATAGATTGGATTGGTAAATATATAGATGGATAGAAAGATAGAGAGATAGATTGGATTGGTAGATATATAGATGGATAGATAGATAGATACCCAAGGAACATCGTTAAGACTTCAAGTGCTAAAAATTTGGAATGTTTCCTATATGGCTTCTATATAAATCTCGATCAACATTTAAGTTCTTACATAGATCTTGTAATTCTTAAAGAAATACCTAGAGTGTTATATCTACATTTGTTGTTTTATATGAGTCTAAGGAGTATAAGTCCTATATGAAGAATTTATTACTTGAATATAAGTACTATAAACGTGAGTATATAGGACTATAATTCCCAGAGAATTGTAATCCTATATAATATTCCTATATCAGTATTGGGGAATTTAAATACGGGAGTACAGCTCTTGGGAAGTATGTTCATATATCAAGCTTCATATCAAAAATCAATCTTAAATCAACCCTTATATAAGACTGCGGGGAAGAAGTAATTTCGGTAGGAATTCATTTTCGATATCAACACTCATATAAGCAATCAGTATTTTGTGAAGTTTTATATAGGATCAAGGGGATCACTTGGAAATTCTGTTCCTATATCAAAGCTGACAGAAGATGCTACAGTGTCTTGTTACGGCAAAATTCTACGAAATCTGATAGGAAAAATCCACAAAATTTGTCGTCTGCTTTTGCTATTCGATTTCTTGGACTTTTGTTTCATTTTTCCTTCGTCTAGATGGTTTTATACACTCAACTCAATTCTGATAGACCGAGTTGACTGCTTTAAATTAAAATTATTACCGTATGCCACTGTGCACACGTTCACAAAAATTTATTGCAACTTCTTTCAACTGCCAAGAATCTTTTAAAAGCACGCTACGCTAGCTGGTCGGAATTCTCATATAGGAATTCACATCACGAAATAGGAACATAAGTGCTAAATGAATGTTTTTGTTTCGGTATTTGCTCTACTATGCTTATATAGCACTACAAATGCCATATCAAAATATCTATTCTCAACACAGCAATTTACTTCTTTATATAGGAATTTGTTACCTATATAAGCGTTTATGTAAGTGTTGAAGTCATGGTTGGAAAGTTTGTGTGTTATATCAACATTTATAATCTTTAATGGAGAACTGAAGTCCTATATCATCTCTTTCTTATGTACCCCTACCCAGTAGCCATGTTTGTTGATTATTTGGACGGCCATATTTGTAATAAAAAAAAGAAGCATTTTTATTTAGGTGTAAATGAGCTTAGAAACATGAAAATAATGACATATTGGTAAATTTATTGAAAACTAGATAAATTTACATTAGTTCCATTCATTTGGAGAACCAAATGAACATAACTGTTTTTAACCATAATTAATTAAACATTCTATTTATTTATTTATTTTGAGGCGCTTTGTGATTTTTCGATCTAGCGTGTTAAATACTAACAGTAAAGTTTAAATCGTTGGTAAATTCAAATATATACCAATGTGAAAAAATAATTTTAATATTAATAAATACATTCCTCAAATATGTTTTATAATACCATCTTTTGTGTTAAGTGAAAACTTTCTATAGGACTCTAAGTCACGCATGCATAATAAGTTCCACAAGAATAATAAATTTGTAGACTCAACTAGGATCAATTGTCTTTTAATGATTTTAAATTAGGATCACTTTTCCTATATAGGATAATTTGTTCCTAAATAAGTTATTACATAGGGATATATTTAATTCCTATATAAGTGAAATAGACCAATTTATGATATCCTACAACTACGATATAACACTAAATTTCTACAATAGGGTATATATAAAGTCTTATATAAGCTCTGAGCATCAATATGAGATTACGATATAAGTACATTATAGGAATTATTATTCCTATATCAACACTAAATTTTATTCCCAGAGCATGATATGGGATTCTCCACTTTAGCGCTATATGAGTCTAGCGCAATTCCCTGGGAACTCGGTGAGACAATAATCTGGCTTCTTATGACACCTTAAGTTCGGAAGATTTATTCCCTAGCAGAGCTCCGAGCTTTATATAGGACAAAAATTGTTCGTTGGGTAGATAGATTGGATTGGTAGATATATAGATAGATAGATGGATGGATAGATAGATAGATAGACTGGATTGGTAGATATATAGATAGATAGATGGATGGATAGATAGATAGATAGATAGATTGGATTGGTAGATATATAGATGGATAGATAGATAGATAGATAGATTGGATTGGTAGCTATATAGATAGATTGGTAGATAGATAGATAGATAGATAGATTGGATTGGTAGATATATAGATAGATAGATGGATGGATAGATAGATAGATAGATAGATAGATTGGATTGGTAGATATATAGATAGATATATGGATGGATAGATAGATAGATAGATAGATAGATAGATTGGATTGGTAGATATATAGATGGATAGGTAGATAGATAGATAGATAGATAGATAGATTGGATTGGTAGATTTCAATTCAATTTTCAATTTATTAATCTTAGGCCATAGTACAATAAGATATAATAATCTTTTGCCTGTACCGAACAATATTGCGGAGAGAGACTACTACCAACACTAATACTAATACTCTAATACTAATACTAAAACTAATACTAATATATAATTATAATAGAAAAATAGAACAAAAAAAGGAAACATTTGATAGCTAATTCAAAATTAAAGATTAATGATAAAAGAAAGAGAACAGAAAAAAGAAAAAAAAGAAAAAAGAGAATTGTTGTAGAGTCGAGATCGGCGGAAAAGTTACATATAAAGTATATGCGATTTATGAAGATAGATTGTCGAGATGGATATATTGGGTAATAAGCCTCCGAAAGACACCCATCGAGCGCGTTACATAGATAGATAGCTAGATAGATTGGATTGGTAGATAGATAGATAAATAGATAGATAGATAGAATGGATTGGTGGATATGCAGATATATAGATAGATTGGTAGATAGATAGATAGATATATAGATTGGGTTGGTAGATATATAGATAGATAGATGGATGGATAGATAGATAGATAGATAGATAGATAGATAGATTGGATTGGTAGACAGATAGATAGATAGATTGGATTGGTAGATATATAGATAGATAGATGGATGGATAGATATATAGATAGATAGATAGATTGGATTGGTAGATATATAGATAGATATATGGATGGATAGATAGATAGATAGATAGATTGGATTGGTAGATATATAGATGGATAGATAGATAGATTGGATTAGTAAATATATAGATGGATAGAAAGATAGAGAGATAGATTGGATTGGTAGATATATAGATGGATAGATAGATAGATAGATAGATTGGATTGGTAGATATATAGATAGATAGATGGATGGAGAGATAGATAGATAGACTGGATTGGTAGATATATAGATAGATAGATGGATGGATAGATAGATAGATAGATAGATTGGATTGGTAGATATATAGATGGATAGATAGATAGATAGATTGGATTGGTAGATATGTAGATATATAGATAGATTGGTAGATAGGTAGATAGATAGATTGGATTGGTAGATAGATAGAGAGATAGATGGATGTATAGATAGATAGATAGATTGGATTGGTAGATAGATAGATTGGATTGGTAGATAGATAGATTGGATTGGTAGATAGATAGATAGATAGATTGGATTGGTAGATATATAGATAGATAGATGGATGGATAGATAGATAGATTGGTGCATATAGATAGATAGATAGATGGATGGATAGATAGATAGATAGATAGATAGATTGGATTGGTAGATATATAGATAGATAGATGGATGGATAGATAGATAGATAGATAGATTGGATTGGTAGATATATAGATGGATAGATAGATAGATAGATAGATTGGATTGGTAGATATATAGATAGATAGATGGATGGATAGATAGATAGATTGGATTGGTAGATATATAGATGGATAGATAGATAGAGAGATAGATTGGATTGGTAGATATATAGATGGATAGATAGATAGATAGATTGGATTGGTAGATATATAGATAGATAGATAGATGGATAGATAGATAGATAGATAGATAGACTGGATTGGTAGATATATAGATAGATAGATGGATGGATAGATAGATAGATAGATAGATAGATAGATTGGATTGGTAGATATGTAGATAGATAGATGGATGGATAGATAGATTGGATTGGTAGATATATAGATCGATAGATGGATGGATAGATAGATAGATTGGATTGGTAGATATATAGATGGATAGATAGATAGATAGATTGGATTGGTAAATATATAGATGGATAGATAGATAGAGAGATAGATTGGATTGGTAGATATATAGATGGATAGATAGATAGATAGATAGAATGGATTGGTAGATATATAGATAGATAGATGGATAAATAGATAGATAGATAGATTGGATTGGTAGATATATAGATGGATAGATAGATAGATTGGATTGGTAGATAGATAGATAAATAGATAGATAGATA